>CM053773.1:236360878-236401707 GCA_028658325.1 Potorous gilbertii
ATACACAATATGCTATGTAGTAATATAAGGAGATATGACATATAGTGTTTACTTATTAGTGTATGTGGTACATGTCTGGATAGATAGCACACAAAGGTGAATTGGAAAGGGGTTTTAAGGGAGATTGGGGGTGGGGGAGTCCAGAATTCCCCCTGCCCCAGGAAGTGGTATCAAGGACTCTTTCTAGTAAAAATAAGAAGAAAATTCACCCCTGAGTCCACAGGGACAGAGAGTAATATTTGTATAAGGAGAATGACTAGAGTGTAAGTAGCCTGGTCTGGGGATCACAGAAAGATAGACAGACCGATAGACATTTGATTTAAAAAAAAGATATACATCTATCTGTTTGTCTGTCTGTATATTTGTCTCTTGGTTTCCCTTCCTCTAGGAGGAGAAGTGAGACTGGTGACCTTGCACAGCCCTCCCTCATCAAAACAAAGTCACATGCATGCCATGTCATTTATCTGATTTCTTGGTCTTCTTCAGCAATGAAGGACGAACACAATTCTGTGAACAGATTCACAGTTGAGTGAATGGGGACCCAGCTAGCTGGATAACTCAGCTCTTCCTCTCCTGTCTGCCTCCCCTCCCCTTTATTCTCCTCTCCAAAGGAAGGTAAATTTGGATGGCCAAAAGATGTCCACTTGACTTGGGTTTTACTGGCTAGTTTCCCTCCCCACCCCTTTCTTCCCCCCCTCCCCTCCCTTTCCTTCCCCTCCCCTTCCCTTCCCTGTCTTGTCCTGTCCTGTCCTGTTCTGTCTTTTCCTTTCCCCAAACCTTAAACCTACTATACTCTGAAGCTGGGACACCAATGGGTTCCTGCCTAAGGGCTCTTCTGGACCCTCCTAGCTTTAGAGTGATTATCAATGGTAACTCTTACTGTTCCCTCCCAGCCTGATGTCTTTCTTTTTCTTGACTTCATTAAAGGGGCCATGCTTTGGCTACTTCTTAAATAGGCCTATTCAATGAATGGGCATTACCTCACCCTAAGTGAGTACCTACATAGACCTTGGCCTAAATGGCCCAAGGTCTCCCAGGGCATCTTGGGTCATCTCCAGTCATCCTGATGAATATCTGGTCACTGGATTCATATGGCTCTGGAGGAGAAGTGAAGCTGGTGAGCACAGCCCTCCCTCACTGAAAACAAAATCACATGGAAGTCATATCATCATTTCTCTGATGGCATGGTCTTCTTTGGCAATGAAGGATGAACACAATCTCTTCCTCCATCTTCTTCCCTTCCCCCAATCTCTCTCTCTCTCTCTCTCTCTCTCTCTCTCTCTCTCTCTCCTATTTATTCATTTATATTATTGTATCCCTAGCACAGTATGATAGAAGAAGAAAAAATCAGGACTTAGTTGTTGGATAGCTCCTTATCTTACTTCTTTTCCCCTCAAAGAGATCCTCTCTTCTATTGAACGAGCAGTCTGAAGTATTGAAGGAAAAGGACCAGTTCAAAACTCGTTCCTTGTGTAATGTCTCACCTTGTTCCATCCAGGGGAAATGAAGAGGGAACTCCAAGATCCTCAGTTCTGAGGTCTTTGTGGTCCACACTACCTGGTAGGACCCGACTCTGCTTGGCAGCCAGATGGGAAAGAGAGGTTGAATGAAGATAGGGTGACAAAGAGAAGTAAACATTCCTTTAATGAGAGGAGTTTTTGAGAAAATAGGTGTTACAGGATGTGATGCATAGAATTTCAGGACTGGGAGAGAAGACAAAGACAGCACTTGTCTTCTAGGATTTCACATGTTAGTGAAAAAAGACAGCACACAAAAGTGAGTTGGAAAGGGGAGGTAAAGGGCGTGGGGGTGGAGGGAATCCAGAATTACCAAACAGGAAGTAATGTCAAGCAACAGCAATCCATCTCTCTCTCTGTCCATTCATGTATGCATGTATGTATATATCAATCTATCTTATTTATTCATTTATCCATTCATCTATCTATCTATTCATTCATCCATCTATCCATTCATTCATCCATCTATCTATGTAATCCTATGTGTTCTACACAGAATATCAGAACATGGAATTTCAAAGCCAGGACGAGGACATAGAAAAGAAAATGTTGGAGATGAGATGGGCCTTGAAACAAAGCATGTCAGTGATGGAGGGAGCTTAGAATAGAGGATGTCAGAAATTGAAAGGCCGATGGCAAACCTGGGAAGAACCTCAGAAAATAGAACTCCTAACTGAGAAAGAATCAGTCGTGGTTCACCTTGTCCTCACCTTGGCTCTTACTTCAGTAAGTCAATCCTTTTATTCCTCCCTATTGATTCCCTAGCTCATTCCCTGTAGATATTATTCCATACTTTCTCTTCTTTCCTCAAACTTCCCCTACTATCCCATCCCTATTTCTTTCAATGGGGACCAAGGAAATTGTATCCATTCTCTGTCTTCATTTTATCTTCATTTCTCTACCCTTTCACATTATTTCCTACCCTTCCCACCTTTCCCTTCAGTCTTAATAATGTGATGTCTCTTCTCAATGCCAAGACTATCTCCACTACATATGACCTTGATCTCATCCTCTTCCATCTTTTTCCCACCATAATGTCCCATGAATCATCCCTTCTGTCTATAATCTTGAAACTCTTTCCTTCCCTCCTGCCTTCAAGCACACTCAAATCTTATTCATCCTTAAAAACCAAAAATCCACTGCATGTTATCATCTCCTCAACCAGTTTTGGGGAACTTGCAGTCTCGAGGTCACATATGTCCCTCTAAGTCCTCAAGTGTGACATTTTGACTGAATCCAAACTTTATAGAACAAATTCCCTTAATAAAAAGGGACCTGAGGTCCTAAACCTGTTGACTATCTTTTCCTGATTTTCTCAGTGAAACTTCTAGAAATATTGTCTAGATTTCTTGCCTCCATTTCCTCTCTTGTCACTCCTCAAGCCTTTGTAATTTGGCTCATGATTTCATCACTCGGTGAAAAGTCTCCCTCCAAAGTTGTCAGCAGTAAATTCTCCCCCTTCTTGACCTCTGGGCCCCATTTGGCATGGCTAACCACCTTCTCATCCCGGATCCTCTCTTTTCTCTGGGTTGTCATTTCACTGTTCTCACTTTATTCTACGTATCTGATTCTCACCTTCTCCTATCTGATTACTTCTTCTCAGATGCTTTTCATTAGCTCATCACTCAGATCCCACCCCCTAAGAACAGGTTTCCCCAAGGTCCTGTCCTGGATCCCCTTTTCCCTCTACATTAGTTTCATTAGTTCTCATGGGTTTAATTATCTTTCCAATGCAGGTAACTCCAACCCCAGTTATCTCCCCCTGAGCTTCAATCTTTCTCATCACCAGCTGCCAATTGAACATTCAAATTGGATGTCCTGGAGACATCTCAAAATCCCCATTCCCAAGGCATAACTTGTTATATCTCCCCCCAAACCCTCCCTTCTTCCAGACTTCCATACTCTGTCAAAGACATCCTCATTCTTCAAAGTTTCATGTTCATAACCTTTCTCCCTCACTTGTTCTTAACCCCTACATCCAATTCTTTGCCAGATTCCTCACTTCTATCCCCACAAGCTCTCTCACCTGACTCTGTCTCTCTACTCACTTGGCCACCACTCTCATTCAAATCCTTCTCCCTCTTTGCCGAGACTATTGCACTGACCTCCTCATTGGCCTCTGCATCTCAATTTTCTCCTCACTCCAATCTGCTTTCCACACAGCTGACAAAGCAATTTTCTTAGAATGCAGGTCAGATCATGGCACTTCCTTACTCAACCAACTTCAATAACTCCCTCTTCCATCTAAAAGTATAAAAACTATTTTACAGAGAATTCACATAAGACAGATGCTTACTTGGTGGTCAGAAGAAATGATACAAGGACACCGTCAAGGTCTCTCTCAAGAACTTTGGAATTAGTTATGAGATATGGGAGACACTGGTACAGGACACGGCATGCTTTCATTAAAAATAGTGCTATTCTCTTTGAGCAAAGCAGAATTGCAGTAGTTCAAAAGAAACATGAAATGCACAAAATCGACTCATGATGCCCACATGGACTATTTGTGCCCAACCTGTAGTAGAGACTTCTGAGCTCATCTTGGTCTGATCAGTCACAGTCAGACACACTATACATTGACCTCAATAGAGTGATGTCATTTTGGTCTTATTCAAGCGTGAGAATGACCACCAACTTGCCAACCAATCATTTTATCTAAGATATAAATATAAACTTTTGAAATCCTTCCCTATCCTATTTCCAGGCTGATTAAACATTATTCCTCTTCCTACATTCTAAATTCAAGACATACTGGCTACTTGCTTAGCTTCACATACAATATTGCATCTCCCATCTCTACACATTCAAGTGGCCTTCCCATGTACACAAATGACACTCCTTATTTATCTCTATAGATCTATCTATAGATATATCTCTTTATCTCATAGATTCCTTCTCTTCCTCAAGACAAAGGTCAAATGCCATCTTTTTATAATACCTTTTTTTCATGCTCCTAATTGCCAGTGCTCCTACCTTTTGCTCTCTGGTATTTATTTTGAATTCTCTGTTTGAATTTACTCAACATGTATGCAGTATTATACATACGCAAATATTTGAATTGTGAACATATTGTGAACAATTGTGAACATATATGTGCTCTTAATTTCTAAAATATAAGTTTTTGGGAGGAAGAATGGTAAAACATCTTTGTATTTACATCCCCAGAACCTAATACAATGCCTACCATGCAGTGGAAGGTCACTTATTTGATTGATTGATCTCATGTTAGAGCACGAAGGGATCTAAAGTCATAGAATATAGAATGTGAAGCTGGAATGGAGTTTTAAATAGAATGTTGGAGATTGAAGGAACCTTAGAACACTGAGGATGACAAGGTTGCAAACAACATTGGAGCACTGTCAGAATTTTCATGGGACATTAATACCACAGCAATGGAATATCTAAGGTCAAAGAAATCTTAGAGCATTAGACATAGAATGTAAAGATTAGAAGGCACCTTAGAATGTAGAACATAGAGCTAAAGAAATCTTAGGAAGGTGCTATGAGTATTCAAAGAGGCCTTAGAATGTAGACCTCAGAGATACAACATATGTTAGAAGTGGAAAGAATCTAAGAACACAGAATCCTAGGGTTCTAAGGGATCATGGCGCATATAAATTAGAATCTTTGAGCTGAAAATGATCTAGTAAGACAAACCATCAAACAGATATTAGATTACAGAGCTCTAAATCAGAATTGCCAGTTCGGAGTCCCAACTCTGCCAATGACTTGTTGAATGACTTCATGGATTCTTCTGGGAGAAGGAACATATGGAATGAAATGAGTACTAGACATGCTTGAAACCATCACGGTTAGTACCTTCATGTCCCTGGGATTCAACAGTCTGCTTTGAAAACAAAACAAAATATTAGACTCTACCTATTCTGCCTACATCACTTGGTCTTGATGAATGAGTTGCTGTGAGAAATAGTCTTCCTTTATTCAATTACATATGCAGTAGTATAAATACTATAGAGTATAGGTAAATTCTATGACACAGTCTTGCAATTAAGTGGTGTAGTGGATAGAGAAAGAGTATTGAATTTGGAATCAGGAAGAGCTAAGTTCAAATCTTGCCTCAGACCTCTATGAGCTGGTGAGATCACTTATTCTCCCTCAACCTGAGTTTCCTATATGTAAAATAAAGAAGTAATTCCATGCCAGGATTGTTGGGAAGATCATTTTATATATAATGTGGTTTCAAACTTTTGTTCAGTTGCTTACAGCCACGTTTGACTCTTTGTGACCCCATTTGGGGGTTTTGTGGCAAACATTGGAATGGCCCACCATTTCTTTTTTCAGTTCATTTTACAGAAGAGGAAACTGAGGCAAACAGGATTAAGTGACTTGCCTAGGGTCATGTAGGCAACTAGGAGCATGACCTGAAGTCAAGAAGACTCATCTTCATCCATTCATATGTATCTTTGGACACTTACTAGCCAGTACCTCATTTGATTCCCACAACAATCCTGGGGAATAAATGATATTCTGGTTCCCATTTTACAGATGATGTAGACAAGGTCACACCAGCTAGTGAGTGTCTGAGACTAGATTTGAATTCGGATCTTCTTGGCTAGAGCTAATATGTATCAGAGCAAGGATTTGACCTCCTATCTACCTGACCCTACAGGTAGCACTCCTCTCTCAAGACTACCCAGCTTCTTAATTACCATGTTCCTGATGGTAATTCAAAGGTCTCTGATCCTGAAATGTAGCTGTGCTGCCCATTGAAGGTGAAGCTAGGGCTAACGTGAAATTATAGAGTAATTAATGATATTCTTCCTGGGGGAACAAAAAGGTTTCATTCTTTTAAACTTATCCATCTTCGTCAGCAGCTCTTCTCAGGTTCAGTGAGTCCGCCCCTACCCCTCCCCCCAAGAATTGCTGCTTGCCAATGGAGCCTTTCTATTCCATACATTCTCTCCCATACATTTTCCTGGTTACCTTTAAATTCTCTTCCTTTTCTCCAGTATATTCCGGGGTTTGGTTCCCAGCCCCCACCTCTTGCCACCACAGACATCCTTCTTAATTTTTTCTGTTCCTCTACTCCAGCCCACACCCCCTTCCACATTTCAATTTTATTAATGGTTCATTTTTTACATCTAGCGGCTGCTGCAGCCTCAGCAGCTGCCAGGGGCTGATCGATACCTTGGAGTGGCAAGTCTGTCATCCTATTAGCTAAATGCCACATAATCTACTCCATGGATCCCAAAGCCCTTTCCCATGCCAGTCAGGATGAAGAAAATGTGGAGCTGAACAAACCATCTGGATGGAGGCATTGGAAAACAAGAGCATCATAGGATCAAAAGGTGTTATGGGGGAAGGACAGAAAAGGTTAGAACAGTTAGTGATTCAGAACATGGAATGTCCCACCAGAAGGGACCTTTGAGAGTCAAATGATAGATGCTGGAGAAGCCTTAGAGCAATGGATATCCAAACTAGGAGAAACCTTAGAACAGGGGATGTCAGGGCTGAGAGGGGCCTTAGAGCAAAGGATGTCAGAGCTGGAAGGGCCTGAGAACAAGGAATGTCATGGCTGGGAAGGGCCTGAAGTAGAGAATATTCAACCAGAAGAAGGCCCTTGGGATCAATTAGTCAATTCCAATTATTTGACTGAAAAAGTAATTAAAACTAAGAGCAATTTATCATCAAGAGGGTCTGAGTAACTTGGCTCAGGTTGAAAACACTTCATAAATATTTTTTCATTTGATACTCACAACAATTCTGGGAGGGAGGTACTGTTATTACTTCCATTGTACAGATGAGGAAACTGAGGCAGACAGAGGTCAAATGACCTGCCCAGGGTCACACAACTAGTAAATGTCTGAGGCTAGATTTGAACTCAAGTCTTTCTGAGACTTTAGTTATTTCCTCAGGTAAATGATTGCAATTGACTTAATGATCCCAAAGTTCTCCTTTCTGCTGAACATTCTCTATCCTAAAAATGAAAGTTTAAGTAGGGATGGGAAATCTGCAGCCTTGAGGCCACAGGCCTCATGCATTTAGGGTTAGGGTTAGAGTTAGCTCCTTATGGTTTCATTTAGCTGCCTCTATCCTAGAGAGATGAATATAGGTCTTGAACAGAGAAAGAAAACTCACCTCATTGTAAATGTCAGAAATTCAGAGAACATGCTGATAAGCTTGGTTTGGAGCACTGTGGGCACCTAATATCTAACCATGAGATGGATAAGATCCTAATGGCTACCTCCGTGTGGTCTAGTAGGTAAAGTGCTGAATCTGGCATCAGAAACACACGAGTTCAAATTTGACCTCAGGTTCTTACTAGCTGTGTGACCATGGGCAAGTCACTGAACCACTGTCTGCCTCAGTTTCCTCATCTATAAAATGGAGGTCAGCACAGCATCTACCTCCAAGGAGTTGCAAAGACCAAGTGAGATAATATTTGTAAAACATTTTACAACTTTTTAATTACCAGATGAATGCTCGCTATTATTAAGCAGAGTACTCACTTCATAGGATTGTTTAAGGTCTCAAATAATATATTGATGTCAAGAGCTTCACAGACCTTACAAAATGTAAATAGTAGTTATGAGTATTGTCTGGTGCATATGTCCACCTAGATCAGGAGTTCTTCATCTGGAGTCTGTGTGCCCTGAAGGGGTCTGCCTTTCCATCTCCAATGTCTAGTGTAGAGTTTAATCATATAGTAAATGCTTCGTACTTGGTTGTAAAATTGGGCTGAAATTGATCAAGTCAACACTTGAGCCCTTTGATGCCGTGGAAGAGAGGTAGGCGCTCAAAAGGTATTGAAATGGGAGTAATGGGAAGGGACGGCATCGCAGCCACAGGGAGCAGTCTGAGCAAAAGTAGAGAGGAAGGAAAGTGTAGAACCCTTTGAGAGACAAAGGAGAAAGGAGACAGCTTGGCTAAGGCATAGAATCCATGAAATCAGGGGTGTGAGGGTAAATGTTTAACCATCAGCTCTCTGGAGGGAAATGTATGCACAATACGCTTAAGTTTAACAATATGCATTATTAACACTTTTGTTATCACTTTTTAACGTTTGGACAATCAACAAAACATTAAATTAAGCACTGATTTGCAGTGTTTGCTAATTTCTGAGATGCAAATGCTCACATTGAAAATTTAACTATTGACTCTCATGATACACTTTGAGCTGGCTCTAACACACCCCTGCCTGGAATCAAATTCTCTATCAACAAATATTTAATATGAAGTGTCTGCTATATTACAGGGACTGGAAACATTAGGGCAAAAATGAAACAGTCCCTGGTCTTAAGGAGCTGTATTCTACCCTGGAGTGAATCCATGCATATGTGTAATAATATACTATATAGAAAGAGATTTAGATAGACAGACAGATGGACAAAAAGGTGGATGAATGAATGGATGGATAGAAAGAGAGATAGATAGATAGATGCCTAGCTAGCTGGCTAGCTTACTATAGTTATTGATTGATTTCAGGCATACATACGTGTGTGTGTGTTAGTCCTTTGTTGCTGAAGAAGACCATGCCATCAGAGAAATGATGATGTGACTTGCACTTGACTTTGTTTGAGTGAGGGAGGGCTGTGCAGGTCACCAGCCCCACTTCTCCTCCAGAGCCATCTGAATCCAGTGACCAGATATTCATCAGGATGACTGGAGATGACCCAGGATGAGGCAATTGGGGTTGTGACCTGCCCAAGGTCACACAATTAGTGAGTGTCAAGTGTCTGAGGTGAGATTTGAACTCAGGTTCTCCTAACTCCTGCACTGCTGCTCTATCCACTGCACCACCTAGCTGCCCCTAGGCATATATATGTACAATAAAAGTACATGTACATATATTTCTGGCATATATATATATATATATATATATATATATATATATATATATATATATATATATGTGTGTGTGTGTGTGTGTCGCTGTTGCTGTTTAGTTATTTTTCACTCATGTTCAACTCTTTGTGACACATTTTTTCTAGGCAAAGATACAGGAATGGTTTGCCTTTTCCTTCTCCAGTTCATGCTACAAATGAGGAAACTGAGGCAAACAGGGTTAAGTGACTTGCCCAGGTTCACACAGTGAGTAAATGTCCGAGGCCAAATTTGAACTCAGGAAAATAAGTCTTCCTGACTCCAGTGGTGTTTTCCCTGAGTTTTGAATGAGTGAAAGGATTCTTCTAGGCATTGCTAAGGAGGGAGGGTTTTGAGGACATGGGGGTGGTACAGCTAGACCAAAGACAGAGATGGCCACTAGATGGCTCCATACAACAGAGAACCCTGGACCTGGAATCAGGAAGATAAAAGTTCAAATCCAGTCTCAGACACATTAGCTGTGTGTCCCTGGAAAAGTCACTTTGCCTCTGTCTGCCTCAGTTTTCTCATATGTAAAATGGAGATAACATCAGCAGCTACCTCCCAGGGTTATTGTGAGGATAAAATAACACTCGTGAAGTTCATAGCACAATGCCTGGCACATAGTAAGTACTATATAAATGTTAGTTACTATTATGCATGGGAAATGTAATGTCTAACAGTTATATTTCAAGGCTTACAAAGCATTGAACACATATTATCTCATTATTTCAAATGACATTTCTAGGATCAGCCCAATTCTACCCTTGAGGAAACTAGGACTGAAAGATGTTATGGGACTTGCCCACGGTCATAGTTTGTAAGTATCTGTGGCAGAATTTGAACCCCATGCCCAACACTTTAGCCACCAAGTCACTGACATTGAAGGCAATGGACCATGAGGGTGAGACTACGGAGTCGATATTTGGTAGGCAGCAGAGGAGCCATTGTAAACTCCTCCTACCTTGCTACCCAGTAGGAGGCATTGCTGGGCCCCACCTGGGTTGGAGAAGTGTAGTCCTACTGCAAACAGCTGATTCATCCCGCCAAGGGCCACTCACTGAATCGAGAACAGTCCCTGTAGCCTTGTAAAGGATTTTATCCCATTTCTCTGCTTTCTCTTTATAGGGATTGTTAGTCTCCAGACTTTGTTCAATTACAGTTTTACGATGATGGCTGGTGTTCCCCAATCCTTTTGAGCTGGGAAAGTAGCTGAGCTCTTAATGGCTTTATAGGAGGCCATGGCCCCATAAGAATTTGTACCTCTTTTTATAGAGCTGTGCTCAGCTCAGTCCGAATGAGGTGAAGGGAGGGAATGAGGCTGTCAGGTTTCTCCAAGTCAGCTCATGCCTCAGAGATTCAGGACGTTTCAATGGGGGTAAGCAGGGGAGATGGAGGCAAATGGTTTCAATTAACTCCCTGGACTGAGTCCCGGTCAGGAAGCACAAACAGGCCTCTGGAAAGCTATGCTGGGTTACACCACCCTGCTCCTCTGGCATGGTCAGCCTGGACCTCAGGAACACCTTGGGGCTTTGGAAAGAACTCTAGGTTTGCGGTGAAGGAACTGGACCTTGCTCCTAACCCTTGGGCTTCCTAGTTGGGGGACTGAGAGAAGCAGTATATGTGCAATGGAAGGCTACAGAATTTAGAATCAGAAGACATGAGTTCAAATCTCATCCCTGTCATTTATCACCAGTAGGACTTTGGACAGCTCTCTTCATTTTCCTGAGCCTCAGTTTCCTAATCTGTAAAATGAGGAGCTTGGACAAAGTAGTTGCCTCTTAGGTTCCTTGCAGTTCAATATCAATGATTCTATTCTGTTTGAGACTCAGTTTCCTCATCTGTAAAATAAAGATAACAATCCCTGCAGCTCCCACTTCATGGGGCAATTTTGTGAGACTCTTTAGAGATCTTAGAGTGTTTTGTAAGCCTTCAAGTACTACAGAAATATGAGCTAATGTTTGATTGATATTCTTCCCCCAACATTCTCCTCTCCTGTCTCATTGTCCCAACCTCTTTGCCTTTGTACTGGCTGTTCCTCATGCCTGGAATGCCCACCTCATAGAATCTTTGGCTTTTTTTAAGGCTCAGACCAAGTATCCCTTCATACAGGAGACTGTTTGCCTTCACTTCAGCTGCTAGTGCCTCCTCTATCTACCTTGTATTTATCATTTTTTATCAGGCTATTTAAGTGAGGGAGAAAACACTGAGTCTCTAGACATCTGTTGTCTAGAGGCTAGTTTAGTCAAGTTCAGAGAGATTCAGGACCAGCCAGTCAGTTAACAAGAATCTATTAAGCACCTACCATGGGCTGGATGTTGGGAAAAGCTCTGGGGATACAAAGAAAGGTCAGAAGCAGTCTGCCTACCTACCAGTGGATGGTTTCTCTAGGCTCTGCTCCTTGTTTAACCATCAGGAAAGTGATGGGAGGGAAGGAGGGAGGGAGGGAGGAGAGAAGGAAGGAAGGAAGGAACAAACGAAGGAATGAAGAAATGAAGAAAGGAAGGAAGAACAGACCTTTAAGCACCCCTTCTGTTCCAGGCACTATGTGAAGTGCTTTACAAATATCACCTCATTGGATACACACAACAATGATGGGGAATAGATGTTACTATTTCACAAATAAGGCGACTGATTCTGAGAAAGGTTAATTGACTTGACTTGTCCAGGCTAATATAACTAGTAAATGTTGGTCTCCATTTGAATTCAAGCCTTCCTAACTCCAAGCCCAGCACATTATCCATTCTAGCAGCCAACTCTGTAGAAAGAGATGATTCTTCGTCTCTAGGAGAATGCACACAGATGAAATGAGGATATCCTAAGTTATATTATTAGTATTAGAATCACAAATTTCTAGAATGGGTTGAAGGAAATGAGTCAGGGGAGGGGGACTTAGTAATCAGGAAAGATATTTTGGGCTCTATAAGCCTAGGATGGAGAGAGATACTAGCTGAAGGAGTCATTTAAGGCACAAACAAGCAGGGTTTTGAATCTTGGGGGAAAGAAACCACATTGCTTAGCTGAGGGAGTCAGAAAGGAGTAGCAAGCATTCCCCAATTGATAAATGGTCAAAGGATATGAACAGGCAATTTTCAGAGGAAGAAATTAAAGATATCTATAATCATATGAAAAAATCTCTAAATCACTTTTGATTAGAGAGATGCAAATCAAAACAACTCTGAGGTACCACATCACACCTATTAGATTGGCAAACATGACAGAACAGGAAAATGATAAATGTTGGAGAGGATGTGGGAGAGTTGGAACACTAATTCATTGTTGATGGACCTGTGAGCTGATCCAACCATTCTGGAGAGCGGTTTGGAACTATGCCCAAAGGGCTACAAAAATGTGCACACCCTTTGACCCAGCAATATTGCTTCTAGGATTGTATCCCCAAGAGATTATTAAAATGGGAAAGGGTCCCACATGTACAAAAATTTTTATAGCATTTTGTAGTGGCCAAAAGCTGGAAATCAAGGGAATGCCCATCAATTGGGGAATGGCAGAATAAATTATGCTATATGAATGTACTGGAATACTGTTGTGTCATAAGAAATGATGAACAAGAAGACTTCAGAGAGGCCTGGAAAGACTTATATGATCTGAGGCTGAGCAAAAGAAGCAGAACCAGGAGAACTTTGTGCACAGCAACGACCACAGTGTGTGAGAGTGTTTTCTGGTAGACTTGGATCTTCACAGCAATGCAAGGACATTAAGAAAAAAAATCCCAATGATCTTCTAAGGCAAAATGTCTTGCACATTCAGAGAAATGAACATTCAGAGAAAGAACTATGGAATTCAATCACAGAATGTAGCAGATCATTTATGTGCATGTGTGTGTGTGTGTGTGTGTGTGTGTGTGTGTGTGTATTATGTTGTAGTTTGTTATATGATTTCTTCCATTTATTTTAGTTCTCCTACATCGCATGACTATAATGAAAATATATTCAATAAGAATGTATGTGTAGATCCTATTTAGAATTGTATGCCATCTTGGGGAGGGAGGGGGGTAGTGGGGGTAGGTAGAGGGAAAAAAATCTAATTTTTATGGTAGTGATTGTAGAGCATTAAAAATAAATAAAATGAATATATTAAAAACAAAAAGAAAAAAAAGAAAGGAGTGGTGAGGAAGGAGCAGCCTGCTGGCCTAGGATCAGGTATTGTGTTTGAGAGTGATCACTTACTTGCTAGGTGACTTTCTAGAAGGCATATAACCAAAGCACAAAGAGCTAAAGAGGTCTCCAAAATGCTGGATCTAGAAGGAACATTGGATATAGAATATAGATATAGAGAATATAGAACATATACTCTAGAAGAGACTACAGAATATATGATCTCATAAATGAAATAAGTATAGAATGTCAGAGTTGGGAGGGTCATTACAATAGGGGATGTCAGGGCTGGGAGGGTTGCAACTGATGTTTCCATCTCAGTGACCTCACCCGACAAGACAGAATCCAGGCCTGGAAAAGAAGCGACTTCCCCAAGGTGCCTCAGAGTCAGGACACACCCCATGATTTTCGTTTCCAGATAATTTCAGTATTCCACCCCCACTTCACACACACCTTTCTCTTCTACCACAATTTTAAAGCTGCTGAGACAGGATGCCTCTACCTTCCATCTTGGGAGTCGGGGTGAGGGGAGGGGGCAGGCATGTACCAAAACTGGGGTCTGAGGGGCACAGCTGGCAACACCTGAGCCCCTGGGCCTGGAGCCTTGCCTCGGAAGCTGTCAGGCTGGATCCCCCCACACCTGGGCAGCGGCGGGCGATTTGTTGCTTTGCAGCATCTCTGCTGTGCCCAACGGCCCTCGGACAGCGACTCAGGACCCCGGAAAGCATTGACTGCCTGTTTCTGCCTGAGTGACCGAGACTTACAGCTGCTGGGGACGGGGGAGGGGAGAAAAGGTTTCTTTCTGTCTCATCCATATGGATGTTTCCAGATCTCCAGTTGTATGAAACAGCAAGAACAGGACCTAAGAGATTTCCTCTAGTCTAACTGTTGGGAGAGCACACGCAAGTCAGACAATGCCGGTCATCTACAGGTGTTTAAATGGTGTGAGGGTGACTTCAGAGAGACAGGAACAGAGAGGGCAAGAGGAGGGTGAAACTGAGAGAGGTGAGACAGGAAGATTAAAGAGAGATGGAGAAAGAGGTGGACATAGGGGAGAGGAGAGGGGAGAATAGAAGAGAGGAGAGAAGAGGGAAGAGAAAAGGAGAAGGGGAGAGAAAAGAAGAGGGGAGAGAAAAAGAGAGGAAAGGAGAGGAGGGGAGGGGAGGTAAGGGGAGAAGAGAGGAGAGAAGGGGGCAGGAAAAGAAAAAGAGATAGACATGGCAGAGAGGGAGGAGAGAGACAGAAAGAGAGAAACAAAGAGACAGAGAGAGAACATTAAAGAGAAAGAGAGACAGAGCAAAGAGATACAAGAACTGAATTATGAGATAAAGGTGGGGTGGACAGAAGAAAAGGAGAAAGGTGATAGAGAGACAGAGAAAACAGGACAGAAAGACAGACTAAAATAGAGGAAGGGCAAAAAGAGACAGGAAAGAACATACACAGAGAGAAAGAGAATAGAAGAATGGAGAGACAGAGGGAAAAGAGAGAAACAGACAAAGAGTGACATAGAAAAAGTAAACAGATGGAAAGGAACAGATAAAGAATAGGAAGAAAGGAGATAAAAAGACACAGAAAGGATGGGGGATAGTGACAGAAGAATAGAAGGTAAAGAAATTGAGAAAGAAACAGATGCAGAGAGGAATGGAATGAGGAAAAAGAAATAGGAGAAAGATGGGAAAAGGAGAAGGAGAAAGAGGGAGACAGAGAGGAAGTGAGGGAGGATAGTGAGACAATAGAAGGGTAGAGTAATGGAAAAATCAATTGTGGGTTTATAGAGTCAGTACCAGGGAGGGGCAACATAAATGAATGCATAACATATTACTTTTGGAGACATGAGAGTGAGTGACAAAAGAGTTACAGAGATAAGCTGCAAACCTGGGGTAGGCCCCTTCAGCTTCATGGTTTTCATCTATAAAATGAGATAATAATGCCTACTTTGATATTCCAAGGATCTATATAGATGCAGCCATTTCAGTGGTACATATTGCAACCCATTCACATCTTCTGAAATTCCTACCTATATACTCGAATAAAGCATCTAGAGAAAATCAATGCAGTATATTGGATGCCTTCTTCTACAAGTCTTTTAATGTTCTGTGGATGCTTTTATTGCCAATGACACTCAGGATGTCCATCTGTTGCTATTTCTCCTTCTTCTTCCATTGCTGGTCAAGGATGCCCTTTATATCTTGTGTGTGAGTCATTGTCATCAACATGTGGCCGTCATGCATCTCTCTGTGGTCACCTGTCATTTCGTCTTTGGGGATCATGTTAAACTATGATCCACAGTCACATTGCTTGACCCAGAGACCACTGATAGTAAAAAGATGGGCTTTCAAAGAACTGGAAATAAAACATATGCTCAATAATGGGCTAATGAACTCTGGCTAATGAACACAATGCAATATCAGTGTCATAGGAAATGTCAAATGTGAAGGATTCAGAGAAGCATGGAAAAAAATTACGTAAATTGATTCAGAGTGAAGTAAGCAGAACCAGGAAGATAATACTTAGGGATATAGCAACAATGAAAACCACATGAACAAAAGTAATATAATTATAATAAACAAGCTTGGACCTGAAGAAGAGATAAGAAAATACATTTTCTTATCTTCCTTGAAGAGGTGGAGGACTATGCAGGTGAAACACTACATATGATGTTAAAATCAGATTACATTTTAGCTAGTTATGATTGACTTCTTTTTTCCTTTTGTCTTAAAAAAAATTCTTTGTCATGAGGGATAGCTTTCTAGGTAGCACCTTCAGGACATACATTCAGAAATAAAAGTTATTTAAAAATAAGAGGTATCAATAAACATTTCATTTTCAAGGAAAAAATAGATTAAGAGGTGGGTAGAACTACGATGGTGGAGTAGAATCAGAGACTAACTAGAGCTCTGCCCCAAACCCATCAAAAAACCTGTAAAAATGACTTTAAACAAATTCTAGAGTAGTCAAAGCCACAAAATGACAGTCTAAAGAAAATTGCCAGCCTAAGACAATCTGGAAATTTGTCAGGAAGGGTCTATCACACCTGACTGGGATCACACAGTGCACACCACAGTGTGGGTCATGCCAGCATGGACATAGTGGGAACAGACCTTAGGGCACTGAATTGTGGGGGGGTGCTACTGTGGATTCCACAGTTCTCAATCCACAAATACTGAAGTGGAGGCTGCTTCTGGGGACCTCTACTAAGCAAAGCTCAAAAGCCAAGTTCACTGACTAGGAAAATGAGCAAATGGGGGAAAAGGAACAGACTATAAATTCTTACTTTCTCAGTGAAGAGGTATTTCTTACATCATTGGTGCTGATGAAGATCAAAACATACAGTCAAAAGATAATAAAGCCAAATCTCCTGCATCCAAAGCTTCCAAGAAAAAATATGAATTGTCTCAGGCCATGAAAGATCCCCAAAAGGGTTTTGAAAATAAAGTAAAAGAAGTAGAAGGACAATTGGAAGGAGAAATGAGAGTGATGCAAGAAAATTATGAAAAATAAGTCAACAGCTTGCTAAATGAAACCCCCCCCCTAAATGTTGAAGAAAACAACACCTTTAAAATTAGACTAATGCAAATGGCAAAAGAGGTCCAAAAAACCAATGAGGAGAAGAGTGCTTTAAAAAGCAGAATGTGTCAAATGGAAAAAGAGTTCTAAAAGCTCACTGAAGAAAAAGAATTCTTTAAAAATTAGAATGGAGCAAATGGATACTAATGACTTTAAGAGAAATCAAGAAATTATAAAACAAAACCAAAAGAATGAAAATAAAATAGAAGACAATGTGAAGTATCTCACTGGAAAAACAATTGACCTGTCAAATGGAGATAATTTAAAAATTATTGAACTACCTGAAAGCCATGATGAAAAAAAAAGCCTAGACATCATCTTCCAAGAAATTATCAAGGAAAACTGCCCTGATATTCTAGAACCAGAAGATAAAATAGAAATGAGAAGAATCCACAGATCACCTCCTGAAAGAGATCTCAAAAGGAATACTCCTAGGAATATTATAGCCAAATTCCAGAGTTTCCATGTCAAGGAGAAAGTATTACAAGCAGCCAGAAAGAAAGAAGTTCAGTACTGTGGAAACACAATCAAGATAACACAGGATTAAGCAACTTCTACACTAAGGGATCAAAGGGCTTGGAATAAGATATTCCAGAGATCAAAGGAGCCAGGATTAAAACCAAGAATCACATACCCAGCAAAACTGAGTAGAATACTTCAGAGGAAAAAATGAAATTTCAATGAAATAGAGAACTTCCAAGCATTCTTGATGAAAAGACCAGAGCTAAATAGAAAATGTGACTTTCAAAATACAAGAATCAAGAGAATCATGAAAAGGTAAACAGGAAAGAGAAACCATAAGGGACTTATTAATGTTGAACTGCTTACATTCCTACATGGAAAGATGATATTTATAACTCATGAAACCTTTCTCAGTATTAGAGTAGCTGGAGGGCACAAAGTGAGCTGAGTATGAAGGGATGATATCTAAAACAGAAATTTAAATGTTGAGAAAAATGTACTAGGAGAAAGAGAAAGGGAGAGGTAAGTGTAGTTAATCATCTTACATAAAAGAGGCAAGAAAAAGTTTTTACAATGAAGGGAAAGAAATGGAAGGTGAGAGGGAATAAGTGAGTTTTCCTTTCATCAGATTTGGCTTCAGCAGGGAATAACATACACACTCAGTTGGGTATGGAAGTTTATCTTATGCTCAAGGAAAGCAGAGGAAGAGGGCATAAGAGAGGCAAGGGATAATAGAAGGAAAGGCAGATTGAGGAATGGGGTAATTGGAATCAAACCCTTTTGCAGAGGGACAGGTCAAAGGAAAGAATTCAATAAATGGAGAGTGGGACAGGATAGAGGGAAATATAGTTAGTCTTTCACAACATGACTGTTAAGGAAGTGTTTAGCATGACCACACATGTATAACCTCTATCGAATTGCTTGCCTTTTCAATGAAGGTGGGTGGGGAGAGGGGAAGGGAGAGAATGTGGAACTCAAAGCTTTAAAAATAAATGTTAAAAATTGTTTTTACATGCAATCAGGAAATAAGATATATAGGCAATGGGGTATAGAAATCTATCTTACCCTACAGAAAAAATAGAAGAGAAGGGGAAAAGGGGGGTTGATGATAGAAAGGAAGGTAGATTGGAACTTTTAGCCATTGAAGGAAAGATTGGAGGGCAATCAGAATATATACTGTCCTGAGGTGGAGGTAGGGGAGAGATAGGGAGAAAATTTTAAATTCAAAATTTTGTGGAAGTGAATATTGAAAACTGAAAATTAAAAAAAAATATTTAAAAATACATTAGGATATCAAGGAGACACTTAGAAATGAAAACTTCACAAATTCAATCCAGGCCTTTCTCCTTCTTCTATCGGCTTCTTGGCCCATTTCACTGACCATGTTCTATGCTAGTCCAAGATAAAAGTACTTTTGAGCTAACTTAATAGACTGACCATCAAATTGTATTTAATCATCTTGGTAGATTTCATGTGTCACTCACCTATTTTATTCCCGTATGAGTTGTTAGGCTGATTTTATTTTAAATGATCAGGAAATTCATTGAAAAGTCACAATTTTTAATGTAGTAGTAGTAATGGCATCTGCAAACAGGTCCATGTAGAGTGCTTAGATGAATGAATGAATTGATGAAAGAGAGAAAGAGGAAGATGAAATGAAGGAAATGAAGGAGGGAGGGAAGAAGAAGAAAATGGAAGGAGGAAGGAAGGAAAGAACAAAGAGAGGGAGAGAAAGAAAAAGGAAGGAGTGAGGAAAGGATGGAAGGGAGAAATAGGTAGAAAGAAGAAAGAAAAATGAAGGAAGGAAGGGAAGGAGGAAAGGAGATAGGGAAAGGAAGGAGGGAAAAATGAACAAAAAGAAAAAATATTACCAAGTGTCAGTTCTGTGTTTATGGCTGGAGGACAAACTGAAATGAAAATGACATCACTTTCCCCCTCCTTTCTTTTTTCTTCTGGAAAAGATGAAATTACCTGTGTCCTTCATCACCTCCACCATTTTCCCCAGGTTAGGCTGATCAGAGCTGGTCTGGGTCTTGACTGCCCTGAAGTTCCTCTAGGCAGCAGAGCCTGTGCTGGTCACCCGAGGCAGTTCCTGGAGAGTATTTTCCTCTTCTCATCATGGCAGTTACCATATTTTGCATCAGTTAAATCACACTAAGAAATAGTGACAGTTAGAAACAACACCTTCGTTTTGGTCCATTTCCTGTTTCTTCAAAGTCAACAACTTGTTTAAATAAATAGGTTTGGAACCGCAGTAATCACCCACAGTGGCTTCATGTCTTTATCCTTTCTTCTAATTTGGTATTGATTGATTTTGATTGATTAACCCAGCAAAATGCACATCTCCAGAAGTTCCTTAAGGAAAACTTCTAATTGATGGAGGTTTAGGCTGTGAGCAACAGGCAAGTGGAAGAGCCTCCTGGGGGTCAAGGTGACTGAGGAGGGGGCTGACTTGTCTATGTTCCCAGATATACTCAACTTTCACATTCTCTCTCTCAGGATCATTGTTTTCAGAGGCCAACCTGCTGCTCTTTGGAACTTTTAGCCATATTTGACGATTTACATCGTTAAAGTACTCAGCACGGTTTGTATTCTCCCTTCAACTCAATTATTTTTATGGAGCAATTACTACTCAGAGATTAATTTTTTTATGAGCTTCCCTTTGTGGTTTTTCATCTTTTCCATGGCTCCTTTATCTTTCAGGAAATCTCCAAGTAGCAAATAATAATAAGGTAGGCTCAGTTCCACAGTAGGAGCCCAGGCTTTACTTAAAAATATGATCCCCCCGCTCTCAGCCTTCCAGAGATCATTTAGATTAGATTAGATGAAGCATTTATTAAGCACTTGCTATGTGCAGGATGTTAGGCTAAGCAGCTAGGGATGCAGACACAAGCCAAAAGAAAGACAGTGCTGCTCTAAAGAAGGTTACGTTATGGTGATGAAGATACACACACACACAAAAGGGAGTTGGACATGGAGGGGCGGGGGAAAAATTAGCACGGTGGGAGCAGGTACTTCCTCCAATGGAGGCTTGCTGGAAGAACTCACCAATCAAAACAGGAGGTGGAGGCTCAGAGGTGCTGTCATCATGAGAAGGCTACTGGGAAAGAGATGGAAATGTGGCCCAGGGGATGAAGGGATGTCTCATTAGCAGAACTAAGAAATGGGGTGGCTTTGGCATCTTTATATCTTCTCTAAAGTCTAATAGGAGTGAGCTGGATCACATGATTTCCACGAGTACCTTTAAGCTTTGATGTTCTAGGAGTTTATGATTCTAAGCTCCCTCATACCACCGACATTCTGTGTTCTAAGGCCCCTCCCAGCTTTGACATCTCCTAGTCTAAGGCTCTTCCGGTCCTGACATCCCTTGTTCTAAGATTCTCCCAGCTCTGACATTCTCTAAGTTCCCCCAGAGATCTAAAATCAAGTGATTTAAATTCTAAGGTTTCTTCTAGCTACAACATTATGTTCTAAGATACTTTCCCACTCAAACTTTCAAGTCCTTCTAGAACTGACATAATCTAGTTCTGATATTCTGTATTATGTTCTAAGGCTCTGACATTCTGTGACATTCTAACTCTAAGGTCCAGGCTCTGACACTTCAATATTAAAGTCCCCTTTACCACTGACATTCTGTGTTCTATGATACTTTCCCACTCTGGTAATGAATGTCATCTACTCTAAGGTTTCTCTTCAGTCCGAGAGTCTATGTCTAAAGGTAGGAAAAGATCTGAGGCTCTATGTGTTATATGTGTTCTAAGGTTCTAAGTTCTAGATGGCTGCATTCTAGGACTTTCCAGATTTGACATGCTGTATAATAAGGTGCTTTCTCACTCTGATGCTCTACTGTGAGTCCCCTTCCAATTCAGTTCCAAGTCTCTCTCTCTATCCCCACTCCTACTCTCATTTTAAAGAAGGGAAGGAAGGGAAAGGAGGGAGATGAAAGAAACAAACATTTATCAAGCATTTACTATGTGCCAAGTACTGTGTTAAGCACTTCATAAATCTCATTTGATTCTCACAGGATCCCTGGGGGCTAAGTTCTATTATCGTCTCCATTTCACAGTTGAGAAATCTGAGTCAGACAGAGGTTACACATTAGAAAATGTCTGAGGCTGGATCTGAACTCAGGATTTCCTGACTCCAACTCGAGTGCTCAGTCACTATGACATGACAAGAGAATGTCAACACACACGTTGATACTCCCTCAAGTGCTCAGACCTTTCAGTTTCACAATTTGTTGAGTTCCCATGACCTCCTCTTGCCTCAACCTCAGTTACACAGAAGTGTTCATACTTTTAATTTTACTGTCACCTACAAGAGTCCTACTTCTATATTTGTGAAATCCCATTTCTGATCATAGCATATTGTCAATCCAATTTATACCTCTTACTTCTACTCATCCCATATCACATACTCACCATGACTTCCAATCCCTTCACATCTCAGTTCCTTCCTAGGCCATCCCTCTTGTACCAGCTACATTCTCTTCTGCCCCCTCCTTGATGAGTAAATTAAACTAAACTATCCTTTACATCCAAGTCCCTTTCTCCCAATCCTATCAAGAATCACAGTTTGCCAAATCCCAGGCTTGGATCACTCCCACCATCTGCTGCTGCACTCCTATTCCCATACTGCTCAGTGGAGCTTGGGGCAGGGGTGAATCATGAAGCCCTACTGATGGGGTCCACTACAAACTTCAGTTCTGTAACTAACATGATCAGTCCCTGCAACAAGGTCATCTTTTATCCCTCCCAGTCTCATACCTGTCTCTATGACATCCCAAACTGGATGTCCTGTAGATACATCAAATTCAACATATCCAAAACAGGGCTAATACTATTTTGCTACAAACCCTTCCCTCTTCCCTTCATAATCTCCCCATTCACCAGGTTTGAGATCTAGTGTCATTCGTGATCAGCCCCTCTGGTTCCTGCCAATATCCCTGGTATAGACACCTTTCTCTCCTCTGACCTTGCTACCACCCCAAACATCTCCTCATTCCTGGATTTTCACAACACAATTCTAGCTGTCCTTCCTGCTTCACTTTTCTGTCCACCTCAATACCTCCTTCACTCCTTGATTTTCCTAAAGTATACATCTGACCACTTCATCCTCTCTACTCAATAATTCCAATGACTCCCTATTATTTCCAGGATAAAATAAAAAGTTCCCAATTTGGAATCTAAAACGCTTTGCGACCTCACCTTTCTCTTTTTCCACTCTTCTCACTCCTATCCACGTACTCTACAATCCAATGGCATTTGATCTTTTTGCTATTCATCACAGAAAATACTTCCATCTCCTGATTGAGCATTTTCTCACCCCCACTTGTGATTTCCCTGACTTTCTTCAAGATTCAGCTCAAATCCCACTTTCTGTAGGATGGCAGTTTCTTCCTAGCCCACTTCCATTGCCACTAGTGCCTTCCCTTTCATTTACTCCAAATATTTTATATATTTACATTTTTTCATGTCTCCCCTGTCTCCTATCCCCCCTACCCCAAGATACTTTGAATTCCTTGAGGCTAGAGACTGTATTTTGGCCTGTCTTTGTATCCCCAGGGCTGTGAATAGTGCCTGACACATAGCAAGCACTTAATAAATGTGTGTTAACTGACTGCCTGGTGAACACCCACTTCTTATGTTCTCTGCCTTGGGCCAATATCTTTGAGATTCAAATGGAATCCTTCTCTTTGGGCCTCCCAAACAGTGATGACTTAAAGGAGACTCTCAACGCCTGGTGGAATGGCATCTTTCCATGGAAACTTCTATTTTGACTTTCAGATAGAAGGCAAGGAGACATGCCAAGGACATGTGATTTTCCCTAATGACTCATCCTTCAGCCCACAGACTTTAACACAAGAACCCAGCCCCAGAAACAGAGAGAGCTTTCTGTCCTAAGCCAACCTCGGGGCCAAATATGCCATTTGTTAATAAGGCAAAATGGTACACATTTGTGCTAATTTTTTTTTATTGGAGGCAGACTAGATTTAAAACTTGAAAATTGCCAAATTTTAGAGGATTACTAAAGAAATACAGTTGTAGACTCTGAACGCATTTAGAGTCATTCAAATTAGTTTTAGTCTCTGGAGGAGAGAGTGAGGCTGATGATTTTGCACAGTCCTGCCTCACTTAAATCCAATTCACTTGCAAGTCATGACATCTCCTTCCTGATGTCTTGGTCCTCTTTGAGAATGAAAGACAAACAGCAAGAAAAGAGCTGTCATTGGAAGGATACATTTAAAAACACACACAAAAAAAAACTTCAGATATTGTCAGTATGAGGAATCAGAAGAGGGCAAGCTAATCTGGTGATGGGGTAATTGGAGCTTGAGGATCCCTTTTCCATCGAGCCTCCTCAGACTCTACTGATTGATCTCCCACTTATCTGAAATCTTTTGATGGAAGTACAAGGAGGTATAAAATGAAGACCCAAGTCTTGTGGGACATTCTGTGACTGTTTCATGTGTGCTTGTTTTGTCTTCCTGACTCAACCGCTTGTCAAACTTACAGATGACATGAGGCTAGAAGAGATAGCAAACACATCAGATGATAGTCAGAAGCTGAGAAAAGCTCTCAGCAGGCCGGAATGAGAGATCAAAAAGAAGAAATGTACTTTGGCATAGGATTCAATACAGGACCCATGTTTTTGTCAACATGAGTATATTTTTCTTCCATCCCTCACATTTCAATGCTTGTATCGGGTCACCCCCCGATGGAATGATTGAGTAGCATTGGCTGGACTTTTCAATCATATCTTCAAAACACCCTTTAGTGGTACAGGATATAATCTGGCCAAGATAAATGTAAATTTCCACGTTTGGGTAGAAAAAATCATTCATACAAAACCTTGATAGAGACAGAATCCATAAACAATAATTCTTCAGGAAAAGAAAGCCTTCCGATAAAGTTATTTTTCCCCTTTCCTTTTTACTTATGCAACCTGAATTTAGTATGGTATCTTGAAATCTTCCTTAACTAATTCTTATTTGATTGGTTTGGATTTAGTGCATTGAAAACTCAAATATTTTATAGAAGTCAAATTACTTAACTTGATCCTAGGGTACCACAAAAGAATAGTGTCTGTAATGAAGGAAACAATTGTTTCATTATATGATACTCTAGTCTGACCACAACTAGAGGACTGGATCCCTACTTTGGGGTGTTACATTTTAGGTAGGATGCTAACAAGTTGGGGAAGATCCAAGGAGGGTAATCAGTATAGGAAGAGGACCAGAGACCATATGGGAACTCAATGTTGGAATTGTGGATATTAACTCTGGAAAAGAGAAGATTCAGGCAGGAAGACATGGAAGTTTCCTTCAAATATTTGAAGGACCATTACATTCTGGGCACAGTAAATGAATGAATGCATGGCATATGGAGTATGTCTCCAAGGACTAGATTAGGAGTAGGGAATGGGGAAGAAGAAAGAGGTGGTCAGTTGCAGATATTAGACGTTCAGATATATGGACAATCTTCCTAACAATTAGAGATTCCCAAATGTGAAATGGACTGCCTTGGGAAGGAGTGAGTTCCCTTTTACCAAAGGCTTTCCAAAAAGACCTTTTGGGGGCTCAGACATAGAGAGCATTTATGTTTTAGTCCTGGTTGAGCCATTTTGTCCCTGAGATCTCTTACACCCCTGAGTTTCTCAGATTCTTTAGCCTAGAACCTGAGTCTAATCCATCTGGTAATTCCTCCTGAGTCCCAGGAAATGGATGACAATATAGTAGACAGTCTTGAAGAGATATTCATAAAAATCAAAGAATCCTAGAACATTAGAGTTTCAAAAAGCCTGAAGACATAAAGCAGAAATATTGTTCTAGCCCCATTTCTTTCTCAAAGTCCTTTCCTTCCTTCACTAGCAAACAAATGTCGTGTCTTCTGGGAAGTCTTCTCTGACTCCTCCAAGGGAATGCTCATCATTTTCTCCTCCAGTGTGAGGATACCATATATGAAGATGCTCTTTCCTGAATTCTACTTTCCAACTAGACTGGAATTCCCTCCATGTCAGTCTATGTCATATTAGTCTTTGTGTAAAGACCAGTGCCAAACTGGGAAACATAGTAGACATTTAATAAATGCCCATTGGATTGAACTAAAAGGGTCCTTAATACAGATTATCAGAGATGGAGGGGATAATGAAAACCATCTATTGGGAATCCTCATTTTAGCAAAGAAGTATCTAAGTCTCAGAATGTTAGAACTGATAAGAACATATAACACAGAATGTTGGGGGTAGAAGAAAACACTGGATGGCAGTGCTAGGAGAAAACCTAGAACTTAGTGGGAAGGAACCTTAAATAGACTGTTGGATCTCATTTTATAGATATGGAAAAGGAGATCCAGAGAATGTTAGACCTGGAATGAGCCTTAGAAGAAAATATGTTACATATAGAAAGGGCCTTGGAATTTTGAATGTGAATATGAGGAGCCAATGTGATCTTGGGATGCAGCTTGTCCAATATCTCCATTTAACTGAGGAGAGTATGCTCATAGAGAATCACTTCCCAAAGAACACACAGTTGGTCAGTAATTGAGGATGAGGATATGGATTTTTTGACTCCTGGTTCAGGGTATCTTTATTATACATCCCTGTGCCTCTAAAAGCTACTGCCTGATTTCCTTTAGACAGAGCCCAGTTTCCTTAATGTCATGGGGATGGAATCCAATCCGAGCTTGGGAGAGACTATACTCAATGATTGTTAGCATTCTCCTGGTGAATCAGCCTAGAGATGAAACAGGCCGAGTGTTTTTGTTGCGATGACATGCCCTGCCTTGTGGCAAAGAATGATTAACACTGGTTCAGTGGAGACCATCTTTACTCTGCACAAGGTAAATATTTACAGGGCACTCCAGCCTTCCTTCCTGGGACAAGATTGCCTGGTTTTATGTCTTCATTCACATAACAGCCAAGGTGACAGTCTCTGTACAGCACATGGGTTGTCTGGTTTCCAAAAGTTCCAGAGGAAACTCTGCTCTTAACCCTTGTCCTACAGTAGATAGAGTGACAGAGCAGCAATCAGGAAGACCTGAGTTCAAATTCCTCCTAAGAGGCTTATTAGCTGTGTGACTCTGAGAAAATCATTTAAACTCTCTCTGCCTTGGGGGCAATATTAGCACCCATTTCTCATAGTTACTGGGATATGAGCTAAGAATTATAAAATGCATAACACAGTACCTGGCACATGCTAAGTGTTGAATAATACTAGCTGTTATTATTTGGGAGGGAAATTAGATCATATATGATTTACTAAACCAGGAGCTTTTCATTCTCATGAAATGACCAAGAGACTGAGAATGAACGCTTTGGTCTTAGAAATGCCTCCCAGTCTTTACTGATAAGAGACTTCCAAGAGCCATCGCATCTAAGTGGGCTCCAGCCCAGCTTCCCTGACCGTCTTCTCAATAACTGTCTCTACACCTTACACGTGCCCTTTTGCTTCCCTCCTCTGTCCAGTTCTGAAAATAAAAATAAACATCACTCACTAGTTACTGTATCAGCCTGCTCTGTTACTTAGTTTCCCTGCATCTTTCCAAACCTAAATCCCCTTTCCAGGATACTCTTTAAAGAGTTTTCTACTCCTATCAGAATATAAGCTCCCTGAGGGAAGGGCCTGTCTTCCCTCTCCTATTTATATCCAGTGACCCGAGTTAATAATTGTTCCCCATCATCCGTTATTAATTCATTCAGTCAGAAGGCTTGAGATACAGTCCCAGCTTAGAGACATTTGGTGTTGCAGTGGATAGAGCTCTGAGATTAGGGTCAAGGAGACCTGAATTCAAATCCAGCTTCAGACTTTTTATAGATAGCTGTGTGACTTTGGGCAAGTCACATAACCTTTTCTTTCCTCAGTTTCCTCAGCTATGAAATGGGAATATTAATAGCCTCTACCTCACAGGGTTATTGTGAAGATCGGCACATGCATGGCACATAGTAGGTACTTAATAAATGCTTCTTTCCCTTTCCTCTTCCATTGATTAGCTGTGTAACCTTGGGCAAGTCCCTTCCTCTCTCTAAAGCCTCACTTTCCTCATGTATCGAAAAAGGAGAGTAGGTTAGCTTATGTTAATTCATCCCTGACTCTGTGCCAACTAAGGAACAATAATGCTCCATCAGTAAAAAGACATTACAACAGTGTTATAAAGTACCCTACGTGTGAGCTCCATTCATTTTCATGTAGCAGTCATTTATTAAGTACCTCCTAGATCACAAGGGCCTAGGTTGAGAAGGGATGAGCCTTATGAGCTAATTTAGGTCTGGTGCATTCATTTTACAGAAGAGGGAAGGACCAGAGGCCCTAAGAGGTGAAGGGACTCATCCATAGTCACACAAGTAGCATTTGGCTAAACCAGGATTTGAACCCAGGTACATGGACATGCTATGTCCACTACCACGCACTGCCATCCCTAGATGCCAGAAGTTCTAGTTTGTGCTTGGAAAAATATGCTAAGTCCTTTATAAATATTACCTCCTCTGATCCTCATAATAATCCTGTGAGGGCTTATTATTACTGCTGCAACCCAATAATATTTGGGGAAACTGAAGCAAACATAGGTTAAATGACTTGCTCAGGGTCATATGGCTAGTAAGTGTCCAAGGGTGGATTTGAACTCAGGTCTTTATGACCTAGTGCTCTGTGCCCAATAAAGCCTCCTACTGCCTTGAGGTAAAAAGACTCAAATACACTCAGGACCAGTCCTTAAGGAGATGAGAGCAACCACCCATTACCCTCTTCTCTTCTTGTGCATCGTGAAGGACAGGAAATAAGCCTGGCCACTTATCTGACTTTGGTCACCCCTCAGAAGACAGGTACCCCAGGGCATCTTTGCTATCTGTCTGGCAACTCCCTGCTCTAAAATGTGCTGCAGTTTACAGGACACTTTACCCACAATTCTGGGAATGTGTATGTGTGTGTGTGTGTGTGTGTGTGTGTGTGTGTGTGTGTGTGTGTGCGTGCCAGGATTCCTGTCTCTATTTTACAGATGATAGAACTGAAGTTGAGCGAGGGGAAGTGGATCTCCCACAGTCATACAGCTGCTGAGATGGACCTTGGACCCAAATCTTCCCACCTCTGAAATCTCAGGCACTATCTAGAGTGTGAGTGGCTTCTCTTCTGAAGCAGAAGATAATTAGAAGCCTGCCATCACTTAGGACAAGGTATTCACTTTGAGCATGTTACTTAGGGCTATGATTCTTAAGCCAAGATAAGGAAGGAGAGAAGGAAAGAGGAGAGGGAGAGAGAGGGAGAGAGAGGGAGAGAGAGAGAGAGAGAGAGAGAGAGAGAGAGAGAGAGAGAGAGATCTCTTTATTTCCCTGTGAAGCGTTCACACAAATCCCCTTTATGCCAGGTCCAAGAGGTAGTTGAGGTGCTGCCCCCTGACCTCTCGGCCCCCAATTCCCTCCCCAGAGCAGTCTATCATAAGCTGGACCTCCCTCTGATCGCTCACTTCCCACTCAAGCATGTCTATGGGAAGTTGAGCATTGGTCTGCAGGCCTTCCCACCAGGGGAACAGCAAAGGCCAAAGTCAGACTTGAGCAGCAGCCTTGCAGAATCCAGCCAAGCCTAGCAGGGTAGGAGCAAGCAAGAGGATTGTGGGAGAGAGAAGGCTGCTGTCATCGGTGCCTTGCCTTCCTTCTCAGAGAACCCACAAAGCAGAACCAGTGCCCCGCCCCCACCCCATGCACCCTCATCAGGCGTGGATGGTTTTACAACAGAAGATGTCATGTCAACATGGTGGGGTGGAGGGGAGCTTGGGAAGCAGGAAGGGGAGTAAGGCAGACCTGGAGCAACTGACCTGACTGCTTTGTTGATATAGACTCCCCAAATGTGTGTGTGTGTGTGTGTGTGTGTGTGTGTGTGTGTGTGTGTATGTCATACAAATACTCACTTTCAGACCTGGATCCAGCAAAAACAACCTGCAGATATAATGCATAATAAATAATAAAGGATGGTTTATGGAAGACAGTGCGTTATACTATTTTGGGGGGCTGACCTTGGAGTCAGGAAGATATGATTTCAAATCCTACCTCCAAAACCTAGCAAGTCAATGACTTGGGTAGATTCTAGATGAGAGAGAAGACAGAATAGTATGCTCAGGGCCACACAGCTAGGAAGTATCAGCAACTGGGCTCTGACTGCAGAAACCTATTGTAGATACCTTTGTCTCCTTCTTTCTTCATGTGTGTCTCCATCCCTTTTTTTCTCTATCACTGTTTTTCTCTCTTTATCCCCTTCTTATCTGGTCTTCACATTTAAAAACCCTTTTATATATACTATATCCTTTGATTCTTTCATCAACCCCACTATCTGGGTGTCTTTATTTCACCAACTGGAAGCTGAGGGTCAGAGAGCTAGTTTAAACAAACTAGTATTAGTGGATATTATCGATAAAGAAAGCACTGAGAGTCTTGAATTAAATTTTCTCTACCCTGAGCACAAAGTTGATGACTGGTAAAGGAGAGGAAATACCACCCTGCATATAAGGATCCATTGATGGGTTCCCAGTGGTTAGCTCTGAGAGGATATGGTTGCTAGGTCAAAGCTGTCTTGCATATTGGAAGGACTGTCCTGTGGAAGAAGAGAAGAGGTAGTAGCCTGTCTCTTACTGGCTCTGAAGGAAATTTTAGAGACAATAAACATTCACTCAGGGAAGCAGACTTCAGCCCCTAAATGCAGCAAAACAGAAATCAGAAAAAAAAATCTAGAAAAACTACTTAAAAGTAGAATGCGAAGTAGTGAGGTGCCCATCTCTGAGTGTCTTCAAGCGGGGCTTTGTGTCTATGTGTCATGCATCTTGTAGAGGTGGCTCTCCTTGAGCTAAAGAATTTTGAAGTTCCTTCCTGGTTTGGCATTCTCTGATGGTGGGGAGGGGAGGGGAAGGTCATGATGTCCTCTCCCTGGGTCTCAGGTCCCTTATCTGTATAATGAAATGAGTGTAAAAGATACCAATTCTCTATCTGTGCCCTCAGGGGCACTGGGAAATACCACATGAAATCTCAGAAGGGGAGAGAAGGCAAAGTTCTTTGAAAACATACATTTCACATATGAGAAAATACCTCATTAACTCTAAAGTATGGGGTTGATGATAAAAAGCTCAAAAATAAAGGCATACTTTTGGTAAAAAGGGTAAAGCGCTGTCCAAATGTTAGAGGATATTTATTAATCTTCATGGCATCAGAGAGGGTACCTACTAAGGTCAGAGATTAGAGAGGAGGGAGAAAAAACCCTCCAGCCCAGCCCTGTCTGGCTTTCTAATTCCTCCTAATTATTTCCCCCTGCTCCTGCCTGCATTAATGACCCTGGTATTAATTGAGAGGGGTGGCATTTATACCCATATGTACCAGATTGCTCATTAATACGCTGTCGACAGTAATGTGGTATTTTTTAACTGCTAAGTATCATTATGCATTTAAGGTCGTTCTCCCAGAGGAAGCTGCCAAGGAGAAGGACCCTGGGCTCTTGGGTTGGATAAAGTGGGGAAGGGTCCTTGGGTTCAAGCTGGTTGGATGCTGGCCTGTTGCCGGTCATCTTCCTTTAGCTTTTTACAGTCACCTAGCTAAAATCTCCCCTCCAATCCATCCCCAGCCCTCCCCAGCCACCATGGCTCTCTCCCTGGCTAGCAGATGGGCTCCGTTACCCATTCTCAGCTCTGTGATAAAATCATGTCAGGTGGCAAAGCTTGCCTCAGAAAGGCACAGTCAGTCCTAGAATAAACTCGGAGGCACCCTCTCCGTCTGTAGCCTGTCAATCATCAGGAGCACAAACAAAGACATTGGAGCTCCAGGAGGTTGGCAGGAAGGGGAGCCAGGGCCTCTCCTGAGCCTCCTTTGCTCCTTGGTTTCAGTAGAGTCAGAAGCTCCATCCTCCCCTTACACTCCTTCCAGACCCTCTACCCCAAAAGCACATGTTCCACTCCAGTCAGCCTGGGCCCCTCATATTTAGAACCTCACCTTGGCCCCCTCTTTGTAGACACTTTGAGGGGGCAGCTTCCGTACTGACTGTAGGTCAGGAGATTTGGGCCTTAAACCCTGGGATCTAAGCTTCCTCTCCTCCCCAAGCATTCACTTTCTTATTCATTTAAATTTGTTCTTACTCACTTAAAAAAATTGAGGTTGAACAACTGGATTCCAAGTTTCCTTCCAGTGTTTATATCCTTTGCTCTGTTCTTAGCTGTGTTGTAGCTCTGAGAGGTGACTTTCTCTGCCCTGAGATGCTGGATGGATGCCCTGTGCTCATTGTTCTAAGGTCTTTTCTACTTTTGGTACACTATGTTCTAAAGTCCCTCCTACCTCTGACATCCCCTGTTCTAAAGCTCTTCCCAGCCCTGTCATTCCCTATTCTAAGGCCCCTTCAAACTTTGACATTCTAAGTTCAAAGGTTACTTCTAACTTTGAAGGTCTAGATTCTAAAGTCTGGTATATTCTAAGTCTAAGGTTATCTCAAGCTCTAAAAGTCTATGTTCAATGTCCCAATGTCCCTTTTGGATTTTATCTTCTATGACCTTATGACAGCTTCTTTATCTCTCATATACCCTAAGCACATCTTGTTCAGTAAACTTTTTGAGTAATATATAACATTGACATATATGCATATATATGTTTGTATATGTGTCTATATACCATACATATACATAGACATTAACATACACATACATATACCTGTACTTATACTTATGCCTATGGCTATACCTCTGTCTGACAAGGATAGATAGATATAGATATGCCTGGAATATAGTGGGTGTGCAATAAATATTTGTTGGTTGACTGCTCGAGATAACTTGAATATAGCTGTGCCTAGAGGCAGGGGAATGGACAACATGATTCTTCCTGACCCTGGGATAATTTGAGTAGGGAGCATTTGGGCTACTTCCCCATGGGGCTTTGATGGGAGGTTTCTGCATGGCATCTCTTAGACATGGCACCTTCAATCCAATAACTTCAGTTGTTATAAAATTAGAAAATCCTATAATAGGGCATCTGAAAGGGCCATGGAATATAGGACATGCATAGAATGTCAAAGGAAAGGGAATTTGAAACACAGAAGATGAAATGTGAGACCTAGAAGGAGCTTTAGAATCAGGATGTCAGAGCGGGACAGGAAATTCAGACAAAGAGTGCGAGATCCAAAAGGCATTTAGAACATACATGACAGTTCTGAGCTGGAAAGAAACTTAGAACATAGAATGTGAGAACAAAAGGGACCTTAAAACATAGTATGTAGAATTCTAGCTATGGAAGGAAACTTAAAATTTAGAGCATAGAACGTTAGAGGTAGAAGATTCCTTAGACCTTAGAATGGCTGAGCTGCATGAGGCCTTACTTAGAAGGGCATTCAGACAGAGAAAATTATATAAATCAAAGTACAGGAGCAAGTATGTTAATGGAATATTTCTTAGGGCAGTAAAGAGACCATGGTGGTTGGAAGAGAGAGTTCTTGTTAGGCAGTAGAGAGATCAGACTGCACATTCTGAGCTGAAAGTCCTTTTACAAATGGGGAAACTGAGGCCCCAAATGGGGAAGGTACTTGTCCAAAGTTACATAAGGAAAAGTGGCAGGGAACCTTTGAGCCTGATTTCTCTGACCAGTCACCCCCTCTTTGCCCCATCCCAGTTCAATGCTCTTTCCATTGAACCATCAGCCTGAAGAGGCCAGATTGGGTAGGTGGGGAGGGGGGGAAGGGGGAGCCAAATGCCTTCTGATTCGCAGTATTGTGTTTGGCTCCCACTTTAAAACATGCGAGCTGGATTGAACCCAGAAAACATTATACATTTCCCCCTGCTGTCTCTACATACCTCCAGCATTGCACATGCTAATACACAATTACACCCTGCCGCCAATCACTGGTAATACAGTATCTAATATTTTTGGTGCTAAACAGAAATTTATATTCAGCTTAACATATTAGCAAAGGTCTCTGAGCAAGTCAATTGAAAACGTAGTCACTCTGACATAGACCTGAACTATTGATTAATTTATTTGCTCGCTTGGGCTGTTACAGGTTTGGTCTTAAATTTGCAGTCATTTCATACTCCTCTAGTTTGGAGTAGTGTGGTAGGGGGGCCAGGGAACTGGGGGGAACTGCAGGCAGGGGGAAGGGCTGGTTAGTGAGACTACACAGATTGTCAGCTTCAGGTCTACGACTCCAAGCTGGGACCCCTGATCCCATGTCCAAGATTCTTTGCATCTTGGGATGTTGCTTCCCATCACTGAATTTTTTTTTTCTGGAAGAAACCTAAGAATACGGTATCCAGGTTGGAAGGGCACCTAGAACAGAGTATGTCTGTGAGATTAGCATTATGAGAGAGAGAGAGAGAGAGAGAGAGAGAGAGAGAGAGAGAGAGAGAGAGAGAGAGAGAGAGAGAGAGAAAGAGGGAGGGAGAGAGGGAGAGAGAGAGACTTTGGAACAGATAATGTCAGAACTGGGAGGGCCCTTAGAACAGGGGATGTCAGGACTAGGAGTGCTCTTAGAACAGGAGATGTCAGGGCTAAGAGGGGCCTTAGAACAGGGAAGATCAGAGCTGGGAGGGGCCTTACAACAGAGGGTGTTGAAGCTGGGAAGGTTCCTATATCATAGAATATCCGAGTTGAGAGTGATGGGGTACTACCCAAACCCCTGGCATTTGCCAGGGACACCCAGCTCTTCATAGTTAATCAACTGCCCTTTCATTGTGGCCTTCATTGTCTGCACCTGGCCCCATCATCCCCCCTGGGAAGGGCTGGGTGCCCCAGGCAACCTGAACCACATGGGAAAATCTTGGCCCTTTTAAAAGTCCATCACTACTGCCCCATCAAGAGGTTATTTACAACAGAAAGGTCAGCAACAGGAAAGGCTTTAAAAAACAGCTAATCTAAACAACTGCTTTCTTTGGGTAACTATAGGTGGGGTGGTAGATGGGGTCCTCGACTAAGAGGCAGGAAAACCTCAGTCCAAATTCTGCCTCAAACACTTATGAGCTACTTAACACAGGGCAAGTCATTTGCCCTCACCAGGCCTCAATGACTATCTGTAAAATGCAAATGATGATAGTTACACGTACTTCTACAAGTCATTGTGAGGATTGAGAATCCAAGTGCATCACTTGGCCAATCTTTAAGCTTTACTTGAAGGAATGTGAGTTGTTGCTGTTGTTAATATTGTTTTACTTAAAGACATCAAGTCCATGACCGTCTAAGGTCACTTGCTAACAAACTTGGAGGCTTGTTCACTGTGGTAGGTGGAAAGCTGCCTATTATGGTAACATGGTTCAAGAAGATTGTAGAGGAGGAATAGGTAAAGGCAGGAGGAATTTGGTGGTGCTGGGAGCAGAGACTGTTATCTTTCCTCCTGATATCTGTCATTATCTATTCAATTGATATGACACAAATATATCCCGAGAACTTAAGAGCATGTCAGTGCCTTGGAAGCAGAGACTATTTCACTTTACGCACTTATATCCCAGAGATTAGCACAGTATCTAATACTTCGGATATACAGTAAATACTTGTCAACTGGACATGATATAATAGGTACCTAATAAATACTTGACATAGGTGATTAATATATGCTTACTGGCAACATAATAAGTGTTTAATAAATGCTTGCTGACTTGACATAGAAGGTGCTTAATAAATGCTTGCTGACTTGACATAACAGGTGATTAATATGTGCTTACTGACAACATAATAAGGACTTAATAAATGCTTACTGACAAGTCATCCTGCTTGCTCGGAGACAGATTCCCTTTGCTAGAATCCTGGCTCTTCTGCTTCATATCTGTGTGACCCTGGGTAAGTCACTTAACCTCCTTCTATTAATATAATGAGAGGGTTGGCCTCCATGACCTTAGTGTACCTTAAAATCTGAGCAGGCTCCAATGCCTGGAGTGCTTTCCTTGGTGACTTCTGGTTCTATAAATACTTAGTTTCTCTTAAGCTCAGATAGAGTACTACCTCTTATATGGGGCCATGTCTGATCCTCTTAGCAGCTAGGGTAGGATTCTTCAGTCAAAGGACTGCACTTGAGGACCTAAAGGGTCACATGTGGCCTCAAGGCCACAGGCTCCCCATCCTTGACTAGGGTTTCCCTTCCTCCCAAACTACCCTGCATTCATTTTGTGTGTATCTTGTATATATCTGGGGTGTATGGGTGTGTTTAAGGAGGACTAGCACCTCTGGTGTGAGGGCTGCTCACCTACCTTGGGTGCCCACTTGTCACCCAACTCTCCCCTGTGGCTCCAAGAGGGTGGAGTATGGGCAGAGGCCACAATCTAGAAAACCATCTCAGCAAATTGACTAAACCAGGTTGAGGGTAACCAAGGAGTCTTAAAGGAGTTAAGCAGGTATCTACCCCAAGCATGTGAAGACTTCCCTTGGCAGAATAGACAGAGGAGAACGATTTGCTCCAGTGACAATGAAGATGGCTGCATTCTGGGCCATTGCCTGCGACCTTGACATCTGTCTTGCCACTGGGCTTCAATGATTCTGGAAGAGAGAGAGAGGCTAATGAGTTTGTACAGCAATGCCTCACATAAACCCAATTCACTGGAAAGTCAAGACTTCATCTGTGACATCACTGCTCCTCTTGGAAAATGAAGGATAAACGACAACATTGATAGTCACACCAAATAGAAAGTTCTGGAGAGGAGGGGTTGTTTCACTGTCTAGGTCAAGTTTCCCAAGAACTGAGCACATACAATGGCTAGCACATTCAAGCCCTCAATGCTTGCCGTTGATTTGACTTGAGAGGTGTGCTGGGCACAAAGGTTCAATAACTCACCCATGATTACATCTAACTAGATAGTGTTGAACACATCTATAACTAGGCTGGGACAGCTGAGGTTCTGTCTCAGGGAGGGGAAACATCTGGGGAATGTTTCCTCTCCTTCATCGTTTTACCCCAACAGAGGGAGTTAGAGAGGGGGTGGATATCTTTCCAACTCCACACCTTAGAAAAAGAATTCTTCCTCCTGGAGCAGCCACATCTCAGCTAAACCTGACCTCCCTCCCAGGGCTACTTGTCTCAGCTTGAAAACTTCCTGTTTATAGCTCAGGAATCAGAGGAAAACACAACCCAGACCTTCAGGATTACACTGAGTTGCCTCAATACACAGGTATGTGTTCACATGTCCATGTAGACTGAAGAACAAAAAAAAATCCCATAGATATATTTAGGCTTTGAGATATCAACCCTCTCTACCTGGTCTCTGTGGTACCAATGGGCCAAACAAGTCAGGAAGAATGGGGAGCATTTCTATGATTCGGTCAGTCAACAAGCATTTTTTAAAGTACTTACTAAGAGTCAGATGCTGTGCTATGCCCTAAGGAATACTGACAAAGGCAAATTCTAACCAAAGATATATCCCAATATGGATACTGCCATGACTCATTTGGCCCATCCAGTCCTGAGCTGCTGAGCTGGCTTCCTCAGGGTGCCCTGCTCAGAACAGGAAGCAACATGTGAGGCCGTCTAGTTCAATGACCTGTTATTACAAGTGACTATAGAGTGGGGCGGACCTTGCCCAGGAGTCATATTGTGTGAGGCAAGATTCAAACCTGGGTCTTCCTGCACACAACTCTATTGACACATTGCTGTGCTTATGACATAGCTTAACATCCTTAACAGATCTACGCCAGGCAGCTGGGTGCTGAGCCTGGAATCAGGGAAACCTGAGTTCAAATTCTACCTCAGACACTTACTAGTCATATGACCTTAGCCAAATCATTCCATCATTTGTTTGTTTCCTCAACTGTAAAATGGAGATGGAGCAGCTAGGTAACGCTGCAGTGGATAGAGTGCCAGGGCTGGAGTCAGAAACACATCTTCCTGAGTTCAAATCTGACCTCGGACACTTATTAGCTGTGTAACTCTGGACAAGTCATTTAACCCTGTTTGCCTCAGTTTCCTCATCTACAAAATGGGCTGGAGAAGGAAATGGCGAACCACTACAGTGTCTTTGCCAAGAAAACTCCAAATAGGGTTACAGAGAATCTAACATGACTGAAACGATTCAACCACAAAATGGGACTCGTATATAACAGGTTTGCTGTGAGGATCAACTAAGATATTATTTGTACAGCATTTAGCACAGAGCCTCACACTATAGGAAAGCTTGCTCCTTCCCTTTCCCTTCTACCTGAAATCCACGATTATGCATTTAGAGCTGGAAATTTAGAGTCCTTTCCCACTCCTTTGAGAGATGAGGAAGTGAGGCACACAGAGAGAAGTGATCTGTGCCAGGTGGCACAAGGAATTAACATCGAAGTGACAATCTTCTGATACCAAAGCCAGCACTTTCCCTTCAGCAATAGAAAGCTGCTTTCCAGTGGGCTCTCATCAGGTGCCATTGGCTAAAATGATTCATCCCTTGCTGGCTAAAGTCTGCTAGGCTGGACAAGGTCCAGGCTCAACTAGTTGTGACCTGCCAGAGCCTGGACTCCACTGGCGAGGACCTGAGGTCACCTTCACACCACAACAAGGCATGGGGAGAGGGAGGAGACAGTAGAAGGGAGAGTCCAGGGTAGACAGGCAAATACTGTCAGATGAATGGATAGAAGATCAGAGAAGAAAGATGACAGGCAGACAAGAAGGAGCCTGGAAATGAGACTATCAAGCCCCTGGGACTCCATGATCAAGTGGAAAGAGAGCATCACATAGGAAAATGTGTGGATAGATAGATAGACAGGTGGATGGACAAGTGCATATATCTAGATAGACAGATGGACAGATAGGTGGATAGATAGTAGATAAACATAGATAGATGGATGGATGGATGAATGGCAGAAAGATGGCTAGATAGATAGCTGGATGGACAGACATACGGACAGGGATAAGTAGATAGACTTATAGATGTTAGAAAGATAAATGAATAAACAGATAGAAGGATGCATGAATGATGGATATAGATAGATGGACAGAGAGATAAAGGAATTGGTAGATGTTAGAGAGTTAATAAATAGATGGATAGAGAGATAGGTAGATGGATAGACAGACTGATAGATGATAGATATAGGTAGATGGATAGACAGAAAGACAGAAAAGAAAGAATCAGAGAGATGGTGAATAGGTGGATGGATGCAGATAGAAATTCACAACTACATGCACACGTATTGATAATCATACTGATGTGTAGAAACTGAGGCTTAGAGAGGTAATGTCATTTATCTAAGGTCTCCCAGCAGGAAGGAGCAGAGCCAGGACTGGAATGGGGATCACACAGCCTACCAGCCCAGGGTGACCTCTACTCTACCACCACATACATTTCCAGAGATTCTTATTTTCTCCATGTTTCCAGAGTAAGACATCCCTAGCTACACTTTTAACCCTGTTAAGAAACTTCACCAAGAACTATCTTCATCTTTGGTCTCTGGCCTCTTTACATGATGGAACTTCACTCATCTCCACTCTCAAGCTAAAGACTACCTCTCAAGTGTCCCTTAACATTCTCTCACTCCCAGACAGGTGGGAGATCCATTTCCTGGACCAGTAACACTCCCACTGACAAAGGGTCTCCCAGCAAGGCATTAGGATCCTAGGATGTGGCTTTCTCAGCCCAGTCTGGAAGTGTTTTCCTGCACATTTTCCTATATTAAAGAAATATTCCTGGTTATGCTCACACATATGTACAGTACATATTATATACAACATATATGTATACATGTACACAAATAGACACACACACACACACACACATATAAACACCCCACCACAGCCACCTCAGTCACCAATGAACAGACACCAAGTACTGATACCACGAAGCTCATAGAATTTAGAGCAGGCATGGATGTCGGAGTTCATCTAGTGCCAACTCCACATTTGATAGGTTAAGACACTGAATCCCAGTCAAGCACAATGACTCGGGCAGGATCATCAGGTAAGACATAGACACAGATGCAAAACTGTGTTCCACCCAGTCCACATCTATTCTCTGTGTCTTTACACCATATCTACTGACTCCACATTCCACCAGGACTGGGGCACCCTCTCTTATCAGCACCTGCCAGGAGAAAGCTTGTCCTCTTTAGCCTGTAAGGACAGAGCTGATTTTCCTTTGGAGAGATGCTAAGTGGCCCTGGACCAGCTCTAAATCATACCTCAGAATCAAGGAGGGGAGGAGAAACGGATCTGAGACTAGGAGACCACTGAACAATGATGCAAGTCCTCCCCACCCTCATCTCCTTTCTGTTTATTTCTTTTAGAATTGATTGATGTATTTCACTTTTATAGGATAGAGATAGGGACCAAAATTAGGATTTCACTGTAGCAGGAAACTCCCTTTGCCAATGCTGTCCCCTGAAACATTGAGACGCGACTTTCTCAGGGGTCAGACGCCAGGCATACTCGAACCAAGGTCTTCCTGACTTAAAGATCAGTTCTCCATTTACCATGCCCTGCTACCAGAGGAACACAGATAAGTAAAGCCTCTGAGTCGATGTTGGAGTCTGACAGTGTATGCCACATTCTGCACCCATAGTCTTCCACCTCTCTTTCCAGAGGAGAGAAATGTTCTGCAAGCACTTGAGATTACTCATTGCAATGAATCAGTCCTGCTGCCTTGGGAGCATTGTTTCTATTTAAATGGTCTCAGTCATGAAGGGATAGGCCATTGCAATGGATAGAGACCTGGCCTCAAAGTGACAAAAAAACCTGAGTTCTAGTTCCACTTTTGTCACATCCTGACTGTGTGACTCCAGATGGGTGATTTCATGTAAAGATAATAGTGATAATAGCTAACATTTATAAAGTATCTACTATGAGCCAGGCACTGTGCTGAATGCTTTACAATTATCTCATCTAATTACATGTATGTGTATGTATGTACATTATCTCATATAAAATAATCATAACTAGCATTTCTATACCACCTGTTGTTCGCTGTGAGCATCACTTTACTTTTGTTATCTCATATAATAGGAATTCTTATAATAATGATGGCTTGTTTACATATCACCTACTATGTGTCAGGTACTGTGCTGCATGCTTTACAATTACTTTCTCGTTTGGTTGTCAGAACATCCTAGGGAGGCAGCTGCTATTATTACCTCCTTTCCACAGTTAAGGAAACTGAGGCAGATAAAAATTCTGTGACTTGTCCAGGGTGGCGTACTTACTGTGTGTCTGGGACTGGATTCTACCTCTATCCACTGAACCACCTAGATGATGATGAGGAGGAGGATGATGACGGTGATGGTGAGGATGGTGATGGTGATGACGATGGCGATGATGGTGATGGTGATGATGGTGATGGTGATGGTGATGATGGTGATGGTGATGATGATGATGGTGATGGTGATGATGGTGATGATGATGATGGTGATGATGATGATGGTGATGATGATGGTGATGATGGTGATGGTGATG
>CM053773.1:236402207-236463982 GCA_028658325.1 Potorous gilbertii
GTGATGATGATGATGATGGTGATGGTGATGGTGATGATGGTGATGGTGATGATGGTGATACTGATGATGATGATGATGATGATGGTGATGATGATGATGATGATGATGGTGATGGTGATGATGGTGATGGTGATGATGGTGATGATGATGATGGCAATGACAAAAATTTTGGCTCTCAGTGGTTACTTCAAATCTAAATGTTTTTTTTAGCAACTCTTCCTCCTTTTAATTGCCATTCTGCTCTTGGTTCTGTCCCCTGGGACCAATCAGAACGAGCCTAATCCCTATTCTACATGACAGCCCTTCACATGCTTGAGCACAGCTCTTATGTGGCCCCTGAGTCCTGAATGCACCTTTTTCTTTCAAATGGTCCTCCCATGACATGGCCTTTTCCCATCCTGGTTGCTCCCATTCATGTCCTACCAACTTGGACTGTACTCCACCACATCCCCTAAAAAACCTGCCACCTTGCACTGCTTTAGATTGAATTCCATCGACCTTCTCCCTAACCCTCCTTCTGCCCCTATTTAGTTTCATTTGCATATTGTCTTCCTCCTTTAGGTTGTAAGGTCCTTGAGGGCAGGGATTATCTTTTTTTTTCTTATTTGTATTTTCATCTCCAGTGCTCAGTACATGATAAGTTTAACGAATGTTTATTGATCAATTAATTGAAATCTAGTAGTTCACAGTTTGAAAAGGCTGCAGCAGCCATCTCCTTCAATCTCCTGATTCTGCTGGGTCCCACAGGACAGAACCAGGAGCAATGAGGTGTCATAGGTAGAAACTGAAAGGAGGTAGACCGAGGATTGAGGTCAGGGAAAACTTCCTGATTATTAGGAGAGCCATCCCATGGTAGCATGGACTGCCTTAGGGGAGAGGTAGGGAAAGAGGGCTCCCCCTGCCTCTCCCTGAAAATCTTTAAGACTGGATGAGGATGAGCACTTGTCAAGGATGCTGTATTCTTGTCCAGGCATATATTCATAATGGCCTGGATGGCCATGTACATTTAGAACTGGATGGAACCTTAGAACCTACCTAGTCCAATCATCTCAGAACTGAGAGAGGTGCCATCTATACAATAACTAAATTTTACAGAAAAGGAGCCTGATGCCCATAGGTGTAAGCACCTTGCCTAGGGTGACACAGGACTAGGATCATCTATGTAGAGCTGGAATGGACCCTCTGAAGCCATCCAGCTCTGCTTTCTCATTCTACAGAGAAAACCTAGGTCCACCCAGAGAGGTTGTGACTCATTCAAAGTCCCACAGGTAACATGTGTCAGGAGCGGACCCTTCCAACGCTAAAATCCAGGGACATGGTTTCCTCAAGGTCTCACGAAGCCCCCAAGCATCCCCTCTAGGACTTGGGACCGGAGCTTTTCACTTTGAGTCTGGACTTGTTGTTCTGTTTGTTTCTGTTGTTCTCCTCCTCTTCTTTCTTCTCCTTCTACTTCTCCTTTCTTCCTTCTTCTCCTTCTCCTTCCTTCCTTCTTTTCCATCTTTTTCTTCTCCACCTTCTTCCCCTTCCTTCCTTCTTCTTCTCCTTCTCCTTTCTTCTTCTTTTCCATCTTCTCCTCTTTCTTCTTCTCCTTCTTCTCCACCTTCTCTTTCATTCCTTCTTCTTCTCTTTCCCCTTCTTTATTTTCCTTCTTCTCCTTCTTCTTCTTTCTCCTCCTTCTTCTTCTTTTGCTTCTTCTTCTCATGATTTCAACCCCAGGTAGTAATAACTATGAAGCCTGACTCTTCCATGAGAGAGACTGGGTGCAGTCTGTGGGGCAGGGGAGAAGGAGAAGTCCAGGAAATGGACAGCCAAGCTTAGGAAACTGAAGTTGCCTGTCTCCTGGCACACAGGAGATGGAGTAAGACAAGCAGAATGTGACTGATCCTTATCAGGGTTTGGGAAAAACATTTGACACAGGGATTGAGACCCAGAGACAGGTGATGGATTGGCCAGATAATAGCATGATTGAGCAGATAAGCCATTGACCTGTAGATAGCACACAACAGGCCATTATCCTCTAGATCCCGAAGGAGTTGGCAGGTATGCCTGCTGCAGTCTGCCTTGCGTTGATGGGAAGGAGAGGGGATGTGCATCGAAAAGGAACTCTGGGAACTAAGGCTTAAATAATCATCATTATTGACTTTCTTACTACAGAGAAGGACACCCACCCTACCTAGCATAGCAGGGAAGGCAGAAGAAGACATATGAGAAGGAAGCAGTAACCAAATGTAACAGAGCAAATGATATAGAGGAAAGGCCCTAGCATTGGAGTTCAAGAGCCAATGGGCTCAAATCCTGCTCTGATATGTACTACTTCTATGTCTTTGGGGAAATTGCTTCACCTCCCTGAGGCTCAGTTTCCCCATCTCTAAAAGGAGAGAGATGGGAATGGATGCCTCGGATGGCTCCAGATTTCTATGGACCTAAATATTACGTTTGGTTCCTGTTTCTGTTATTTGTGTGACTTTGGGCAAGTTCCTTAACCTCTCTGGGTCTTAGTTTCTTCAACTGTAAAATGAAAGGATTATACTGTATGTCCTCCAACTGTGTGACCTTGGAGAGATCATTTAGCTGTTCTGAGCCTCAATTTCATCAATTAAAATACAATTATTGACTTCTACCTGTGTGTAATACAGCTACTATGCTCGGTGTTTTAAATGAACACACTAGATGAGGTGATCTTTAAGTTCACCCTTCATCATCATCATCATCATCACCACTACCACAACACCACCATCATCATCACCCCCATCATCATCATCATCATCCTAATATTTGCGTAGCTATTTGTATGTTACTGCACCCATCATCCCTATTCCCCTCCCTCTGCTCCCTCATCAGAAACTTGGGCTCTGTCACTAGGACTTCCAACTCTGATAAGGAGAGGTCACACAGAATGTTTGAGTTAATATTTAGACTCAGATATTCTGGACTCCATGTCCAATGCTCTTTCCAATGCTATCCAGCTATGATGATGTAATTGAAGGCAGACAGACTTTTAAAAAATATTTACAGCTATCATACAGATTTATTTTATTTTCATAATATCAGCAAAGAGACAAATTTAAGATGGATATAAGGGAAAACAAAAACAACAAAACTTCTTGACAATTAGAGACCAGACCCTTTGAAGGATCGATGAAGATGTAATGGAAACAAGACAAAGATTCTTATTTCCATTTCACAGATGGAGAAAACTGGGGTTCAGTGAACCTCATTCAAGGGAATGTGAGGAGGGAGAACCAGAAATGGGGAAAATACTTTCGAGCTTTTGAAAACGTATCCATTACAATCCTTTCCTATGTGACTTTGAGCCTGGACACATGAAGAACTGGGTTTGAATGCAACCTCAGACTTTGACTCTGAAGAAGTTCCTTAACCTCTCTGGGCCTCATTTTCCTCTTCTGTAAAATGAAGGATTGTGACTGGGTGGACTCGAAGATCTCTTGCAGCTCTAGATCAATGGTTCTCCTAAATTCTCTCATCTCGTGGTTCAAAATTCTTCCTGGTAGCTAATCATAGTCTATCTGACTGCCTTAAAGCTCTTTCTTCTTGCCTTTTTAAAAATTTTTGTTATTCAGTTATTTCAGTCATATTCAATTCTTTGTGACCCCATTTAGGGTTTTCTTGGCAAATGTACTAGAGTGACTTGCCATTCCCTCTCCAACCCATTTTACAAATGAAGAAACTGAAGCAAGCAGGGTAAAGTGACTTGCCCAGGATCACACAGTTAGGAAGTATCTGAGGCTGGATTTGAACTCAGGAATATGAGTCTTTCTGACATCAGTTCCAGCACTCTATGTGCTATGGTGCCACTTACCTGCCCCTTTACCTGATCTTTAGGAAGCCTAGAGGAATCTAAATGTGTAGCCTTGATCTGCCACCTCCAGGTTGGATGCCCTTGGGCAAGTCCTTTCTTACTTTTAGTTTCCTCATTTGGAAAATAAATAAAATAATATATAAAATAAATAAAATAATAAATAAAAACAAAAATATTTGTATTTCTTCCCTTGTGGGGTAGCTGTGAGGGAAACACTTTGTAAAGTGGGGGAAAGTAGGTGAAAATGGAAATCTTCTAAAGTTTTCCCTACCCTACCTCAATCTTAAAGCCTACTTTCCTATAAGTGTCTATTCTGGATGATCAGACTCAGGACCAGTGCCTGTTTTGACTCTCCATCAGTGGTCTTATTATCCTGAGCAGGCAAAGTGGATTCCATATCCACATTCCAAAGGGAAGACTCCCATTTGGATTCCTCCTCCATAAACCAGGGAGGACCACTCCAGATAAGAAGGTTGTGGCCAGTTCGAACCCAGAAAGCAGGTGAGACCAAAACCCAAGCCTCAGGCAATGAGGGCCCTTGTCCAATCAGGCATACACCTAGCTTCCCTCTCCAAGACAAGCCAATTAAGTCATTTGCTGTGGGGGCCTGGAGATGGCAGCAACATATAGCCACAAACACAAGCACTTTTACACGGTAATCATGAATTCTATTTTTTTATCAGTGCAACCCAGACAGAAGATTATTTTCTGCTTGATATAATTCTAATTTTTGATCCATTTCCCCCCTAAGTTAAAAAGGATTAAGGTTGAGCTTCTGGTAATAGTTTTGGATATGCCAACTTCCTAAGTGGCACATAGTAGCGCATTACCTAGCATGGCCTTCCATTGATTATGTCATCCTAAGATTTGCAGCAAAGACTTTTCCCCACTTTAGGTGGAACATTTTGAAAGGCAGCAGAACGTAGTTGGTAGAGGGCTTGATATGGAGTCAGGAATATTTGAATGGGTGCAGAATCCTGCCTTTAATAACTGCTTTGTGAGTCAGGTTCTCTGGGAAAGTTTAAAACATTAATGGCAGGTGGGAGCTAAACACAGGTGTTCTGAGTAGTCATAAAAGCTTGCCCTAGGAAACCCTCTTTTCAAAATATTATATAGAGATACAATATATAGATGATAAATAGATAGATGAGAAAGAAACAGACATAGAGATAGATAGATAGACAGGATAGATAGATAGATAGATAGATAGATAGATAGATAGATAGATAGATGGACGGATGGATGGATGGATACACAGGATAGATAGATAGATGAGAGAGAGACAGGGAGACAGAGAGAGAGAGAGAGCTTAGTAAGTGCTTCCCATGTGTCAGGCATTGTGCTAGTAACTTACATTCTAGAGGAGAAGATAATAAGTAAAGGGAGCTGGAAAGGGGATTTTTTTCTCTTCCTCCAATGTTCCAATGGATCTGTGAGTTCAGCAATATGGGCATTCCTTCCAATGGCACCAGTTGTAGACCCTTAATTCCTGCCCATGCAATGTAACCCTGAACCAAGTTCACCATTGGAGGACACATTCAGTGTGTTGGGGGCCACCCAGAGAGGATGGGCCCTGCAGGCTCTCCACTGATCTTGTTATGTAACCAACCCATCTTCTTTTCCTATTATACATTTTATAGGATCAGAAGGGATCTCAGAGGTCACTTAATCTAACGCGCTTCTTTTATAGAGGAAAAATGGAAAACTAAGTCAGGGATGTGGCTTGTCTGTGCTCACAGAGCCAGACAGGATATTTAAACCCAGATGACATAATTTTTGAGTTAGAATGCTTATTTCAGTGCCACAATGTAATTGCTAAATCTTTCACAGTTGGTCATTGCTAAAGTATTGACTTTACCAAGTACAATCCTTTCCTGGCTTTGTTTACTTCACTTTTTATCAGTTTGTTTAAGTCTTTTCAGGTTTTTCTGATGCCATTGGGAATTCAAAAAGAAATCTACCTTTCTGTTTATCTATCTACACACACACACACACACACACACACACACACACACACACACACAGTCTGCTATACTGCTGTTGAACTCTTCATTTTAGGGTTTTATAGCCTGTTCATATGCTTCTCCAATTTCCTTTGAATGATTCCCAACCCTGGTTTCTCCTTGACCATAAATAGCATCTAGAACTTGTAACCATATGGTTCTAAGTGCAAGCTCATGGCCCTTGGTAAAAGGAAAGACTTGATGGACCTTGAGTCATTTGCTAAAATAAAAGGCCTTGGCCGGTGCTGTTTTTGTCAATGTTAACTGAAATTACTTCAGAGTTCAATATCCTTCATGTTCTAGATGTCTCCATCTGGTTGGGTATTCTTTCGTTTCCATGAGAGAAAAAAAAGTCACACTGCCCCCTTCACAAATCTCTACCATAATTGGTTAATGTGTCAAGTGGTCTGTGACCTTGGAAGTCAAAGAAAGAACACAGTTCCAGACTCATATGGCTTCCAAACTGGAAGGGACCTTAGAAAACATTTGGTCTAAAATTTAAATGTAGTGAAAGTCTCTCTGGTAACTTTCCTATCAAGAGCTCACCTAGTCATCATATAATGACTATAGGGACATATAACTGAAGTTCTAATCTAAATCGTGGTCCTACTGACTTGCTGGCCATGAGCTTTGGTAAGACCCTTCTCATCTCTTGGTCTCAGTTTCCCCATCTGTAAAACAAGGGCCTGGATGAATGCACCTCTGACATCTGTTTCCATTCTAAATCTATGATCTCATGAAGTTCTCACTCCTCCCAGAGGATTGCTAGGCAATTCATACTTTTCAGAAGTCTTCCTTCCTGAAATATGCAGCTAGATGGTGTAGTGCATAGAGTTCTGGGTTTGGAGTCAGAAAGAGTTTAGTTTTCATTGTGGCCCAGAGCAAGTCTCAGTTTCCTCATCAGTAAGAAAGGGGATAATGATACCTAACAGAGTTGTAGTGAGGTTCAAGTGGGATGATATCTATATATCTATATATATATATATTATATTTATATAAATATATATATTTCTATAATTATATATTTATATAAATATTGGATATTATTGGAAATGACTTCAGAACCTTCTCCCTGCTCTTAGGGCCAAAGAGGTATCAATTTCCCATCTCACAAAACCCTTTCCTGAGATCTAGAATCCTCATATTTACTTGTCTTTTCTAGGACAAACACACCCATTGTCTTTAGCTCTAGTACATTAACGGTTTTGAGCCATGCTGACCATCACACACCCTTCGAATTCTGATCCTCTACTGAGGCAGGATTTAAATCCATATCTCCCTGTCTTTAAGCCCCATTCTCCATCCATTTTACTACACAGTCTCTTGAGGGTTATGACCATTTAGTAAACAATAGAAAACAATTACCTAAACCATTAGGCAGCGCAGAAGAAAGGCCAGTCAGGATGAGATGGAGTAAGGTATGAGTGGAAAAATCTTGAACATGAAGCAAGGAGATATAGAACTGAAGTCTTGTTCTACCTCTTATTTTTGACCAAGCTCTTTGTCACTGTGATTGAGAGTCATTAATGTTCTTCCTCTTCAAAATGAGGAAATTGAATGAGCTAAGGCCTTTCCCACTTCTGGCTCCCTAGTGGAATGTTTGAGGTGTCTAGGAGCACTTTCCTACCAACAGCTGTTCCCCCACCCCCCACCCTATTGACTGCCATGCCAAATGGACTTCATTCCCTCTATTTACTCATGATTTTTACATCAAGACATAAACTTGCCTGTGGCTTTCAAGCTTTACAGCTCATGTAAACCAACACCATTAACTAATGACATAAGAGTTTACAATTATCCCTTGTCTAGGGGGTGAAGAAGAGGTTTCAGTTGAATCGATCAGCAGCCAGGACACCCGTTTAGATTTTTCATTAGGGACTCATTCCAGATCACCTCTATCACCCAACCCCGCTCCTTTAAACATATGCATAATACAGTAGATGGAAAGAAAAGGAAACAAAGAAAAAGAGCCCTAAAGCATTTATATTCAGTAAACAGTTATTAAACTTAGTCCAGTGGTAGAGTCCTGTGCTCAGGGATGAGGTTAGATCTGGGATGGGGGAGGTTAGATCTGGGATGGGGGAGAATAGATAGATATTCAAAGGAATAGTCCCTGGATTCAAGGTACTTATAGACATAGAAGTCCAGAATGTCAGAGTTTGAAGGGACCTCAGAGAACATGTACTCTAGTACATAACCAGAACAAGATTCTCTCTCCTACAACACACCAGAGAGATGGTAATCCACAGTCTGCTAAGAGCCCTCCAAGGCAAGGGAAGCCATTCCTTGCCACCCAAGGCATTTAATTTCATTTCAGGATAGCCTCAATTGTTAAGGAGTTGTTCCTTACATGAAATATAAATTAATGTCTTTATAATTTCTCCCCCTTTTGTTAGATCCTCCCTCTAGCACTATCCTCAGATCTAATCCTTTTGGTCTGTGATAGTCTTTCAGACACTTAATGATGGGCAAGCACCTTTGCTAAGTCTCTCCTCCAAATTAAACACTACTCCGTCTGTTACCTGACCTTCACTATCCTGTTGGCTCTTACCTCGACACTCTCTACAATATCAATGTCTTTCTTAAAATGTGGGTCCCAAGTCTAAACATAACACTCTTTCTAGCAGAAGATAAAGGGACAAAGTACTATGCCTCTTCTTATTGTAAGTCACAATTGTTTTGGGGTTTCCCCCCCACCATCCTCCTTGACTACACCCAACACATTGTTAACTCATATTGAGCTAACGAGATACTGGAATCCTTAGATCTTTTTCAGGTGGAATGTCATCTGACCATGCCTCCCTTTCCCCATCTTGTACTCAAAAAGCTGGTTTTCTGAAGCCAATGGTAAGATTTTAACATTGATCTCTATTAAATTCTTTTTATTATGTTCAACAAAATGTTTATCCTGTTAAGGTCTTGGAAGACCTGGATTCTATCATCCATGCATCAACTTTCTTGACTTCATGATGCACAGTTAAATCACAGTTCACAATCCCAGTTTTAGACAAACTGCTTCTTGGTCATACTTCTCCTATCTCTTACTTGTGAAGGAGAGAAGCCATTTAGATATTTGGTTGTAATTTGAATTTTGAAATGGCAAAATCAAAGGCAGTAGCCAGATCAAATGTTATGTGAAATCTAAGGGAGGAGAGGCCAGTTCAACTGAATTCTACATTATTAATTGCCTACATTTTGACAAGCACTGTGATAGGTGCTGGGACTCAATGACAAAGATGAATCTGATCTTGCCTTCAAAGAGCTTTTATTCTACTGAGAGAAAATAGCTTCTGCAGAAAAGGACAACACACACATATGTCTACCCAATCTGTGCAAAGGCATCGATATGTGGGGAATTGAATGCCATATATGGGAAACAGCAACCTCAATTTTCCTGTTTGTAGAAATCATGAGGGAGAGTGAAGTGTAATTACCCTGGAGAGATAGACAGGACTCTGACTCTGAAGGATTCTCGAAGGACAAACACTAAGGCTTGTAGTTTAGCCAGGAAGCCATAGGAGAAGTTTCTTCAGAAGATCAGTGACATGTTAAGGTAGGTTCTATCATTATTCCTATTTTTGGAGGAAGGAGAAAGAAATTAAATGACTTGCCCAGGGTCACATAGCTAACAGGTACCTAAGGCAGGATTTGAACTCATATCTTCCTGGTTCTAGAGCCAATGCACTATCCATTGTGCCACCTAACTTGCCCTAGAATAGGCAGACCTCAACATATGATTGGATGGTAAGGAAGGAGAAGGAAGAGTCAAGGACAACTCTGAGATTGTGAATCTGGGCAACTAGAAGAATGCTGGTGCCCTCCTTAGAATTGTGGAAGTTAAGAAGACATGGGGAGGGGCATTAGGAGGAAAGATAAGGAACTCTGTTTCAGATATGTTGAATTTGAGATGGCAGTAGGTTATTGAGATGGGAATTGTCCAATAGTACAATGGAATCATAGCTCAGGAAGGAGTCGGGACTAAAGATAAAAAAGATACATTGAGATAAGGGATGCTAACTTGAAAGGATGGTAAGATCTAGAGAATGTTTTTTGTTTGTTTTCTTTTGTTTTGTTTTCTGTGTGGGTGATATGGCCATGCTTGTGGGTTGCAAGAAAGGACCCAGTGCTTAGATTGCGAGGCTTGTACAGGGAGTAGGGATGATGTAAAGGACCATGAAAGATGGGAGGGAGAAGGGTCACCTCTTATTGTATTACTGGAACAAAGACAGAGAGAATAGAGTGGTGAATGATCAGGGAATCTGAGGTATAAAGGTAGAGAAAAGGAGCTTTTGAGACAGGGGTTCTTAACCTGGGGTCCATGAACTTCATTTCTTAATATCTTGATAACTATTTCATATAATGAATTTCCTTTCTAATTCTATGTATGTTATTTTATGAGTTCAAAGTATTATTCTGAGAAAGGGTCCATAGGCTTTATCCAATGGCTAAAAGAATTCCCAACACCAGAAGCTGAAGAATCCCTGTGAAACTTAGTGTTCTCTCTCTCTCTCTCTCTCTCTCTCTCTCTCTCTCTCTCATCTGTATGTCTCTGTGTCTCTCTATCTCTATCCCTCTCTCTCCCAATGGAGTGTCAAGTAGCAAGCAAGGTCCTCTACTGAGAGGGAGGTTGTTCCATATGGCTCAAGAAGAGGACAGAGGATTTGCAACAGACGCTTAAAGGAGTGCCATGGGTGCTCATTTAGTAAAGAATAAAGGGATTGTTATGCATCTGCTGGGGATTAAATAACATTAGATAGCAAACATTTGCAGTGGACCTGATCAGCACAATTTTGTGACTCCCTCTACTGTTGCTCAGCTGTATATGAGTAAGGTCAGAGAAGGCAGTGACAATCTGGGGTCAGAGCTTGGAAAGAAATACATATTGATATACCAAGTGAGGGCAGAGGTTCAGGGGAAGAGGATAGTGTAAATTTACCTGGGTAACTAAAGTGTCAAGATTTTGAATGGAGGAAGGTGTGACAGATGCAGGAATGATAGCCTAGGAAAAGTGGAGAAGGGTAGACTGAGTCCCATATAATTGTGAATTCATCAGAATGTAGGACCAGAATGGTAACCATAGGTATCTTCATGGAGGAATCAGGACTGAGTGTGGAGACTTGAAGAAAAATGAAGAAATTGGGGAAGTCCATTTCTGATAATAGAGAGGACTCATACAAGTAAACCAAGGTGGGAGAGTATAGGAAGGGATCAGGGAAGGATGAATAATTCATCTTGCAGGAGTTGAAAAGGGGAGGAGTATGAGATTGAGCTAGAAAGGTAGGTAGGAACCATATTATGAAACAACTTAGATGCAGAGGAAGTTTTGAGTTAATATGTACAAAAGTACTGAACTTGTAGTTGGGTAGACCTGGATTTAAATCCTACATCACGCATTTATCAGTTGTATGACCCTAACTATAACACTTACCATGTCTGTGACTCAGTTTCTTTATCTGTAAAGTGAAGTGGTTGGATTTGATGGTCTTAAAGGTTCTTCTCAGTTAATAGCTTTTAGAAAGTTGAAGGTATTTGGACTTCATTAGATTCACAATAAGTAGCCACTGAAGGTGGGTTGACTTTGGAGAGACATAATCAGAACGCTATTCTCAACTACTTCCTTAGACAGTCAGAGTAGAATGGTTTGAAAAGAGAGATTCCAGAGGCAGGTCAACTTGTTAGGAATCCAGTGCTATAGTCTGGTTAAAAAGTAATGAGCACCTGAATGAGTGATTATCTTAATATGGATGGATGCAAAGACAAGACTCCAGTAAGATATCTCAGATCTTTTGCCTATATAACTTTTACAGCAGACATGCCCTGTTCAAATAAATGCCTCACCCCTTTTAGGGAACAAATAGGAAGAGAGAGAGAGAGAGAGAGAGAGAGAGAGAGAGAGAGAATGAGAATGTTGGCAAGATATCCCATCATTAAAAATAGAAACCAGCAAGATTATTTACATTTGGAGAATAGCATCTTTAAAGAAACTCTCCATCATCCTTTGAAAGGCCTTTAGTCAAACGTGCTCCATTATTAATGCCTGGTGGCTTTATTTAGCCTACGACTGCAATTATATATTTATGAGGTAATCAGCGATTGGAAATCTCCCTGTAATGGTAACTGGAGCATCTCAATAGAGTGAGCGCCATTAAGCCAGGATTGTGGGCGCTGGGGTGGATCAAGTGTGCTAATAGCCCAGCTAACAGCAATTAAGTAAATTAACCATTCAGACATATGCTGTTGGGTTTCCTTGCTTGGGCTTTTGGGGGCATCTGTGAAATTTCTGGAACTTATTTATGGTGCACATGGCTGGCCCTCATTACTAACCAGTGGGAAGCTCAGGAGGGAGAGTGTCAGGAAAAACAAATAGGGTACTTGGCCAAAGGGTCAATAACTGAGAATATTCCCTTCGATGGCATTCCCCTTCCCTGGATCCACCATTTTGCCAGATATGTAGTAGAAATTGTCCATTGCTTTCCATGGTCCCCAAGTTTCACCCTGGAACAAAGCCCAATATTTTCTATAGTAATACTCTCTCAGGGATAACGGGTAAAACTCATGGAATGACAATGTCTTATAAAAATTGAAGTTGAGGACAATGGAAAAAGGACAATGAAGAGGTGTATATTGGCATATTGGGCATAAAATACCTGAAATATATTGAGAATACAGAGTTAGGAATCTGAAGCAATGTCAAGGATATCTGATCAAATGAAATGCCTGATCACAAAACATTGGTCATTAATTTAGAGTGAATGAGGATAGCTGAAGAACAGACACTCTAGAGATATTCTCATGGTACCAAGAAAACTTGAGGAAGGTCTCTTGTATATTGAGCAGACATGCTCTGGTGAACTTATGAGAAGATATGGACTGTAATTGCCCAAGATGGATGAATGACTCAACAGTGACTTGACTCATTGAAAGGAGTATGCACATTAATGAGACTACATTGCCATTTGAGAATTTCAGTGGCTATTTCAGGGTTGATTGCATGGGATACCATCATTTGGGGGAATAGAGCCTAAGGACTACCAGAAAGAAATAGAGAGGCATATGGTACACATGAGCAATCTATCCCATGAATTACAAATGATGAAGAGAAGTAGATTGAAAGACATCAGTACAAAGTTTTCAAAATTACTTTTCCAACCCTATTAATCCATTGATATGATGAACTCATGTTATGGCAACTTCTTCCACTGATGTTGGTGAGAAGTGTCACCTAACCTAAAATCAGAGAGAATTGTACAGGACACCAAGAAGTATAGTGGTTTTCTTAGGGTACGTATCCAGGAAGTATCAGAAGCAAGACTTGAACCCAGGTCTGCCTCACTTAAAACCAGGCTGAGCCTCAGATGCATATGGGGATATGGGAAAGAAGGATAAGCTTCTTCACAGCAAGAGTGAGGAAACACTTGAGAAAATGTACAATTTTTGCTAGTATCCAAACACTTCATAGTAATGAGAGTAAGACCCAACCCAGGATACTGACAGGACCCCATGTGGTGGCAGTGGGGAATAGACACAAATCACAAAGGACTTGCAGTCATGGGTCAGTCACAGTTCACACTGGTGGAAGAGATACTTGAAAGGATGAAGTCCTAGACCTGTTGTCAAGCTAGAGTGAAGTGTTTAGTAAAAGGTACCGAATGTCATGAATTTTCTATCTCCTTTAGTCTTGCAAGCTAGTTGAATGCCTTAACTTGTCATTGCTTTGTAGGCTGTCCAGATGGCATTGTACTAATCCTTCAGATTTATGGACTGCCCTGCTGAGTGACTTGGATGAAGCCACTGACTTCGTCCATCATTGAACTTTTGTTAAACATCTGCTATGGGCCAGACACTCTTCTGAGGGCTAGGAATTCAAAGACAAAGATAAAACAGTCCCTGTCTTCTCTCTATCAGTGGAAACATGAAGCCTTCAATGGTACAGATCTCAATTAATTCCCATCAGTTTATCCTGGCATTCAATGTCCTAAGAAGCCCTGTCTTGCCCTCTTGACATTGTATGGACACTATTGCAATACTCTAGCTGACCATCTGTTATCTCACTCTCATGCTACATGACTGACTTATCTGTCTTTCTCTTCATACTCCTCTGATGATATGTTTCATGCTATGTCCTTTTCCCAAGTCTTCCTGGAAAACATGTTACAAGCCATTTGTGAGGCTAGAAGACCACTGACTGACTATATTAGAAGAGAGAGTTCTTCATGTTTGGGTTGGACTGGATTGGCACAGAGGTCCAATCCAATTCATTAATCCTGTGATTCTGATATTCACTACGTGGATCTCCATTGTCCTTTGGATGATGCATAATTTTGAGTCTTCATATTTTGTGATGTTCCACAATTCACAGGAATATACCATCCATGGAAGAATATTAACCTTTTAAAAAGTAGATTTGCACCTGCCCTGCACATAAGGATAGGAATAAGGAACTGTGAATCATTGGCATAGGGTTCTCCTGGATGAAGATAGTCCCTCTACCAGAGCATCTTCCTGTCAACTTACAATCTTAGAGATCTACCTAGAACACTGAGAAGAGACTTAACTAGGGTCATACAACCAGTATGTGTCAGAAGAACTTGAACCCAGGTCTTCCTGGCTCTGTCTTCTATTTCCTTTTTCACATTATACTTTCTGCTATCATTTCCTCTTCTACCCTTGTCTTATGTAAAGAATCGATCCTTCTTGCCAAGGCAAACCCCTTTACATGCAGAAGTCGTTCCACTCCATCGCACCTTGTCCAGCAGACTGTCTCCTCTGTCAGCATCACTCTCACTAATATTCATTGCTCCCTATTTAAGGGCTGCTTCTCTACTGCCAACAAACACATCCATCTCCAACATCAGTAAAAAGCCTGCACTTGACCTAAACATCCCCATTAGCTGTCGTTCTATAGCTCTTCTCTCTTTCTTGGTTAAACTCCTTGAGAAAGCCATCTACACTTGGTGCCTCCGCTTGCTCTCTTCTTCACTCTTTGTAGTCTGGCTTCTAACTTTATCATTCAACTGAAACTTCTTTTTCCCAGGAAAATTTATTTTTCCACCAACCATGTCAGCAGAGATTTGTTGCAGTTCCATTTCTGTTATTTAATTACTATGGGGAATCCATGGCATAGAAATGGAATTTTAAAAATCAATGACCTTTTTTCAATGTTCATCCTTCTTGATTCTGCTGCAGCCTTTGACACTGAATCATCTTCTCCATTTTAATGTTTTCTCTCCAGGTTTTGGGGAATATTCTCTAATCTGGTTCTTCTCCTACCCATCTGACCTCTCCTTCTCAGTTTCCTTTGCTGGTTCTTCAGCCAGGTCTCATATGATAATCATGGATGTTCATCAGATCTCTGTACTGGACTCTACATTTTCTCTCTGTATCATTTCACCTGATCTCAGCTAGTCTCATCATAGATTTAATCATCCTACTTACAATGTTATTTTCAGATCTATTTATCTAGCCCTACCCTCTCTTCTCATCTTTAGGCTGTCTGCTTCTATCTTTAGAAGTGGAGATAGAAAATGGAGAGAGAGAGGGTAAGGCTACATGAGGGGTATCTTGGCAGGAATATGGATGGAGAACCAAGTGGCCTTGATCTGGCAAAACCTCACTGTGAAAGCTGAGGTGATGGGTCAAGGTAGATCCTTGTGATTAAGAATATAACACAAATCCGATGGACTGATCATGTTGTTTGAACGCAAAATGTATGCTTGCCAAAAAGACTATTTTATGGAGAACTTGCATGGGGCAGGCAATCACATGATAGCCAGAAGAAGCGATACAAGGACACTCTCAAGGTCTCTCTTAAGAACTTTGGATTTGACTGTGCAACATGGGAGATACTGGCACAGGAACACTAAGCAGGGGGTGCCCACATCAGAAAGGGTGCTGTGTTCTATGAGCAAAGCAGAATTAAAACAGCATGAAGTAAATGCTGAATGTGCAAATTTGGAATATACACCCCAAATATTCACATGGGCTATCTATACCCAACCTGTGGTAAGCATTTCCGAGCTTGTATTGGTCTGGTCAGCCACAGTTGGACTCACTGAAAGTGCACTTCATCACGGTGATGTCATTTTGTTCCTCTTCGAAGATGAAGGACAACAACCAACCAATCAACCACAAAAATATAGTCAGGAATTAGTTTGCCAGATTACAAACTCAGTATGCTTCCCCAATATACCAAAGTGACCCCTTTGGAAATACGTTGTAATATAATAATATAATATGATATTAAACAATAAATAATATAATATAATACAATATAACTAATATTGTATAGTATATGATATGATATATGATTAATATAATATAATATTGTATAATATGATATAATATAATAATGGATATATAATGGTGAAGTTAGAAGATTGGAAGAGGTTGGGTGTTCAGTGTCACATATTAACAATGATGATGATGATGACCTAACATTGACATAGAATGTCTCAGGATGAATTGAGGATTGGTAAGGGCAGGTGCCACATCTGCAAAATCAGGATCCCTGAGAAGTTCCCTACCCTAAGAAAAGAGCTGGTATCACTCTCTATGTAGCTTTGGATAAGTCATTTCCCACTTTGGGATTTCCATTTCCTCAGCTGTAAAATTACAGTTTTGCATTAGTCAACTGCTTAAGTACTTCCCTGCTCTAAGGGCTCTCCCAACTCTGTCATCCCCTACTTTAAGGCCCCTTCCATCTCAGACATTCTCTATTCTAAGCTCCCAGCTCTGACAGCCCCTGTTATATATTTTAAGAATTCTTTCATCAGCAATGTTCTGTAACTTTCTAGGTGCTTGGAAAATGAAGAAATTTGTTCAGACTTTACCAGGTGCCCACACCCAATCAACTCTCCTTAATCTTCTGTCTTCCTCTTTATCCCACCAAATGGCTGGTCCAGGGTCTTCCTGGTTTCTCTAATCCTTGAGATCTGGAATCTTGTCTGTGACAAGGAATCCGAGAGCCCAAAGAAGGCAGCAACAGTCTGCCCAACTCTTGTAGCTCCCTTCCCGTCTTCTGAATCTTCATTTTGGAATGGGGCCTTACACTTGGCATTCAAGAGATTCCCCTGTTCTTTCTCGTCCTGACCTCTAGACATATCAGTATGGTTTAAATTGAATTTGACTTTTCAACCTTTTCTCTCCTATTTCTCTCTACTTTTTTCCTCTCTTTCTCTCTCTCTCTCTCTCTCTCACACACACACACACACACACACACACACACACACACACACACAGTTGAAGAGGGTAGAACTACGTACAAATGAGGGAAATGCGCAGAAGCAAATGTGGGATCCCTATAAAACATTTAACAATGACAGCTGTTCACAGTTGGGATGGGCTGCCACAAAAGGTAATGAGTTCCCCATCTTTGGAGGGCTCCAAGCAGAAATTGATTGCCCTATTTAATAGGGATGGTGCAAAGTAGAATCTTGTTCTGATTGAGAGATCCTCTGAATTCCCTTCTGAGATGCCCTGATGTTGTGGTTCTCCCATTTAAATATTCTAAAGTACTACCAATCTCCTATAAGCACATATGAAGGACTCTTAAAGTTTGGCTGAGTAAACCATGACACCCTTGAGACTTCCCATCACCCCTGACTACTGGCAAGCAGAAGTAGCACTCTGATTACAAAAGGACAGAATAAATAAGCCCCTTAGTAAACCTTAGCCCCCTCCCCTCATCTCTGGCTTTAAAAGCCAGTATTATATACTGGGAAAGGAAGACATCAGGAGGCCAGAAATCTGGGCTCTCCCTTCCTCTTTGACATTTCCTGATGGTGATCTAGACAGACAAGGAAGGATTTTGAGTCAATCCACATAAGAATCTGTTGAAAAGGTGGGGAATATTTTCCAATGGAAAAAAAGACTTGAGGAAGATATGGGGTCAGATTTAGATTAGATTTAGAACTGGAACAGAATTCCTAGGACAGCTAGTCCAAGTCCATCATTTTACAGATAACAGTGCTGAGGTCCACATGGATGGAGCGATCAGTACAGGGTCCTATAGTCAGTAAGTGGCAGAAAGGAGTGTAAACACATGATTAGTGTCTTCACGTTTTTGCATTTATTTCTTCAGTAAGTCAGCAAGCATTTATTAAGCCCCTACTATTTACAGGCACTGTGCTAAGAGTTGGGAATAAAGAGAAAGGGAAAAAAATAGTCTCTCCTCTCAAAGAATTCACAGTTTAATGGGGGAGACAACAGGCAAACACCTATTAACAAACAAGATAAAGACAGGATATAAATAAGATGTATGCAGAACAAATTGCATACATTTCTTTTGAGATCTGCGTTCAAAGATCCCTTTCATCTCTGATATTCTATATTCCAGTGTCCCTTCCAACCCTGGCATTCTATGTTCTATGATCCTTCCCAGATCTGATTTTGGTAGCAGATTGGGCACCAGAACCCAGGTTTCCTGACTCTCATCAGAATTTTCTTTCCACGAGCTCACACCAATGGACACTCTGATTGCCTTTGATTTATTTTTTTAAGCCCACACTTTTCCCCCGACAGGGATAAAATTAACTCACCCATCTTTCCCCACACAGGGTTCCATTTTGCAAGGGGGAAGGTGTGAATCATTCCCCTCCATGATCAGCCATTTGCTTCTGGCAGAGGCTGTCAAAAACACCGAGAGCAGCCCCAGGAGTTGGGCCAGATTACACACACACACACACACACACACACACACACACACACACACACACACACACGCTGACTGAGAAGGAGAGGCTCTGAAACCCCATTCTGCTCAGCAGGGCTTCTCCCTCCTCCTCCTCATTCTTTTGCCAGCTGGGTGTCGATGCCCAGAAATATGCCCTGCTGAGCTCTTGCCTGACTGCCAGGTCTCCACGGATCCCTTTGATGTAGACCAATGTGGAGCTCGAACCCAGATCCCAGAACAGAAATAAATCCCTCATGCCAAGTGGCAGGCGCTAATTAAGGCCAAGAGCCAGATTCCTGCCAACAGGCTGTCACTGCTGGCCACATCTGAGGTGGAGACTTTCTGGGAACTGACTGGAAAGGGCTGAAATAAGGAGAAACCTCCTCCTGAAAAAGACTCAGATGACTGAGGTGTGGGGCAGTGAGTATCCTTAGAAAGTAGGCTTAGAGATGCTCCAGATAGGAAAACAGAGGCCCAGTGAAGTTAAGTGATTTGCCCATGGTCCCATTTGTAATAAGTCCTGGGACTGAGATTCGAACCCCAGTCCTCTAACTTACTCTATCAGGCTGCTTTGCTAGCTTGAGTAATCTACTTCTTAGATCACCATCTTTCTCTATAAGAAGGAATTAGACGTTGCAGAAGATGGAAAAACTGGAACTGCTCATTGATAAGACCTGAGTTCAAATCTAGTCTCAGATGCTATGTGAGCCTCAAGAAGTCACTTCATCTTGGTTTACCTCAGTTTCTTCATGTGAAAACTCGAGGTGATAATGATATTACCTACCTCGCAAGCTTGCTGTGAGGATCAAAAGCAATCATGTTTGCAAAGTGTTTTGCAACCTTACCATGCTATGCGCTAGGTATTTTTATTAGCTATAAAATGTAAAAGGGAGGAGTCAGACACCAACCATTAAGGTCCGTTTTTGGAGCCTTATTCTATCTTGTCATCTGTTGGGGATGGGTTTTTAGGAATTCTAAAATCTGCCTCTGAGTATCCTTACTCAGGGGGTGATGTGGTTTGATAGAAATAATTTGCTGGAATGTGGGTCAGAAGACTCACATTCAAATTCTGGCTCTACGACTTACCTGTGTGACCCTGGGCAAGTCACTTAACTTCTTGAGATTTTTCATCTATCAAAGGAGAGGGTTGAAGTAGATGACCTCTGAGGTCCCTGTATTGATAATACTATGATTCCTTTTTGTTTGAAATAGATGCTGCTATGCTATCCCTCAGTGGTAGTATGGTATATTGAATAGGAAGTCACACCCAGAGTCAGGAAGATTTGGATTTGAATTCTACTTCTGATTTTTGCTAGTTGTATGATAGTGGATAAGTGACTCCAATTCTCTAGGTCTCAGTTCTTCATCAGTAAAATGGGAACAATATTAATCTATAGTTTCTACCTTTGCCCAGGATGAAAAAATGAAATAAGGTACATAAAGTGCTTTACCAACCTTGAAGCATTCTTGAGATGGCCCTTGTTCTGTGATTCACCAGAAGGGCTTGTGGCTAATTGTGGCAACAGGGGAGGGACAGGAATTCAGTGATAACCACAGCCCTCCTTTCAGTCAGCTGCTCCAGTCCCTTCTCCCACCAGGACTTTGCCAAGGGCTGCCAACAAGCAGCCAGATGGAAAGGTTTGAGTTTCATTCCGTGGCTCTGCCCAAGCGGATGCTCTGTTCGAGACGTTAACTCCCCGGGGTGACTCTTTGTTGAGCTGGCATCTGGGACTAAGAGAGAATCATAAATTAATGGAATGGCAGAGCAAGGAAGGAGTCTTGGAATATTATAAGAATAGTAACAAATAAAGCCAAAACCATTTCTATAAGATGTAGGACCACAGGAACTGAGAACTGGAAGGGACCTCAGAGGTGATCTAGTCCACTCCCCTCATAGTATAAATAAGGAAACTGAGGTCATAGGATAATCAAGGAACATCCACCAGGATGATAGATTTACAGTGAAAGGGACTTCAGAGGCCATCTACTCTGTAACATAATTTTGCAGATACTGTCCCTAAGGAGGGACAGATGATAACCAATGGTTCTGGAATCATACATCTAGAGATGAAAGGATCTCAGAGACCCATCCAACCTCTTTATTTTGCAATTGAAGGAACTTGGACTTTAGAGTTCATAGGAGGTTAGATCTTGATTTTGAAAGGACCTCAGATACCATCTAACCCTAGTTCCAACATTCCCAGTTTACAAGTGAGGAAAGCAAGACTGAGAAAGGTTAATTGATTTGTCCAGGGTCACAGATAATGAGTATCTCTAGTAAGCTTTGAAACCAGATCTTTCTTCATGTCTAGTATATTCCTCATTCTTCTTCTTCTCCTCTTTCTTTTTCTCCTTCTCCTTCTTCTCCTCTTTTTTCTTCTCCTTCATCATCATCATCTTCATCATCTTCATCTCTTCTTCTTCTTCTTCTTCTTCTTCTTCTTCTTCTTCTTCTTCTTCTTCTTCTTCTTCTTCTTCTTCTTCTTCTCCTTCTTCACATAAGTAGAAGGAAATCAGAATTGGGAAGGGTCTCTGCATGCCCTATGTGGACCAGTTGAAAGAACTGGAAATGTTTAGCCAGGAGAAAACTTACACTCATTGATTTAGAGCTGGAAGGGACCTCTGAGGTCATTCCTAGTCCCTCATTTTAAAGATAAAGACCCTGAGAATCAGAGGTGTAAAGAGCTTTCCAAGATCATAGAGAACTGGAGTTATGATGTGAACCAAAGCCCTAGCCCTCATTCTATTCTTTTGAGACAAAAATGTTATTGACACAGAGAAAGCACTGTGACTTGAAGGATGGGAGAGATGGGGCCAGAAGAAATAAATAAAGAATAACCCACATGTTAGAGAGTTATACTAACTCTACTGTAGTCATAGCCTTTCCACTAACGATCCATATGCACTTGAAATAAAGTCCCTTTCCTTCTCTGAATCTCAGTTTTTTTTCCAACTAGAAAATGAGGAAATTGGACAAGCTGATCTAAAGACCCTTCCCAGCTCTTCCATTCTCTCTTCTAAAGTCCACAACCCCACCCTCACCCCAGCTCTGACATTTACGGTTTCAAGGCATCTCACAGTTCTGACTCCCTCTATTCTAAGAATTCTCCCAATTCTGACTTCGTCGATTTTTATATTTTAAGATAGCTTCCACCTTTGATATTCCATGTTCCAAGGTTCCTTCCTTGATGATTCTATGCTGTATATTTCATAGGTCACTTCCCAGTTTTAATATTCTACATTTGAAGTTCCCTTTCTTTTTACCATTCTATGATTTTACTATTGAATAGTGGAGGGACCTTATTTTTTTATCTCCATAACTAGGTTTTTTGATTCAGCCAGGGAACATGGGTGAGCACTGGGAAACCTCAATGGAAACCTTGATTTTTTTCCCTGTGATTCAAGTCCCTCCTCCACAATCTGGTTCTTACCTGTCCTTCCAGGCTTATTTTGTGCTATTCACCTTTCTAAACTCTACATTCCCGTGAAAATGGTCTATTTGCCCTTCAATGAACTTGACACTCTCTCCTGTCTCTTTACAAGAATGGAAGCTGTTCCCTATGCCCAAATTGTCCTCCCTCCTTCTCTCTCCTTTTCAGAAATTTTATCTTCCTTTAAAGTTCAATTCAAGTTGAACTAAGGTTCAGTTTAAGGTACCAGTTCCTCTATGACCCCATCCCTAGCACTATTCCTTCTTCCTTTCTCCTTGCATTAGACCTATGAATGTGGTATACCATCTAAGTAGAATGGAAGCTTGAGGGCAAGAATCATTTATTATTTTTGTTTTTTTGTCCCAAGCACTTAACATAGTTCCCAATCCATTGAAGGAAAAAGATAGATGGATAGATAGATAGATAGATAGATGATAGATAGATAGATATTGTTGTTCAGTTGTTTCAGTCATGACCTAATTTTGGGATTTTCTTGGCAAATGGTTTGCCATTTCCTTCCCCAGCTCATTTTATAGATAAGGAAACTGAGCCAAACAGGATTAAGTGACTTACCCAAGATCACATAGCTAGTAAGTGTCTGAGAACAGATTTGAACTTATGAAGATGAATCTATCCACTGTACCACCTAGCTACATATATATATATATATATATATATATATATATACATATATATTATATGCACATACACACACACACAAAGAGAGAGAGAGAGAGAGAGAGAGAGAGAGGAAATAAATTGAAATAATTTACTTATCATTGAGTCCAAGATCTTTATCAGTTGAATTCCCCAATCTATTTGTAGCCCTACTGGTGAAGGCTACATATGAAATATAGTGGTAAACTGAAATAGAAGACTATATCTTCTGACCTTCTAACACTAGCTAGCTGTGTGACTCTAAGCTAGTCACTGGGCTTCTCTGAGCCTCAGTTTCCTCATATGTGAAATGTGAGACTAGGTGGGCTCTAAGTTTTCCTTCAGTTCTAAATTTATGATCCTTTGCTCCTACAAAATGAAATGGAAATCATAGGATGATGAGATGTTAGATTGAGGACTGAAAAGGACCTTGGAGCAGCCAAAGCCCACAGAAGCTCAGTGGTTTGTAGAAGGTCCCGTAGATAATAGGAATACTATGACCATGTCCTCTCTGCCTCTTACTACCTGAACAACTTTGGGTAAATCACGTTCCCTTTCTATTCTTGGTTTTTCCATCTATAAAATGATGAATCTGAGCCCAAAGAATAACCGTGGAAGAGAAATCAAAAGCATTGGGTTCAAGTCCCAGCTTTGAGGTTGATCCATAGTGTGACCATGAGAAAGTCCATTTTCCTCTCTAACCCTCAGGAGACCATAACATAGAATTGGAAGGAAACTCACTTGTTATTTTATAGATGAGGAAATGTAGGCAAGAGAGATTTGTATGAGATCATAAAAGTAATGAGTAACAGCGCAGAAATTTGAAACCAAGTCCTTTTACTTTAAACTATATTTTTCCTATTACATTACAGCCTCAGTTTCCTCCTCCATGCAATGGGGATAATGGATTTCAATGTAACAATCACAACATGAAAAATGATGATGATGATGAAGAGGAAGAGGAGGAGGAGGAGGAGGAGGATAGTCTCTGCCTTCTTTCCAAGGATTATTATTTGGAATAAAAAGAACAACGTATAAAGCCCTCCATCATCAGACGGCACCATATTTGAAGGTCAAGGTTGGTTTTATTTATTAAACAAGGAAGCGTAGAGGAAGTTTGAGTGGGAGACACCCTTCTAAATCTTCCTCATGAATGTCTCTGTCCTTTGCCCTTTGTCCAAACATGGAAGCTCCCGGATTCTTTTCGTGAACCCCATTTAAAGCCAGCCTAGCCCCACAATATATGAGCAAAATCTGCTGTAAATAGAGGTAAATAGAGATTGTAAGATAAATAGCAATTCCAGTGTGCACGAAGTGATAATGTACTCTATTTACTAGAAGCTCATAAAGAAAGCTGGTAAAAGATACTGCCCCTTTAATGACTCACTCTCTCCCTGGCAGCCAGGGCGCTGTTAGTGAGCTAAGGAGGCAGTGACACAAAAAGCTTACAGATAATTAAATATTGATTTCTGTTCTCTAATCCTATATAAAAATTGTTCTGGGTCTCCCAGCGGTAGTTTCATCTCGCTAGGACATGGGGGGGCAAACAGGGGGAGGGAGGGCTTTTAACCCTCTTTGCTTTCCTGCTGTTCACAAAAGAGAGGGAAGAGAGTGAATGGGGAGGGAGCTCTAGAACCCGGGGATTCCCCTGAGCTTTTCTCCCCACCCTCGATTTCCTATGCCTTTCCCTTACCTCCCTCCCCACTCCATATAATGCCCAAGTTAGCACCAGAATTTGAAGTCTCTAAACAGAGCCAAGAAGACTCTTGAGATGAAATGATTTGAAATGTTCTCTCCCATGCCCTACATGTACAATTTCCCTCCTCCATGTTGCAGCCCTTTGATTTCATCCCCCATGAAAGGAACATCTCCTTGTTGTTTTGAGTTTGCCATGACAAAGTCATCATCCTGTCATTCATAGGCCACATTTTTGTGTATCCAGTATGGTTACGAGTACAGAGTTCAAGTCCAAACAGGAGTGAAAGAAAGTCAAGGCAGATCAGATCATAGGCTCACAGAGTATAAGAGCTGGGAGAGTTTAGGATATGAAATGCTGGAAGTGGGAGGCACCCTAGAACACAGACTGGCAGAATTGGAAACACCCTCAGAACAGAAAACATTAGAGATTAAGGGTCCATAAAACAGCTGGGGCAATTTAGAAGGTTTTTAATCCAACTTCCTTATTATTTACAAAAAGAGAAACTGAGGCCAACAGAAGTGAAAACAGAATCTTTGTGATTTGGGAATTGAGAGACCATTTAGTCCAATCAATATGTGAAAGGGAATTTCTACCATAGCATCCCCAACAAGACTTCCAAAGTCAGCCCACTGCACCTCCATTATTCCACATGCCTCACTTTACCTTAAGTTAACTGATTTGCTCCAAATCACAAAGTAGTTAAGCTATAGAGCTGGGGCCCCCAAGTTGAATGGCATCTCCATTCTACCAAGCTGCCTCTGTCATCACAAACATTCAGTGAGCATCTTCTCAGCACCTTATCCTATGCTAGATACTTCCAAAAGTACCAAGAAGGGTAACATTCAGCTCCCAAACGTCAGCTTACATTCTACTTTGGGGGCTGAAATATCAGCTTCTGGACAGTTAAATGGCAGTGCCCAATATCCTGCTATTAATTTGAAAATCATTCTGATGGAGAACTTCCCATTTACAAAAGCTGTTAACAAAACCAGTGCACAAAGGCAGTGTAGGACAGTAAAAAGAAGGATGGGTTTGAAATCAGGATGATAGTATCATAAAGATATCTACCAAGAAGGAACCACAGAGCCTAGTGAGTCCAACCCTCTTATTTTAAAGATGAGAAAATGAAGCCTTTAAGAAGTGAAATGACCTTTTCAGGATCCCACTGCTAATAAATGTCTGTCTGGATTTGAACTCAAATCTTCCTGACTGCAAGTCTAGGATCACATCTACTCTGAAATTAGTTGGAAGGGACCTCAGTGACCATGTAATTCAAGTAGTACCTGAGCAAGAATTGGTACTAGAATAGAATAGAATATGGATGTAAAGCCTTTATAAACTATAACTATATGGATTCTGTATATTGTACTTGAGTGTTATTAAGCACTAGAACATGATAGGTGCTATGGCATTATAATGGAGGATGAATTAAGTATGGCTTCTTGGAGAGAATTGGTCTTGGAGTTGCCCAAGGAAAAACAATGTACATATATATGATGTATATAAGAACATAAAGGGAAGTCTTTAACGCATAGCCTAAAAACAAATGTAAGAGTCTAAGCCCCTCATTTTGCAGAGAGAGAAACTGAGGCTGAGTGGTTACATAGTTTCCCTATGATCATATAGGAAGTAAGAAGAAGAGCCAGAATTTGAATACAGGTTCACAGGTTTCCAAATCTAGTACTCTTTCCACTGTCCCACACTGCCTAGAAATTAAAGGATGGAAAAAGATGACAGTGGAGGATGAAAGAATATGGAGAACAGTGGAGTAGGATAGAGAATGGAGAGTGCGGCTACTTGTCAGAAAAGCCTACTTTGAGAGGTAATGGAATGTTGGCTGGGTGGAAGCCTTTGACAGAAGAGAAAATTTAGCTTCTACTTTTGGGGGATTGTGAAGAGAATCTTGATCAGAAATGGATTGAGTTGGGTGGCCTTCTAAATTGCAGATTACATGATTGTGTGAAAATAAAAAAGTGATGATGATGTTGAGGGAGATAGAATTGGAGCCCCAACCCTAAATGCACTCGGATTCTATCTGATACAGTGAAAAATTATGGATTGTGGATGACATTATGGAGGGATAGAAGAGAATGGAAGAGGAATAGAAGAATGGCAAGGTCGCTCAAGGATAGGATATACGTGGATGGAAGGGTATGAGGAAGACAGATGAGAATGGACAGGCAGATAGCCAGTCATAGGAGGCCACTGAAAGAAGGTAGAGGAAAATGGAGGATGGGGGACAAGGATGGAGGACAATGAAGGGGGTTATAAATCACAGGTGCATCATCAAGTCCATCCACCTTTATTTTACAACTGGGGAAATTAAGGCCCAGGAAGGTCAAGTGACTTCTAAGGTGAAAGCATCATAACTCTATAGATAGAAGGAAAGTTCATCTTAGAGAGGATGAAACAAGGAGCTGGAAAGACCAAGTAATCCCTCCAAGGTCACAGAAGTCGCAAGCAGAAAAATGAGATTTTATGTTCAATGATGGTTCCAACTGATATTTTCACCATGATGTCATGAAAAGCAGAGGATGGTAGAGTGAAGTACAGGGGATGGAAGAGGAGAAAATTCATATATAGAATTGCTATTTGTCCTCCTCTTTCCACTGTTTCCCCTTCAGTTCCTGCATCAGTTCTGTTGGCATCAGATTGGCGTGGATAGACTCCTCTTTGGCTTGCCCCTTGTGAGACAACCTTTGCTGCAATATTATCCAAAGAGCAGGATTGGGCAGAAATTCCTATCTGTCTGCAGGGGTAGATCAGCTGTGGAGAGAGAGGATTCTTGGAAACAAGCCTTTTCCAAACCACCCTCAGCCACTTCCTCTAGCCAGTGCCCAGAAAGCACCCACACCAGCTCCCTGAAAGCTGGAAACATCACTGTCACTCTTTCTGCCATAGAAGTAGTGCCAAGAATAGCAGCCTTTGCATGCCCACCTCCCTGCATGTGGGAGGCTGGTTGTGAATAGAGGGAGGAAACCCAAAATGATGGAATTCCAAAAAAGGGGATTTCGTAGCTGTGACGTGGGAGTGATGTTAGATTTGGTAGAGGCAGAATGGAGAAGTGGCGAAATAAATGAAATCAGAGCTGAGAGACCTGAAAACAGAATGTCAGAGCTTGGAGGGGCCTTAGAACATGGAATGCCCATTCAGGAAGAGAACTTCAACCATGAAATTTCAGAACCAGAAATGGTCTTAGGACAAGGAACAGAGATTTTGATGGTTTTTTTTTGACTTAATTTTTAATACTAGAAGAGGACATAAAGAGGAAAATAAAAATAATTCAGGACTAGAAATTTAATGATATGGGTTCTAGATCCAGCTCAGCCCTAGCATTTTCTAATTGTGTGACCTGGGAAAGTTACTCTCTGGTCTTTAAATTTCCTCATTGATAAAAGGTTCATCTTGGACTAGATGAAACTGAAGCTTCTTTTTATCCCTAATAACATTGTTTTCTCTATGATCCCACCCTGGCATTTTAAGTTTTAGGCTCTAGGATCCCTTACAATTCTAAAAGTCTCTGTTTTGGGGTCCCTTCCAGCTCAGATAGTCTACATTCTCAGGTCTCCTCTAGCACTGATATTTCCTATTCTAAAAGCCTTCCCAGCTCTGACATTCCCTGTTTTGAGGCCCCTCCCAGCTCTGATATTCCCTGGTCTAAGAGCCCTTCCAGCCCTGACATTCTGTGTTCTCAGTTCCCTCCCTTAAGGTTATTTCCATGCCTAAACTTTTTCTTTGTTCTTTGGCCTCTCCCACCTCTAGCAGCCTATGTTCCATATTCTAGCCCCGAAACTCTATTACCCAAATCTCTGTGAAGTAACTGAAGCCCAAATGAAGTAAATTACTGTACTGGGACTGCACCGAAGTCTGGGTTAACTCTCTGACCTGGGCCTTTACCACTCGGCCACTACCAGCAGTGGCATCCACTCCATTCTCAGATCCAGTCAGTGGTACTTGTCTCTGAGGTTCCTCCCATTCATCAGCTCAGCAAGCTCCCAGAAGGTGAAGGGCCCTGTCTCTGAGCTTAATTCAGTGCCCTGGTGCCCCAGCATAATTCCCAGTGGCCCAGCTATTTCACATCCTGCCCTCCAGGTTTATCTCCCTCTAACCCAAGGCAGGACCCAGAGTTATCACTTCTCCAAGTCTTCCACCTAGGCACTACAGCTATCACAGTCTGGGACTGTTGTTTTAAATGAGCCACTGAGAGAATAGATCTTGGCTAGAAGCAAACACATAGTAAATACTGCCTGCACCATTGGACACCGGGGTAAGAAAAACCTACCGGAACCCCAGGCGATATTTTAACTCATTCACAAAGTGAAGTGAGGGGTGCTGGGGGCTGAAGGGGGACTTAGCAGTAGCATCTTTTCCCCAGAATCTCCTGGCATCACTCACACAGCTTGGAGTCAATCACTCAGTTTTGCAGAATTCATTCCATTCGGCAAAGGAAGGGAACCACATTTATATCTGTCGATTCCCCAAGATGAGACTGCTCCCCTAATGCTTGTCAAGGAGATTGCAGATAAGGAACCACAAAGCCTCTCCCTGAAATCTCCATGAGCCATTTCTTTAGAGACATTAAATATTTTTCTTTGAGAGGGGGAAGAAAGGTACCCTGGAAAGTGATCTCCCCAGCCACCCTCCCACCTACCCACAGCACCTCCCCCCCAACCTCCATGGGGAATATTCTGTCTGCTGTACACCTTCCCAATGTCTCCTGATGGCAAAGCATGTGAAAAGCTGAGAATAAAAAGTGTGACTTGATTTTATGCTAATATATGTAAAGAAAGTGTGGATGGAGGCTCACACAATGAACTTAACTTTTTCCTGCCTTTTTTTTATTGAATTATAATCACTAGTTTCCATAGCAATTACTGTATTACCTTGCATGTTCCTGCAAAGATCTACCTCACTATTTCCCAGTCATTCTTGTAAACATTTTTACTTTTTTACTATATTCTAAGGGAAAACATAAGCCCATCTTGCCTTGCAGCAATCAGAGACATATTCAAGGGGGAAACAAAGCAAGCAGCGCTGAAGATTGAATTTTGGTGTTGACTTTTCCTTACATGCCCATGAGTTACATGCCAGCTCGATGGCAAATTGGGAGAAGCAGCCAGTGACAAGCATGTCACCTACCGTTCGGAGGATTACTCAGGAAGACTGCCAGGATCCTGGGCCTTCTGATAAGGTCCCTTTTGAGAGAACAAGGATCATTTCAGAAGATCAGTCAGTAAATAATCATTTAGTAAACACCTACTATGTTCCAGACACTCTGCTAAATGTGAAGACAGAAAGATAGCCCCTGTTCTCAAGAAGCTCACAGACCAATGACGGAAACAACTCTCAAACAACTAAGTACAAAGAAGATATAAACTGAACACAACAGAGATAAATAGCAGGGGGAAGGCATTAGAATTAAGGGGGATTGGGAAAGGCTTCCTAGAGAATCTTGAAGGAAGCCAGGGAAGCCTAGAGGCAATGACAAGGAAGGAAAGTGGTCCAGGCATGGGAAGTAGCTATACGAAGTCTGGAGATAGAAATACTTGAAGAAATCCCAAGTCACTGGATCCTAGCATCCAGAAAGGAATCTAAGATTTAAGAAAAATGGACAAGTAGGAGGGAGTCAGGACTTTGAATGCCCAAAATAGGGCTTTCAATTTAATCCTGGAGGTGATAGAGAACCACTGAAGTTGGTTGAACAGAAGGATGACATGATCAAATTTGCCCTTTAGGAGAATTAATTTGATAGGAAAATGGATTGAAATGGGGAGCCAGAGAGAGGATATTTCAAAGCCTACTGAGGACTGCCCTGGAGCAGTGGCCATGTCAGAGAACAGGAAGGGGCATAGTCAAGAGATGTTACAAAGGCCAAATTAATTGCAACAGATTGGATATGACAAGTGAAAGAGAGGGAAGAGTCCAGGACAACACCCGTATTAGGAGTCTGACTGACTCAGAGGATGGGGGTGGCTTCAAGAATGATAGAAAGGGGGGATGTTATTGTGGAAAGATAGTAAGTTTTGTTTCAGACATAGTTTGAGAGCTAGGGCTTAGAAGATTATGGCTGAGAGGTCAGGGCTGGATAAGTAGGTCTGAGAATCATGAGCAGAGAGATAATCATTGAAAGCATAGGAGGTGATGAGATCACCAAGTGAAGGAAAATAGAAAGAGAAGAGAAGATAGTTCAGGACAGAACCCTGAGGGATGCCTGATCTGGAGGAGGTCCAGAAAAGGACATGGTGAAAGAGCCACCAAAGAGGTAAGAGGAAAACTAGGAAAGGGTAATGTCATGGAAATCTAGAGAGAGAAGGATATTAAGGAGAGACTGATCAACAATGGCAAGGCTGAAGACAGATCAAGAAGGATGTCAACTGAAGAAAAGCCATTGGATTTGACAATGAAGAGCTTTTGAGTTAAGTGATGAGTTGGAAGCCAAATTGTAGAGAGAGAAAAGAAATGAGAGCACAAGAAGTGGGAGCCCCCAGTTGTAGATGACTTTCTCAAGTATTTTAGGCATAAAGGGGAAAAGAAATAGGGGATGATAGCTTGCGGAGAAGGATGGAGAAGGTGTCTTTTTTTGTCTTTTGAGAATGAAGAAGATGTGAGCATGTTTGTAGGTAGTAGGAAAACAGCTAGTAGACAAGGAGAGAATGAAGATAATTGAAAGATGGGGATGATGAAAATGAGGAACTGCTGGAAAAAATGAGATGAAATGGAATGAGGATAAGCCTTTTCAGCTACCTTCCTGTTCCCTCTGGGTTTATAACACTCCCTTCTTAATTGTGGCTACTCCTAGGGGTTCCCTCTGTCTTCTCCCCAAGAGAAGACAATGCTTGGACCATTGTCACAGTCAACTTCCACTTCACCAGCCCTAAGAGTTATGAGAGTGACCACCCTTGTGCGCACACCTATCCTTCAGCAAGTCTTGGATTTGAATGTCATTTCCTAGCCATGTGGCTCGAGGGAGGTCATTGCCCTTCTAGAACCCTCATTTCTTTCACTTATGTAATCAAAAAATTGCACAAGATGAGTTCTAAGGTTTCTTTTCAATTCTTGCTCCAATAATCTTTCATTGGCTTTTCCAAGCCAGAAGGAGCTTTGGAGTTCAGCCCAATTTCCTCATCAGTAATAGTAAGTAGCATTTATAGAATACTTTAAGGTCTGTGAAGCACTGGACATATGTCATCTTATTTGATAAATATTTTATGCTAGAAAATGAGGACTGGATTATATGTCTTTTGAGGTCCTTTTCAGCTGTAATGTCTACGTTCCCATTGACTTATGAAACACTCTTTTGTCTTTATGGGTGAGGAAACTGAGGCTCCAGAAGGAGACATTATTTGCCCAAATTTGAATAGCTAATGCACAATATAGTTAATGACTGAATTCAGATCTGCTGATTCCAAATTCTTTCCAGTCCCTGAGGATATGACCATAACTTCACATTAATAAGATGCACTTTCACATTTCAACGACAGATTTGGCTTTGATTTCACTATCGTTTCAATCTTCCTTCTCCCTCAAAAGCACGCCCTTCTTTGTGATAAAAGAAAACAATCAAGCAGAGATAGAGGAAGATAGAAATTGCATCTGACAATGAGACAGTATTCTCTTCTAGCAGTGCCCCACTTCTTAGCAGTGAGGGAGGGCACAGTTTTTAGATCATCTTTTCTTTGGAACTTTCATTGGTTTTCCTCTACTTTGGGGGGTTGGTTTCCACACTAACTGAATGAGAACAGATGACAATCTACTACTATTGCTACAATGGATGACTTTATGGCTATGCTCCCTATCCCTGTGACTCCCCAGAATCCCTTCTCCCCAGTTAAGTTCTAGCATATTCCTGCAACAGAATGTCATCTCCTTGAGGGCAAAAACTGTCTCACCTTCATATCCACAGTACCTAGCACATAGTAGGTACTTATAAATATATGTTGATCTAGGAAAAGAAAGATCCTTATAATGTTGGAATAATCGACTGTCAGAAACTTAGTCTTAGAACTTCAGGACTTGGGAATCATGGTGTAGGAGGAAGGACTAACAGAAATCCCCAGTGCTTTGAATTGGAACACCTCCCATGGTAAGATGGGCACACACATTTTGACTCTGAGGAGAGGGTCACATACCCTGGCCCCTTAATAAATAATGTGAAACTCTGAGTTAAGCCTCAAGGGCTGTCTCAAAGGATCGGCAACCAAGGCACATTCTGTAGAATGTAAGGAATAAGGGTGGTGAGGTCAACTCTTGTTGGAACACAACCAACCCAAATTATCCTTGGAAATATATCTAATGGGCCAATGGGATTGCTTTCCTTTCTTCCTCACTCTACTAGTCACAGCAAATTTGAGCATATGGCAGCAAGTGTTCCTCCTTAAGCTAGCCTGAGACTGGATCTCAACTCTTCACCTCTCTCTTCTATTTGGTGTTTCTCTCCCTGAGCTTAAGTTATCAAAAAGCAATCAAAAGAAATGCATGCTTAGATCTACAGAATGATAGAACTCAAAGGAAACATACACTTTGATACTCCAAACTTTTCAGTCTCCAAATGCCTTTGCAATCTTAAAAATGATGGCGGAATTCACCCACCATGAAGTTTTGTCTGAGGGGGGTTATGTTTGGAGATATTTGTCATATTAGAAATGCATAAAATTTAAAATATGTTATAAAATATAAATGTGAAGTATATTTTAAATAAAATAAAATATATTTAAGTAATATAAAAATATATTTTAAAATAATTCATTAAATATGATAAGAATATACTCATTATATTGGTGATATGAATAACATTCTTAATGAGAAATAATTATATTTTTTTCCAAAAAAAAAAAAAACAAATTTGTGAGGACTGGGATGGTTTTATATGTTTTTTGCAATTTATTTAATGTCTGGCTTAATAGAAGGAGGCTGTATTCTCATATCTTACTTTTGCATTCAATCTGTTACAATATATTATTTTGGTCAAAATATACAAAGAAAATCTGGCCTCACACATCTAAGTAAATAGAAAAGTGAGTAATGGTTTAATGGGTGAATAAAACTCTAGTATTGTTTGAGAATAGTTCTGACCTCAAGGAACCACTGAAGGTCTCAGAGACCCTCTGGAGCCTGATGACACCTTTGGAAAAAGCTGATATTAGCCCACCTTTTCTTGGGACCAAACAAGCAAAGAATGTCTGGGGGAGGAGAAACAATGGGAGTGCTGGGTGAGATCAGCCCCAGAATGAGATAGAGGATGAACTGATTTCAAAGGTCCAGTCAAAGTCTAGCTCTATCAGCATGACCTGGGGCAAGTTATAGCTCCCTTGGCTGAATGTCCTTAGCTCTAAAATGAAAAGGGACTTTTATAATAGATGGAAGAGCCTTAGAACAAGGGATGTCAGGGCTGGGAGGGGCCTTCGAACAGGGAATGTCGGGGCTGGGAGGGGCCTCAGAACAGAGAATGACTCTCAATCCATGAGCTGCTACAGACACAGACAGACCTCTCAGTTTGCCTTTGGTTCAGCTCTCAGCACCCCCAGAGCCTCAGATTGTTCAGGGATCCAGATCTCCAGGTGGAATGACAATGGAGCTATTCCAAGGCTGTAATTACAGACGCACCAGCGCGAGGTGCAGGAAGTTCAGCTGATTGATTTCCTGCGGGATTCCTCCATTTCCACTCTTCTAAGCACCTATCTTCTTTCCTTCCCCTGTCCTCATTCACTCAACAGCAGATGATAAACGAGGAGAGACCCAAGGGGAGGCTCCAGGACTCCATGCAGAGTCCCAAAGAGATGGTTAGTGAACGTCTCCATTACCAGGAAAAATCATTTTGATCAGAAAGGAAAGGACATATCTTCTATTTTTTGCCCTAAATAATTGAAGGATGGGGAGAGCGAAACTCCTGCAAAGAGAGGCAGGGCCCACATCCCGCCCTCCCTGCCTTCCTGGCATGAGCTCATAAGCCACCTGTTCCAGGCTTTCCCTCCAAACCTGGGAGCAGAAAGAGGAGGGACCCCAAGTGTTAAACAGTAAACTGCCTAATTGGAAATGAAGTGTCTGGGAACCCCGGGAAGGGCAACTTGGTAATCTCATTTAATGTGTGTGTAACAGTTGGAGGTGGGGAAGGATATCTGCAGTGGCTTCTGGGGAAAGACAGAGGCAAAGGATCAGGGAGGCTTCAATCAGAACAAAGGGATGAGTTGGTTCGCTCCAGAACGACACCAAGCTGGGTGGAGAGGAGGCCAGGACTGCTCCTACCATGCTTTGGCAAGTGCTGCTGAGATTGATAAACTTGGGGTGGATGTGCCCCCCAGGGGAAGGGTCATCCGGGTCTCCTCTAAACTCAGTGTGGGGGTGTGCTGAAGAAGGATGAAGGTGGGGCACCACATGGCCCTCTGGGGTAACTCGCTTTCAATCTTAAAGACAAGGGTAATTTGGAAACTCTGCATCTGATGGATGTGTGTCCTTTGGAGGGCACCAGCCTCAACTTCTAGGACCATCCTTACATTAAGTTCAAAGGCCTCCAGCCCCCAACTCCCTGAAGCAGGCCTTGTTACCTGGGACATCAGCTAAGAGCCTGGTCTTCTTGGAGAGAATCTTTTGAACATTGAACTTTGAGAGATGAGTCTAGCTAGAAGACTGGGGTTGGAGGTGGGGAGGAAACCTTCCTTCTTAATAGGAAGAAGCTAAGTAAGACAGGAAATCTTCAAAGGTTGAGTTTAGGAGGTCCCCATGACCTCCTCTAGCCCAACATGGGGGAGAGAGGCAATGATGTGTCAGGGGAAAAAGGCTGGCTATGGAGTCAGTTGGTCCTGGTTTTAAATCCTGTCTTTGCTGCTATGACCATGAACAAGCAGATTAGTCTCTGAAATTCAGGTTTCTCATCTGTGTATAAGGAAAAGCGTTCCACACCTACCTTGATCAAAGAACCAATATATAAATCAAGCTTATTCTTTTAATAAGGTGCAAATATGATTGCCTATACTCTGTGCTCTCTTTAATAGGTACACCCTTCTCTTTAGTTTGGTTAAAAAAGAAAAGTCAGGATGGACCAATGAAAGAAATGAATTAATATGCTCCTGGCTCAGCATTTGTTCAGTCCCAAGTGGGTCAGTCAAGTGGTGACACACTTCAAGGGCAGGAGAACCAGGAAAATGCAGAGCTTTGGAGGAAGCAAAAGGGGGTTGGTGTGGGAGAGAAGAAAGAATTGAAAGGGAGTTTTACATTTCCCCTCTCCACCTCTGTCCATAACTTCACCTCCACCACACCATCACTGTTGACCATATTATTAGGGAAACCAGACCAGTAGGAGATAACACATCAATCTTGGAGCAAAAGGAATTATACCAAGGGAAGATAGGAAGGGAGAGATTTCACATCTGTTCTCCAATCTTCTGTCTGGAAGGGTGGCTACCTTATCTTCCCCATAACTATGAGCACATAATTGTTTCTGTCAATAAATTGTATTTTATATTTATATTTATTTATACAATAAATTGTATAAATACAAATAAATTGTATTTATTCCTTTCAAGGTAGATGTGTCCAGGCTATGGCCTTGTGAGACTGTGGATCCAGAGACCCATTAGAGGTCCTCCCAGTAACTAGAGTCAGTATCAGAAACCACCAGAGCTGATGACGGTAGCCACAGTAGTGAAGGGATAAGATAACAGTGACCTGCTAGCCATTACAAGGTCAAGAGAAAATGTGGGATGTCAACGGAGATGTCTGACTTAGTACAGAATGACCCAGCAAAGCAACATAGTGACCCTTTTAGGAGAGATGGTAAGCCATGGGAAGAGTTGGCCCAGCAAAGAGACTCATCCATTGCTGGTCCCATGTCCCACAAACAGAGAAAAATGACTTGCAAAAATAGGCATTACCCCTTTGCCATATAAATTCTCTCTATTTGTGAATCAACACTATCAGATCTAAGCTTAATCTTATTCTTCCCCTAGGCTCTGATTACATTTGAGGGATAGTGTGTTCAGGATTTTTGGGGAAAATGCTTAATATTAACTATCCCATCTTAATAAATACCCTTTTTAAAAGCTAAAAGTTAATTAAGTCTGATTGTCATTTGGAAGTACATGGGTGGGGGCTTATGAGCAACAGCAGACAGCTAGTTAGTACAGTGTATAGAGCATTAGACCTGGGAAGACCTGAGTTCAAATCCAACTTCAGACACTTAGTAACTATGAGACTTTGGGCAAGTCACTTCATTTTTGCTTGCTTCAGTTTCCTGGTCTGCAAAATGTGAATAGTAGCATCTACCTCCCATGGTTTTGGGGAGGATATAATAATTGTAAAATATTTAGCACAGAGCCTAGTACATGAGAAGTACTATAAAAATGTAATTATTATTAACAGCACGACGAACCCAGCCCTTTATGGTTAGCCAAAAGAATCATGAAAATATACATTCAAATGCCTTCTGGGATCTTGCCTGACATTATGAGTAGGAATTTTGGTAAGAGGGAGGCAGGTTTAGTACTACATGTGAAATGAATGAGGATGCTGAAGAAGAGGCCATCTTCTTGGTAAAGACTCTGCAGTGGTTTTCCATTTCCTTCTCCAACTTATTTTAAGATGGAGAAACTGAGATTAGCAGGGTGAAGTGATTTGTCCAGGGTCACACAACTAATAAGTGTCTGAAACTGGATTTGAGCTCTGGAAGTCTTCCTGACTCCAAGCCCAGTGTCTATCCACTGCACCACCTAGCTGCCCTTGTGATCCTGTATTCTGGGTTAAAATCTTAGCTCTACTGACTTCCTTCCTGTGAGATCTTGGGCCCTTTCCAACTCAGAGAACCCTGGGATCATAGAGTCAAAGGTCAAAGGACCTCCAAGGTCATCCAGTGCAACCTTCTCATTTTATAATTGAGGAAACTGAGGCCCAAGTTAAGTGACTTGTCCTAGGTCATACAGACAGCCATTTAACAGAGTCAGAATTTCACCCTAGGTTGCCTAGGGTTATAGAGTTAGAACTGAAAAGGATCTGGGAGTACATCTAGCCTACCCCACTAGAGTTTGACTCTGAGGCTTGTAGAAATAAAGTGACTGACCCAAGGTCATGCAGGCAGTAAAAGACAAAGGGAGAACTCAAAATCACATCTTGTGACTCCAGAAAGCAAGCTCTAAATCTGGGAGGAAACTGAAGACTGGGGAGAGGATAGAAAATGACTTCCTTAAAATCTAACAGTGCATTGACTGTAAATAAAGGCTAAAAATTGGGAGTCTAGAGGATCATGTCAATTCATTTCTTTTTTCACCTCCATCACCATGCCTGGGGGAAGGAGGAGTTTTATTATTGGTAAGAAATAGTCTCTCTGTGCCAAACACCCATCCTGAATAATAATAGCAATATTCAGTCTCCATAGAGCTCTGAGCTTTGAAAGAACTTTACATCCACAATCTCATTTAAACTCATGCTAGGTCTCGGAAGTGCGGAAGGCAGGGATAAGCATCATCTCCATTTTGTGGATAAAGGAAATAGGTAGAGGAGGAATGGGATGTGTACACAGTCACAGCAGGTCCCATCTCTGTCTTTAAGTCACTCTGGGGAATTCCATCATCTTTGGACCTCAGTTCTTTTGTCTGTAAAATAGGGGGATGGGGAATAAATGATCTCTAAGACCTTTTCCAGGCTGACATTCTATTTCCAGGGTCCCTTCCAGATCTGTATTCTATATTCTAAGATCCTAAGTTCCCTTTTTGTTCTAACAATATTTGTTTTAAGGTCCCTCTGGGCTCTAATATTCTATGCTCTAAGGTCCTCCCAGTTCTGACATTCTATGTTCCCAATTTCTTTCTGTTCTGCTCACTTATATCCTGAAGTCTCTTCCAGCACTTAAACGCTATGCCCTCAGTTCTTTCCCAGCTCTGACATTCCCCATGCCCCTATTTTACAGGAAAAAGAACTGAGGTCCAAAGAAGATGAGTGACTTGAGGGAATCCCCCAGAGTGACTTAAAGACAGAGATGGGAACAAAAATCATGCTTTTGATTCACAGTTCTTCCACTGAACCCAATAAATTTCTACTTTTCACAGATTATAAAAGATCTGAAGTTCCCAAAACAATCATTTCTACTTTTTTCCTATAGGCAATAATGAGCCAATAGAATTTCTTGAGAGAGGAGTGACATCATTCAGTTAATGCTTTCTCATCACAATGAAAATAATGGCAATCTCTGGTGGATTCTTCATGGGTGGCAAGGGTGGGGCAATCTGTGAGTTAATGTGAATAAGAACTGCTTAGGATGAGAAAGTGGATGTGAAGGGATTACAATCTGTACCATTAGGTGACCTGGACCCTTGCATCTTCCCTGATAGAGGGAGCACCCAAACAGATGAGATTTCAGAGCCATCAAGAAAGGGAAATGGTGCTTTAAGGTTTACAAAGTCTTTCCATTTGTGCCTTGTTTTCTGATAACTCACAACAGCCCCATAGGGAATATTCCTTATCTGACAGACTAGTAAACTGATGCACAATAGGCATATGCTGGGTGAACTGGTACAAGTCACTTCCCCTGAGTATCAGTTTCCATATCTACCAAATGGAGATACAATTCAATTCAATTTAACAAGCATTAATTAAGCATCTAATGGGTACCAGTTGCTGTTCAAGGTTCCAAGGATAGGAAGAAAATGGTGGTGCAGAGGGGAGTCAGCAAGATCTGAGTTCAACTTCTGCCTTACCAGCTGTGTGACTGAATAAGTCACAACCTCAGTCTCAGTTTACTCATCTGTAAAATTTGATCCCTTTGGCCTCTAACGTCTCTCTGTGCTCTCAGTCTAAGATCCCAGGACAGGGGAAGGATTCAAATTCAGCTCTTCCACAAAAAAAGTCATTTTTTTCCTTTTTCTACAGTAGATGCAAATTGGAAATGTTGGGGAATGTCTAAACAAATTGATGTATATGAATGTGATGAAAGATCATTTTGCCATAAGAAATGATGAAAGCGACAGTTTCATTGGAAATTGGAAAGATCCATGAGAACTAATGGAAAGTGAAAACACTTTATACTATGACAACATTATTTTAAAAAATAACTTCAAATGACTTTGGAACTCTGACTCAGACAATTGACAAACTAGAATTCCAGAGCACTGAAGATGGAGGAAGTTGATGAGCTTCAAAGAGCCCATATAATATATGTCTTGAGACATGGCCAAGGTGGGAATAGGTTTTGAGGAAACATGCATATTTTTAATGAGGGCTTTATTTTGCTTTTATTGTTTAGTGGGAAGGGTTAAAGAGAGAGAAAAATACCTGCTCACAAAATCAATCCATCAATCAATTAATTAAAACCTCTCTCTACCAAAGGGCCTTCTTTCTTTAGAAACTCCAGCTTATAACTGCTCTAAAATGATGGGGCCCTAAATTAGAAACAACCCTAAAGATATACTCTTACCAGGGGTGAGGATGATGGGACTAACTCTCCCCTTAGTCTAGACATCAGATTTCTATTAAGGTGACCTAAGATTGAATTAGTTATGTTGGCTCCTAACTCTTGGCCACAATTCTGCCTTTTATTTAATTGAGGAGGTGGGGGGCAGAGGGCAGCCCTGAGGTAGGGAAAGGAGGCAGTAAGAAGAAAGGCAGGGAGAAGACCTCTAGCTTTCTTTTTTTAAGCCTGGCCACTGTGGTCAATTCTAGAAAGCTGAGGCACCTTAAAAGATTGACCCTCAGTGGTGTGATGTCCCCAGAGCTAAAAGTACAACAGATGTTGTTTGGCCCAGGGCTCTGATAGTCAACTCATCCCAGGCCTGAAGTTGTCAAAAGCAGCTCAGAGGTGAAGATCATATTTCCTTTGTAAGCCCTTTCTTCTAACAGCTCCAGTCTGTGAAAATGTATTGGTTGCATGAGGCAGATGGAATGTACCAGAGAAGCAGTAGCCTCTTGGGAGAGAGTGGTTGAAACCCTGATACAGGCATGTTCATACACTGTTAATGGACCTGCAGATTGGACCATTGTCCAAATTATGAGGGGAATGGGGGTCAATTAAAGATTAAACCCTTGGATCCATGGATCTCATTTCCAGGCAAATATTCCAAAAGAAGTCAAAGACAGAAAGAAAGACCCCAAATATACCAAAGTATTCATAGCAATCCTTCTCATGGGAGTGAAAAAGACTAGAAACACAACAGGTATCTACTCATTGGGGAATGGCTAACCAAACTGAAATACTGAATTTAATAAAAGAAATAGTATTGTGCTCTAAGAAAATCAGAGAACCATGAGAAGACTTGAATAAAGTGGCAGGAAGAGAATGAAGTGGAATCCCAAAATATCCTCTCAAGGGGAAGTTTGATTAACCCTGACATTTAGTGAAGGATGTATCCCTTGCTCTGGGCCGCTCTGGGTTTCTTAATGCATTATAATGAACCCTCTCCCTACACACACACTGTTGTGGCAGGGGAACACAGGCTCTTTTCTTTCTTGATATGTAAGTGACATCAGAGCAGATGAAGAGAGTGCAGATACTCATCACTTTACAAAATATAGTGCTTGTGCAATGGCTGGACCTTTCAGGAGTCCTAAAATGTGAGTTGAGTCTGTCAATAGAAAATTCAAATAAACTCACAGGTAGTAAGTAGAGTGCTTGAGGCAATGCAAAAGTTGCTGGGCTTGAGTCCCAGCTTGGTTACTAGCACCTATCTCTGTGGCCTTGTAACTTGTGACAAGTAATCTCACCTCTCTGGTCCTCAGTTTTCTCATCTGAAAAAGGGGAGGAAGGGGAATGAGCATTTATATAGCACTGGTTATGACAGGTACGGTGCTAAGAGCTTTACAAATATGACTTCATCTAATCCTCACAACAACCCTGCAAGGAAGGTGCTGTTATTATCCTATTTTACAGTTGAAGAAACTGAGGAAATAGAGGTTAAATGACTTTCCCAGAGTCACACAGCTGGTAAGTATCAGAGGTTGAATTTGAAATCAGGTCCTCCTGACTCCACCCCAATATTCTACATACTGGGTCCTCCTAGCAGTGAAGGAAGGAAGGAAGAAAGGGAAGAAGGAAGGAATGAAGGAAGGAAGGGAGGGATGGAAGGAGGAAGGAAGGAAGAAGAAAGGAAGGAAAAATGGAAGGGACATGCAAAAATATCAGAAACGGGGCAGATACAAGATGGTGGAGTAGAAGGACAACCAACTATAGCTCTCCCCCTACGGTAAAAAAAATGACTCTAAACAAATTCTAGAGCAGCCAAAGCCACAAAACACCAGAGTGAAAGAGATTTCCTGCCCAAGGCAGCCCGGAATGCTGACAGGAAAGGTTTATCGCACCAGGTGCGGAGCAGAACACAGCCAGGCCTTGGACATGCAATGCAGCTGGGACAGGACTAGAGCATGCTTCAGGGAGCTACCATCAGCATCTGAGGTTCCCAGATCCCTCAACCCACAAATGCTAGAGACAGCATCAAAGGTCAGTGAGAAAGCCCTTTCATCTGGGTGAAAAGGGAGCAGGGTCCTTCCTAAGCCCTGGTCCCAGGTGGCAGCATCAGCGTCCATTTGTGGAGACCTCAACCTAAAGACCCTGAGGAAATCAAGCAGATGATATGGATCTCAACCCTGAGTGGTGCTCCTGGGGTGAGGAAGAGTGCTGGGATGAGGAAGAGAACTGGCATGGTGGAGCTGGAGGCGGTTGTGGAGTGGGAACACTACTTGTAGATCTTGGACAAAAAAGCTTAGAGTAGCTCCTAGACCAGAGTGCAGGCCAAGAGAGGAAGCTCTTCTCCCTTGATTGTGCCACCTTGGAGGAACTGAGAACTCACAGGTCCCCAGAGTACACCCTCTTCTTGACAAAGGACTCAAAAGGCAAGTAACTGACTGGGAAAATGCCCCCAAAAAGGGGAAAAATAAGACTATGAAGGTTACTTTTTTGGTGAACAGATATTTTCTTCCATCCTTTCAGATGAGGAAGTACAATGCTTACCATCAGAGGAAGACATAAATGTCACGGCTTCTGCATCCAAAATAGATATGCAATGGTCTCAGGCCATGGAAGAACTCAAAAAGGGTTTTCAAAATCAATTAAGAGGGGTGGAGGAAAAATTGGGAAGAGAAATGAGAGTGATGTAAGAAAATCATAAAAAGTGAGTCAACAGCTTGCTAAAGGAGACCCCAAAAAATTCTGAAGAAAATAACACTTTTAAAAATAGACTAACTCAAATGGCAAAAGAGGCCCAAAAAAGTCAATGAGGAGAAGAATGGGAGGTTCAAAAGCTCACTGAAGAAAATAGTTCTCTCAAAATTAGAATGGAACAGATGGAGGCCAATGACTTTCTGAGAAACCAAGAAATCACAAAACAAAACCAAAAGAATGAAAAAATGGAAGATAATGTGAAATATCTCATTGGAAAAACAACTGACCTGAAAAATAGATCCAGGAGAGACTATGTAAAAATTATGAGACTACCTGAAAGTCAAGATCAAAAAAAGAGCTTAGACATCATCTTTCATGAAATTATCAAGGAAACCTGCCCTGATATTCTAGAGCCAGAGGGCAAAATAAATATTGAAAGAATCCACTGATCGCTTCCTAAAAGATATCCAAACAGAAAAACACCTAGGAATATTGTAGCCAAATTCCAGAGTTCCCAGGTCAAGGAGAAAATATTGCAAGTAGCCAGAAAGAAACAGTTTGAGTATTGTGGAAATACAATCAGGAAAACACACGATCTGGCAGCTTCTACATTGAGGGATCAAAGGTCTTGGAATATGATATTCCAGAAGTCAAAGGAGCTAGTATTAAAACCAAGAATCACCTACCCAACAAAATTGAGTGTAATGCTTCCAGGGAAAAATAGTGAAATAGAAGACTTTCAAGCACTCCTGATGAAAAGACCAGAACTGAGTAGCAAATTCGACTTTCAAACACAAGAATCAATGAAACATGAAAAGATAAACAGGAAAGAGAAATCATAAGGGTCTTAGTAAAGTTGAATTGTTTACATTCCTATATGGAAAGATAACATTTGTAAATCTTGAAACTTTTCTCACTATTTGGATAGTTGGAAGGATTACACACATACACACACACACACACACATAGACAGAAGGCACAGGGTGAGTTGAATAGGAAAGGATTATATCTAAAAATAAAATTAAGGTGTGAGAGAGGAATATATTAGGAAGAGAAAGGGAGAAGTGGAATGGGGCAAATTATCTCTCATAAAAGAGGCAAGAAAAAGTTTTGTGAATGGAGGGGAAAAGGAGGAGGTGAGAGGGAAAAAGTGAAGTTTATTCTTATCACATTTGACATAAAGAGGGAATAACATGCACACTCAATTTGGTATGAAAATAAATCTCACAATACAGGAAAGTAGGGGAGAAGGGGAGAAGTGGGGTGGGGGGATGATAGAAGAGAGGGCAAATGAGAGGAGGGAGTAATTAGAAGTAAACACTTTAGGGAGACAAGGTCTAAAGAGAGAATAGAATAAATAGGGAGAAGGATAGGAGGAGGGAATTATAGTTAGTTTTTCACAACATGACTATTATGAAAGTCTTTAGCAAAACTACACATTTATAGCCTATATTGAATTGCTTGCCTTCTCAGTGGGGATGGGTAGGGAGGGAGGAATGGAGAGAAGTTGGAATTCAAAGTTTAAGGAATGAATATTGAGAATTGTTTTGCATGCAACTGGAAAATAAGAAATACTGGTAATGAGGTATAGAAATCTATCTTGCCCTACAAGAAAAGAGAGAAGATGGGGATAAGGGAAGGGAGCAGTGTGATAGAAGGGAGGGCAGATTGGGGGAAGGGGTAATCAGAATGCAAGTTGTTTTGGGTGGGGGAGGGGGAAAATGGGGAGAAAATTTGGAACTCAAAATCTTGTGGAAATGAATGTTGAAAACTAAAAATAAATTAATTTTAAAAAAGCAAGAAGGAAGGAAGGAGAGAAAGAAGAAAGGAAAGGAAAGGAAAGAGAGAAGGATGAAGGGAAGGAAGGAAGGAAGGAAGAAAGGAAGGAAGGAGGGAAAAATGAATTGGTTAGACAAGAAGAAGGACTTCTGTGGTCCTTCCAAATGTAGATCTATGAGCTAAGTATTCATCCATTAGCAATATTAAAATCCTACAGTCATAGAATAAAACACTCAAATTCATGCTACAGAATCTTAACATTACTGACTCAGAATGCTGGACCCATAATCCGATGCGTGTTCTTATAGTCATTCAGCTTTAGAAGAGGATGTACAGATCATTGAATCCTGACCATAATGAAGAAAGGCTCTCTCCCAAGGGATTATCTAGCCTGTAATTGGAGATGGTTAGATAGAGGAGTTAGGTAGTTAGGTAGTTAGTCACCCAATGTAGACAAGTTGAATTTTGAGGAAGTTTTCCACACATGAAGCTGAAGTCTGCCTTCCCCAGAGTACATGTGGATGGGTCACTGGATTGGGATTTAGGAACACCTGGGTTCTTCTCTTTCCTTAGACACTTTATCAACTGTGTGACCTTATACAAGTCACACAGGGCCTCAGTTTTCTCCTCTGTAAAATGAGATCTGATGGCCAGTATGCACCCTTACAACTTTAAATCTAGGGCCCTATGACCTGGCAATCATTTTTCCATGTGACATTCATGCAAATAACTAGAATGAAGATTAGTTACTGGTATACATAGGTATAGAATGAAGGCAAGGGTTAATAATAGGCATTTATATAGGACATTAACGTTTGCAAGGCACTTGGCTTTATTAATTCACTTAATCCTCACAGCCCTGGGAGGCTGGCAACTTGGTGGCACCATAGCATGATTACCAAGCCTGAAGTCAAAAAGACCTCAGTTCAAAGGCTACCTCATGCACTTACTAGCTGTGTGACCCAAGTCAAGACACAACCACTTTGCCTCAGTTTCCTAATTTATGAAATGAAGATATTAACACCACTTGCATCTGAAGGTTGTGAGGACCAAATGACATGATGTTTTTGCCATTATTTTTATACTTATCATATTATTATAGATTGATGCAAACTTGCAACTTCCTGACTCTAATTCCAGGACTCTAGTCTTGGTCACTTTCATCCTATGTCTATATTTGAAAGGGACCTTTGACCTTTGGTTCAACTCCCTCATTTTACAGATGAAGAAACTGAGGCCAAAAGAATAGAAATGGCTAGCCCAATGTCCAACAAAATGGGATTTAATTTGAACCCAGCTCCTCTGGCACTCTTTCTGTAACACTGAACTATCTCCAAGGAGACATTCAATCCAGTGACCAATTCCTGCACTAAACGTTTATCAGGCTTCCATTGTGTGAAAAACTCTAGGATGGAGACTCCTGGGGGACATAAAGAGCAGTTGTACACAGTTATGAATCATGGGGTAGCTGAAACCCCCACCCCCTCCTGAGAGACAGAGAAAGGAAGAGACATGGAGAGATTGGACAAAGACAGACTGAGACACAGAGACAGAGACAGTGAGAGAGAGAGAGGGAGAGAGGGAGAGAGAGAGAGAGAGAGAGAGAGAGAGAGAGAGAGAGAGAGAGAGAGAGAGAGATCCTGTTGTCAAATACAGGAATGAGACGAAGGTTCTCTTAAGTCTCTTCAAATTCTGACACTCTCTGTTCCCAGGCCCCTCCCAGCTCTGACACTTCCTCTTCTAAGGCCCTCAATGAAAAAGCACCAAGAGGGCTTCAAGCTTTGACTTCAAGACCTCCCTTGACATGAGCCTCACCACTGCCTCCTGATGTTACCCATCACACTTTGGGAGAGTTCCAATCTTTATGAACAATAATAACAGATGGCATTTCTCTATTGCCTTAAGGTTTGTATATCACTTTACAAATATTATTTCATTTTATATTTATGACAATCCTTGGATGTAAGTGCTCTTATTGTCCCCATTTTGTAGATGAAGAAACTGAGGTACACAGAGCTTAAATGACTTTCCCAGGGTCACGGAACTAATAAAGTTCTAAGGGAGAATTTGACCTCAGGACTTCCTGAGCAGACCTTCTACTCTATCCACGACACCACTGGACTTTCTGGTGGAAATCTTCACTTTTTATCCTACCTAAATCTGCCTACTTGCCACTCTTCTTAGCCCAGCTCTAGTACTCCTATTTCTACCTCCTAAGGCCAGACAAATCAAGGTTCCTATGCCTTCTTCCATGGCACAGCCCTTTAAACTATCCCCTGCCTCTGTAAATCTGTCTCTTCTCCAGGGCAATGTCTGGAGTTCATTCAGCTGATTCACATGTGACATGGAATCCAGGACCTTCACCATCCTAGTAACCTTCCTTTAGATCCCCTTCTACTTACCAATGTTCTTCCTAAATCATGGGACCCAGAACTGAAGACCACATTGAAGGCAAAGTCCAGCCAGGGCAGATGACAGTAGGGGCAACTCTTCTCTCTTCTGGACCCTATAGCCCAGCATATCTAAGAGTCCAGAAGATCTGAGTCACAGTTCAGTCACAGAAACTTATTAGCTGTATAGTCTCTCTGGCTGCCTGTTTCTCCTTCATTGATAGTTCTGCAATTTGGCAATGATATTTCTTGGGGTTTTGAGTTCGGGATAACTTTCAGGAGGTGAATGGTGGATTCTTTTGATGACTAGTTTGCCCCCTGGATTTAGCACCTCTGGGCAATTTTCCTTGATGATTTCCTGGAAGATATTGTCCAGACTCTTTTTTCATCATGGCTTTCTGGCAGGCCAATAATTCTTAAATTTTCTCTCCTGGATCTGTTTTCCAGGTCAGTTGTTTTTCCAATTAGATATTTTACATTTTCTTCTGTCTTTTCATTATTTAGATTTTGTTTGACTGACTCTTGCTATCTCATAGAGTCATTAGTTTCTACTTGCCCAATTCTAATTTTTATCAAATTGTTTTCTTCAGTTAACTTTTGCATCTCCTTTTCCATCTGTCCAATTGTTCCTTTTAAGGAGTTATTTTCTCCGGTTAATTTTTGTACTTCCTTTTCCCCTTGTCCAATTTTCCCAATTAGGTTTTGTCCTTCCTTTTCCATTTGTTCAATTTTCCTTTTTAAAGAGATATTCTCATCAATGATTTTTTTCATATTTTTAAAACAATTGGCCAGTTTCAGATGGAAGTATAGTCTCACTACTGACCTCTTTGGTGTTTGTGTTTTGGTCCTTGTCCCCATAGAAAGATTCTATGGTTTCTTCATGCTTGTTTTGCTTTTTCTTGTTCATGATAGTGATTGCGTATTGTGGCTTCTGGTTGTTTCAGTTAGAAGTTGCAAAACTTGGTCTTAAGCTGACTTGTGTGAAAAAGCTAAGAGCAAATGTCTTTTTATCTTTTTGTTTTGTGTTTCCCTGATCAGCCCTGGGGTTAGCTTGTTAAGTGTGGGGGAGGTGTGGTCTGGTCAGGGGAGATCTCAACTGAGCTGAGGCAAAGGCAAACTCAGGGGATGGTGATCACAGCTGCCCTATTGTCTTCCCATTTCCCCTGGAGTGCTGAGGCTCACCTGGGTCCTAGTGTGAGTTTCCATCACCCTGGGGTCCCTCTCCTTCTGGTTTGCCTCTGCCACAGTAGGAGGAAGCCCCCTTAGCTATTTTCCTAGCCTCAGGTGTTATGAGACTATTTGACCCCTTTGCTGTTCCACTGATCCAGGATTTTTCTGGGGAAATATTTTATGGTTGTTTTGAGGTCATCAAGGCAGGAGGAGAGAGTATTTACTGATCACTCCACCATTCTGATTCCTGGAAGTTCAAGTAGGTGACTCACAGACATTTAATCTGCGGGCTGAAAGTCTCAGGAGCTGCTGCGGCTGATATCTGGAGCTCAGCGGCTGTCACTCTCTCAGGTCTGTTGGTCCCTCACCATGGTCTGCCGCTCAGCCAGTTCTGCCTGCTTCTGTCTCAGGTCTCCCTAGGGCCCTCCCACTCCACTGCACTGGATGCACTGCGCTGTGCACTGTGGGTTCACCCCCACGGAACAGATCCTCCTGTCGATCTTCCGGTCTTTCCTGGGCTGTGAATCTGCCACAGTCTGTCTCCTATTGGATTCTGCACTTCCAAAGTTTGGTCAGATCCTCTTTTTAGAGGTATCTGAAGGAGTCTGTCTAAGAGCTTAGGTGAGTCATGGTTCTCACTCTGCCATCTTGGCTCCATCCTAGCTGTATAATCTCTCTGCCTCCATTTCCTCATCTGTTAAATGGGGATAATGGTAGCTCCCTCATGGGGCTGTTATGGGGCCAAATGACAGATATAAAGCACTTTGAAGCATCACCGGAACAGTGGTTTATTCTTCTTTTTCTTATTGTTAGCCAGGAGGAGACAGGAAGAATTTGGAAGAATTGTTGTCAGATTTCTATGAAATCCACAAGCCCTTCCCCTGGGCTGGGGTTCTCCAAGTTTGTGGATGTTAATTCCCCTGAAGCATTTTTGCATTCAATGTTCTGCCCCATATCATTCAATAAAGCCAGGAGAAAACAACTGGAGGCTTTAACCCGGCAGATCAGCATAAAAATAGCCTTAAAACAGGCATAAATAAAAGCAGTGTTAGTAATTATCTGGGTCTAGTTAGCCATGGAACAAAATGAAATCAACTCAGCTCCATTAACCTTACTTAAAAAGTGCTTTTACAATGCATGTTTATGATCCCCTTAACATTTAAAAGGGTAGACCCTTACCACCCTGTCAGCTGGGGAAGCAGCAATGAGAAACCATATCACTCAGAGGGAGGGGAGAGGAAGCTCCAAACACCTCAGCACCCTGGTTCCTTCCTAGGTTGGACATAGGATTATAAGCATCCAAATAAAGGATTGAAAGGGGTCAGGATCTAGAGTCTAAGGCTGAGCTTAGCTGAACCCACACCTGTGGGACAATGGAAAGAGGACTGGATTTAGAGTCATAGAATGTGAGCTTGAATTCTGACTTTGCCACTAACTAACTGTGACCTTGGGTAAGTCACTTCTCTGATTTAGGATTTGAGAAACAGAGAAGAGAGGACAGTAGAAACAACCTCCTCTCCCTTCTGGACACTATAGCCCAGAAGACCAACTGCTGGACTTAAGAGTCCAGAAGATTTGAGGCAGAATCCAGCCTCAGACCCTAGCTATGTAATTCTGGGCAGGTGACCTAACCTCTGGTGCCGAGACCTTTTTCCTATGCAGTGGAATAAAGAGTTGGGCAGAGATTCATGACAACCCCAAATCAACCCTGGGGACCTCATGTAACCTCTTTTTACCTCAGTCTCCCAGGATTGTTCTGAGGATTAAATGTGATAATGGATGTAAAATTCTTCTCAAACTTTAAAGCATTATGTAATCTTAGTTATGAATATTGTTTTGTATTCAGTGAAATCCCAGGAGACTGACTGGTCTGCAGCAGGCATCAGGGAAATCGACCAAAGGATAAGTCATCACACATGTATTGAGTGCTTACTGGGTGCCAGACACTGAGGCTATTGCTAGGGACGCGAAGACCAAAAGGAAATAGCATCTGCCCTCAAGGAACTTGTATTCTAATGGACAATGCAGTGTGGTTCAGTGGATAGAGTTTTGGCCCTGGAATCCAGAAGACCTGACTTCAAATCCAGCCTCACATTAGCTGTATGACCCTGGGCAAGTCATTTAATCTCATCCATTTCAACTTGCCATCTGTAAAATGGGCATAGGGTATCAAGGTTGTACAGTGGATAGAAAGTCATGCCTGGAGTCAGGAAGACTGGAATTCAAATATGACCTCAGATACTTACCAGCTATGTCCCCAGGCAAGTCACTTAACCTGTTTGCCTCAATGTCTTGATCTGTGAGAAGAGCTGGAGAAGGGAATGACAAACCACTCTGGTATCTCTGGCAGGAAAACCCTAAATGGGGTCACAGAGAGTCAGACATAAGAGCACCTACTACTTAAGAGTTCTTGTGAGGACAAAAATGAGATATTTGTAGAACATTTTGCGAACTTTGAAAAGCTGTCTAAGTGCTGGTTATTATGTATATAAGTAGACACATACTCGATACAAAGAGAGCAGATACAATGTACCTGGTGCATATTTGATACATGCAGGGAAGGCTCTCTTAGGGGCAAAAATGTTGAGTTAGTGTAGAAAGAAATTAGAAATTAGCAAAACATCAGATGACGCTACAGTACTTTGTCCAGAAAAATAAAAATAAGGTGGTTTCAGTGAATTTTAGCTTCAATTACCTATTTGGTATGGTAATTAAAAACTAACAACAAAACAACAAAACACGAATGCAATCTTGGGCAGAATTCCGCTACTTAGATTCTTGGAACAAGGAGATGCCTGCTCCTTCTTTTTATTACTCATTTGGAATATTCTTGGTTTAGTTCTGGGTATGACATCTTAGTAAGAACGTGGACAGGCCACAGGAAATGAACCAAGACGAGGCATAGACTGAAGAGTACATCATATGAGAATGTATAAGAAGGAATTGGAGAGGGCTAGCCTAGAGAAACAAGACTCATGTATTCCAAGGGTTATGGTATGCAAGGTGGGTTATCTAGACTTGGTCTATTAAGACTGAGAAGGTAGCCCCAGAAACAATGGGGAGAATTGAATAGTGATGATCAATCAGTTCTTGATGGATGGAATCAATTTGAAACTTCATAAAGGAAGACTTAGGTTGGAAATTGATCAATCAACATTTCTTAAGCTCCTGTTATAGGAGCTTAAGAGCCCCACCAGACACTATTTAAGCACTAAGGACACTAAGAGGCAAAATACAGCCCCCCCAACCCCTCAGATAACTTACAATCTAATGGACATCAAGAAGCTCAAAAGTAAAATTGGCTGTGTCAAGAAAAGGTTGGTTTTTCCTCATTGGAGATCCTCAAGTAAAGTCTTCAAGGTGATGCCAATGCAGTGACTCCTTTGGGTGTGAGTTAAAATGTATGGTCACTGAGGTTCCTCACAGTTCTAAAGACTCTGGGAGTACACAGAGGAAGAAGAAATGTAATCTAGACGGTAACAGAGTCAAATGTATTTCAAACTGAGTGAATGCTTGGACCTAAAGAGGATCCATTAATATGTCTATGTCAACTTAGAGGTCATGAATAGTGTCCCTGGTATCTGTGTTTGGCCCCAGGTCACTTGACATTTCTATCTATGATTTGGATAATGGCATAGATAACGTGCTCATCAAAATCATAAATTATACAAAACAGGGAGAGATAGAAGCAGATCAAGCATCTCTTTCTAAATCAGGAGCTTGTGTCATGGATCCCTTTGACAGTCTGGTGAAACCTATGGACCTCTTCTCAAAATAATGTTTGTTGCCTACATTTATAATTGAAACAAATATATAATTTCAGTTAGAGGCCAGTGAACATAAAAATGTGATTTTTTTTTCCTTTCAAGGTTCCCAGACCTCTTGAAATCTATCCGTAGACAAGTCTGTGGACCTCAGGTTAAAAATTTCTGAATGAAGCCCCTCGGAATTGGCCCAACACTTGGTGTCTTCCGTCCCAAATGGACATATTCAACTACTTTGTGTCTGTGTTTATATTTATTATTTTAAATTTATTGCATACACACACACACAGTTTCTCCTGTTAGAATGTAAGATCTTTGCAAATAGGGACTATTTTCATTCTTTGTTTTTTAAACTAAGTCAAGTTGACAGACCAATGAGTATGTGCTTACTAGACACTATGATACGTGCTGGGGATATAAATATGGTCAGAAAGAAAGGCAGTGGATGCCCCTAAGAACTTGCATTCTAATAGGAGAGAATCACATATTAAAGGGATGTGAGGAAATCAGTAACAACCAGGAATTAATGGTATGTGGGAAAGGAAGAGATAACCAAATACAGCTTGGAGAGAAATAAAGATAGAACTGGCCTGAGCTCTTCCTTAAATGGAGGTTTGGGGAAGTAACCATCCAATCGGAGGGGGATATCCTGCCCCAGAAGGAGCAGAAGGTACTTCTGATGTGTGGTGAGCTTTCAGGGAGAAGAGGCTTCTGGAACCTGGGAGAGTTCAAACAGTCAGAACTCTTTGCTGGAGAGAATCCTCAGGGTCTGGCACAGGGCCTGGAACATAAACAATGATTGATACATCCATTCTTTGATCTTGCTTTAGTAGAGGGAGTTTCCTACTTGGAGTCCTGAACCAGTATATAGTAACAGTAGTGGTAGTGGTAATGGTAGTGGTGGTGGTGGTAGTAGTAGTGGTAGTGGTAGTAGTAGTGGTAGTGGTGGTGGTGGTAGTGGTAGTGGTGGTGGTGGTAGTAGTAGTGGTAGTGGTGGTGGTGGTAGTGGTAGTGGTGGTGGTGGTAGTAGTAGTGGTAGTAGTAGTAGTAGTAGTGGTGGTGGTGGTGGTAGTGGTAGTGGTAGTAGTAGTGGTAGTGGTGGTGGTGGTAGTAGTAGTGGTAGTGGTAGTAGTAGTGGTAGTGGTAGTGGTGGTGGTGGTAGTAGTAGTGGTAGTAGTAGTAGTAGTGGTAGTGGTGGTGGTGGTGGTAGTGGTAGTGGTAGTAGTAGTGGTAGTGGTGGTGGTGGTAGTAGTAGTGGTGGTAGTAGTAGTAGTAGTGGTAGTGGTGGTGGTGGTAGTAGTAGTGGTAGTGGTAGTAGTAGTGGTAGTGGTGGTGGTGGTAGTGGTAGTGGTGGTGGTGGTAGTAGTAGTGGTGGTAGTAGTAGTAGTAGTGGTAGTGGTGGTGGTGGTGGTAGTGCTAGTGGTAGTAGTAGTGGTAGTAGTAGTAGTAGCAGCAGCAGCATTAGTAAAAAATAATACTAACAGCAGTAATAAATCAGTAAAACTCGAGTTCAAGGCACTGAGAAAAAGATGAAAGCAGAAGGTGATCTTGGTGTCTGGCACTTTTCCCTCATTTCATAGATGAGGAATCTGGGGCCCAGAGAGAAGACTGTTCTCTTTCCACAATAATTACTCAAGCTACATACATTAAACTCTCACTCAACAGTGATTGGCCTGAGGCAACCTGGGATTCAGAGCCCGGATTTGAACTACTGTTCTCTGGACTCCAAATCCATCTGCACTTTCTATTGTAATAGGGACCTTGGTTGATATACATTTCTTAGTGTCTCACTCCCCACTAACCCTCAACCTAAAAACAGTCCCAGATGTTAAAAACCAAAAAGAGTCCTACCCCACCTCCAACATACACATCCCTTCCCCCCCAACACCCACGCTCCCCATCCCCATTCCTTGCTGAGGTGTGTTTGAAGGCAATGGCTTAAAAAAAATAAAAGCTGGGGAGGGTCTCTCCCATTCAGGTCCACCTGGGAAAGAGAACAATGAATCCTGGGCTTTTCGCTGAAGACCAGCAGGGGGTATCTTGCCTCCAGGGCTGGCTGAAGGCTGAGGAGGCAGCTGTAATCATTCTCGCGAAGGTTCAGGGCTTAATAAATGGGAGGAGAAAACTATTTGTTTTTCAAGCCTGGACTGAATTCAGGTTCATTGTTGAGACGCAGTTAAGAAAAATAACGACCAGACGCATACGTGCACACACATGCACACACCCTCCACACAATAGAATCAGATATGGTAATAACTGTACATTGGTGGTAGGAAAAGAGAAGCAATACTAGTCATTCCATTCAGTTAAGCTGGAGAATTGGGGTGAGTGTATGTGTGTGTGCGCGTGCATATGTACATGTGTGTATGCAATTGTGCATGTGAGATACTGTGTGATCATATGCATATATGTGAGTGCATATGCATGATTGTATGTGTTTGGATGTGTGCTAAATTGTGTGTATATGTGTGTGGTGTGTAACAGCCTAAAAAGAGGGGATTTTTTTTTTAATGGGACTAACTCACCCTTTCAAAAAGAGGCAATGGGGGTTTTGGAAAGAACCCTGGACAGGGAGTCAAAATACCTTCTTAAAGCTGGATCTTCTGTATTCTCATGGGTGGCCTTGGGAAAGTCAGCTGCCCTCCAAAATCCCTCAGAGCCCTAATATCCTCTGTTCTAAGGCCCCTCCCAGCTCTGACATTCTCTGTTCTAAGGCTTCTCCTAGTCCTGACAACTATGATCTGGGAACAAAAGTTAGCTCCAAGCTCTGACATCATAGGACTACATGGAGAGCTGACAAGCTAGCCATCCAAAATAAATATAATGCATCATTAAAGCCAAATCTGTAAGCCCTGAGCTCCTTCCACACAAGGCTTTATTCATGGTTAGTGGTTGTTCCTGGGATATGGTCTAAGTTGATCTGGGAAGTAATAGTGCCACTAATTACTCCATTATAGGTTTAGTTTATGGGGGTGTTAATGCCCCAACATACAGTAGATCAGCAAAATGGCCTTGTGTATCATAAACATGAAAGAATAGCAGTGCTTTAAGAAAGGAAATATAGAAAGGAGTTGGATATCCTGGAAGACACAGGCTGAGAGCAGTAGGGACTCAGCTGCTTTGGGGAATTTCTGGGAACTTGATGTGAGACATTGGCAAGTCACTTTTTCCAATGTATTCCTCAGTTTCTCCCTTGGCAAAATGATGGACACTATTTGATTCCTAAGATCCTTTCCAACTCTGGTCATAGAATTCTAAGAACTAAATGAGTGGGATCCAGAGTCAACTCCCATCATGCATAGGGACAGACACACAGGATGAAATACACCCAGGCAGCCTCAACCACCTCAGTTTCTTCCTTTACAAAATGAGACAATTGGACAATCAAATACATGATTCTTCCATGCAATTAGGGATGGGAGCAGGACCTTCTCATTCAGACAGCAGAAACTCTCTCCACCAATGCAAGTAGATGATTTGTGATCCGAGACAGTTACCTACAACACAAAGGAGTTAAGTGACTTGCCCAGGGTCTCTCAACCAGTCAAAATCAGAGGTTATTCTGACAGAAAGAAAATCTGATGTTTATGCTTGCTTTCTGCCTTTCGCCTCCTCCTCCTCCTTCTTCCTCCTCATCTTTCTTTTTCTTCTTCTTCCTCTTTCTTCATCTTTTTCTTCTCTTACTTTTCTCCTCTGCTTCTTCTCTCTTTCTCTCTGACTCTCTGTTTCTCTGTCTCTCTCTGTCTCTCTGTCTCTGTCTCTCTCTCTCTCTCTCTCTTGCTCTCGTTCTCACTTTCACTCTCTCCTCCTGGGCTAGATAGAAGGAATGCTGAAATCCTGAGATCCTAAAGGCTCAAGCTTTCTTTTTACAGATTCCTTCTTAGCAAAACAAAGGATTATGTTCGAATCTCAAATGTCTCACTTAATACTTCTGACAACGTGATACAATGGGGAGGGAATAAGCATTTTAATGGAACCTACTATGTGTCATGTGGTAGTGAGGTGGTACAGTAAATAGGGTGCCAGGCCTGAAGTCAAAAAGACTAATCTTCCTCAGTTCAAATCCAGTCTCAGGCATTTACTAACCATGTGACCCTAGGTAAGTCACTTAATCCTGTTTGCCTCAGTTTCCTTATCTGTAAAATGAGCTGGAGAAGAAAACAGCAAACTACTCCAGTATCTTCGTCAAGAAACCCTCAGCTGGGCATCAGGAAGAGTTGGACATGCCTGAACATCATATTCTATGTGTCAGGTACTTTGTGTGCTGAGCACTATACAGTCATTATCTAATTTGACCCTTACAACAACTATGGGAGGCAGGTGCTATTACATATAAGGAAACTGAGGCAGATAGAGGTCAAGTGACTTGCCCAGGGAGTCACACAGCTAGTAAGTGTCGTGCTGGATTTGAACTCAGGTCTTTCTGAATCCAGGGTCAGGGCTTTACCCACTGTACCACCACCTGCCTCATAGGTAAATGGTTCTAGAGTTCAAAGGACCGGGGTTCAAACCCCATCTCTGACAAGCTGCTCACTTCTCAGTTCTTCATTGAAGTCTTTATAGTTAAAAGTCAATGATCTGTACTGAAGGAATTTCCATCGTAACAGTTCCCTCCCATGAAATCCCAGTACTTTAGGCAAATCACCCAACAAGTCACTTAACTAATTTAATTTAACTAACATTTGTAAAGCACTTATTATGTGCCAGGCTCGATGCTAAGGGCTTTACAGTTACTATCCCATTTGATCCTGGGAGGTGGGGGACATTATTACTGCCCCCATTTTACAGTTGAGGAAGCAGAGGTAGACTGAAGTTAAGTGACTCACCCAGGGTCACAGAACTAGTAAGTGTCTGAAGCTGGATTTGAACTCATGCCTCCTGACTCCAAACCCAACTCTCTATTCATTTTCTCACCTAGCTGCCTCAGTGGCAGCTCTGGGCATTGGTTTCCTCATCTTTGAAATATTATAAAGGAATTGGACTCTGATCTTTGAAGTTCTTCTAATCCTGTATCTTTCTCTACTATATTAAAACTGCTGCCACATGAATGTCAAAAAGGTGTTTGGAATACTTTTTTTCCCCATTGATGGATCTGTGTAGACCCTTCATTGAATCCAAGAAAGTTTGGAGACTGCAGATAAAGAGAAGCTCACTTGATAACATGAGTTCCTTTATGCTCCAGGGTGGTTGCTGTATCTGAGGCTGCTACTTGAGAAGCCTGGGAGACTGAATCCATGATGGAGAAATCATGAAACCTTTAGGATACTGACTAGTGGTGATAGGTTTCTACCCTTAAGAGTTATAGTTTCTATTAGTGTGTATATAGAAATACCCCTCCATCATACTTCTGGAGTTAGGATCTGGGCCCCTGGGTCAGCACAGGCCCCTTTCTGTCCATGATCCTAAGGAGCCCCCTAAGGCTCCTGGTCAGAAAAATCTCCATGAAGCTCCCCTTGGGACTTGGCCTGGGCTGGTTCTTTTTATTCAGTTAAGAGTCTTGTTTAAGGGGAGCTGATGGGGAGGGGGCTGGGAGGGGTGGAGAGAAGCAGAGAAGGAACTCAAGGTCAGGGGGGTGATTCGTCCAGCTCCGGATGCCAGGAGACAGCTTCCAACCAAGCTCACACCTAACGCTGACTCTCCCACAATGCACCATGTGCCTTGTGCTGATAAGACAGGGGGGCTGAGCGACCTTAAGGGGCGCGTGACAGGAATGGAGAGAGAACAATTCTGTTCTTGTGGGTTGAAAAGGAAACTCCAGCGCTCAGAAGATGAAGTCAGCTTTAGCAGAGAAAACTAATAAGGGGGGAGGGGGAACTGTAAAGGTGGAGTCTCTCTCTCTCTCTCTCTCTCTCTCTCTCTCTCTCTCTCTCTCTCTCTCCTCCTCTCCTCTCTATATCATACTATTGCTGCTTCTCATCTCTTTTTCTCTATCTCTGTCTCTGTCTCTGTCTCTCTCTCCCCCATCCCTCTATCTCATACTATTTCTGTCTTCTTCTCTCCATCTTTTTTTCTTTGTTTATCTCTGTGTCTCTGTTTCTAGGTCTTTTCTCAAAGGGGAAGGGGAGATGCGCTTACCAGGGAGGGGGAAGATTTAATCAGGAAAAGGATATCAGTAGCTCCCATTTATTGATCTGTGAATAGTTTAACAGTTCAGTGGAGTGGGTGACACAGATGTTACAGCTGCCTTTTGCAGATGAGCAAAATGTGACCATCAGAGAGAAAAATGACTTGTGGTCTAATGATTATATTTTGATTTTTAATTTAGATTAAAGAGGCAGCTAGGTGGTTCAGTGGATAGAGTGTCAGGCCTGGAGTTAGGAGACCTGAGTTCAAATTTGGCTTAAGATATTTAGTAGCTCTGTGACCTTGGAGAAGTCACTTCACCCTGTTTCCTTCAGTTTCTCCATCTGTAAAATGAATCGGAGAAGGAAATAGTAAATCCCTCGAGTATCTCTGCCAAGAGACCCCCAAATGGGGTCATGAAGAGTCAGACATGAATAGAAATTGACTCAGCAATAGCAAAAAGGCAGCTTGGCAATTAGAGTGGGAGAACTGGGTTCAAATTATGTTGGATTTCTGATGCTTAGTAGATCTGTGACTCTGGGTGAGGGAGCCAGCCTCTCTCTGAGCCCCAGTTTTCCCTCTTGTAAAATGAAGGGTTTGGGTACAAAGGCTTTTAAGGTGCCTTGCAGCTCCACTTCTCTGATCTGATGAATTCCAGCTTTGTTGCTTCACTCTATGACACTGGGGCAGATCGTTTGACCTCTCTGGCTCTCAGTTTAGAGTTTCAGGATGGGCTAAAGCAGGGGTCATTGATCTTTTCTTTGTTTCGTGGATGCCTTTAGCAGTTTCATGGTCCCCTTTGCAGAATAATGTTTGTTGCTTTCATTTGTAATTCAAGGAATTGATAAATTTCAATGAGAAATGAGCAAAATACATATTTTTTAATTTTATTATTAAAACTCATTTTTTTCTCCATCCAAGCTAGTGAATTCCCTGGAATCTAGCCACAAATTCTATGGATCCTGGGATAAGCCCCCATCACCTAGAGGCTCTCTAAGGTCCCTTCCAAGGGAATGTGACAGGTCTGAAAAGAAGTATAGAGAATTATGGTTCAGGAAGACCAGCTGAGTCCCATTTCAGATGCCTTCTAGCTGTATGACCCTGGATGATTTCCTCTCTGAGCCTCGATTTTCTTATTTGTAAAGGAAGGAATATGAGGGCCTCTCCCGTCTTATCAGCCTATGACCTATCACTTCCCTGTATGAATCTACAGCTGACAAGTGGTGAAGCATCCTGCGGATTCAGACCCAGGTCTCCTGAATTTGATCTCCACTAACTGGGCCGTCGTCAGGGTCCCCTGAATCTTGAAAAGATGCTTCCCTAGCCAGGACCTTCATAGAGTCCCATAGGCATACCGCTCTAGATGCTGAATTCAGTGAATGTCTTACCCCTGACTCAGACCTCTTCTTCCAATCAAAGTCAAGCTCAGGCACCACACAGGGCATAGTCACAGCCTCTTCTTTCCCTCCCCCCTAATTATTAATGTCCTCTCCCTCTTGAAATTTCTTTGCATATTCTTTATACTGAGCAATTTCATGGCAATAGCGAAAAGAACAGTGACAGCAAGTGAGCAAGACCTGGATTTGAATCCCCCCTCTCTTGCCCATTGGCTATGTGACCCTGACAAAGTCATGTCATCCCTCTGAGAATCAGTCTTCTCTTCTGTAAAATGGGGGTACTAACACTGTCTGGATTTTAGATTTGTATCTCCAGGTCCTAAAACTAGCTCTGAGTCACAGTAAACATTTAATGAATATGAATGGAATCTAATTAAGTTGGATTTCAATTTGTGATTTTTCCAGCCGTCAAGGGACCATCAGACAAATTCATGCCAGGCGTTAGGTCTTCAGCAGCTGCCAAACTTGGTGGATTTTGTCCAGAAGTTAAAAGGGGAAGGCTTGGACAATTTCTCATAATGCAGATGGTACTGGACATGGCATCGGTTAGACCAGGTACTTCTTAGCTATATGACCCTGGGCAAGGTACCTCATTCTCTGAGCTTCAGGGTCCTGGGCTGTAAAATGGGAATAATCATCCTTGGAATCCCTGCCTCCCATTGTGTTGGCAAGGCTCAAAAGAGCTCACATGGGGAATTTGTGTTGTGAATGTTCAAGTGTTCTAGAAATTTCACCATCATCACCATCATTATCCTCTTCATTATTATAAGAGTTGCCTTTCTGGGAAAAAAATAAAACTTCAATCTTCTTCCAATCAGTGTATGGAGAAGGAAGAGAGGAAGGGAGAAAGTTTAAAAAGAGCCAGAATGCACCCCAGGCTAAAGGGTCCCATTATGCATCCAAGTCTATGCAATGGTTCCAGAGTCCTCACCACAGTTTGGGCAGAGGTGTGACTATGACTAGGTTTGTAATGGAAATTGAAGGTCAAGATGCATATAGCATCCAAATGAAACAGAAAGCATCTCTGGAAGCCCTGGCAGTTCTCTTCTTATCTACTGAAGACTGCCTCATCTCTAAGGTCCCCCGCCTCTCTGCTACACATGCCTACTTTCTACCATCTCCCAAACCTCTAGGATTCAGTCTCAACTGCATCAATGCCAGGGCACATCCAATGGGAGTGAGCAAAGAGCAAACAACCCACTGGGAACATTCACCTTGGTCAAAATATTTTTCAAGGGGAGGATCCCTTGCTTCCTCTCCCCAAAAGTGAGGAGAGGAAAGAAAAGAGAAAATAGAAACTTCTTTCTTCCTTTGGAAAGGGAAACATTTCCTGACTTGCTTACATGTTAATCTCCTGCTGGAAATATGAGGGTCCTCTTGTTTTGGTCAGTGGGGGAACTACTTCTAACGGGGTAAATTTCAGCCCATCTTGGTGGTCGGCTGAGGCCCAGGGAGGCTGAGTATATATGCAGGGTCATGGAGATGTTAAGTATCCTAGGATGCTAGACCTAGAAATAGAAAGGAAATTAGAAGTAGCATTTGAACCTGCATTGTAGGTAGATAGATGGAATAGACAAATACAGATAGATGTACACACATGTGTGTATGTGTATGTATGCATGTATCTATGTGTATACCAAGCCCAGCATGCCATGCTTCTTTTATTTACTTATCTTTAAAAACATTTAATTGACCAATGAAGTAAATGAAAGTTCCTTGATGGCAGCCATCATTTTTGGTTTTGCCTTTGTGTCCCCAATGCAGACTTTGGTGTTCTGCATGCACTAGCAGCTTTGAAAAGGTAATTTGAATAAAGAGGAAGGTAAAAGGGAAAGAAAGAAGGGAAGGAGGGAAGAAAGGAAGGGAGAAAAGTAAGAAGGAGGGAGCAAGAAGAAGGAAAAAAAGAAATGAAGGAAGGAAGGAAAGAAGTAGGGAGGGAGGGAGGAAGGGAAGGAAGGAAAGGGGTAAGGAAGGAGGTAGGGATAGAGGGAAGAAGGGTAGGAAGAAAGGAAAGAAAGAAGAAAGAAAGGAAGATAGGTAGGAAGGAAGGAATTATCCTGATTTATATCTTGCCACTGGACTTAGATTGACTCTGAAGGAAAAGTGAGGTTGGTGACTTTGCACAGTCCTCCCTCACTTAGATCGAATTCATTAGCAGGTCATGTCATCACTTTCCTGACGCCATGATGCTCGTCCAGAATGTAGGACAAATAGCCACAGAAAAGAAGGAAGGAAGGAGGAAAAGAAGGAGGGAAGGAAGGAGGGAGAGAAAGAGGAAAGGAAGGAAGGAAGGAGGGAGGGAAGGATAATACAATAAAGAAATGGAAATGCTTCCTTCTGCCTGCTACAATCAAGAGCTATGTTGGGGTGAGGGGGTGGAGGAAGGGTGGCAGCAGTAGTAAGGCATTGAAGGGACCCTGTATTTCCAGTCAAGGCAAGATGAGAAGACTCAATGTTTTTGTTTTTTTTAATAAATTTATTTATTTAACTTTTTACATTCATTTTCACAAGATTTTGGGTTCCAAAATTTTCACCCCATTTGTCCCCTCCCCCCACCCCAATACATCAAGCATTCTAATTTCTCCTATCACCCATCTGCCCTCTCTTCTTTCATCTCTCCCTTCCCTTACCCCATCTTCTCTTTTGTCCTGTAGGGCCAGATATCTTTCTATTCCCCATTACCTGTATTTCTTATTTCCTAGTAGCAAGAACAATACTCAACAGTTGTTCCTAAAATTTTGAGTTCCAACTTCTTCCTATCCTTCCCTCTCCACTCATTCCCTTTGGGAAGGCAGGCAATTCAATATAGGCCATATCTGTGTAGTTTTGCAAGTGACTTCCATAATAGTTGTGTAAGAC
>CM053773.1:236464482-236516082 GCA_028658325.1 Potorous gilbertii
GTTCTAGAATATCAGGGCAGTTTTCCTTGATAATTCCATGAAGGATGATGTCTAGGCTCTTTTTTTGATTATGGCTTTCAGGTAGTCCTATAATTTTTAAATTGTCTCTCCTGGATCTATTTTCCAGGTCAGTTATTTTTCCAAAGAGATATTTCACATTCTCTTCCATTTTTTCATTCTTTTGGTTTTGTTTTGTGATTTCTTGGATTCTCAGAAAGTCATTAGCCTCCATCTGTTCCATTCTAATTTTGAGAGAACTATTGGCTTTTTGAACCTCTTTTGCCAATTGAGTTAGCCTATTTTTCAAGGTGTTATTTTCTTCAGCATTTTTTGAGGTCTCCTTTATTAAGGTATTGACCCGTTTTTCATGCTTTTCTTGCATCTCTCTCATTTCCTTTTCCCAGTTTTTACTCCACCTGTATAACTTGATTTTCAAAATCCTTTTTGAGGTCTTCTATGGCCTGAACCCATTGGATATCTATTTCAGATGTTTGGGACACCGAGGCCTTGACTCCTATGTCTTTTCCTGATGGTAAGGATTGTTCCTCCTCCTCAGAAAGGAAAGGAGCTAATATCTTTTCACCAAGAAAATAACTTTCTATGGTTTTATTTTTTTTCCCTTTTCTGGGCATTTTCCCAGCCAGTTACTTGACTTCTGAGAGTCCTCTCCACCCCTGGCCTGGGTCCACCCAGCTAGTGCTTGGGGTCTGAGATTCAAATGCTGCTCCCCAGCCTCAGGGCTTTGGGCGGCAGGCCTGGCTGCTATTCAGGGTAAGATTAAATCAGGTTCTCAGGTGCGGGCAGGGCCGCCTCCCAGGCTCAGTTCTCTCAGGGGGTTTATGCAGTGACCTTTTGTAATGGAGCTGCTGCCGAGCTCCTGCCTGTTCTGGGAGCCTCTGGCCACCTGCTGCTTCTGCTGCTGCCTCCCGAGGGGGTCTGAGTCCCAGAGACACCCCGCTCCCCTCTCAGCCTGTCTCTCTCACTGACCTGTGCTTCTGTGGGTGGAGGGACTTTCGTGGCCTCTGGAGATTCCGTCCCTGAAGCCTGCTCGGATATGCTAGCTCCTCTCAGTGCCACGAGGCCAGGACAGGGGAGGGGAGGGCTCCGCTCCCATCTGGGGCGATGGACCTTTGGAGTCGGTTTTTCAGGGCTCTCTGGAATGGAAATCTCCTTCACTGTGTTGCTGTGTGGCTTCCACTGTTCCAGAATTTGTTGGGAGTTCTTTTTAGAGGAAATCCATGGGCTGTGGGTTCGGAGCTAGCCTACGTGAGTCTTTCTACTCCGCCATGTTGGCTCTGTCAGACTCAATGTTTTCAAAATAAATAAGCAATCAGATGGGACCAGGAGTGGTTGCTTCTTTCTAGGGGCAGGCATTGCCATATGGCTGCCAGTTCTGAATTCCCATATTCCTGGACTCCACTGGTTTTCCTCATCTTGACTTGATCCTCATTCTCTATCACCCCTACTCTGGTTCTATAGGGTCATCCAGTAATCCTGAGTTCTGTTTCTTCTATTTTGGCTGCCCAGCCCACAACTTCCACTCTTCTTGCATTGATTCATGGCTTCTGAACTGAACTCCCATTGCCCTGATTCCCTCTCCCTCTGGGGATTTTCTCTAATTGTCTCTCTCTGTATATTGTTTGTACATAGTTGCTTCCTTGTTGTCTCCCCATCAGAGTGTGCACCCCTTGAGGGCAGGGACTGTTTGGTTTACCTTGTATCCCCAGCCCTCACTTAGCACTTTTGCACATAATAGACACATAAATGTTCATTGACTGAATGACCTCCCACTTGTTCAGAGACCGTATCACCGGTTGTTGTTCAGTTGTGGTGTGTCTGACTCTTCACGATCCCATTTGCAGGTTTTCTTGTTGGAGACACTAGAGTGGTTTGCCATTTTCTTCTCTAGCTCCTTTTACAGATAAGGAAGCTGAGGCAAACAGGGTGAAGTGACTTGCCCAGGGTCACACAGATAGTAAGTGTTTGAAGTAAAATTTGAACTCAGATCTTCCTGACTCCAGGTCTGGTGCTCTGTGTACTATGACTCCACCTAGCTATCCTGTTACTGGAAGGCCCAGTCTACAAGACAGTAATTAACAGGGATGAGTTTATATTACCTTGAAATCTATCCTTGAATTAATAAAATCACAAAATTTTGGGAGGCAGCTGCCACTTAGAATGAAGATGACAGAATGTGACTATAACTCCCCTATCTACATCTGACTCAACCTTCCTATTCAAACTCCTTTCCTGATTTTTAAGTTGAAGCCTTTGGGGGCCCAGAGAAGTCCATGGAGAAAAGCCTGACAACAGCCACAACTCTAGTCCAGGTTTCTTAGCTCAGAAAACCCTTCACGTCTAACCAGCTCTGTCTCACCAGAGACTAATCCCAGTACCGCAAAACATAACCAGTTATTCTCCATTCTCATCCTTGGGCTTGGCAAAATTGGTGTTTTCTAGACCTTCCAGGTTGTGGGGGCTCAGTCAAGTCACTACTAGGAGGGAACTGAGTGAGGATCCCTTCCATCCCCTCCATCCCCTATAGCTGGAGCCTGAAATACAACCATTCCAGACTGGACTCTGATGTGGTCAATATTTCAGCTTGCCAATTCACCCGAGAAGGGTTTTGGGGGCTAGGTTCCTGTCCCTGGTTCTTATTGATGCTGCTACAATTACCCTGGAGGCCATGCTGAAAAGCACCTCCCTTGTTTTTCTTGCTCATCTGTCACTGCTTCCTTTTCTAGGTATTTAATGACCACCTTTTTAATAATATGGTCTAGAATTTTGTTTGGAACCAAAGTTGCATTTACTGACCTAGTCAACAGATGTTATTCTCTTCCTCCCTCCCTCCCTCCCTCCCTCCCTTCCTTCCTTCCTTCCTTCTTTTTCCTTTTAGAAATCAAAACAATATTTATCCTTTCTCAGTCCTGGGGGCACTGTCTCATTTACCACCATCTTTCAAATATTGATCTTGCACTTTTTCACACAGGACACTCCATATATTAGCTCTGTGCCTAAAGACTGTCCCCATATGTGAAATCACCTCCCTATTTATCTCTGCCTCTCAGGACCCCTAGATTCCTTCAGCTCATGTCACCTTCTACAAAAGGACTTTCCTACTTACTCCACAAGATCATATTAAAGCGAGGGCTGCAAGTGACCTCAATTTCCTCATCTGTAAAATGGGATCAATCATAATGCTCCTGGGTTTGTTGTAAGGCTAAATAAGTTGATATTTGCAAACCTTAAATACTGGTTATTGCTGTTATGTTGCTTTAAAAGACTCAAAGCATCATATAAATGCTCGTCAATACTGTTATCATCCTTCTTCATATACACTCAATATGTATATATACACACATATATGTAGATATGTGTATATACTATATCGTATGTATATATACATACGATATAGTATATACACAATACATCATATATACTGTGGTTGTTGTGTGGGGGTTGTATAGTATCTACTCATATGTATACGTACATGTTGTCTTCCCTAATAAACATAAGCTCCTGGAGGTCAAGATCTGCTTCATTTTTATCTTCTCTCTCATGTCTTGAACAGGCTTGGGATACAATAGGCTTTTAATACATGCTTGTGGAAGCTCTCCATTAGATAGTGAGCTCTTCCTTTGAGGACAGGGATGGCTTTGTCTTGATTTGTGTTTCTCTTTTCCATCACATTTCCTTGATCTTTGTCTTATGCACACCATGATTTATCTTTCATTTTGGTTTGTCTCTGAGTCACAAAGGGAAGATTTAAACCCAAGTCAAGTCAATAAGCATTTATTAAGCACCTACTGTATGCCAGGCCCTGTGCTAAGCAGTGGAAACACAAAGAAAGGCCTAAACAATCCTTCCCTTGCTGGAAGAGAGCAGAGAACATAGAGAGCCAAAGCTGGGAGTCTGGGATGGACCTGGGTGTGTATATACATATACATATATGTACACATGCACAATACACATATATGGACACACATATACATGAATGTATATATACATATGTGCATGCACATATATACACGTGTATGTATGCACATACACAAACCTATATTTGTATATATGTGTACGTATGTATACATGTGCATGTACATGTAGTAAATATGTGTGTGTATAGACGTACACAAATACATTCATATACACATGTAGGTGTGCTGGATGTCTACACATGTATTTTTACCTCTAATATATATTTAGAATGTCAGAGCATGGGAGGTCTTAAAAACAAAATCTATGGGAACTAGAAGGAAGCTTAGAACAGAAAATGTTGATGCTTGAAAGTCCTTGAGAAAAGAGAATATCAGAACTCAAAGAGACCTTCCTTAGCACATAGCTTATCCAAACTGGAAGACATTTAGAACAGAGGATGCTGGCTTTTTGAGGACTCTTTGATTGTTGGAGCTTAGAAAGACCACAGAACATGGAAAGTGGAAGTTGAACTATACCTTGGAATATAGAATGCCAAGGTTGTTCAGGCTTCTTAAAGACAGCCTAATCTAACACCTGCATTGTGGAGGGGACACCAAGGCCCAGAAATCAAGGATGAATTGCCCAATAACATCTCAAGAGTCAACAGTCCAGCAACTTTGTGTTTCGGTAGATGGTGAGCCCACCTCCCAGGGACTCCAGTATGACAGTAAAATTGTCCATTTCACCCAGACATTGAAGAAAGTCGTAGTGAGCCCAGGGAGATTCCCAGAAGAAAGGGATTGTTTTCCTCCCATGTGAGCTTTGTGGTCATCAGAGGTCACAGATGAACCCTTTCTTCATGTGGCCATTCTGGGCATGATTCCCCTCCCCTGATCCCCTGCAGCTCGGCTCCCTGGCTCCCCTGTCCCCCATCCTCCCTCCTCTTCCTCTCTCTTCTCTTCCCATAAGGAGCCTAAAGTCCCAAGTGTGTCTGGGAAGGCCCCTGTCTCCAGTGAAGTGGGGAGCGCTGGGGGTCAGGCTTTATTAAGGAGAAAGCGACTGGCATGACATTCTTGAACATATTGCTTTGAGGGGCTTGAAGAGAATTGGTGCCTCATTAATGTAAAAGGCAGAGAAGAGCTAGCAATCTTTGAGATCAACGGTAGCAATTTATTTTAAACTGTCCATTTTCTGGATGTCAGAAGAAGACTTTTATTTATAATCTTATTTTCAATTTCAACAAAGAACACTTCACTCATGTCCTGCGCCTGGGCTTTTTTTTTTTTTTAGACAATAACCGATTATATATATATATAAAAAAAACTGTACTTTTTCCCCCCTTCCCCTCCCCCAGCAGCCCCCTCCTCATCGTGGTGTTGACATATGGAAATGAATCAAAATGTAATAGGTGCAATTATGCACATTGTATGCAGGGTACAATTAGTGTCTGTTCAAAGCAATGTTGTAATCAAAAGACAGCGTTAGAACAGGCCAAGGAATGAGAACACAATTCCGAGAATTAGGGGCGGAAGGGAAGGAAGTTTCTTTCTGGGGAAAGGAACTCTGGTTGGTTCCGCCTGGGCTGGAGGAACTTGTTCTGATTCAAGCTTTTTCATCCCTAGAAGAGGAAAGAGCTTCATCCTTTCTTCACCCAGAGGAGATGCTCAATGGCACTAGATTTTATTTTTTTAGGAGCGGTAGGAGTGGGGAGGCAGGGAGAGATTTCCCAACAACCCAGGCTGAGAAGTCTGCTAGAAGCTCGCAAGTTCCCCTGGGATTTATGGATGTGGGAAGCAGCAGGAAAGAACATAAGATGCATTTTTTTTTCCCAGCAGATGTATTTGGGAGCAAAGACTGGTGCCCACTGAACCACCACATTGAAAATAGGAATGTCTCTCTACCTCCTGGCATGCTAGGGCCAATCTCTTCTTTTCTGAGGGCTGCAACTTCCTCACTTGTAAGAAGAATGGGTTTAAGGTTAGGGAAACTCTGAGGTAACCTGTGGTCTTCTGTGCTCTAAGGCCCTATCCAGCTCTGACCGTCTGTGTTCAAAATCTCCCTCCAGCTCTGGCATTCTGACATTTTATAATACTGAGGCAGCTTGTTGGCATAATAAAGAGAGGGCTGAATTCAAATCTTGTTCCAGATGCTTATGTGACCCTGGACAAGTCACTTAACTTCCCTTAGTCCCTTAGTTTCCTCCTCTGTAAAATGGGAAAAACAATAATTCCTACTTCCTAGGTTTGTGGTGAGGTTAAATTGAAAATTGTAAAGCATTTTGCACACCTTAAATGCTAGTTATTGCTGTCCCATTGTTTGCAATTCTCAAAGGCCATTTAAATGTTTGCTTTGTTATTGTTCTTATAGTTTGTGATTATTTTCATACTATAGTCTAAAATCCTGTCCAGTTCTTCACAAGTTCGGACAAATGAGAGAGAGATAGACAGACAGAGAGACAGAGAGAGCCAGACAGACAGAGATGGACAGACAGAGACAGAGAGAGACAGACAGAGAGGGGGGTGGGCACAGAGATGATATCAGCATAATGGATTGTCTGTATAATCCACTCTATTCTACTTCCTGAATTTTAAAAATATGTGTCTGAGAAGGGGTCCAGACTTCCCCAGCGCACCCAAAGGGTCACGACACCAAAGAGGTTGAGAATCCCTGCTTTAAACTTCCCTGATCACTGAAAGAAACCAGTGTCTTTTATTCCTTTCCATCTCAGCTTAGACACAATAGCCTTCATGTCCTGGGTTCCTACACCCTGGATCTCACTCAGATTCCACAATTTTCTTTGAAACTCTCCTCTACCTCCATCCCCTGATTAATAAAACCATTGAAAGTGAGAGCCAGAAGGAAGCTAGAATGCAGAATGTCCAAAATGAGAGGGATCTTAGCATCTGTCTTGGCCAATATGTTCATTTTCCATGAAAAGCCGGAGACCTCCAGGCACAGTCACACGCAGTAGATTAAGGGCAGCATCAGGAACAGAGATCTGGTGCTCTTGACTTTCAGCTCAGTCCATCTTTCCACCTGCTTTCTTTCCTCTTCAAAGAGTCAACTCTTGAGATGCTCCCGCTGCCGTTGCCTATCTCCCTCCCCCCTCCACTTAAGCCTCCCACCCTCCCGCCCAAACGTAATTCTACCCACTAATTACAACTACTAGCTAAAGGAGGAGTGGAGCTTTTTCTATAGCAAGCAATCAATAGAAGTTAAAAAGGGCATCTTGTTTGTTTCTGTAACAAAGCTCTTTAGAAAATTGGGTCCCGGGTCCTGGCCTGACCGATGTCCCATCAGTCACAGGCTGCCAGGGCTGGACATGTTAGACTGCAGAGCATGATGTAACGCGATGTGAATGCTGGGGCCAGAAGGAGAATTGCAGGGAAAGGGCTCTCTCAGATAGAGGCTGCTGCAAAAGATTCCCAGAAAGAATCCCTAGTGGAAGAGAGGATGAACCACCCAGGAGAGTGCTAGGGACAGCTCCCATTGGGTTCTGAGATCTCACTGTTAAATCTTTACAGGGAATGTTTACACCTCAGAAAGAGACCAAAGCTACAAACCAGAGCTGGATTTATTGGGTTCTTGATTATCTCAACTTAAAAAATTGCAATGGAGAAAATGCTAATGATGTAAATTAAACTGAAAAGTGTTTGCACACATTTTATTCTCCACCCTCCCGCACCCCAAGCTGGGTGTTAAACATGTACCACCCCTGCAAATGTCCAGATTCTGAAGTTAGTGGAATCAGGCAGACCTGACTGGAAAATGCCTTTAGGACAGAGGGCACTAGCTGGGGTATTCTGCCTGCCCCGTATGACCTGTGTCTCCTAGGACTAGAGATTTCCGCCTCTCTGGGCCTCAGGTTCCTTATAGGTATAAAGGATTTAGATTAGACCCACCCCACCCCCACCCACAGACCTTAAGTCTATATTCTAATCTATTCTAATTCTATATTCTATCCTTTCTAGCATTTACACTATATATATTCTAAGGTCCCTCCCAACTCTGACATGCCCTGTTCTAGGGTCCCTCCCAGCTCTGACATGCCCTGTTCTAAGGTCCCTCCCAGCTCTGACATGCCCTGTTCTAAGGTCCCTCCCAGCTCTGACATGCCCTGTTCTAAGGTCCCTCCCAGCTCTGACATGCCCTGTTCTAGGGTCCCTCCCAGTTCTTTCCATGCTCTGAAATCTCCTCTAGTTCTGACATCTTTTATTCTCAGGTTCCTGAATTTGTATTAAGGTTCCTTATGATTCCAGCTTCCTGAGATAACAATCATGGTAACCACGACCGCCACAACTAGCATTTTCATAACATTTTGAGGTTTTTAGGCATCTTTATAAATACGATCACATTTGGTCCTCATGAAAGTCCCAGTGCTATCATTTTGTAGATAGAAAAACAGAGGCAGAGAAAAGTTCACCGACTTGCGTAGTCATACAGCTCAATAATATATGAAGGAGGCTGGGAACTCTGGTCTTCTTGACTCCTGATCCAGGACTAGACTAAATAATCACCTTTCCTTAAAATTCAAATTTATCTAGTGAAGGTTGGGGAACCTGCTGTCTTGAGGCCACATGTGGCCCTCTAGGTCCTCGAGTGAGGCCCTTTGACTGAACCCAAGCTTGTATTCTTACAGCTTAGTATCAGTAACTGGCATGCAAGAAGGGTTTAATAAATGCCAATTGATTGACTGATGCAGATACTGTAATTTTAATATAATTAGAATAATACAACATACTGGAATTGTAATATAACATGTAATATACTGTACTTCTATGATTTTCTTATCTGCCCCCAGAAGGGTGACATTCAGAATGTGACCAAAATTACCACCAAAAGAATCAGGGAAAACTTCCATATATCCACAGATTGCTAAACTGGGAGGATCTTTCCAGTCCAAGAATTTCCTTTCGCAGAGGAGAAAACATCAGCCCATCAATGGAAAATGACTTGTCCAAGGTCATACCAGAAATTTGTTGCAGTTTTGGAAACTGTAAATGAACAACACTGCTCCCCTGCTCAGTAGACTGGGTCAGGGAGTGCAAGAAAGAGAACTGTTTATGCTGATGAAGCAACCCAGGGAATTAAAGTCACTGAAGGAAATTCTCCAGGGGCATTGGGCTCTTTCAAGTTGAGCAGAATGATTGGGGGGAGAAGGAGAGATGCAAGGAGGAGGGAGTTACAGACAATACTCTGTCTGGGTGTCATGGAAAATGTTTCAGACATTAACAACAAGGTATTTTCTTGTGGAAGAATCCCGGTCACCTAATAAAAAACAGATCAGTAGTGTCCTCTGAATTGATCATAAAATATTATCATAGTGTCACAGATAAGTATGTTTATAAAGAATTTATAAAGAGCCAGTGTTCAGATAGTTCTGCTAAGTAAAAAATAAAATTCTCAGCTTAAACACACACACACACACACACACACACACACACACACACAAATAAAAGTGAAGGAAGAGCAGGAGAGAGTCCTGATTAGCAATCCAGCCAACTGAGGTTCCAGTCTCAGCTTTGACTCTCCTTTGTTTGTGTCCTTGGCCATGTTACTTGGCCTCTCTTGGTCTCAGTTTCTCTTATGGTACAAAGAAAGGTATGAGGGTTCAGTAATCTATAAGGTCTTTTCCATCTTGACCATTCTTTGAAATATAAGTGGCCTGGTCTTGTTCAGCTGATAAATTTGATGAGGAAATAAGAGGTTCTCAAAGGTTATCCATCTAAACCACCATGTTTTACAGAGAGGTAAACTGAGGTCCATGGAGGTTATGTGATTTATCCAAATTCTTTCAGGTATGAAGTGCCTGAAAAGGACTTAGCCTAAAAGGCCCAGGTCTCCCATTGCATCCTGGGCTATCCCCAGTCATCCTGATGAATATCTGGTCACTGGATCCAGATGGCTTTGGAGGAGAAAGTGAGGCTGGTGACCTGCACAGCCCTCCCTCACTCAAGACAAAGTCAAGTGCAAGTCATGTCATCAATTCTCTGATGTTGTGGTCTTCTTTGAAAATGAAGGACCAACACAACAGTAACAACAACCTGTCAGAGATGGGAACTATACCAAGGGCTTGAGACTCTAGATTGATATTACCAAGACTGTGTTCCTTTCCTTCCTCCAATTGTTAGCTTCAGGAGTTATGGGAGATAGGAGGGAGTGGTGCAGTGATATATGGCTCCCTCTGGCAGAGCCCTGGGAGGTAGGTAGTAAAAGTATGATTATTCTTATTTTACATTTAACGTGCCCTCTGGGATCATTTCTGCAACTCACATTGGCATTGGGAAATTTGGTCTCCAGAAGGCAGTGACTACTTCTCCCAGGATCCTAAACTTTAGAGATTAGGATTTCTAGTACAAGGAGTATGGGTGTTTGAGGATGACCAGAACCTCTCATGAGCCCTTTTCAGGGCTGCTCATCTACCTTGGGTGTCCACTTGCCACCCAACTCTCACCTGTGGCTCCAAGAAGCTGTAGTGCACACAGCAGCCACATCTCAGTAAATTGTCTTGGCAGATAAACTAAACCAACAGGCTACACACCCACTGGTGAGCATTGGAAAACTTCCCCAAGTGGAATGGGTGGACGAGAGCAATCTGTCCCAATAGCCATGAAGGTGGCTGAAGCAGACACTGCAGGGAGCTCAGAGCTTGGTCAGACATTGAAGGCGCCAAGGTCATCAATTGACTTTTGTCTTATCACTGGACTTAGATGACTGGAAGAGAGAGTGAGGCTGATGGCTTTGTGTGACTGCCTCACTTAAATCCAATTCACACAAGACTCAAGACACTACCCTGTAATCTCATAACAAAGGACAAATAAAAACAGTCAGTCAATAAACATTTATTACACACTATTATGTGCCAGGCTCTGTACTAAGTAAACCCTGGGGATACAGGGAAAGGTAAAAGACAGTCCAGGATCTCAAGAAGTTGACAGTGTAATGGGGGAGATGGCATGCTAACAGCTAGGTACAAATAAACTAAACAGGAGAAACTGGAAATGCTCTTTAGTTAAAGAGGATTGGAAAAGATTTCCTACAGAAGGTATACTTTTAACTGGGACTTGAAGGAAGCCAGGAAAGCAAGGAGGCACCATAGTGGATACAGTGCCAGGCATGGACTCAGAAAGATGAGTCTTCCTGAGTTACTTATTAGCTATGTGACCCTGGGCAAGTCACTTATTCTGTTTGCCTCAGTTTCCTCATTTGTAAAATAAGCTGGAGAAGGAAATGGCAAACCACTCCGATATCTTTGCCAAGAAAACCCTAGATGACGTCACAAAGAGTCAGGCATGACTGATCAGCAAGAAGGGGAGCCAGGGGGTGGAGGTGAGGAGGGAGAATCCCATTCTTCAAGGGAAATGCATTGAGTGGAGAGATAGAATCTTGTGTGAGCAAGGGGATTAATGTCTATGGCTTGCAGAGAAGGGGGTTAGGAAGAAAGTGTAAGAAGAATGGAAAAATAGCAAAGATGTGATTCTGAAGGGCTTTGAATGCCAAATAGAGCATTTTCTATTTGATCTTAGAGGAGACAAGGAGCCAGTGGAGTTTTATAGAAGGGTGGGTGGGATGGGTGAAGAGTTTACATGGTCAGATCTGCACTGTAACTCCTGAGATCTCACTGGTGTGATCCTCAGTAGAGGTCAACCAACTGACCTCCATTAGCTCTTAGAAAAGGGATCTACTGAGAAGGAACTCTTATTATCCAATATCCCTCCCAAGTTGGAGGGATGCTCTCCTTCCTCACCCATTGGGTCTCTCAGAAGAGAGGGCTCGAATATAAAGTTCATACACACTGAGATATACTTATAGAGATCAGATATGACCACAGGAGAGTCCTGTTTCTGATTACTGGCAGACCTCACGAAGAAGGTCCACTTTGGTGTCGCTCTCTGTTGGCTTCTGAGACTTGGCACCTCTGTCCAGTTTAGAACTGCAGCTCCTCTCTGGTATCTCACTCCTAGATCTACCTCTGTCCTAGCTGGACTCTCTCTCTCCACAGATGTGCCCATTGTTATTGACGGCTGCTGCACTCACCAGCCACTCTGGTTTCCTCTAGGAGAAATGGAGGAGGAAAGAAAGCTCCCTCCCTCCCAATATCAATCAAGTGATTCTCTCTCAGGGTGCAGAAACAAGTCACTGTGACCTGGCTTACTGTGTTATCCATAGCCCCAGGGACATGTCTGATTCTTTTCACCAATCACAAGATAGTTCTTGTGTGACTTCATCTGCCTTTCTCCAACGATCAAATCATTTTCTTCCTCTCCAATAGATTAAAGACTGATTCACACATACTTTACATTTTTGTTTGATTGATTCAGTCCAATCCAATTGAGTTAGGGGATAGAATTACCTACCCTTAGATCCAGCTGAAGAAACTGAGACCCAGAGAGGCAGAAATAATTTGCCCAACAACTCACAGCAACATTATAGCTGGAGGCAGAATATCCAGTCATTTCTTTTAAATTCAATATTCTTTTCACTACATCCTTATCATGGGTAGTTCATGGGGATGAACGGGAGGAAGTAGAGGAGCAGAGAGCCATGAAGAAGTGAGAAAGAAGGGAACTTGTCTCCCTTGGGCATCCCAGAATCCTGTCTACGTGTCTATGTGATAAAACAAAAATACCATTCAACTCACATCGAGAAGGGGAAAAGGCCAAATTTCAAGGAAACCAAATTTTGGCTAAAATAGGGAGCCTGGGCTTTATTTCCTGGGGAGGTAAGCAGGTGTGAACTTTCCCAATAAACCAACCCCAAATTAAACAAAGCACCAAAGGGACCTCATTAATTCCCTGAAGTTGGTCAGCTTCCATGGCCATTATGGCAGCTATGTGGAGAGTCCTTCTTGTCTGAGTTCAACCCTGCACCAAGAAGGGAACCAGCAGAGGGGCCAGCTCTGGAGTCATACCCCAGGAACTCCCTAATTCTGTGCCAAGTTGGGCTTGACAGAAAGGGTACAGGATGGCATGAAGCACAGCCAGAGGCCACTTCTGATTCACCATGATGAAAAAATCAGCCTAGCATAATGGAAATGTTTTGGATTGGGATTTAGCACACTTGAGTTCTTGTTCTAGCTCTGGATCTTGGTATTGATTCACTAGAACAGTTTCTTTCTATGCTTATTTCATCCTGTGTAAAAATAAGAACATGATAAGATGAGAGTGGCAGTGTAATACTTAGAGGACATAGGTTCCAATTCTATTTCTTACTTTACCTGTGGGACTGTGGGGATCTTACTGGGAGACCGTGGACTCCGGTTTCTTCATCAGTAAAACGAAGAAGCTAGATTAGAGAGGTTCTAGGCTTCTCCCATTTTTAGATCTTTGATGCTTTGATGATTTCTTCCAGTTTTGATAATCCATCAGTCAATGAGTTTTCATTAAGTTCTGCGGTGCTTCAGGTGCTGGGGATAGAAGTGCAAAGAATGGAATGATTTCTGCTCACAAGGAGCTAACATTTAATAGAGCAGACAACAGGTATATATAAAACTAGATGCAGCATAAATATGAAGTTAAAGAATATAAATATGTAAAAAGTAGTTAAAGACAAGTTGTTTGGCAGGACAGCAGAGTCTAACAGTTGGTTGGATTTGGAAAGAAGTCATGCATCCTGGTGCTTGGGCTATGTCTTAAAGGAAAAAAGGAGCTTGAGATGCAGATAAAGAAAGAGGGCATTCCAGGCATGGGAGCAGGCACTTCAAAGGGGGGAAATGGAATGATGTATGTAAAGAACAGAGAAAACGCCAGTCTGGTTGGATCACAGGATATGGGAGGGGCAGTAATATTCAAAGAGGCTGGGAAACTAGGATAGGGCCAGGCTGTGTAGAGTTTTAAAAGCTAAACAGAGGAGTTCCTGTTGTGTAATCATAGAGATATATGTTTTATAATCATAGAGATAATAGGAAACCATTGAGTCTGGGATTCTATTCAATCAATAGGCATTTACTAAGCACCATAAGACAGACACTGGACTAGATAATGGAAGAGATTAAATACCTACTATGATCCAGAAACTGTGTGTGTTTGTCCTTGGTTGCCGAAGAAGACCGTGACATCAGAGAAATGATGACATGACTTGCACTTGACTTTGTGTTGAGTGAGGGAGGGCTGTGCAGGTCACCAGCCTCACTTCTCCTCTGGAGCCATCTGAATCCAGTGACCAGATATTCATCAGGATGACTGGAGATGACCCAGGATGAGGGAGTTGGGGTTAAGTGACTCGCCCAAGGTCACACAGCTAGTGAGTGTCAAGTGTCTGAGGTGAGATGCCTAGGGGCAGCTAGGTAATGCAGTAGATAGATCCAGAAGCTGTGCTAAGTTTGTATGTTCACTAGTAAACATGCTAATTCATTTTACTCTCAAATGGTAGAGAGGTAGGTACTATTATTGTCTTCCTTTTGCTATTGAGAAAATTGAGGCAGACTGACATTAAGTGACTTGCCAAGGGTCATATAGCTAGTAAGAGTCTGAGGCTAGATTTGAACTCAGGTCCTACTCTTAGATACAGATTGTAGGTCTTGTGCTCTCTTCATTGTCCCACCCAACTGCCTCTGAGGTAGCTGCTCAAACATTCCAAGGCTCATACTGTAACTGTTCTCTCATTATTTATTTCTTGTTCAACATCATTACACAAGCAGCCTAGTCCATGAAAAGGAGTTGGTAAAGTCTGTTCCTATTTATTGAAACTTTGGGAATTTGAAAATTCACTTGCTTTCCTAGAGCCTCAGTGGCTTCCTCTGTGAAAAGGGAATATTGTCATCTACCACTCCTACCTTATGAGGCTGTTGTGAAGATCAAAGGAGAAAACAACAGGGAGGAAGTTTACAAAGGCTGAAACCAAATGGAATATCATGATAGCATCATGGCTCCTGGTGCAAAGCTAGATCCAGAGGGGCTGAAATGGGGCTGATAGGAATTGTCCAGAGACTGAGGAATGTTTGAGGGAAAGACCGAGAAATAAGGAGAGAGTTGACTCTCAACCCTTTGTCTTGCATTTCTCTATTATACATGTTATCTTGCCCCAAAGAAGGCAATCTTTAGGGCTGGGGTTGTTTCATTTCTTGCCTTTCTGTCTTTAGTATGTAGAACAACACCTAGTTCCTTGTGCTAATTTTGGTCATACAATTAACATCAAGAAAACAGAGGTTCTCCACTAGCCATACATGAAATCATCACTTACAGTAAATGGGGAAGTTTTGAATGCTATGGATAAGTTCACTTACCTTATGTACTTTCCAGTGATGTCCACATAGATGATGAGCTGGATGCACACATTGCCACAGCTAACTGTGTTTGGGAGGCTCCACAGGAAAGTGTGGGAGAGAATTGAAGATCTACAGAGCCATTGTGCTGATCTCATTGTTGTATGCCTGTGAAACTTGGACAGTCTTCAAGCACCATGCCAGGAAACTGAATCACTTCCATTTGAATTGTCTTAGGAAGATTCTAAGGATCAACTGGCAGGATAAGGCACCAGACGCTGAGGTCCTTGCTCAAACTGAACTGCCAAGCATTCAAACTATGCTTCAGAGAGTTCAGCTCTGATGGGTATGTTTGAATGCCAAACATACATTTGCCTAAAAAACTATTTCATTGATGACTCATGGAAACCAAGCACTCACACAAAGGTCAGAAGAAGCAATATAAAGACATTGTCAAGATCTCTCTGAAGAACTTTGGAATTGATTGTATGACATGAGAGACACTGGTGCAGGACTGTCCACCCTGGTATGCCCTCATCAGATAAGGAGCTGTGCTCCATGAGCAAAGTAGAATTGCAATAGCTCAACAGAAATGTGACACGCACAAATTTAGAAACATCTCCATTCCAAATGTTCATATGAACTATTCATTTCCTACCTGTGGTAGAGCTTTCCAAGCTTGCATTGGTCTGATCAGCCATAGTAGAACACACTGCAACTTGACCACAGCCTTGTGAGGTTACTGGTCCTTTTCAAGTAGAAAGGACAAACAATCCAACACAGTGCCTGGCACATAGTAGGCAATTTTAAATGCCAGTTAATTTGGTTTTATTTTTTGAAACTGTAACAATGAGCTTTCTCATCCTCTCCTTCCTTGAGCTCTGAGCTCTTGTGTGTGGCCATATCTTCTGCTGTCTGCCCAGTAGACAACCCTTCATCTGGGGGCTTCTATGTCCTGGGTACTGTAGGAGGAGAGGAAACCAAGCAGTTTGGTAGCCATAAGGAAATCAAATGAGATGTCTCCCAAGGCTGACCCTCCTTCTGAATAGGGTCCTCAAGGGAGAATATTTGTAAAGTCAAGCATCCAGTTACTCAATATTTCATAGGTTTCATTGGATTTAAAGGAAGAAGGGACTCTGAGATCACTTGTCAGATGGGAAATCTTAGGAGTCATGGGATCCCCTGGAAAGAATCTTAAAGCTTAGCTTGTCTACCTATCCTTTAGAAATGAGAGGGTTGAAACCCAAAGAGGTTAAACCATAGTATGTAAATGGAAGCAGCTAGGCCTGGAGTCAGGAACATCAGAGTTCAAATCCAGCATTAGACACTTACTAGCTGTGGAACCCTGGGCAAATCACTTAACTCTGTTTGCCTCGGTTTCCTCAGCTGTAAAATGAGCTGTAAAATGGCAAACCCCTTCAGGATCTCTGCCAAGAAAACCCCAAATGGGGTCACAGAGAGTTGGACAGGACTGAAAAATGACTGATGACCATAACAAAATACAAACTTCTCACCCCTGATTTTATATAAGAGCTAACATTTAAATTTCATTTTAAGGATTAAAAAATACTTTACAAATATTACCTCATTTTATCCTCCAAACATCCCTGGGAGGTAGATACTAATATTATCTCCATTTTACAGATAAGGGAACTGAGTCAGGAAGACATTAAATATCTAACCATGACACTGCTAGAAAGGATCTGAGGCAGGATTTGAACTCAGATCTTATTGAAAAATTCAGTTCTTTATCCACTGACCCATCTAGCTCTCTTCATTAGAGGCAACAATTGTTTTGTTTCTGCCTTTGCATTCCCAAGGCCTACCAGAGTTCTACTGCATGTAGTAGGCACTATATAAATGTTGGATGGTTATTAGTTGATCATCCAAGGTCAAACAGGTAGTGAGAGGCAGAGGCAGGTTTTGAACCCAGGGCATCTGACTTCAAATCCAGCACTCTTTCTACTGAATGATCCTAGCTTGCCACCTTGGTATAACAGAAAGAATAATAGTTTTAGTGTCAAACTTGTCTCCAAGTTTTGAATCTTGGTTTTCTCACTATCTGTATAACTCTGGCATCAGAGGCCCTGGGTTCAAGTGCCAACTTATATGACCTGGACACCCGACTGGTTAGCACCTACCATGTTTAGAGGCAGCTAGGTGGCACCATAGTGCACAGAGTCCCAGTCCTGGAGTCAGGAAGACTCAACTTCCTGAGTTTAAATCTGGTCTCAGATATTTCCTAGCTGTGTAACCCTGGGGAGGTCTCTTATTCCTGTGTGCCTCAGTTTCCTCATCTGTAAAATGAAGGGATTGACTTGTGAGGTCCCTTCCCATTTGAAATCTATAATCCTACCACTTTAAGCAATTCTTAATTTTTCTGAGTCTCAGTTTCTACCTTTATTAAAAGAGGACCATGTGATTTATTGTTGATATCTGCCAGCCTTTAGTGTCTAGGAAAGAGAAATAGCTTGCCCAAGGTCACACACACAGAGAATCATGATCAGAGCTGACATTGGGATGCTGCTCCCCCAACTCCATATGTAATATTTTTCCACACTATGTTGGAATTTTTAGAGAACCGTAGTGAAACATCACTCATTGCCTATTCAAAAGTATGGATTTTTTTAGCAGTAATTCAAAAGCAGTCTGAAAAACAGTTTAATCAGCTTTATTTGTACAAAAAGTGTCCAGTTATCATTTATTCATAGAAAAGTGCTCATCATCGATCAATTTTGATCAGGTCAATGAGAAAACCAGCACCTAACTGGGTGAGTTATTCTCCAGGCCAGCAGGGTGTGCTCAATCAAAGACACATCTGAAGCCTGATTCCAGGTTTGCAGCAGAGCTGGTGGCTCAGTTCCAACTTTCCTATACGAAATTGTGTTTTCAAAGAGATGTAACTAGGGTGGGGCTGATGGAGCTTTCTCTCAGGGTGTCAGAAATTTGAAAGTTCTGGCATCATTCCTTCTCATTTGCTGCATAGAAACAACTGAAGTTAATATACAGTTTGCAAGAATAATTAGTTCACCTGAATTTTTAAAAGTGTAGGATCCAGGGAGAAGAGGAAAAAATGAAGGGGAATAAAAGCTATTCTCCTACAGATGAAGTAGGAATTTGGTCAAATTGGCCAAAAATGAAAAAAGATAAAAATAGGGTTAAGGGAAACCATGGAAAATTAGGCATCAGGGTACATTGTTGGTAGAACTCTAATTTGGTCCAATGAGTCTGGATTCGGTGGAGTGTAAATGAAATGATGTAACAAAAGTCTCTAAATTGTTCATGCCCTTTGTCTCAAAGGGACCAAAATTGGGTATATACTCCAAAGAAGTAAAAAACAGAAAGAAAAGACCCATCTTTGCTCAATATTCCTAGTAGCACTTTTTGTGGTAGCAACAAGAGGAGTGCCCATCAATTGGGAAAATGGAAGAGAAAACAATTAACTTCTCAGTGGTTACAGGCATTGCCCCAAGATTTCACATTTCAGATATTGTTTCAAAATATATTGGCAGGACACTGAACAAATCTGTGAATGTGATGGAATGTTATTGAATTGAAAGAAACACATATTAGGAATTCAGAGAAACATGAGTGACACAGTGGGCAAAGAGATGGAGTTGAAATCAGAAAACCTCAATTTAAATCTTAGCCTGTATGGCTATGTAAGTCACTTAAGCCCTGCTGGCCTCATTTTCTTCATTTGTAAACCAAAGGGCCTGAACAAGATAAACCCCAAGGTCCCTTTCAGCAATAATGTTATGATACTATAAATTGATGTACAACAAAGACAACAGAATCAGGAAAACAATTTGCACAACTTCGATAATGTAGATGAATCAAATTGAATGCTAAAATGAAGTCAACTCTGGTTCAGTTTTAGCAATCAATTTCATCCCCAGAGAAGAAATGAGCCCCCTCCTTTCACTGGAGAAGTGGGAATTATGGATAAAGAATATAGTGACTACATCCATTATTTTCACTTAACTCTTATTTTTTGTTAAAAGAGAATGCCCGCTACAGTGGTGGGATGGAGGTGTGTTTTTAAAAGCTATTAATACAACATTAATCCTTTTATTTTTGTCTGTTTGCTGTTAATTGTTCTTTTCACTGCCTAGTCTTCCTAGTGGTAAAGAAGACAGGAAGATTCACTGTTTTGAAATTTCCCCTGGATCTTTTATTGAGGAAAAGGAGCTCTGGTCCAAAGATGGCTCCATGTCTCCTGTTGGGTTTGGGGGAGTTTTGTGTGAGACTCAAGGTTGGCTTCCATTTCATGCCAAAGTTTGCTCATAGGTATAAATGAGAAGCTTTCTTGCTCACTAGGATCTAATGGAATTGTATGTATGCCACGTAATGCCACCACCAACTATGTGTCCATGGCTATGTAAATATATCAGACCTTGCCCTGAATAAGATACAGTCTGGTTGAGGACACAAGGCACATAGATATATGTGTTCATACTCACACAATTTAGAATTGTAAAAACCCATATTCATGACCAAATCACTGGAATATAGTCAGCCTGGTCTGAAGGAATTTAGAGGGGGGAGAGGGTATTGTGGATAATAAGAGAAGGCATTCAAGAGAAAGGGGAACTTGAATTTGACCTTGAACTCAAGATAGGACTTGGTCAATCAGAAATTACTAGAAAGATATTCCAAGGAGTAGGAATCACAAAATAAAAAATGGATAGTCATAAGCCCTGGATTAGGAGCCAGAAGTCCTGGGTTCAGGGTCTCTACCCTGATATTTATTTGGTCATGTGCCCTTGGCTGGGTTCCTTTCTTTTTCTGGACCTTAGCTTTCTGCTTTATACTTTGAGGAATATGGACTAGATCTTCTCCAAAGGCCTTTTCTAGCTATAAATGTGATGGTTCCTTTGAGCTTTTCAATGGGGTAATACACTTTTATCTTTGTCAGTTTGAGGGGAGTTTCCCCATCATTCAGGTGAGGGATTGGCCTTCCCTAGCCTATATGTCCTAAGATCTGATACAACTCTGACATCCTCTGATCTTGGATTCCAAACATAGGGTGTTCCTATATATATGTAATATGTGTATATATACATATATATTCCTATATATTCCAATATATTCCTATATATATACATATATGTGTATGTGTGTGTGTGTATATATGTATATGTATATGTATGTATGTATACTGAGACTTGTAGGATACCCAGTATTATCTGATTTCTAAGGTCCTTCTAGCTCTGACCTTCTATGACCTAACATTCTAAGCACTGACCCTCTTCACCTGTCCCCGCCCCGCAGTTCTGACATTGCACAGATCTCTTTCCGATCTGGTTCTTCTCAGCACCAACATTTCCCATCCAAAGTTCCCTTTCCTGCTCTGACATTTTTTGTAAAATGGAATCATGGAATATGAGAGCAGAAAGGGGTCTCAGCAGGTATATAGTCCAGTCTAGACATGAAGGTACATTTGATAATCGAAAATCCTTTCCAGCGCTGACATTATGTGTTTTAAAAGCTTTCCTAGTTCTGACGTTCTATGTTCTAAGGCCTCTTTGAGTTCTGATAGTCTATGTTCCTTTTTCCCTTTATAAGCAATATTCCAAGCTCCCTCCAGTTCTAGAATGTTATGTTCTAGGATCCTTCCCAGCTTGGTCATTCTACATTCGAGGTCTCTTCCATGTTTCAAATTGTATGTTCTATGTTCTAAAACTCCTAGATCGGACATCATATGTTAAAATATATCTTCCAGTTCTGACATTGTTTGTTATAGGGTGTGTCCTTGCTCTGATCTTTTACTTTTCAATGTCCCTCCAATATTCTATGTTCTTTGTTCTATGCTCTAAGTTTCCTTTCAGTTTTTACAGTAAAAGTTATTGTGATTCTCTCCAAGCTATTACTGTAGAAGGAAATCTGAAAGGACTATGGATCTTGACCTACAGAGATAAAACCTCTAAATAGTTCAGAACTTTAACAAATGGTTTTTTTATCCTGGAGGCACTGAATGATAGACCAGTCAGAGATTGGTAGAAAAGGTCCACCTTATCCTTTATATAAAGTGGAAATGCATACTAGAGGAAGAAAGCAGAGCTACTGCTTGTCCAAAAAGTCCAGAGCAAACTTCAGGCTTTCCTAGGGCTAGAGACTACTGGGATTTCATTGGTATCCACATAGCCAGTAGGTGTCAGGGGCACATCTTCCTGTCTTTGAAACCATATCACTGCCTATTAGACCACACAACCTCTCATTATGGTTCTAAACAAATTTAAAAGACCTTGAGAGCTCTAAATATGAAGCAAACTTACAGGGCAAGGTAGTAATAAAGATGGTTATTAATCAAGGTGTGAACTATTGTTTGCTTATTTTGACTTGGGTAGAGAGAATGACAGAGGCAAGTTACATTAGAAGAAAATCTCCTTCAATGTCTAAGAGATGATCATCCATGATTATTTCATTACACCTGCTTAATTTATGCATGAGAAAGCTGGCCAAGTTCCCAAAGGCAGGAAACAGAAGGGTTGGATAAGAACATAGGGCATTAACTTATTAATTAAATTCAATAAACACTTATTTTTAAGTCCCTTCTATCTGGCAGTCATTGTAAGAAAAAATAAGGAGATCCCCTTCACCAAGGGTCCAACATTATCATGGGGGTATAATATATAAAAAAGTAAAAAACTGTAAGGTAAATACCAAGCAATAAACAGTAATTGTATAAAGGATAGAGTCTAATACCTGGGAGGGTCTATTCCTCCTTGAAATAAGAGCCGGCACCTGATCTGGGCTTGGAAGGAAGTGAAGGATTTTAGGAAGTAGAAGGGAATAGGGAATGCATTCCAGATATGGAAGCCCACCTGTGCAAATGTGTGGAGGTAGGAAGTGGAATGGTCAGCACTCAATTTGTTTACACTGTTTAGTAGATGATATGAAAGGACTGGAAAGGTAAGAGGGATCCTGGAAGGTTTTCAATGTCCATCTAAGGAGGGTTGTTTTGTTTGGGGTGGGGGAGTTAAACCTAGTTGCAATAGGGAGTCACTGAAGATATTTTAAGTCAAGGGGGAGGGGTGATATAGTCATATCTGTATTTTAGACATGTCAATTTGCTAGCTATAAGGAAGATGAATTGAAGACGGAAGAGAGTGTAGAAGCAGGAAGACCATTTGGAGGCTGTTGATATAATCCAAATAAATGGGTGATTAGGACTATGTGAACAAAGAAAAGGGGAAAGCTGTAAGAGGTATGGTGGAGTCAGAGTCAAGAAGACTTATTGGATAAGCAAACAATTGGATATGTGAGAAGGGGTGAGGGAATTAGAGGGGACACATATGATCTCAAAGATGTGAAGCTTGGTGATTGGAAGAAGATGGTGCCTTCAGCAGAAGGGTTGATATTGGAAAGATGAATAAGTGTGGGAGAAAACATGAATTCCATTTTGAAAATTCGAATATGAGATGCTGATGGGCTGAGTCCACCAGGCAGTTGGCTATGTAGGACCTGAGTTCAGCAGAGAGACTTGGGATGGGGTACCTAGATATGGGAGATATCTGCATTATGGTGTGAATCCATGAGAGCTAATGTAATCACCAAGGGAGGGAGCATTAAATGATCAAAGAAAGTCGAGGGTAGAGCTATGAAGGGTCTCCTCATTTAATGTATGGAAAGGGAAAGATGAGCCAGAAATAAGGAGAAAGCATTGTTAGAGTCAATAAGGGAGGAAAGAGAATTCAAGAGGAGGCTGAACATGGACAACGTTGACTTCAGAGAAGTCAAGTAGAATGCTGATTGAAGGGTAGTTCATTGAGCTCAAAGGTTAGCAGGTAGCCTTTTTTGAAAGAAGGATCAATTGCGTTATGAGGTCAGAAACTAGACTGCAAGGATTGGTTATAGAAACTGAGCATATTTAGCTTGGAGATAAGAAGTTTGGGGGTACAGAGGAGTTGAAGAGTCAGGATTATAATCTATTGGTCTGCTTGACCCCAGAGGGTTTGTGGGAGGTGGAATAAACAATTGGAAATGTCCCCAGCTACCCTGCTCACACTTCTCATGTACATACTGGCCATCCTGAGACAATCTTGTTGGTGTCCCCCCAAAATTTTGACATAGATTTGTAATGGTTAAAAGAAATTATGAATGTAAAACATTTGACAAAAGCAAACCATGAGACTTCTGGTTAAGATGGCCCCATGGAAAGTAGGAGAGAAGCCCAACCTTCCCACTAACACAATGGCAGACATATTAAAGACCACCAGAAAGATCGAAGAGAAACATGGCTAACTTCTGTCCAGGGAATAAAGAAAGGGTTCAGGAGTTGTATTTCTTCCAAGCTCTGGAAGAAAAGAAAGTAACCTGAGATCAAGGCTGAAGGGTGGAGCATTTCCTCCCTAACTTTGGGAGTTTTAAGAATTCTCTCAAGAGAAGAGAACGCTCCAAGAAGGGAGACTGGGGGTCTTCTATGACACATGCAGCTGAAGAAGCATGGGTGATGGAGCCATCACCCATGAATGATGACACAATGTTGCCTAGGGCTTAGCACATAGTAGGCCTTTAATAAATGCTAGTTTCCATCCTTTTCCCTTCTCTCCTGGAGCACTGGAGAAATAAGAAGTACAGTAGCAATATTTAAGATTGCATCTTCTCTTGATTTACTCATGTCTTGAATTTATTTTGTTTTTTATTGTGGGTCAGAGACTGGAGACCTGAGAAAACAGTGACAGGAACAAAAATAACCCAAAAAAAACAAAACAAAAATCTCTGGATACAGAGAAACCGGAGGTCCCAAACTGACTTCAGCCGAGGCACGTGGTTAAACAATGCTTGCTGTGATTTTTTTTTGTTGTTGTTAAGGACTGCATCTGAGTCTCACCTTACTTCTCACAAACACCTGTGGTCACTTTGTCCTCTGCATTTACGTGCTGTGCCTTTGTTTGAGGCATGAGGTTTCCTCAGGATTGATCTGAGAGCCACACACAAGAGAGTGGACCTTTCACAGCTGCAGGGCTGGGACCCCAATTAGAACTGCCGTACCTACCCCAGCTCATTGTGCCAGTTTTTTCTCCAACCAGAGGCATGACCATTGGTCATTCTTGTGATTCACAAACTATCCTGCCAAGATCAGAATTATGATGAACCTGGGCATTTAAATCTGTCATAACAGACCGTAAGTCTAACCTGTTGAAATCATTTAGTGGTTATGCTTGTGATAAATAAGCATGTCAAGCATCGTCATGATGGATGCAATGTTGTCTAGGGGAAGGAGCCATGAACTTCTAAGTGGAAGTCCCAAGAAAGGAAGAGTCTCACCCAGATTGCTAGTTAGCAGGGACAGGATTCTAACCAGGGTCTTCTCATTACCAATGCAGAGCTTTTCTCAGGAGACCAGGCTGTTGAGCTTGGGTCCTTCCTGGACTCCATGTTTATTAGCTTGTTGCCCATGGTGGAATTTCTGCACCTTTTGGTCTTCAGCCCTTGTCAGATGGAAATGATACAGTTTACACTATCCACCTCACAGGGTTGTGGGGAGAAAAACACACTTTTAAGGCTTAAAGCACTATGGAAATGTGAATTCTTCTAAACCACTCCAGAGAAGAGACAAAGGCTGTTGTTGGAAAGAAGCCTGAAAGTGAAGTGGATTCCAAAGCTTAAGCAAAACCTGGTGTTTCCTTAAGAATTCATTATTAGGTTGTGAGCCTGCATACCTCTCTTTCTCTGCTCTCCTTCTCTGGTTCTCTCTCTCTCTCTCTCTGTCTGTCTCTGTCTCTCTCTGCGTCTGTCTGTCTGTCTGTCTGTCTCTGTCTCTGTCTCTCTCTTTCCCTCTCCCTCTCCCCACCATGCTCTCTGTCTCTCTCTCCCTCATCTCCCTCCTTTATTTCTCTTCCTTATCTGTCTCTGTCTCCCTTTCTACTTCTATTTCTTTGTTTCCATCAGCAGCTCAGTGGCACAGTATATAGAGAATTGAACTTGGATGTAGTCAGAGAAGGTTTGAATTCAAATCTGGCCTCAGACATTTACTGGCTGTGTGACCTTGGGAAAATCACTTAGGTTTGCCTCAGTTTCTTCAATTATAAAATTGTACCTCTATGCCAGTGTAGATTTCGAGATCAGATAAGATAATATTTGTAAAGCTCTTAGTACAGTATTTGGTACACAGTAGGGACTAAATAGATGCTAGCTGTTATCATTGTTGCCTTTGTCTCTCTATGACTCTCCCTCTTATTTTCTCTGTCTCTCATCTCTGTCTTTCTGGCTATTTGTGTTTGTGTGTGTGTGTGTGTGTGTGTGTGTGTGTGTGTGTGTTTCTCTCTCTATCTCTCTGCTTTCCACTCATCATTTTTCTGGTCCTTCTATAATATCCCTGAGTGCTAAGGCTTATTAGATCTGGGATGTTTATAATTATTTCACAAATTTGAAAGCTGAGGCAGAGATTTATGTAAAAAGGAAGACAAAGGGTTGGTATTGTCACTTGGAAGAAGGATGAAACTTGTTCTGCTTGACTCCAGGGGTAGAACAAGCAGCATTAGGTAGAAGTTCAAAGAAGTCCATTTCGATGTAATGTAAGGAAAAGCTTCCAATCAATGAAAACCTTCTCCAAGTGGAAGATTGCTGCCCTTAAGGAGAAGCAGAGTGTCCCTCTCCTGAAGCAAAATCTGGATGATCATGTGCTGGGTAGGTTACTAAGGAGTGAGGCATAGGAGGAGGGATCCACAGACCATTGGAACCAAATGGGCTCTGAGGTCCCTGCACCTCCGAGATTCTTGGAGACCGATCATCAAGAGAACATCGTCTTGGCTCTTGTGAAGGCCTTGCCCATTAGCCGTCCCATGGTTCCACCAAGAACCTTTGTTTCTGGGTTCTTGGCTGTCTACAAGGAAGCTTCCCTTCCCCTTCTTTGGACACATCCTGGCCAGCCCAGGCCTCTGGGGTCCTTGATCTACTCTTTCCTCCCCCTCCATTATGCCTTCTGGAGCTTCTATTCAATTGTGAACATTCTTCCCCTTAGACCTATGACCTTCCTTTGAGGATGACTTTGTATTGATTTATCTGTGTTTGAGACATTTCCTCTAAGGAGATTGGAAGTTCATTGAGGTCAGGAACTTTTTGTTTATGAAGTGTCTGCTATCGTACTTGGCACTTAGGAGACCCTGAATAATTGTTTATTACATGAAAACCTAAAGTCTCTTCCATCTCTACCATCCCATGTTCTCAGATATAAATCCCTGGTCTGACACCCTTTATTCTAAGTTCTATTATAACTCTGACATGCTCTGATCAATGTTCTTGGTGCTCATCCATCTGGGGCACATTTATGTTCTTCCTCTTCCAACTCTGACGTATTTTACTAAATTCTCTTCTGATTCTAACATTCTACATCATATTCTAAGGGCCCTCCCAACTCTGACATCCTCTATTCTAAGGCCCCTCCCAGCTTTGACATTCCATATTCAAAGCCTCTCCCAGTTGATATTAAAGGAAAACACTGACCAACCTTTGTCTGGGCTGTCCTTTTCATTTCACCATGTTGAAACCTCCTTTCCCTTGGCCTCTGTTTGCATGGCTTACCACCTATGACCCTTTGAGACATACTGAATTCCAGGAATTCTTATCACTTTCTAATGGATTCATTTTATGAACAAAAAACTGATGTTTGAGAAATGGAGTTTCTAATTCAATGTCACAGAGGCAGCAATTACATTAGCATTCCCTGAAATATGTCTGTTCTGATGCTCTAGTTTAATAGAAATAGAGTTGAGAAGGAACCTAAGAGGTCCAACTCTAAGTTCGCAAATGAGGAAAATGAGGCAATGAGGTGGGATGGTGAAAAGATGGTTGGACCTAGAATCAGGTAGATCTGGAATCAAATTCTTCCTCAATTACTTACTATATGGGTGACACTATCCAAGAAGTTAACCTCTCCCAGACTCAGTTTCCTCATCTGTAAAATGAAGGTATCAGGGGTGGGGAACTTGTGGCCTCAAAGCCATAAGTGGTCCTATAAATTCTCAAGTATGACCCTTTGACTGAATTTCCTCTTAATAAAAGGCTTTGAGGCCTCAGGTTCGTCAAACCTGTCAGACTCAATGGCTTGTAGAGTCCCTTCCAGCTCATAATATAGGATCTTATGAAGTTTTAGGGGCAGCTAGGTGGATTCTATTGATATTCATAGACTCATCTTCCTGAGTTCAAATTCAGTCTTAGACACTTACTAGCTGTGTGACCCTAGATAAGTCACTTAACCCTGTCTGCCTCAGTTCCTCATCTACAACATGAGCTGAAGAAGGAAAAAGATACTATAGCATCTTTGCTAAGAGAATCCCCCAAAATGGGATCATGAAGAATTGGACACGACTGAAAGGATTCCACAACAGATTATTATGCTTATTCCCGGGAAGCACTTTCCAAGCCGGGAAATATGTTGAGTAAGAGGAGTCATAGAGAGGCCTCTGAACCTTCCTCCTGCTGGGCCCGGCTTCCTGCTCTAGCTTCCCCCTGCTCCTCCCATCTCCCTTCCAGGAGACATCCTGACATCCAAGGTTGGGGCCCCCCTCTAGCCCCACATTCCACCCTGGAGAAGATGCCAGCTCCCGCCTTCTCTAGGTTCCAGATCCCAGAATGAAACCAGAGACCAAACAGGATCTGGCCTGCCACCTCCAACTCCCCACCAAGCTGTAAGCGGTGGAGCAGAAAACCAGATTATTCTCAGCTGTTGCCCTGCTTAATTTAATATTTCCAACGAGCTCCCTCACCCTCTCCTCTGGAATGGAATGTGTACTTGTGCTGTGCCACAAGACAGCAGCCTTGAATCAGAGCAATCCCCTTTTCAGCGGCCATTGGTAAGTGTGTGCCAAGCTCCACCAAGGCTGGGGGGCATATTCAGGCTCCTTCAGAGAGCAATACTCCCAGCAGGGCCAAGGAAAACCTAGGGATGGAATCAAGGGGCTGCAATGTCCAAAGAGGCAACAATGAGGGATGAAGAGGAAGTGACCCCTGTCCTTGGCTACATCGACTTGCCAGCCAATACTCTGAGGGGCAGATCCCAGGTGACAGTGGGCACTAGCTGTCTGGGAAGGGAGGCTGAGTGGGCACAGTGGATAGAGAGTTGAGTTTGCAGTTAGGAAGACTTGAGTTCAAATCTAGCCTCAGACCCTTAGTAAGTGTGGACCCTAGGTAAATCATTTAACCTTAGTTTTTCATCTGTAAAATGGGGAATATGACAGCAACTATCTCCCAGGATTGTTGTGAGGATCAACTGAGATGTTTGTAAAGTACTTAGCACAGTGCTTGGCACATAGTCAGCACAATATAAATAACATTATTACTATTTGTCTGGACAGTGTCACTCTAGACTTGACCAAATGTTAACAGTCAATTTACTTAAAAAGTAAAGTTGAGTAAACATGGCTTGCTTGTTTTCTTATTTTAAATCTTCTGAAAAGGGAGATAATGACAAAGAAGGGTCAGAAGCTCCTAGAGCACAGGTAGGCTTCATCTGCCTCTTTCTGTGGCCAGTGTCCACAATGGACACAGGACTGAGCACATTATTGAATGCTCTCTCTCTCTGTCTCTCTCTCTGTCTCTCTCTCTATCTCTCTGTCTGTCTGTCTGTCTCTCTATCTCTGTCTCTGTCTCTGTCTCTCTTTCTCTGTCTCTCTGTCTATCTCTGTCTGTCTCTGTCTGTCTCTGTCTCTGTTTCTGTCTCTGTCTCTGTCTTTCTCTGTCTCTCTCTATCTCTCTCTGTCTCTCTCTCTCCATCTCTCTCTGTCTCTGTCTCTGTCTCTCTCTCTCTCTGTCTCTCTCTCTGTCTCTCTCTCTCTCTCTCTCTCTCTCTGCTGGACCCTGGGAACACAAAGACAAAAGTGAAAGTTCCTGCCCTCAAGGGGTTTAGATTCACCTGCAGGAGGAAACTCAATGTATGTGGTTAAGTGAATGTAGAAATATATACAAAGTAAATACAAAGTCACTTTGGTTGGGGGGAGCTTCAGGAGGGCAGGAGGGAAGGAAGGAAGGAAAGACAGAGTATCCCTATCACAGCTCATACCTGACTGAGAATGCCTCTACTATATTGTCCACAAGATGTGACCCATCAAGGCTTTACTTAAAGACCTACAGAGACAGGCAACTCTAGTAATAAGCCCACAGTGTTTGGGGATCTTTATCCATAGAGGCTGATATTCCACAATTTGTGACCTGAACATATTGTCTTGGTGACAAATCTAACACTTGATCTACTCTGAATTAATGTACAAGATGAGAATTTCTAATACTTGAAGGGTACCTCTAAAGAGATTGCATGGGCCCAAGAAATATATGCTTATCCCAGCTTCTCTGTTTGCTGACTGAGTGACCTTAGATCAGCTATCATCCCTTTGGGCTCTTTTTTCCTACTCTATTAACTTGTATTAATACTTCAATGACTTGTGAATTTGGTATAATCATCAACATACAACACAACTCCTCTATCATTAGGGAGGTGAATTCCTAAGTAGTTATGTTTCATAAAATATTATACCTAGTGACCAGTTTTCTGGAGATGACCATCTCTCAACACAGAAAAGTCTAATTCATCTCTGATCCTGTACATAGAATTGATCTATCTTGATGGGTTATTTCCAACAAGTCCTTTTCCTTAGTTATGTTTCATGTTCTGTGCTCTAAGATCCCCTTGTCTTAACATTTTATGTTCTAAATCCCTCTTGACTTCTAACTGAAATGCTATGTTCTGAGGCTTCTTCTAGTTCTGACATTCTCTGTTCTAGAGTACATCCTAGCTCTGACATTCAGTGTTCCAAGCCCCCTCCTAGCTTTGACAATCTCTGTTCTAAAGGCGCTCCCATTTCTAACACTTCATATTCTAAGTTTTTTCTAGCTCAGCCCGACTTTGTTCCCTTTATTAAATGAAATTTTATTGCAGAATGATTGGTAAAAGACGCATTTGTTTGCAAGGGTTTTATGCCCTTAATACGTGGTCAATTTTTGTGGATTTGCCATGCACAGTGGAGAAATAGGTATTTGTGTTCGTTATTCTGTAGAGGTCTAACATGTTTAACTTTTCTAAGATTCTGTTCAGATCCTTAACTTCTTTCCTACGAATTTTTGGTTAAATTTATCTAGATTTGAGCAGGGTCAATTGAGTTCCACCACTATTTTAACTTTGCTATTTGTTTATTTCTGCCTATATTAAATCCAATTCACTCTGGATTTCATTGATTGGACAACAATAGGTCCCTGCCCAAGTGTCACTTAATATTACTTTTTGGGCCCTCTTGGCTCTAAGAAAACGTAAATAGGAATTGTTTCTCTTTGTCTAGCAAGCCTGAGGGTCTTCCCTTCCCTATTTGATTTTGTTTTTTTGTATTAAAGGGACCATCCCTTCACTCACTTCAACAGGTCTGTTCACTGAATGGGGGTGCTTCACTCAAAGAGAACCCTGGAAAGACAGCTTAAAAAGGCCAAGGTCTCCCATTGCTCCTGGGCAATCTCTAGTTATCCTGATCTGTATGTGGCCTCTGGATTCAGATGGTTCTGGAGGGGAAAGTGAGGCTGGTGACCTTGCACAGCCCTCCCTCCCTCAAATCCAATTCAATGCAAGACATGTGTGTTCATCCTTCATTGCCGAAGAAGACCATACCATCAGAGAAATAATGACATGACTTGTACTTGACTTTGTTTTGAGCGAGGGAGGGCTGTTCAGGTCACCAGCTTCACTTCCTCCTCCAGAGCCATCTGAATCCAGTGACTAGATATTCATCAAGATGACTGGAGATGACCCAGGATGAGGCAATTGGGGTTAAGTGACTTGCCCAAGGTCACACAGCTAGTGAGTGTCAAGGGTCTGAGGCGAGATTTGAACTCAAGACCTCCTGACTCCTGCACTGGTGCTCTATCCACTGCACCACCTAGCTGCCATTTCATGTCATGCAGGTCATGTCATTGTTTCCCAGATGTCATGATCCTCTTCAAGAATGAGGGACAAACCACAACCACAATTTCTTCTTATAATTTCATTTAATTTTTAGTTATTTAGATGCTATGCCACTTGGTGCATATGTGTTTAATACAGATGTTAATTCACTATCTATGGTACCTGTAAGTAAAATGTAGTTTCCTTGATTATCTCTCGTAATCAGGTCTGGTTTTGCCCCTCCCCTCTCCTTTTATTTTGTCTGAGATCCTGACTGTTGCCCCTGTTTTTACTACTTTAACTAAAGCATAATAGATTCTGTGTCAGTCCATCATTTTAACTCTGTGTATCTTTCTTTCAAGTGTGTTTCTTGCATGCAACGTATGTTTGGATTCTAGTTTTTAATCCATTTTCATCTATTTTTATTGTTGAATGTGCCCTACTCATATTCACAGTTATGATTACTATGTATTTCCCTCCACCCTATTTTCTTATACTCCTTTTTTCCTACCCTTCCTTTAAGAGTCTGACTAATGCTTGCCTTAATCTACTTTGCTTATTCTTTCCTTTTCCCTTGACTCCTTTATTTCCTATTTATTTGTTAAATAAGATGTATTTTTGTACTCAACAGTGTATATGTGTATTTTTTCCTCCTTTAACCAGTTCAGATGACAGCGTCACTTTGTTCCCTCCTTGTTATATAAATTCCTCTTGGTGCACCCTGTTTATGTGCACCTATATGTACACATCTCCCTTTCCTCCTCCCAGTGAATTCCTCTTCCCCATTCATTCCACTGAGATCATTCAAACACAATAGAATCTCCCAGGCTCTCTGTCTAATTACTTTCCATTTTTGACTCTCAATGACGATGAAGTTCTGAGAGGTTGCAGGTATCATCTCTCCATGTAATAATGTAAACAGATTAAGTTTGTTTAGAACCTTATGATTTCTCTCCTGTGTTTACTGTTTAATACTTCTCTTGACTCCATCTGTATGTCCTATTTTCTACTCAGTTCTTGTCTCTTCATCAAGAATTCTTGGAAGTTCTCTATTACATTAAAGATCTTTTATTCCCTGTAGGACTATACTTGGATTTACTAGATATTATCTTTTTGGTTAGAGATGTGAAATATTTGGTTAGAATATGAAATGTCAGAACTGGGAGGGCCCTTAAAGCAGAGAATTGCAAAACTAGGATGGGTCTTGGAACATGAAATGTCAGAGCTAGGATGTACTCTAGAACAGAGAATGTCAGAACTAGAAGGAGGCTCAGAACATAGCATTTCAGTTAGAAGTTGATAAGGGTTTAGAACAGATACTAAGGCAAGGGGATTTTAGAGCCTGAACTCTTTTCCCTCTGGCATTTCATCTCTCAAGCTCTCTGTTCTTTGGACAGAACTTTGTATGATTCCGAGTGTACTTTCTTTCTGGGCCTCTGCAATATTTTTTCCTTGACTTGGGAGCTATGGATTTTGGTTATAATATTCCTAGGACTTTTCACTTTGGAGTTTCTTTGAGGAGGTGACTGGTGGATTCTTTCAATTTCTACTCTTTTCATTGATACTAGGATATCTAGACAGTTTCTTGAAACATAATGTCTAGACTCATTTGTTTCCCCTTGGCTTCCAAGAGATTTATCTTTTCCTTAGTCTTTTTCCAAGGTCAGTTGTTTTTCCTATGAGATATTTCACATTTTCTCTTCCCTGCCCCCCAATATAGGTAGTATAGTGGAGACAGTGCCAGACTGAGGAGAGAGAAAGACTTGAGTACAAGTCTTGCCTCAGATAATTACTAGCTGTGAAAGTCATTCAACCACTGTCTCGGGTTTTTATCTATAAAGTGAGGCTAATGGCAGCGCCTACCTTCCAAGACTGTTGTGAGGATCAAATGACAATAATTGGAAAGCACATAGGACAGTACCTAGGTTGTGGTATGAACTATGTAAGGGCCATCTATCTATCAATCATCACTATTATTTCTTGGGGTCTCAGGGACTCATTAATTTCCATGTGGCCACTTCTAATTTTCAAGGACTTATTCTCTTCAGTAAAATTTTGTTCCTCTTTTCCAAAGCTGTTAATTCTCTTTTCATATCTTTCTTCCTTAGCTCTTGGCTCTTTTTCCATTCTTTCCTCTAATGCTCTCCTTTGGTTTTTAAAATCACTTTTTAGCTCCTTTTTAAACTCTTTCTTTAACTTTTCTAGAAATTTTTTTTCAGATTTGTGTTCAAGTTGCTTTTACTTTGCATTACTGAAGGGTTCTCCCCATTTCTAGGGGGAATATCTGGGTTGGGCTTCTCCCTCTCTCTCTCTCTCTGTTGTGTTCATAGCTCAGGCTGGGGTCCTGCAAGGTTTCAGAGCTCACACAGACTGCCTTCCTGGTCTGAGTTCTGCAAGTTCCTGACCCAGATTTTTATCTATTAGCTTATTTCTACTTAGGAGTTTGGACTCAGTCAATATTGGGCCTCTTTCCTCACATGAGAGGCCCTCTACAAAGTTCTGAGGATACAAAGAAAGTCAAAAACATTACCTGCCTTCAAGAAGCTTACAATCTAGTAAGGAAAAGCACATATACATATATATATATATATATATATATATATATATATATATATATATATATATATGTAAGACACATAAAAAACATATGAAAGATAGCATTAGAGACGAGCTACTAGCAGCCACTAGGTAGAATACAAAAAAGCCTGGGCGGGATTTGAGTTCTGTCTTTTGTGTTTGTGTGTGTGTGTGTGTGTGTGTGTATGTGTGTTTTAATTAATTTTTTTGTTTTCAGTTTTCAACAATCACTTCCATAAGTTTTAAATTTTCTCCTCCCTTCCCCCTCCCTTGCTGAGAAAGCATGCAATCTTATATGGGTTCTACACTTACATTCTTACTTTTTTAGATTCTTTTTCGGACATAATTATCATTTTTTATTAATTTATTTGTTTTCAGTTTTCTACAATCACTTCCATAAGTCTTAGATTTTCTCCCCCTTCCTCTCCCCTCCCTCCACAAGACAGCATGAAATCTTATAGGTTTCTATACATACATTCTTATTAAGTACATTTTCACATTAGACATGTTATGTAGAGGAATTAAAATGAATGGGGAAAACCATGAGAAAAAACAAACCAAAAAAAAAAGACATAACACAAAAGAAAATATTCTGCTTCATTCTGCGTTCCAATTCCACAGTTCTTTCTCTGGATGTGGATAGCATTTTATCTCAAGAATCTTTTGGGAATGTTTTAGGTCCTTGCATTGCTGTGAAGGGCTAAGTCTACCAGAAAAATTCCTCACACATTGTGGTTGTTACAATGTACGGTGTTCTCCTGGTTACACTCCTTGCACTCAGTTCATATAAGTCCTTCTAGAGCTCTCTGAAGTCTTCCCGTTTATTATTTATTTTAGCACAATAATATTCCATTACATTCATATACCTCAACTTGTTCAGCCATTCTGCAGTTGATAGGCATCCCCTTGATTTCCAGTTCTTGGCCACCACAAAAAGAGCTGTTATAAATATTTTTGTATATATGGGACCTTTTTCCCATCTTTATGATATCTTTGGGATATAGCCCTTGAAGCAATATTGCTGAGTCAAAATGTATGCACATTTTTGTAGGCCTTTGGGCATAGTTCCAAATTGCTCCCCAGAATGGTTGGATCAGTTCATAGCTCCACCAATAAAGAATTAGTATTCCAACTCTCCCACATCTTCTTCAACATTTATCATCTTCCTATTTTGTCATGTTAACCAATCTGATAGGTGTGATGTGGTACCTCAGAGTTGTTTTGATTTGCATCTCTCTAATCAATAGTGATTAGAGAGCATTTTTTATATGACTATAGATAGCTTTAATTTCTTCCTCTGAAAATTGCCTTTTCATATCCTTTGGCCATTTATCAATTGGGGAATTACTTGTATTCTTGTACATTTGACTCATTCCTCTAAATATTTTAGAAATGAGGCCTTTATCATAAACATTAGTTGTAAAAATTCTTTCCCATTTTTCTGCTTCCCTCCTAATCTTGGTTGAATTGGTTTTGTTTGTGCAAAAACTTTTCAATTTAATGTAATCAAAATTAACCATTTTGTACTTCATAATGTTCTCTATTTCTTGTTTGGCCATTTGAGCCCTGTGTTAAAGGAAGCCAGGGAAGCTAAGAATGAAGGACAAGTGCCATCCAGGCATGGGGCACAGCCACTGCAAAAGCAAAAGGGTCTGGAGATAATGTTATCAGTCAGCCAACATGCATTTTAAAACACCTACTATGTGCCAGTTACTCTAATGAAAATTAGAGATACAAAGAAAGTCAAACGACAGCCCCAACTTCTCAAGGAACTCACAGAAAGAAGGCCAATGGAGTTCATACAGTTTGAGGAGGGGAGTAAGGGATAAGGAGAATGGAAATGCAACAAAGGTCCAGCTTTCAAAGAGTTTTGGTTGTCAAATGAACAATTTTCCATTTGGTCCTGACAGTACCAGAGAGTCACTAGATTGAATAGGAAGGTAACATGGTCAGATTTGTCAATTAGGAAAACCACTTTGGCAGCTGAGTAGGAGAAGAATTGAAATAGAGGAGACAAGGAAGTCAGGAAGACCCATTGGAAGGTTCCTGCCATGAGTAAGAGATGGTGATAGCCTGAACCTTGTGAGCCATGACTGTGTGAGTCAAGAGAAGGGGACACAGAAAAGGAACATTGTGAAGATAGAAAAACAAAATTTGGCAATTGATTAAATATGTGGGGCGAGTCCAAGTTGCGCTTCTCCTTCATTCTCAAAGAGGACCATGATATCAACAAGGTGATGCCATGACTTGCAAGTGAATTGGATTTTAGTGAGGGCAGACTGTGCAAAATCTCCAGCCTCACTTTTTCCTCCAGAGCCATTGACCAGATATAGATCAGGACAACTGGAGATGGCCTCTGAGTCCAAGGGAAGAATTAAGGATAACACCCATGTTGTAGACTTTTTAAATCATACATCCTGGAATTTTCCCAGAATTCAAAGTAGCCTAATGTTCCCAGACTCTGTTGTCTTTTCTTTCCTCATTTTTTTTTTCAATCAGAACATTTGCTTTTATCCAATCTTTGGCACTACTCCGATTTCCCATCATCTTCCAAATATCACTCTCGTTATCTCCTTCTGTAATCAATTCCTCATTGATAGCTTTCCATTCTAGCATTCCCAGCATCCATTTTCTATTGAAGAGAACATAAAAATAAAATAAAATTTGATAATCATTTCTACATTCTCTCCGTCTTCATTTGCCCATGTGCTTTCTCCTTCTAAACATGGGTCCAATACACAATTTGATACTGTTCTAGCCCCTCCACAACATAGCTTCAAAACAACACTATAATCACATTTTTAAAAACAAGGCAATTTTTGTTTTTAGCTTTCTTAGATTATTCCACTAGCACTAGGTTTTGCTGAACATGTTGCATCCTTATATTCACCACAAATTATATGGCCTTGCTTCCATCTTCTGTATTTTTTTAAACTCTTTGTCTCTTAATGGATGATAGCTTTGGTGACTTAAGTATTTCATTCTTTGTAGGATAAAGAGTTTCCTTCTTTCTCAGAGAATCCAGGTTTTTTTCCTCTTCTGAAAGAGCTTTTGACGTGCTTTAAAATTTCTAATTGTGTAGATTAGAGATTCTCATTTTTACTTCTGTGTAGTACTCTTTCATGCCCCACCATCTTGACATAGGACATGTCCTTTGCCTCAGAGATCTTCTTTTTCCTATTGAATCCTCAGTTGGCTTCTTTAGTCATTGGGGGAGGGGAATGCCATTTAGACTTCAACCCAAGCACTTGGTTACAACATTACTACTTCCTATTAATTCGACAATTCCACTCAACTTTCCTCAACAACTCCACAGTCATGTACCAATCTTCTTGCTGTTTCACGGTTGTCCCACTCACCAATGAATCTTCTCACTTTGCTTTGTCCTCCTGTTTGTTCTCCTTACCTTTTCTCATTTGCCTTGTCTGGTCTTGCCAGCTACCTTTTCCTTCTTCTTGAATCTATCTTATAAGTTCTAGTCCCTACTCATTTTTATCCTTTTTAATTATTCTTTCAACCTAAAATTAGAAGTAAGACCCATTCTTTAAATTTTCATTGTTTTTTTCCCAAAATGTATCCTCAAATTTATCCTATGACACCTTTCACTGGTTCAAACTCTTCCAAATCACCAACAGCATTTCTTCCTTTTTATTTAGCTTAAGACTTTTCTCTTTCCCTGCCCCTTCTCTTCTAAATTACACCAATAAATGACAGGAGTAGGGAACCCTAAATGCATTCATTCTATGTTCTTAGCCATTTTCAGTCCTTTTTTCATATGTCCCAAGGTCACTTACATATTCCATGTTCTTTATACTAAAGCCTCTGACACTCTTCTAATATTGTATGTGCTACATTTAAGGACCCTCCCAAGAATATCCCTTCCTGGCATAATATTCCATTTTTGATTTTTGAACATTTTTTCTTGATGCAACATTCTATGCTTTATATTTTAATGTCTCTTTCAGCTGTATCATTCTCTGCTCTACATCTACTAACATGCCAGTGAAAGCCACCCACTAAGTACAGTGGGCCAGACCACAGGAAAATAATCTCCTGATTCTACTATTTATCCTTGCCCTCCTCCTCCCACCCTTATAATAAACATTATAATACAGATCAATAGATGCCTGGGGTCCAAAGTGGCCAGGCCTCCCCTCAGCACTGGGATTCTGGACTATTGTTTCTAATTTGGGTGAGCTGGGCATCCAGGCTCCAAAGGGTGGCATTGTGGTGGGGGGCACTAGGGTCAAACACTTCTTTGGTTTCCCCATTACTCCCTCTGATTCTGGGCTTTCATTAGTAGCACCAGCCGGGAAGCTCTCACAAAGGCAGCCGGCATCAATGGGGCTAATTAATTGGATTAATGGGAGGGCAGAGCAAATTAGGTCTGGCTTGGATCACTTCAATGGAGGCTGAATACCAATCTCCAAAGTCATTGGAATATGGATGAGGCAAATTGAGTTAAAAAATCGAGGAGACCAGGCTGCATTAGTTAGCCCGCCCACCCTCTGAAGTAGTTGTTTAATATGCAAACTATTAATATGCAAATCAGTGCAAATGGAAAAAAAAGTGTGATTTTTTTTTTTTAAACTCTGCTGAGCACTGCCAGCTGCCTGATGAGAGAGGAGAGGCCCCTGGGCCTTGGGCTCTGAAAGTAGTGCAGGGTGCTGGGATATTTCATGTCCAAAATTATTTTAAGAGACCACTGGGGGTCTCAGCACACCTTTTTCAACTCATAAACACATCATCTAGTCAATCAACTAGCATGTATTAAGAACCAACTATATTCCAGGCTCTGTTGTAAACATTAGGGATACAAAGAAAGGCAAAAACTCAGCCCAAGAATTCACATTTTAATGGCAAAGGCAACATATAAAATAGCTAGGTAACTATAAGTTAACATACAGAGTAAATGGGAGATAATATGGAAGGGAAAGGCATTGGCAGCAAGGTGAACTAAAAAAAAAACTTTCTACAAAAGGTGAGAGGAGTCTGGAAAAAAGTCAGAGAAGCCTGGAGGTGGAGGGGAGAGGCCAGAACATTCTAGGTATGAGATGGTCCATGCAAATGCCTGGAGTTGGAAGCTGCAATGTCCTATCTGAGATAGACTAACATGGTTAGATTGAAGAACTTGTGGTGGGGCAGAAGGTATAAGAAGACTGGAAAGGTAGGAGGAAACCAGGTTCTGAAGAATTTTATATTTCCTGAAGGTGGCAAGGAGCCTTGGGGCTCATTGAACAGGGCAATCGCAGGGAGATGCATGGAACGGTAAAAAATGGGAAGACAACAGATTGGACGAGGTGAGAGATGGGGAGGGAGTAGGAGGTGTCAAAGATGTCATTGGATTTGCAAACCTGGGTTAGGGAGGTAGTGGTGGTGCCCTTGATGATCGGTCATAGTAAAGTTCAGAAGGGGGAAGGGTTTTGGGGAAAAGTGTGCAAGTTATTAGGATAAGATGAAAGAACTAGTTTAAGGAAAGGAAGATCTCATTCATTTGATAACAGATTTGTTTGTTTGGAGGAGAAAAGAGCTGTGACTTTTGATACTAGTGTGACTATGGACAATTTATGTGAGTGTCCTGAACCCCAGTCTTCTTATCTGTCAAATGGAGAAGCTCTTACTTTCATCACATCCCTTGGCAGGAAATTAAGAGGAAATTGCTTTCGGAACTTGAAAGTGAGAGGAGAATTATTTTCTAGCATGAACCTACCTGTAATCTTGGACAAGTCCTTGTCACCTCTCTTGACCTCAGTTCTGTGGTCTGCATGCTTTAAGGTCTGCTTAGGCTCAAAAGTCAGGGCTTGTTGATCAGATCTCTACAGTTGCTTTCATTCTGTTGTTTATGGATTTGAAAGCATTTCCAGTTTTGGTTTCCTTCATTTCCTTTCTTCTACCAAAGATGGATTATATGGAAAATGGAAGGAATCAGTGAAGAAGGAAGGTCCTCTAATCTAATGTCCACATTTCATGGGTAAGGAGATCACATCTCAGAGAAGAAATGCAAACTACCCAAATTCCCCAAACCAGTAAATGGCGGAATCTGAACCCAGGTCCCTTGTCTAATATTTATTTGTCTTCCCAATTTATAGGATTTTTTCAACGTTAAAATGAGAAAGTGAATATGAACTGGTATATACATTTAAGTTATTTTCCTTGGTTTCATCCCAAGCCAAGGGGGAAAAGGCCCATTTGTAGGGTTCCAGGGACCATAGAACTGGAGGCTCAGGGGAAGGAGGACATCGAAGCAAAGAACCAAGGGAAATTATTCTAAATCTGGTATAGAATTTCAAGTGGAGTGTATGTGTGTGGAATCTTAGAGATCATCTAGTATAATCTCTTTATTCTTAGAGGAACAAACAAACCCAGAGAGGGGAAGCAGCTACCCCTAGGTCACACAGATAGAAAATGGACAAGGTCAGGACTCAAACAAAGATTTTTAGGAAACAAATACCATATGTTCCCCCCAATAACAGGAACAAGATTAGGGGAGTTGGTTGGACAAAGGAAAAATCAACAAAGATAAAATTTAGGGTCAAACATATAGTTGTTTGGAAAACAGATACAAATCCTGCCCCTGATCCCACCTTTCTATCCCTTCTTCTCTGTACTTTGCTGGAAGGAGACATAACAATTTTCTCCTGATAAAAGAGATTGGACTCAGAATAGGAAAAGTAAATGTTAAAACTGGGAGGAGCACAAGAACAGAAAATCACAGAGTTGGAGGAAAATAAAATATGGTACAGTGGGGAAAAAATTGGCTCTGCAGACAGAAGACCTGGGTCCAAATCCTGCTTGCAATGCTCACTGTCTGTGTGACCTTGGGCAAGGCATTTAACCTTCCTGTGTGTTAGATTCCTCAACTGTAAAATGTGAGAGTTTGACAAAATGACCTCTAACATCCCTCCCAGATCTAGATCTGAGGACAGAAATGGGACCCTTGCTTTCCTTTTTCTTTCTTTCTTTCTTTCCTTCCTTCCTTCCTTCCTTCTTTCCTTCCTTCCTTCCTGTATTTATTCAGGGTACCACACTTGCAAAGAGCTTAACTTAGAAGGAAAATAAAAAACAGTAAAAATTTTAATCATGCAGTGTCCATGATTTCAAGACTCCAGAGCCATCTATTTGTTTTACTATGGTAATGTTTCACCTGGTTCCCATTATGCCCCAACAATTTCAGAACAGAACATGAAACCACTTTGAAGAAAGACAGACTTCCTCTGGGAGCTGGTCAATTTATATGAATAAAATAACTTAAGTTCAGAATTTGATGTTTACTACAAGCTAAGGGAACTTTCTAAGAATTATAAGTACATATAAGTAAAATGGAATCATTCAGTGGATGCTGAGTTCCTTATCAGAGAAAGTATTCAAGAGTCTTGGATGACTCTTTGTCAAGGATAGAGGGAAGGGATTCCTGATCTGAGAGGACAATTGAGAACAGGGGTTATTAGCCTTGTTTCTTCTTGTTTCTTTCATGGACCTATTTGGCAGTCTGGGGAACACCTTTCCTCAGACTAATGTTTGTAAATATATAAAATAAAGTACAGAGGAATACAAAGGAAATCAATTTATAGTGAAATGCAGTTATACACAGATGTGTGTGCATATGTGTGCATACATATGTATGAGTATATTAAAACATGTTCACATATCCCAAAACAGAATCCTTAGTCTAGATAAACTCTGTCCCATCCACTTCTAAGACTCTGTGCCCCTTAATATCCTATATTTCTCTTCCAGTAATTGGATTGGAAAAAATCTCTTATTCTAATTCAATTCAGCAAACCTTTATAAACTCTTTCTATCTGCACTATCCTGTGCTAAGTGCTGGAGGACACTCAAACACTCCAATATTTCATCTGTGTTTGGTCTTCCTGCACTTTTTTTTTGTTACTATATTTTCAAATGCTTGCCATGGTAGAAACAGATAGGAGAAAGTCCATGGAAAATGCTACAGATCTTTCTTGTATCCCTCTGGGCTTGCAATGACACCAGTGAAGCACAAGTTGTGCCTCAACTTCATTATACAAGCAATTAATCAATGAGCAATTATTAAATACTTAGTATGTGCCAGACATCATTCAAAACACTGAGGACTTAAAAAAAAAAAAGCAAAAACAGTTCCTGCCATCAAGGAACTCACATTCAAACACACAACTATGTATTCTAGGTTCTAATCATTCTTTTGCTGTCTTCTGAGTTTGTTATGATTTGCTTTGTTCATTTAAAAAATATTCATTTTCCACCTTTTTAATCAGATTGGCTATGTTTATCAATATTTTTAATCTTTTATACTCACTACTTATTAGTTTGGATATCGGTTCATTTGATTTGTAATTTGTCTATCACTCTTCTCATTTTCAAGATTTCCTCTTTTTGTGCTTACTTTGAGTTTATTTGTTGGGCTAATTTTTAAAATGCATGTTCAGTTCATTAATGTTCTTGTGTTTCCATTTTGTTAATATGTTTTTTTGCTCTATTTTTTCTTCTTCTGAGGACTCATTCAGCTGCTTCTCAGAAATTCTGGGATGACATTTTATCATTTTCATTTCTTTCACATAGTTACTGATTGACCCTCTGATGTTTTCTTTGACCCAGTTGTTTTTAAAAATCATTAAGACTTAATTTAGCCCTATACTATTTGCTTATATTCCTGAGTTAATTACTATTTCATCACATTATGGCCTGTAAAGAATGAATTTATTGTGTATGTGTGTTTAAACATTTAGTTCCAATTTATTTGTTTCCCAAAGTATGCTCTATTTTTTGTAAAAATGCCATATAGTGCTGAAAAGTATGTATGTTCTTTTGTTGTCCAATTCAGAAGTGCCATAAATATTTTGGTTCTAAATTCAACAAGTTTGTTTAGATCTATATTTTCCCTATTTTAATCTTCCTGTTAGATTTCTCTAACTCTGAGTGAAGAGCATTAAAGTCTACTACTATTATTTCACTAACGTTTACATCTCCTTATAATTTCACTGTTTTCATGTCATTTGGTGAATATTTATTTAATATTGATTCCTTCATTTTCTGTTTCCTTTAAGTAAATGCAATTTTGATTGTCACCTGTTGATAGTGAGTTTTCACATTCCCTTTTGCTGAGACCATGATTGCAACTTGTGATTTTTGTATACACCAGATGCACAGAAAATTTTGTTTCAGTCTCTCATTTTGATCCTATGTATGGCTCTATTTTTTGGATGTGTTTCTTGTAAGAGACAGATTGCGACTTTTCATTTTCTTATTCATTCTGTCACTTTCTTTCATTTTATTGAATTCTTTTATCCATTCACATTTATTGTTATGGGAGTCAGGTTTGTTTTCCTCCATTTGTGTCTATAGTATTGCTTGTAAAAAAATCCCTCTTCTTCTCTTAAGTCAGTGATTTGTCACTACAATGAATTTTGCTTAAATGACTTTGATGTAGGAGCTTATATCCAAATAGGAGAGATAACATGCATATAAATAAGTATATACAAGCTATATATAGAGTAGAGAGGAGGTAATCTTAGAACAGAAGGTGGGCATTAGTAGTTGGGGGAACTGTGAAAAGCTTCCTGCAGAAACAGGGGTTGAGCCTTGAAGGATGCTGAGAGGTAGAGGTGAAGAGGATGAGCATTCTAGGAGATGGAAAAAGCTTGCACCAAGGTGTGGAAATGGACATTAGAATGCCATGTGGGAGGGACTGCAAGGATATTAATGACATCCTCTCCCTTGCTTCTCATTTTGTAACTTGTAGTCTATCATGCATTACAGCATGCTCACACCCTACTACATGCTTCTTTCTTTCCCTCTGGGAGATATTCATTTTCAATTGTTCAGGAAAAGTGGTATTTCATGCCTTGCAATCACATAACAGCATTAGAAAACCAAAATGAAACAAAACAAAATGTAGGCACCCAGCATACAAAGACAGGAAAAAACCCGCCAAACTCCCAAGGAAGAGATATGGAATTAACCTTAAAAAAATAGATGTTATTTTTAAGTGAAAATGATGTGAGAGAAATCAGAGTAAGAGATCTCTAGAAAATTTGAGACTGGAAAGAATGGTAAAAACTGGGAGCAATTAAGAGAGCTAGGAGGTAAAGTAGATGAAGGTGTCAGGTCTCAAGAAGACCTGAGTTCAAATCCTTTAGACACTTAATAGCCGCTTGACCCTGGATAGTCACTTAACCTGTCTACCTCAGTTTCCTCAACTGTAACATTGGGTAATAATACCTACTATCCACTGAGTAATATACATGTGGTGTTTTGCAAACCTTAGATCTATTTTGTGATTGTTAGAGCAGTGGAAAGCTCCATGGTAGAGGGAAACCCTGGACTGAATCCTGGAGGGAACTAAGGATGATCAGAAGAGGGAGAACATTTGGGGCATCTGAGGTCCTCTAGACCTAGGATACCATGGAGAGCAGTTCCCGGCACTGACCAGATGTGCCTAATGATTTATGCCACACATTCTAATAACCTCAGCCCTACACTTTCTAATGAGGAAAAAGAAGTGATGAATATGAAAAATGTTTTCTGAATCTTTTGGAAGCCACCCAGAATGGAGTCTGGCTGCAGGCCAGTGTCCCTCTCTCAAGTCAGGTGAAATTTGAAGACAAAAACAAAAAAACACATGCCTTCTTATTAAAATAGCTTTACTTTTTTTTTAAAAAAAAAGTGATGACAAATCCCATTACAGCAAAACTCTCTTTATATCAAAAAGCTGTATGAGTTTAGGAGGATTAGTTCTTATATTGATGCAACTAATGTCTTTGCCATAAATTCCCACATGTATGTGGTAGGTGCAGAAGGAACACTGATCTGAGTAGACCTGGGAAATAAAAGTCATGCCTCTGGCAGTGGTAATTCACTGCATGAGCTTAAATGAGTAACCTCTTCTAGATGCCTCAGTTTCCTCCTTTGTAAAACTTAGGAAGCTGTTCTAAGTGGTCTCTAAGGATTCTTATAGTTTGAACACTCTATTAATCTGTTTTCTAAAATTCCTCCTAACTCAGAAGTTCTAAGAAATCAAATGTGGTGTGCTGCATAGAGAGATAGATTTGGCATCAGGAAACCTGGATTCGGGAGCTTCATTTGACATATACTGACCGTGTTACCTTGGGCAAGTAATTGACCACTTTAGCGTCCCCAGAAAAATCTCTTAGGCTCCTATGGGCTACATTGGTGAAGATTGATTCTAGCTTGGGTGTTCCCTTCATCAATGAAACATGAGGGCAAAATGACCATAAGAAGGACCCTGCTAAGTCTGACAGTTCAGGTTTTAAGGTTGCTTTTAGGTATGATATTCTGTGATCTAAGATTCTCAGGGTCTTCTCAATCTTGACATTTTGAGTTCTAAAGCAGTCGGACTAAATGGTCTCTAAGATACTTTCCAGCTTTATTCAAAGACTTCTTCTACCTCTAATATTCCCTTTCTAAGACCCTGTCCCAGCTCTGCCATCCCCTGTTCTAGGGCCCCTCCCACTTAGATCTACCATCCCCTGTTCAAAGGTCCCTCCCAGCTCTGTCACTCCTTGTCCTAAGGCCCCTCCCAGTGACAACAATCTGTGTTCTACAATAATAACCCCTAAGCACCTGCCTACATGACATTCCTATGATTCTAAGCTCCCTTTGGGCTCTGCATTCTTTTGAGATGGAGGGCCAGTAATTAGCCACATCAGCAGCTTTTTAGCCCCTCAGTGACAGCCAGGAACTCCAGGAAAGTCGAAGAACAGGAAAACTTGGGTTAAGCCAAGCAGGAGCCCTGGGGACTTCTTGTCCTGCTTAATAAATAGAGATCTCAGTTGGGTTGTTTTTACTACACTGAGCTAATGATTCCTATTTGGTTCTGACCTCTTCAAATTAAAGAGAAGAAAATTGACTAAGTGTTATGAGGATTTTCTTCATAATTTCCCCTTTGGTGTCATTTATTTTTAGCTTGTGATGGCTGAGCTCACGCTGGAAAGTCCCCCCTCCCAGAAATGTCGTGCTGTGGCAAGACTGACGAATGTGTTTCTCCTCCTCCAAGCCAGCTGCATCCTGAGGACTCATAGCGAGGTGACTGCGGCATTACAAAAAAGAGGGGAAAAAAAGGCCCTGGGTTTCTGCTGAAAACTGAGACCTCATTGATGAAGAGCCCCAGGGGCAAAGGATGTCTGAAGGGATTTCTCCTACCTCCCGTACGCAGAGGCGAGGTCCAGAATGGTGCTCTGTGGCTGAACAAAGGCTGTACTGTTGATGTAACTTCCCATAGAGCATCCTCCTTAAAGTCCCCAGAGATTGAGAGTAGAAAAGATAAGTAGGTCCATTTGACAGCTGGGGAAACTGAGGCATTAAAAAGGGAATGACTAGTCTAAGGTTATACAGTAAGTGAATGCATAGGGCCAATCCTCCTACCTAGCTATCCTGACGCAAGGATTCCTTCTCTGCATCATAGTAAGTTCTCTCTCCTCTGACATTCTATGTTTCTAAAGATTCTTTCAGGGCAGCTAACAGCACCACATTTGGGCCTGGAATCAGGAAGACTCATCTTGAAATGTAATGTTGTAATTCCAGTCTCAGATGCTTACTTGACTGTGTGAGCCTGGGCAAGTCATTTCACCCTCCATTTAAGGAAACTGGGCTATGAGCTCTACTATGTTGCTCTACTTCCACCATCATCTGCAAAATGTAGCTACTCACTCTTCACTTGAAAACTAGGGCTATAAACATTTATGAAGTGCCTACTATGTTCCATGAACTATTGGCTTTGGTGCTAGGTGACACAATTGAAAATGGACATCCATCAGTTGGAAGACAAGCCAGAAGAGGACAGGTAGCCTAGTGAAAGCCTTAGAGTTCATTCTATATGAGGATGGGTTGTAGGAACTGGAGATGCTGAGTGTGGAGCACAGAAAATTCAAGGGAGACAGTTTGAAGGCTATCAGGTGAACAAAGGACTTGGCCTTGTCATCTTTACCACAAAGAATAGAGCTGGGGGCAGAGTAGAAGTTGCAAGAAGGTAAATTGCCTACAAATTTATTCTTGAAATGGGTTGCCTCCAAAGGTAATGACTCCTTCTTTATTGGAGGGTTCATACACAGAATGGATGAGTGATCACTTGTCAGAGGGATGGAAGAATTCAATAGGTTGGAGCAGATGACTATTGAGGGAACGTCCACCTCTCAAATGCATTCATCCTCTGGGTCCGTGGTAAGTTTCCTCTCCTCTCTGACATTCTGTGCTTCTAAAAATTCTTCAGGGTGGCTAATTGATGCCATAGTGTACAGACCATTGGGAAGACTCATCTTCCTGAGTTCAATTCCAACCTCAGACCCTTACTAGCTGTGTGACCCTGGGCAAGTGATTTCACCCTTTTTGTCTCAGTTTCCTCATCTGTAAAATGATCTGGAGAAGGAAATGGCAAGCCATTCCAGTACCTTTGCCAAGAAAACCCCCAAATGGGGTGAAGAGGTGGACATGACTGAAAGCAACCAAAAAAACAAAAAAGTGATTCTTTACCTTGGGGCCAAGGTCTCCCATTACATCCTGGATCATCTCCAGTCATCCTGAGGATTCTCAGATCACTGGATTCAGATGACTCTGGAGGAGAAGTGAGGCTGGTGACCTTGCACAGCCCTCCCTCACTCAAAACAAAGTCAAATGAAAATCATCTCATCATTTCTTTGATGGCGTGGTCTTCTTCAGCAACGAAGGACAAACACAACAACCCCCTCTAATTGGGCATCAAGTAAGTTCAGCAATTAATCAATCATGAGATCATAGATTTAAAGCTCAAAAGGACTTTAGAGACAATTGACTTTAGCTCCCTCATTTTATAAGGAAACTGACTCCCAGAGAGATCCAATGACTTTATGAAGGTAAATGTTCATTTGTAAATGTCTGAGGCAATACTGAACCCAGACCTTGACTCCAAGTCAAAATCATTTCCATTACATTACATTCTGCTCCAGTATTTGCTAAGTATTTAATATGTTCCAGTTTCTGGGTATATAGATACAATGAATCAATAAACATTTATTAAGGACCTACTATGTGCCAAACACTGTGCTAAGTACCAGGGATCCAAAAAGAGTCAAAAGACAGTCCATGCCCTCAAGGAGCTTATAATCCAATGGAGGAGATTGCAATCAAATATATACAAACTAAATATATACAGGTTACAAAACGGAGATCATGCTACCTTTGCGTAGGGAGGAGAACAAGACGTGTGGCCTCATTGGGGCATTCATACCTGATCCACAACCTAGGAGGATGCCAGTCAACTTGGTCAAGAACTCAATTTCCCTCATTATGAATGGATTTGGGTATTGATTGATGGTCTCATGCCTTCTCCACTCTTCCTAGGCCCCATGTTTATTTGTCTCAGCAGCCCCCATACAGACATCCCAGGAGCCATCAGATGCCCAGCAATGACCCCTCTCCTCCCAGCTTGGTCTCCTATTAGAGCAAACCAACTCATCATTTTGTTTTGACTGAAGTTTCCCCTGCTGTTCTCTGCCTCCGTCTTACCCCAGAAGCCGCCGGAGAAATCTTTCCACTCCAACTGCTCAGTTTGCACTAAATGAGATTACCAGGCGGCCCTTCCCAGTGTTCCCAGACATTTCATTTTCAATTAGGCAGCTTGCTATTTACCACTCGGGGTCCCTCCTCTTTGTGCACCCGGTTTGAAGGGGAAGACTGGAACAGGTGGCTTGTGGGTCCATGCCAGGCAGGCGGGGAGTGTGGGACTTGGGTCCTGGCTCTTTGCAGGGTTTTTCTTTCTACCCTCTGATTATGTAGAGCAAAAAAGATGCCCTTATCTTTCTGTCATTCTCTCCATTATACAGATAATCATTAGCTAGTTCATGGGGAGCATAGACGCACAGGGATTCTAGATTTAGGCCTGGAAAGGACCTTGGAAACCATTTAATCCAACCCACTAATTGTACAGATAAGAAAACTGAGTCCCAGGAGGTTAACTGAGTCACCACACAGGTAATAAGCATGAGATTTCAAACCAAGTATCATAGTATGAATCAATGGGATATAATGGACAAAGGTATGGACTTCTAGGCCTGAAAAATCTGGGATAGAATCTTGCTTCTGGTTCTTAGAACCTATGTGATCTTGGGGAAGTCCCTCAGCCTTCTGAGCCTCTGTTTCTTTAACCACAAAATGGAGAAAACAAACTCCCTCATAGGATAGTTGTGAGGGTCAATGGAAATAAGTGACCCATGAAAACCAGCTACCATTGCTGTCCCTTTGTCTCCTCCACCTCTTTACCTTGGTCTCTGATTGAATAAGTGGTTGTTTATAAGGGGCAGGGATGACTGACCAAGAATGTCCTGACCAGCTCTAGGACTCAATTCTCCTCCATGGGACAGTGGGAAAGACTTCCCAGGTTTGGAGTCAGAGAATCTGAGTTTGAATTCTACATGAACTATGGACTAGCTGTGTGACCTTGGGCAAATGTCTTCTTCTCTGTGATCCTCAGTTTCCTCCTCTATAAAAATAAAGAGTTGAACTAGATGGCCTCTTTCTAGCTCTAACTTCATGGCCCTATGCAGAAAGGGCATGGGGACAGGGAAAAGAGGCTGTGACTGAGCATGAGAGTACCTGGCTGCTACTCCCAAGTTTTTCACTAATTTTCTGGTTGGCCAAGGTCAACTCAATTCCCCTCAATAGACCTCACTCTCTCCTTAGGTAAAATGTAGAAGATGATTTTTCTCTGGCTGGCATCAAAAGTTTATGAATTTTTTAAAGGCAGGGACATTGAAAAAAAATTCTTTATATCCTGGGAACTTAACACAGAGTCTGGCACATTGTAAGAGCTTAACAAATGGTGGTGGTGGTGTTGGTGGTGGCAGTAATAGTAGTAGTAGTAGTAGCTGCAGGAACAGTAGTGGCTATTGTTGTAATAGTAGTGGTGGTACTAATAGTAGTAGAATTACTAGTAGTAGTTAAACTAGGTGGGTAGTTAGAATAGATAGGTAGAGTGAAGGATAGATAATAGGCAGATAGATGGGTAAACAGGTAGAGGGATAAATAGGTAAACAGATAATAAATATCTTGGTAAAAATGGCAACAAGATGATTGTTTAAGGGGAATACAATGGCAGCTGGGAGACCAGGGAAGACTCCATGTAAAGAAAGTAGCCCTTCTTGATGGAAATTAGAGATTCTAAGAGATAATTAGTGAGAAGAGAGAGCCTTCCAGGTATATGGGGAAGCCAAGAACACAATGCTGTTATTATGCTGGCAATGGTGGTGATAGCAATAGCAGCAGTCATGGTAGTAGTAATAGTTGTAGCAGAAATAGTAGTATTAGAACTAGAAGGAATAGTAGTAGTAACGGTAGATAGTGGTAGTAGTAGTGGTCAGAGTACTAGTGGTAGAAATGGTGGTAGTAGTAGAAGTAGCAATAACCTTCTTTCATATACTACTTTAAGTTTTTCAAAGCACTTAATTTAAGTTACATGATCTTATCTTCACAAAAGCCCTATGAGGCACAACCAGCATCCCTCTCATTTTATAGTTAGGGTAACTGGGACTGAGACAGTCCCAGTGAATTGCCCAGGGTTGCATGGCTAGTAAGTGTTTGAAGCAGGATTGGAACGGAGGTCTTCTCGACTGCCAAGTCCCACTGCCCCCTGTACTACCTAGTTGTTGCAGATAGGCTCATGATGATTGAAGAGAACATTGGATGCCTGCTAGATACTGCAGTGAGGTTCCTGTAAAGTGTGAAGGTCAGCTCTTACTTTCCTTGCCACCTTGATAAGGTCATCATCAAGCCAGAGAACATGTCAAGGGAAGACAAGGAACAGGAAAGTCTCTTAGACGCCATCTGGTCCAAATCCCTCAATACAGAAGGAAACTGAGACCTTGGAAGGGGAAAAAACATACTTGATGTCACATAGCTTATGTGTGGCAGAAATAAAACTCAAAGACAAGTCATGACTATCATACTCACCACCTCTGTGACTCTGGCCAGCTGGGGAGAATGTGGATTTAGAGCCAGAAGAGCTGAATTTGAATCCTGACTTGGCCACATGCTCCTTATGAGAACTTTGGGAAATCATTTCCTCTCTCTTGACCTCAGTATGCTCATCTATAAAATGGGGAGAATAATTCTCAGGATGCTAGCTTCTTGGTTGGAGGAAGGGGGTGGGATGGTAGTCAAGTAAACACCATTAATGCAGTTAACATTCAATATGCAAGAATTTTGAGCTTTTGTTTCAAATGGGTCTTCTAGATTCCAGATCAAGGCCATTATTATTCCTTTTGGTATAATAAATACATTAAAAAAAAACAGATGCAGGAACAGTTGGACAGGAAGGGCCCAGGCATGGGAGGAAGAATCTGATTTGCAAAATTATCTTTGTTTGCCAGAAGGCATGCAATATGCCACCACTAGCCAAGTATGCCACCGGACAGTGATTTGGGTATACTTCTGCCTGCTGGGCCAAGTTTGTGGAAGGGGATTTTTCAGGACTGTTTTCCTTCTTTTTAGGAGGCCTGGGCAAGCTTTCAGCCATTCTTAGAGATGACAGAGTAGAGCAACATTAAACACCATGCTGGGAGTTATGGGGGCTTGGTTTGAGACTCAGGCACTTACTAAGTGTCTGTGCATGGCCACTGTGCAGCCATCAGAGGTTCTCTAGAGAGTCAAATAGTACCAAAGCCGGCCTCCATCATTCTGGTCATCAGCCACTTATCTTGACTCCCATCTGGTGAGCTGGTTGGTCTTTCTTCTTTGCAGAAGCTCCAAGTGAGGCTGCTGTTTGTCTAGAACTCATCTGTTCCCCTTCCCCCATTTGGGGTGTTCTCTCTTCTCCATTAGACTGTGAGCTACTTGAGGACAGGGCTTCTCTGGTTTGCATGTGGAAGGCGGGTTTGGGGAGCTCTGACTATGGGTCAGGCATCGAGCTAAGCACTTTACCAATATTGTCTCATGTGATCCTTGCAATAGCTCTGGGAGGCATAAGCTTTTTTTTTTCTTTTAAATAAATTTATTTAACTTTTTACATTCATTTTCACAAGATTTTGGGTTCCAAAATTTTCTCCCCATTTGT
>CM053773.1:236516582-236543256 GCA_028658325.1 Potorous gilbertii
CCCACTCCATTTCTCTCTCACTGTTTACCTTGATTTCTTTTAAGATATGATCCCATCCTATTCAATTCACTCTGTGCTCTGTCTCTGTGTGTGCGTGCATGTGTGAATGTGTGTGTGTGCACTCCTGTACATGTGTATGTGTACTATCCTCATTTTTGTTGTGGTTTTTCAGACATTTTTTCAGTCATGTTCAACTCTTTATGTTCTCCAGTTCATTTTACAGATGAGGAAACTGAGGCAAACAAGTCAAGTGACTTACCCAGGGTAACACAGCTAGTAAGTGTCTGAGGTCAGATCTGAAATCAAGAAAATGAGTCTTCCTGACTCCAGGACTGGTGCTCTGTACATTATGGTGCCACTTAGCTTCCCTTAGCTGTTTGACATATTGTTGTATTTGTCCTTCATTCTGGGAAAGGACATCAAGATGATGACATGACTTGCAGTTGACGTCATCAGGATGGCTGGAGATGGCCCAGTGTGAGACCCTGGCCCTTTCAGGCTTAGGTCTTATCACATTCTCACTTAGAATGAGATACACCCATTCAATGAATAGGTTTCTTTAAGTCGTTACTCAAGGGATGGCCCCTTTAATAAAAAATAAAACAAACTGGGAGAGGAAGACCCTGAGGGTTCCTCAGTAAAAGAGAAACAATTATTATTTAATATTTACATTCACTCTGTGCTTGGTGGGTGGGGACCTGTTGTCCAGTCTAAGAGCTCCAGAGTGAACTGGGCATAAGGCTTGGTCTTTGAGCAAGAAATTTAGCCAGTGAACCCAAAGTAAAAGAGGCATATATTAAACATTTGATAAATACTCATCTATCTATCTATCTATCTATCTATCTATCTATCTATCTATCATCTATCTATATGTCTGTCTGTCTATCTTCCTATCTATCTATTTCCCAGTTTCCACATCAAGGGAAAAAAGAGTTAATAAAATCCTGACTCACTGGGTGGTTGTGAAGATCACTTGAGATAATGTATGCAAATATTTTGCAGAAATTAAATCACTTTTAAGTGTAGTTTATTATTATAATGACTGATTGGAGAAACAGTGCTGAGTAATGGATAGAAAACTTATCTCAGAGTCAGGAAGATGTCCTACCTTTGATATTCCCTGGCTGTAGGACTTTGGACAAAGCTCTCTGTGATATTTTCTAAGGCTAGGTATGGCAGAGATCTTCATCCATAGAGGCAGTTCTTAGACCAATGACATCACAGGTCTAGTACTTATTCCTATGGTTGTAATTGTGATTTATTATCTCCTCACCTGAAAACAAGGGCAATAATTCCTGTACTGCTCACTTACTAATTGTGTGGACATGGAAACAATCAGAAGGAAAGAGAGGGAGGGAGGGAGGGAGAGAACACATTTATTAAGTGTTTACTGTATGCTAGTTAGTAGTGATGTAAATATTCTCAGAGAACTGAACTGACATACTCACATAGGAATTCAATAAATGAAAGAGGGAGAAAGGGAAGGAGGGAGGAGGGGAGAAAGTTTCATCATGGGGGCAGGGCTGCTGGTGAAGAGGTAAAGTATAGAGGGTGAGTAAAGCTGGAAATGAAATGGTCATGACTGGGACCTCTCATATAATGGTGTTCATGGTTCAGGACTCACCAATCACTAGCTCTAATACTATTTATTCTAAGGTCTCTTGTAACTGTGATGTTATCTAATCTGAAACCATATCTAACTTTGATATTCTATATTCTAAGACATCCTTCTGCCAAATTCTGACATTTTCTAATTTGAGTCTTCTCCCAGGTGTAACATTATATTTTCTAAGGTACATTCTAGCTCTAATATGTTCTATATTCTCCCAATACTTCTAATACTGTTTACAATAATAAGAAAAGAATGAGCTCCTCTGATCTATTTCTCCGATACAAATGTGGTCTTCTTACCAAACCAGGGAGAGACAAGGCAGAGAAAGAAAACTAGAGGCCACTATACCTAATGAACATTGAGGAAAAAAAAAAGAATATACTTTTTCAAAGTAGGATAAAGCAACGTATTAAAAAGATGACTATGACCAGGTTGGGTTTATAGCCAGAATGCAAGGTTGGTTCAATATAAGAAAGATTATAAACCTAATTTTAAGTCATATTAATAATATAAATAATAAAAAACACAGTTATATCAACAGATGTTGAAATGATTTTTGACAAAAATATAACATTATTTTCTATTAAATAAAACACTAGAAGTGAGAAGAATAAATGGACTTTTCATTAATAAAGTTAGTAGCATTTGTCTAAATCAATTACAAATATTTTATGTAATGGAGAAAAGTTAGAAGCCTGGAATAAAACAGGGATGCCAATTGTCATGAGTGCTGTCTGACAGAGTTCTGGAAATACAAGCTATCAAAGCAGGAAAAAGAAATTAAGGGAATAAGCATAGTTAAAGATGGGGGAAAACACTTTTTGATGATGAGATACTGGTGTACTTAAAGAAGACTAAAGAGTCAGCTAAAAATTCATTGAAATAATTAATAAATTCAGCAAAGTTTCAAGGATACAATACAATACATAAATCATCAGCTTGCTTATATTTGACTAAAGAAAACCCAGGGAAATTCCATTCAAAATTGCCATAGAAAGTATAAAATACTTAGGAATGTACTGTTCAATATTCACCCCGGGGACAATATGAATCTAACCATAAAATACTCTGCAGAAATAAAGACAGATCTAAATAATTAGAGAAATAGTCATTGCTCAAGAGAAGGTCAAGTCAATATAAGAAAAAAAAGTAATACCACCTAATTTAATTTACTTCTTCAGTAGTGTACCAAACTTTCAAAGTAATATTTTATGGAGCTACAAAAAAATAACAAAATTCATATGGGGAATCAGAAAGTGAAGAACCACAGAGTTAATAATGAATAAAATCAGGAAGGAAGGGGGTCTATGAATACCAAATCTCAAACTGTTCTAAAAAGAAATAATCAGTTAAATGATTTGATACTGGAGAAAAGGAAACACACACACACACACACACAGAAACAGAGACAAACAGAGGCAGAAACAGAGGGAGATCTGAATGAACAGATTACGTATGTCATGATGAAGAAAACAAATACAGTAGCATACTTTTTGATAAAAAAAAGTTATAAGAGGAAGGATTTACTAGTTGAGAAAATCTATTGGGAAAACTGAGTATCAATCTGGCAGCAATTCAATTTAGAATAACACTTTAACATTGTATATCAACATAAGTTCCAGATGAATACATGACCTATATTAAAGACATCACATGCTAAACAAATTTAGAGAGCAAGAAAGAAAATGTTTTTGGGATTGATAGGGTATGACTTAAAAAGAACAGGGAGAATACCAAGATAAAATGGACAATTTGGGTTATATTAATATAAAAGAGTTTGAACAACAAATTTAACATGATAAAACTTATAAGGGAAAAACTCTTTGCAAACTCTTTACAATATGTTACTCTGACAAAGGTCTCATTTCCAAGATATATGTGGAATTCCTTCAAATTTATTAGACTAAGAGCCATTCCCCAATAAATAAATAGAAAAAGAATGTAAACAAGCAGTTTTCAAAAGAAGAAATGGAAGCTAACAACATTCAAATAAAAATAATCTAAATTACTAATAATTAGAGAAATACAAATTAAAACAACTTTTGAAGTCCACCCTATACCTAGCAGACTTGCAAAGATGACAAAGAAAGTGACAAAATTGGTAGCGGTTGTTGGAAAACAGGCAGGCTAGTAGATTGTTGGTGGAACGATGAATTGTTCCAGCCGTTCTGGAAAGCAAGTTGAAACCATTAGGTTCTTTGACCCAGTACCAGGTTCATACCCCAAAGAAACCAAGTAAAGAAGAAAAGGACCCATAAGTGTATAAATATTTATAGCAACTCTTTTCATTGTAGTAAAAAGTTGGAAATTATTGGGGCATCTTCATACTGGGGAATGACTAAATCCTAGTAAGATATAGGAATGTAATGTAGTTTTTATTGTTCCATAAGAAATGATGAAAGGACCAATTTTAGAGGAAACTGAGAAGGCCTTTATGAATCCAGGTCGAGGGAAATAAGCAGAATTAGAATAATCCATACAGAGATAACATAAAGAAAGACAAGTTTGAAAGAATTTCACCCTCCAATGAATGCAACGATAAACCACAACTCCAAAAGAATGAAAATGAAAATGCTCATCTCCTGACAGAGAGGTGATGAAGTTAGAATGCAAAGAGGTACATTTTTAGATATGGTTAATATGGGAATTTGTTTTGCCAGATTATGTAGAAATGTGTTTAAAAATGTGTTTTTTTGTTTATTTCTACTCAGCTGGGAGGGGATGGAAACATACACATTGACATATATACACATACATACATATGAATAACCATATATATTTATTATTTTGTTTGTTAAGAATCAAACATAATTAAAGCCAACCTTCCCAATCCTCCTCAAAATTTATCATAATATAAATTGTCCAAACCAGAAGGGAACTCAAATTGATCATTCCAAGTGTACACATGGAAATTCAATGATCCCAAGACACTTTTCCAAGATTATACAGGTAGCAAATGGCAGAGCCTTGATTTGAATCCAGACCTCCATAGTTCCAAATGCAATTTTCCTTCCAATGAACCCATGATGCCTTCATGAAGTCTCAAGAATGAGAGGTTTCAAGATGCAAGTTCCTTGAGGTCATGGAAGTAAACTGAAGGCAAGAGATAAGAAATGATTTGCCCAAGTCTTGTCCAAAAGCTCCTTTTGGAATTGGTATCTTTTTTTCTTTTTCTTAGTAAGATTCCTTTAAGAGGAGAATTAAAAAAACAACATTTTCTATTTTAAAGCCCCTCCCAGTCCTGACATCTCCTGTTCTCAGGACCCTCCCAGCCCTGAAATCTCCTGTTCTAAGGCCACTACCAGCCCTGAGATCCCCTGTTCTAAGGCCGCTACCAGCTCTGACATCCCCTGTTCTCAGACCCCTCCCAGCCCTGACATCTCCTGTTCTAAGACCCCTCCCAGCTCTGACACTGAACTGGGCTCAGTATACATTTTTGTTGCTCTTTACAATAAAGACTGACTGATGGATTGATTGAGGGTTAGAGGAGGGGGAGGAAAACATAAAAATTGACTTGCAGAAACTTGAGTCTGCTGTGCCTCTGATAATCATGCTGAGTTCCCACATCTGGGGACTCTTTTCATCTGATTGCACAGTCAGAAATCTCTATCTTGTGGAATACATTTCCTCTTTCTAGAGGACCATGGAGACACAGTGACAAGGATAGTCACAATTTTTACCTATTCTAAGATATCCTGGCCCCAAAGCTTACAGAAATGGTAAGTGGTCTCTGGAGATCTCATTGCCCATAAGTGGAAACAGTGTCTAATTTTTAGGAGATCATGAAATGGAAAGGACACTACTCATCTGAATGCCTGGCTACATGGAGTGAACACCCTGTGTCCCAGTTGCAAGGTGGCACAAATATGCTGTGGTCCATGACCTCATGGAACTTGCATCTCGCAACCTCTCATTCTTGAGACTTCATGAAGGCATCATGGGTTCATTGGAAAGGAAATTGCATTTAGAACTATGGAGGTCTGGATTCAAATCAAGACTTTGCCGTTTGCTACCTGTATAACCTTGGAAAAGTGTCTTGGGATCATAAGCTTGAAGTGGCCTTAGAGGCCATCTCCTCCAACTCTGCCATTTTATAGACAGGAAATTCAGGACCAGGAGGCTACGAGACGTGACTAAGATTGTTGCTATTTTTCAGTCGTTTCAGTCTCATCTAGCTCTTTGTGATCCAATTTTGGGGCAGAGATACTGGCATGATTTGCCATTCTCTTCTCTAGCTCATTTTACTGATGAGGAAACTGAGGCAAGCAGAGTAAAGTGACTTGTCCAGGGTCACACAGCTAGGAAGCATCTGAGGCTGGACTTAAATTCAGGTATTTCTGACTCCATATCCAGAGTACTACCCACTGGGATATCCAGCTGCCCCTGCCTAAGGATGCATGGATGGTAATCATCACAGTCTATGTTTCTAGGACTCAGTTTCCTCCTCTATAAATGAAGAGATTGGAGGGGATAGGCTTGCAATTCTAAATCTATGATTTTATGAGTCAAAATTTTTTTTCATTCATTCAACAGATGAATGCTTATAATGACAAGGGAAAAGTGATGCAAAGTAGAGGTAAGATATAGGCCCTGCCTTGCTCAAAGTAGTTGGAGGACAAGACCTCAACTCTGAGAACTCTATCACTCAATGTCCCATGGCAAGTACTTTAGAAAGATGGACATAAAGTTAGGAATGAGGGCTGAGGAGGATCTTTGTTAACGGATGGCTTCCTGGAGGAAGCTTTGAAAGGATGGAAAGGAATTGAACAGTTCCTGATATTACAAACACCAGAAGGGGTACAGAGGCAGAAGAGACTAAGGTAGAATCAAGGAATGAGCCCAGACGTTGAGTTGGAAGATGTAGCCATCTACTCCAACTTTCCAACTTACAGATGAGGAAACTGAGTTACAGGATAAATTGGATTTTTGGAAACAAGTCAAAGTCAACTAGTTCTGACCAAATATTGGAAGTAAGTGATAAATATATGATAAAGATGATGGGTCCAAACAATATGGTGCAAAGTGAGGAGACCTGGGTTCTACACTAAGACCTAACATGCATCGTTTTGTGAACTTGAGCCAATTTCCTCTTTCCAGGCATTAGCTTCCTTATCTATAAAATGAAGTGGTTGGATTAAATGACTTCTTTTCCTTCTAGCTTAGACATTTAGGGGTAGTGGGGTAGTGTACAAGACAAAAACCTAGAATTAGAAAGACTTACCTCAGAAACATGAGCTACATGACTCTGGACAAGTCACGTCACTTTCTGGCCATATTTCTTCATCTGTAAAAGGAGATCTTTGAATTTAATCTTCTATGAGGTCCTTTCCAGCTCTACATAAATGAATCGAAGAATCCAAGTTCTGACCATCTTTGTTCTAAGGTTCCTTCCAGTTACAAAATTCCATGACTCAGTAAAAGGAAGCATGTCTACCAAGTAATGAAACCTTTCCCACTGTGGCTCGTAGACTGGCTCCTGAGGCAGTTCCAGAAACAGACAGTTTCAACAGCGGCAGCTTTGTTGGAAGAAGGACAATGCTCATTTGGATGTCTACATTCCAGGCTGTTTGTTTAGAAACAAATCGGTCTGGTTTTATTGTTGTATCTCTTACAGGAAATGTTGGATCTGGAAACAACATTGGAGACAGGAGACACACGGCGCAAAGGGAAGAAGGCGGGCTCCAAGCTGGGAAATCCAGGTTCGAATTCTACCTCTGGATATTGAGTGACCTCAAGCAAGTCACTCACTTGGAAAATCAGAGTGTGGGACCAGATGGCTTCAAAGGAGTCTATGACCCTAGGAGCCTAGGCACATAAAGTGTCAGAGCTGAGAACAACCCAAGAGCCTAGAACACAGTGTCTGAGCTGGAGGGGACTAGGAACAGGGAATGTCAGAGCTGGGAGGGCCTTAGAACAAGGGATGTCAGAGCTGAAGGGGCTTTAGAACAGGGACTTAGAACACCGAACAATAAAACTTAAGAAGTCATTAGTGTTTAGGGCTTAGAACAAAGCATGTCAGAGTTAGAAAAGCTATACGAGTGTAGAACATAGAACGATGGAGCTAGACAGGACCTCAAATGTCAACATAGTGTCTGGGTTTGAAGGGACCTCAAAATTTAGACTGTTTTAGCCAGAAGGGAACTCAAAGACTATATGACCATAAAGTCATAGATTATGGGATGGGAAGCACACTAGGTATCACCCTTCCAGAACAGTAAGTCCCCCAGAAGGGAAGCATCTGCCCAAGATTACTGAGTAGTAAGCAGGAAAAGCAGGTATCAAACCAGCTTCTCCCACTCCAAGTCACTTTCCTGTTTCTGTAGACCACCTCCCCCAAGCCTCTTATGTTACAGAAATGGATACTGGGGCCCTAGAGAGCAAATGACTTGGCCAAGGTCACTGGGTTGGAGGCCTAATCTAAGCTTGTGACCCTGGAGTCCTTCACTCCTCATCTGAGGATTTTCCCCCTCATTTTCACTGGAATCATATAAGCCCTTCTCATCACATCTGCCTCTGAGAGGGAAACTACAGGTAGGCGAGAGACTGAAAAGATTTGATCAAAACCTCCTTTGATGATGGGACATGTTGAGTGATTAGAGACCCAATTATCCAATGCATGGAGAAGCAGAGAGGGGCAATTCAGAGTTTGCTTACACATTTTATCATATCAATAAGGAACTTTGCAGCAGCACTTCTCATTGAAAATCCAGTCACGGCACTACAGTGACTTAGGGGTTGAAATTAATTATGGCCAGGCATGCCTTTGTAAGGAAAGCAAAGAATGTATTGACTTTGGAGGTTCGATATAATTAAACAATGCATTTTACAGCAGAGGAGAAAGTGGGCCTATAACTAAGGCTGGGTGACTTGGACTGTGCCCCGGGGCACAAAATTTAGATGGTACTGGAAGCTCTTGCACTTTTCCAGCCTTGAAAAAAAGCAAAAATAGAAACAAACTAAAAAAACATGCCACACCTAATTAGTTATTCCATTCAATTCAACAACCATTTCCTTCTCTACAAAATGTGCAGTGATGGGTTTCATTTTTATAGGGAATCACAGTAAAGGATTTGATGAAGGACCTCGGGAGACATCTAGTCAGATCTACACCTCCACATAAAACCCAGTTAATTTGTGGTCATCCAGACTTTTCAGAATCTCCAACAAGTGAAAACTCATGGTCAGCTGAAGAACCTTATCGTCCTTAAACTCTGATTATCAGGAAGGTCTTTCTGACATGAGGCACAAGTTGGGCATGTTGTAACTTCCATCTTTGCTCCTGGTTCTACCCTCTGAACATGATAAATTCCCTCCTCTACAAGACAGCCCCTCTCCTGTCCCTTTATTTAAAGTTTTCTTTTTTCAGGCTAAACACAACAATTCATTGGATCCATCCTCATGACATGAACTCATCAAGGATCATGAACTTGGTTGATATCTTCTGGGTCCTCTCCATTTTATCAATGTACTTCTTGAAATGTAGTGTCCAGAATTGAACACAAGATTCTGGATGAATTTTGATGAAGGACATTGAAACAATCAACCCCCTATTTCTGGAAGCTCGGCCCCTCGCAAGGTAACCAAACGAACTTTTCTTGCACTCATAAGCTTGTAGTCCACTAAGATCATCAGATCTTTTTCAAAACAACTGCTGTCTAACCATGCCTCCCTCATATTATATTTGCAAAATGCAATGCAAAACTGATTTTTATACATATGACTTGAATTCAAATCCAGCTTCACACACATGCTAGTTATATGACCCTGAGCAAGTCATTTAACCCCTGTTTGCCTCAGTTTCCTCATCTGTAAAATGGGGCTGATAACAGCACCTCTCTTTCAGAGGTTAATCTCTGGATTAAATGAAATAATATTTATAAAGTGCTTATTATAGTGCCTGGCATATAAGTGCTATATAAATGTTAGCTATTTTATTATTATATACATAACTTAAATCTGTTTCTGTATATGAATATATGTCTCTGTATCTATCTATACATACTATACATGTATATGTATACAAATATATGTATACTGCATATATATGTATATATAAATACAGTATACGTATATACTATGTGTATACATATATACAATAATACTTATAGCACACAGCTATATGGTACATAACATAATGTATATATAGTATATAATGTAATATGTATATATGTATGTGTGTTTACATATATGCATATGTACATATCTTTAAAGTTTGTAAAGTGCTTTACACATTTCTCTCATTTGATCCTCAGAGCAAGCCTGGGAGGTAGATACTCTTACCATCCACATTTTTACAGATGAGGAAACTGAGGCAAATAGGTGTTAAGGGACTTGCCCAGAGTCACACAGGTAGTAAGTGTCTGAGGTTGAATTTGAATTCAAGTCTTCCTGACTCCAGGCCAGTCATGTGCCCGTTTCACTCAGACCTTAATCTCCTGACTCCAGCTGGTTTCCATTTTAATTCACTCTTCTGCATATTCCATAGGGCTGCTATGTTCATTAACGTAGGTAATAGATATGTTACTTTATTTTTTTAAATTACTGTCTTCACTTTTTACATTATCTATGTCCTACTTACCCAATATAACCCTCCCTCTTCCCATTCCCAGAAAGCCGGGTTGTATAACAGGAAAGAGAGACAAAGCAAAAATAAAAGAAAACTCTTAAAATTAACTAAACTTGACGTTGTATTTAACTTTCTACACCCATAGTCCCCACACCTGTGCAAAGAAAGAAGGTTTGTCTGTGTGTCTGTTTTGGGTAAAAGCTTGGGCACTATAATTTCACAGCATCCCACATCTATTGTTTTATTGCTTTTCCATTTATATTATTTTGGCAATCAAGGTTGTCATCTCCCTCATTCTCTTTGTTCCACGTGGCATCAATTCACATAAACCTAATCTTCCCAAGCTTCTCTGAATTTCTCATTGTTCCAGGTGAAACCTGAAAAAGGTCAGTCCAGTGGTTAGGGCTTGGGACAGGATCAAATGAGATTCTTGTAGAACATCAAACATTTATCAAAATACTTATTTAGCATTTAACTGATGCTTATCAAAACATTTACTTAGCAGTAACATGGAAGGACAATTCTGAAAGGACAAAGAATTGATTTGGATATTGCACCCTTGTTTTTGCATTTAGCATGGACATGTGCCCAGTCAGTAGGGTGCACCAAGTCTGAGGAGCCCTTGATTATTTATGTGCTGGTCTTTTATATATAGCCAACCAAGGGGCAGCATCAACAGTTTGAGCTTTGGTGCCCTGCACCAATTAAGCCTTGACAATAGTTCAATTGAATTTTAAAGGAAATGCAATCTAGCCTGACCCAAGTGTAGCAGTGGCTCCTCCTATCACAATCATATTCAATGTGTCTTACAGCTGACTTATATCCCATTAAATTCATTCACATTAATTTGTTTAGCCATTCTCCCAATGAATGGGTACCTTTTCATTTGAGTTCTTTGCTTTTTCCAAAAAATAGTGATCATAAACACTTAGGATTTTTCTTTCTGTCCGATCTCCTTGGAGTATCCAAGCAACCATAGGATCTCTGGATACCACTTTTAGTCACTATACAGTAGCCTCACAACACCTACAGCACAATGGGACAGAAAAATGAGGTCCTCTTAGCCTGACTCAACCTATCACAAATGGGCATAGTATTCAGTCCTCAAAATCCTGGCTCTTTGCCTTTTACCTCAAATTCGGTTGAGAAAACACTATCCCTCTCTTCCCAAGAAGCCCTGTTTTCAAGCATATGCCATTTCTCCATTTGCTTTCCTGGTTCTTTCTTTCTTCCTCCCCTCTCAACAACAAAAATTCCATTTGCCACCAATATGGTGACATCTGGGACAAGAATAAAAAACTATGTCTGAGAAAAATGGTGGTGTGGAGCTTGGCCTTAGCTATGGAAGTTATGGGAGGGGTGAGGGAAAGAAGTTCACCCAAGGAAACCAATCAATATCTTCAGTTTAAAATTTTTTATTTTTGGTAACCAAATTCCAAATTAAATTGTTTCTACACTAGTGAAAGCAACAAGGAGCTGATGATGCTCTCTAAAATTCATGTTCTGGGGCAAAGCAGAAATTGCCCCATCTTAGTTACAGCTTGCATCATCTCCTCCCGTTAGGTTGCTTAGATACAATATCATATCTAGATGATTATATATATATATATATATATATATATATATATGTATATATATATACATATATATATATATATATATATATATATATATTCACCCTTCTCTTACTAGCCTATCTTATGGCATAGGGGAATACTAAAGTAAGATGAAACATGATTAATGTCCAATTGCCCAGGGGTACAATTGAGGCTAGAATTGAGACTTGGAACTATTGACTCCCATTACGCAAAGTTGTCCCTTTGAGACCACATCTAAGATTTCCTCCTGGAAGTTTAAGTAAAGGAAAATGAATATTTCTCATAATGGTGTACAGAAGGGTATGAATGATCTATCTCTGGAAATATAGCATGATAAAAACTGCTATCTATACCTTACCTTTAATTTGGTAAATGGCTTTATGCTATCTCACTGGAGTCAACAAATAACATGGTGACGATAGATATTAGTATCTTATTTCTCAGAGATTTCTAAGACTGAGAAACAGGACAGTTCTCTACTTATCATAGAGAAACACAAAAGAGAATCCAATATCCACTTGGAGGTAGATCCTGACTGCAGATCTCCAGTGTTCCCCAGGGATCCCTCCTGACGGAAATCATATGACTTCAAGAATGTTTCATAAATTCCATGAGGTTTGGAAGGGAAATGGACTACAGAAATCATTTAATCCAACCTCCACTTTTTGTAAATTAGGTGCAAAAAATTAGGCCCAAAGAGAGAAAATAATGCCCCAAGGCCACGCAAGGAGGAGGGGATGGAGCTGAGGTCCGGCTTAGCTGCTGACAGTTTTCTCGGGCACCAAGTCAGTTACCCTGTGCAAAGAGGGTTCCCAGCTGAGCTGCGTTTGTTGAGAACACCTGGTGTTCATGGGGCTGAATTAGCCAAACCTCTTGGCACTTTTTTTCCTAAATGTATTTTCTTCTCTTGAAAACAATAAGCAAGATTATCCATCTGGCTGCAGTTATGGAAAAATGGAATGATCCTTTGGATATAGAAGGTGAACTTGCATATGATGTTCTTCCTCTGTCTCTCTCTGCCTCTCTGTCTCTGTCTTTGTGTCTGTCTGTCTCTCTCTCTCTCTCTCTCTCTCTCTCTCTCTCTCTCTCTCTCTCTCTCTCTCTCTCTCCCTCCTTAGTACAAGGTCTTTGTGTTATACATGAGAGTCCTGAGTCAGAGATGGTTAGTGACTTCCCCAAAATCACTGTTAATGACAGCTCTAGGATTAGAGTCCAATCAGTCTTTTTCAGCCCTGACATCCCTTGTTCTAAGCCCCCTCCCAGCTCTGATATTCCCTATTCTAAGGCCCTTCCCAGTGCTGTAGTTAGGGCTCTCCCTCCTACCCTAGCTGAGTCCTCTTAGTGCTCAAAGCAAAAACAAATTTACAAAGGTGTTCCTGAGGACTATTTCTTTCATAACTTACATTCAACTGGACTCAAGCAAATTTGTTTAAAGTGGTCTGTTGTCCCATTGTCTAAATCTAATAGTTTTCCTGATAGTCTATTGATGAGAATGCCTAGTGTTCATGGGGCTGAATTAGCCAAACCTGGCCTACATGGGCCATGAGTTTCCCATTGGAAACAACCAACTCCTCACCAAACTTCCCCTGTTCTGACATCTCTAGCTCATCTCCAGCTGGTTCTTCCATCCCAGGTGATACTGGGAAGATCCCTGGCTAAGGTAGAGAGGGTGTATGAAGTGGGGGGGTGGGTGGGATATTAAAATGACATCTGGATCAGGGAGTCAGAGAAATCCTAATAACTAAAAATTAAATAAGCCAGGGCCCCAGTCACCCTTGGACCCACTACTCAGGGCTCTCTCCCCACTCTGCAGAAGGTGCCAGATCAGATTACAGCCCACAGTTGCCACATTATCCTGTCTTGACTCCACTAACGCTCATTAAGCTCTGAAAATCTTTTTTATGGTGTTTATCACACCTCCAGAGGAGTTTACTGTGCAAATATTATTCTACCATTAAATCCTGCAACAAGGCAACCGTCAACAAGTGGAATTTGTAACGGGCCTGTGGAGAGGCTGAATGACCTGGGAAGGCCAGCCAGAGCTGACAGCCAGGCACACAGCCCTTGGGCTCTACTCTGCAGTGATAAAGCACTCCATTCTGATGCCCTAAATCTTCTGCCACTTGGGCCTGCTTCCCGTAACAGGCCCACTGAGACATCAGGCTTAGGCCTAGAGTCAAATGAGCCACGGGGAGCCACTTAGCACGGCAACCTTCCCCAGCCAGCCAGCATTAGCCGTTTAGCCTGGTTAATCTAGTGGGGGAATGTGGAGGAGAAGGGAAAGGGGGCCAAAAAACCCTGTTGGCTGAATAAGGAGTCAGAGTCTCTGCATGGCCTGACCCACCAGGAGGCCCCAGCCCAGAAATGGTACTTTGCTGGGCTCCTTTCTTCCTCAGCATCCTTAAGGCTCTACTTCAAAGTAGTTTAAAAAGAAGTGACCAGGACTGGATCTGGAAGAAAAGGAATTCATTGTTCAGAAGGAGTAGTTCTGATAAAGCACAGAACAGGGCAACAGACACATACACATACATAAATGCAAACTCACAATACATACATACACATATATACATACATACAAACCTACATGAACAAACATATACACATACATGAAATCAGAGGAGTTGTATCTATTCTAACCCTATTTTAACATTTGACTAAACTCAATTTCTTTAAAGTTACCCTTGTGGGGTCATTTTCTAAATCCAATTATGTATTTGATAATGTCTATTGATGCTATACCTACCCCATATGTTGCATGAGTTTCCTATCTCTGGAGATATTTGAGACCTGGCCAGAAAAATGATGTTCAAGTGTGTCTTAAAGAGGCATGCATTTCAGTCCTGGAGGCTTGATGATGTCATTCTCAATTCTGGCAATGCTCATGGCTCCTTCTAGCTCCTACAGTCTATGCTTTAGCAAAAATTCTTAATTTGGGATTGGTGAATTTGTGGATATTTTAGTAGATAGATAGATTGATGGATTAATAGATGGATACACAGATAGTCAGAGGGATGGATAAATGGATGGAACAATGGATGGATGGATGGATAGATGGATGGATAGATGGATGGGTAGACAGACAGAGGGATGGATGGACAGACAGAAAAACAGATAGATAGATAGATACATAGATAGATAGATAGATAATGGATAGAGAGATGTTTGGTAGATAAAATACATTTCAATATAATTGATTTCCTTTGTAATCCAATGCATTTTTGTATGCATTTCAAAAAAATAGCTTAAGAAGGGGTGCATAAGCTTCACTATACTGCCAAAAGTATCTATGACACACAAAAAGGCTAAGAAACTCTCGTGGAGAGAGAGAAGGCAAAGCTTTGGGAGATACCAGTGCTTATCTGGTAGTAAGGTGAGGTAGGTAGATGGAAGGTCAATGGCTGAGCACAGGAGAAAAAAGAGTAACTCATCCATTTGGAACAGAATCAAGGGATAGCAACCAGACAGAAACCAAGTGAGAGGAGAAAAGCCAGCAAGACCTGGTGTGTAGCAGTGTCAAAGTCTACAGAGGTCAAGTTGAACATAGGCATTAAGAAAAAGGACCTTCCCAGCTCTAACATTTCCTATACTTAACCTTCTTCAAGCCTTGACATTTCACATTTTAAAGCCCCTCCTACCTCTGACACTCTCTGTTCTATGACCCCTCACAACTGTGACGTTCCATGTTCTAAGACCCTTCCCAACCCGTCTATGTTCTAAGCTCTTCCCAGCTCTTAATTTCCATGGTTAATATTCAGCTTTTTCTTCTCCTTCCATATCTTTGCCTTTGACTGCTCGAGGCCCACAGTCTATTCCTTTCGATTTTTAGTAGGTCATTTCCCTTGCAGATGATTCACATATTATACTTGAATTGTGTGTACAAGTATATGTGTGTGTATGTATATATACATATATCTATATATATGCATATACCATATATCCATACACACACACACACACATATATATATATATACATTGCATATGCATATATATGTATGTATGTATATAAAATTATACAGATTATAACCCACCCCATTCGTTGGCTCAACATCTCTTTTGTCCTAGTCGCCATCTTGGAATCAGAATTTCAGCAGCGATGTCACAGTAGCTCATCCCCTTCCCTTCAATTTCTGCAAGTGAAACAAGACCCCAAAGTTGGTTTCCCTGCTCCGATGATGGTTCCAGTCAACGCATGGATGACTGTTTCTCCAGCTCTGCCTCCCTCATCTCCTTCTCACCCCCTCCCCTCCAGAGCAATCATCGTTAACCCACCAATAGACTTTACACAGTGACATTTGAATAGCCAGATCTCTGCTTTGGATTATAGCACATTCATGCATGAGGCTAGTTCTGCAGTAGCCATGACATCAAAGGGGGGCCTCGAGAGGCCAAGCCTCTGACTGTCATCTCCCTCCATTTTATTGGGGAACTAAAAGGCCCTCAGTTGGCACAAATTGAACCCCTTATGAATGTGCCACCCTGAAAGGCCCTTGTGGTAGAAAACAAATTAAATACACCATGTTCTCCGGCACCAATGGCCAAGATGAAAAGATTTCCATCAAAGCCGGCTCAGGGCCCCAATTATCCTGACAGGGAGGGATGCCGCAGTGGGTGCAGGCGTTGGCAACAAAGAGTGTCCAGGCCCAGCCGAGGCTGCTCCATTCAAGGAACCTTTTCTTAAGAATGAAGGGAGCTGCTTTGGAAAGGGATGGCTAGGACTGAAGGCAGAGGACCAGGGTGTGGATGGGGGGATGGAGGAGGGACTGGTTCAGGATTAACCCTCTGAAGACTTTCTCTAGACTTGGGATTTTTCCTCTTATCTGACTGTGGATACCTAGTCGTTATGTGACCTTGGGCAATTCCTTCTCTTCTTAGCCTCAGTTTCCTAATCTGTATGATAGTAGTAATTGGCTGTATTGTAACACAGAATTACTATAGTATATATAGTGATAGAATAATATAACATTTATGTAATTCTTACTAGGTGCCAGATACTGTGTTTGGCACTTTACAAATATTGTCTCATTTGATACCTGGGAGGTAGATATGGTTACCGTCTCCAAAGGGGAAAGGTAGCAAATAGGGTTAAGTGATTTCCTCAGGAACACACAGCTAAGAAGTACCTGAGGGTAAATGTAAATAGTACTACTGTAATGATGACTAATTGAGGCATAGGTACTCATAAGTATTTAATATTTTAAATTTGATTATAACAAAACTATCATTTATAGAACACTCATGATTTGCAAAGCGTTTCATATACATTAATTCGTCTGATTGTCATAGCAACCTAGGAGAAAGGTGCTATTCTGATTCCCATTTTACAAGTGAAGAAAATTTAGGTGATTTGCTGAGGGTGACAGAAGCTAAGAAGTGCTTGATGCTGGATTTGAACTCAGGGCTTCCTCACTCCAAGTCTAGCAGTTCATCTACTGTATTACCTAGCCACCTAGTAATAATTACACCCATCTCACTAGGTGGTTGTACCATGTGCAGTGCTTTGTAAACTTTAAAATGCTGTATCAGTACAAGGTTATGGTGCCCAAAAGAAATAGCCCCCAGTGCTGGGGACTTTGATGGAGTCAGGAGACAAGATTTCTAGTTCTTTTATGGGCATCCAGTCCATCTGGACCTTTGGGCTTTGTTCTCCAAGATCCATTTACACCTCTGCCAGGGAAGAGAAGGCTCACCTAACCAAGATAATAGAGTAGTCTGGACCTCATGCATAGAGAGGGCAATGGTGGGCTTGCCCTTGGCACTCTGGGCATTCTATGTGACCAGCGAGGAGCCCTGGGAGGAATATTGGATTTGGGGTCAGGGAACCTGGGTTCAGATCCAAGCTCTGTCACTTCTTACCAAGGTAACATTGGATGGATCATTTCCTCTCTCTGAGCCTCAGTTTCCTCATCTGTAAAATGAAGTTGTTGGCCTAGAGCAGGGGTGGGAAACCTGTGGCCTTCTAGGTCTTTGGGTGCAGCCTTTTAACTGAGTCCAAGTTTTACGGAATAAATTCTTTTCTTAAGGAGACTTGTTCTGTGAAGTTTGGATTAAGTCAAAAAGCTGTGCTTGAGGACCCAGAGGGCCATGTGCAGCCTTGAGGCCTCAAGTTTCCCTCCCCTGGCCTAGATCATACCCCAAATCTATGATTGTCATGTTCACTTTTATCTTTCTCCTCTTTTCCAGGAAGATTCTCTTCATCTGGAAGACTGGAAAGGATTCTGTCTCCTTTCTAAGTCATTTGAAAATGTCTTATATGAGGTAGAATATTAATGTGCCTTTAGAAATAACAATCATTGCTGACATTTCTTTCTTCAGTGCATTAAAGTTTTCAGCACTTTCTGTTACTCACAAGAACCCTGGAAGGCAGGTGCATAATAACATTTAACATTTAAAAATATTTTTTTACAGGTGGGGAAACTGAGGCTGAGAGAATGAAGTGATTTGCTCAGGGTCACTCCAAGTCTGGGGTAGAATTTAAATTCAGTTCTATCCTGAATTCAAGTCTCGGGCCCTCATGCCCCCTGTTTCACCCAGTAGCCCCCAGAGGGAAGGCAGGATTTGTATGAACAAATACCGAGAAGAAAGCAGAACCAGGACAAAAACCCCAGTGACCCCAGTGATGGAGATGAAAGAGACCCCCAAAGGGAACGGCAATGGACAATCTGGGTCTCAGAGAACAGACTGTTAAACATAATGACCCTGAAGTCAGGAGAGTAGGATCTCCTGCCTTCACAGTGTTTGTGGTTGGATTTGAATTGAGGGCTTCCTGATGCTGGAGCCAGCATTATATCTTGTGCACTACCCAGCTACCTCCATTTCTGATACTGAACATCTAGTACCTTCATGAAGCCCTCCAGCGAAGGAGAGCTCATTTCCATCCCCTGTGGACATTTGGGCAGATCACTTAACCTTTGTGGGTCTGAGTTTCCTCATCTGGAAAATGGGTGAATTGATCTTGAGGACCTCTGAGGTTCCTTTTGACTTCCCTCCATCCTCTCCTTCTTCTCTGTACATGTCCTACATTGTAGGGGATAGGATGAGAGGAAACTAGATATGTACACATCAATATCCACCAATCAACATCAATATCCATCAATCAATATTACCCAGGGTACAGAGCTTAACAAAGCTTCCTCTACCCATGACCTTCATCATGGATATCTAGTATCACTTTACAATAAACCTATGATGTATTTACTACTGAGTCCATTTTATAGGAAGGGTAAACTAAGAATCAGGGAGATGAATCCACGTGATCAAATTCACACTGAAAAAACAGGCATAGTCTCCTTATGATTAATGGTTGCCATCCTCAATCCACTGGGAGATTGTTGGTAGCCCTGAGGCTACTCATCCTAAGGGGATGAATTGGATCTCAAAATCCTTTGTCGCTCCTGTGAGTTTTTGGAAAGAACTTGGGATACATTCTAGATCTCATGTGCTGTGTTCTAAGGCCCCTCCCAGCTCTGACATACCCTGTTCTAAGATCTTTCCCAACTACGATTTTCTGTCTTTTAAGACTCCTCCCAGCTCTGATGTCCCACGTTGTGAAGTCATTCTTACTTCCAGCGTTCTCTACTGGAAGGTCCCTTCCAGTTCTGTGATTCTATGTTCTGTTACCATCCAGCTCTGACATTTCCTATTAGAAGGTCATTCCTCATGGAATTCTGTCCTGTAAAGTCTCCCCTCTGCCCAGACATTGCCTCAGTTTACCATACAAGTTAGCTCCTAGCTGTGTGACACTGGCCAAACCCCCTGAGAACTCCTCCTATTTGTGGGGCTTCCTTCACCTTCCTCCCATGTAAAATGGCCATAAGAACCTTAACCCTTTCCTCTTCTAGTGCATCCTAGAGCAGGATAGAGCTGTGACCCAGGGTTACTGCTATTCACAACCCTTCTCCCTTTCTTCCAAGTGGACAGATCAGAGTTCAAGCAAAAGTAGCCCAGCCTTCTCCCCCACTGCATGGTCCCTTTATCCTACCCCTCCTTCCTCCCCTCCAACACACGTGCCTGCATGCACACACATACAAGCCCCCCACTCACACATGCAGACACATTCAAATACACACACACAAACATGCACATACACTCACACATGCACTTACACTCCCACATGCAGACACACGCTCACACACACACACAGTCTCTTTCCTTGGCCCTGTCTCTTTAAAAGCTCAGACAGAAGCAAAGGCTCCCAGTGAGTCATTGGACAGGAATGTGGGAGTCCTCCCAACACTCTGCCTCTAAAAGCCTTTTAATTCCAGTTTGGTGATGAATGGGCCAAGCCCCTGAAATGAAATGTTCGAGGCTCAATGTACCATTCCTCCTGCTTGTAATTATTTTTGTACAGAATATGTCAAGTGTCGGCTTCAGAAGAGCCCCTTTCGCATGCAAACATTTTGTGATTAAGTGGGGCTTACTTAATTAAGCACTTTGTAATGACTCTTAAACCAAAGAGTAGTGGATTAGTATGTCCTATTTGTGTCTGTCATGTGAAAGGCGCACTAATAACAGGTTGCGGCAGACAATTAGGGTTAGGCTGGAAGGTGGTGGCAGGCATTGAGGCAGCCTGGGGGAACCCAGACAAACCCCCGTGGGATGGGGGTGGCCTCCCAGGAGGGGCCCTGGGCAGGGGAAGCAGGGATTTGGGCAGAGATGATGCCACGGCAGAGACAGTGGGAAACACTGGGGAACTTGGGCAATAGATTGGACTCTTGAAGCCCTGATCTCCTTCTTCTCCAGATGAGACCAGGGGAGCCCTGCCTGACCCCATGTCTTTCATATGGAGCCCATGAGATAATGGAGGTAAAAGACCATTGTCCAAGGAAATGCACGGGTTGCCAATGATGCTACTGTGAGCCCCGGTTTTTATTTTGGCTACAAGGGTCCTTAGAGTTGGTGATTGTGGGCATCTATGGAAACATTCATGTTTTAATAGGTGAACATGGAATCTTGTATCCTGGAAATACAATTTGGCTTGAACTGGCTCATACTGGGCTCTTCTTCCAATGCCAAATATAGAGAAAGAATAAGGAGCAACCATTTCTGTCCAAAATGAAATCAGGTAGAATGTGATATTAGGGCAGCGGCCAGGTAGTATAGGGCACAGAGAGTTAAGACTGGAGTCAAGAATTCTCACTTTCCTGAGTTCATATCCTGTCTCAGACACTTACTAGTTGTGTGACCCTGACCAAGTCACTTCACCCTGTTTGCTTCAGTTTCCTGATCTATAAATGAGCTGAAGAAGAAAATCGCAAACTACCCCAGTATCTCTACTGAGAAAACCTCAAATGGTCAGAGATGACTGAAATAACTTGACAACAACAAAAGAAAGTACTATTCACTTCAATGTCCCTCTAAGGACCCATCCAAATTTGACATTCTTTATTATAAGGCCCTTTCTAACTTTGCTATTGGATACTCTAAGGCCTCTCTAGAGCAGCTTTACTATTCTATTTTCTGAAGTCCTTTTTAGTTCTGACAATCTATTTTCTAAGGTCACCTTGCATTCTAACATTCTATTTTCTGTATAAAGGTTCCTTCCCCCTCTTAAGTTCTGTGTACTAAGGTTGCTTATAGTTCTGATATTCTGATTTTCCCCATCACGACTCATGGAGGAACAAGGAAGTTCAAAAGCTTTGCTGCCAAGGGTCATTGCTAATTCCCAGGCTTTGCTTACCACCCTTATGATGACATCACACAAATGAATGTTTTCAGGGGAGTCCTGAGGGAATGCTTCTCAAATGTACAATTATCCCATGGGATGCTGGGAAAGGTGTTTATTCCACATTTGATTCTCCCATCAACTCCCTTGCCATTAACTCCACGTCCTCAGATGACCTTTCCTAGGGTTGTCTCGGATGATCTAGCAAGTTGTATATGGAAGCTTCCTGCCTGAGGTAGAATCTTTCCCCCTACCTATCAGGAAGTGCCTGGCAGAATTCTGGGACTCACAGACTCCAAGAGAGACCCTTAGACTCCTAGAATTTCAAGGGTGAAAATGACCTGGGTGAGCTAGTCATAGAAATCATGGAATATTGGAATGATGAGCAACTATTTAGTCTAGCTCATGGTCTCCTCCCTGCAATGGAATTCCTGCTTTAATATGTGAATTTACATAGTGTGCTAAGGTTCATGAAACACTTTATATAAATATTTTTTATTTGATCTTACAACAAGCCTGCAAGGAAGGTAATATTAATATTTTCCATTTTACAGATGAGGAAAATGAACTAGACAGAAGTGAGTTGCCTAGGATCACACAGCTCAGAAGTTTCTGTGATGAGATTTGAACTCAAGTCTTCCTGAGTCCAGGACAGCTAGGTAGCACAATGGTTAGAAGGCCAGGTTAGAAAGACCGAAGTTTAAATTTAGCCTTGGCTGAACTGAGTAGCTGTGTGACCCTGAACAGGTCACTTAACCCTGTTGGCCTCAGTTTCCTCATCTGTAAAATGAGATAGAGAAGGAAATGGCAAACTGCTCCAATATCTCTGCCAAGAAAACCATCCCCATCATCTCATTCCACTTTTCTATAGTTCAAATTGTTGGGAAGATTTGTTTTCTTGTCATTGCTTGTAATTTGTTGTTATTGTCTGTTAGACAATATTATCTATTAGACAAAATCCAGATTTGGTGTCCATAGGAGAAATTAGTCCATCCAATGACCTACTAAACCCCCTGTTTTACCTCCTGTGATTTTCACAAAAAATGAAAACAAAACACCTTGTGATATAGGTGCTGTTAATATTCCCATTTTACAGACCAGGGAACTGAGGTACAAGTAGAACTGATCTGTTGAGAGTCACACAGATTGTATTCAAAGCAAGCTCTTCTAGATTCCAAGTACAGCCTTCCATCCTCTGTAACACATTGCCCTTTGCTAAATACAAAATCCATCAGCATCCCCCATTGCCTGGGTTTCCTGTTTCAGAACGGGCTGAAAGCAGACACACTGAGAAGGGTTGTTTGTGGAATGTCTCCAGGGAGCCTTGGGGCAGGAAGGGTAGCAGCCCAACCTGATGAGATTACCACTTGGGTTTGGAGCCCCCAGGTGTGCCTGCAGTCCTCAGCCCAAGGACCCACCTTCTCTTTCGGCACCTCCTTCAGCTTGGTAATGCACACTGCTGCCTGTCTTACGGTTGACTCTCTACCATTCCATAGAGTGCAACAGGAACCACATCTGGAGTCAGAAGTCCAGAGTTCGTATTCTGACTCCCTTAACTACCTGAGTGACATTGAGCAAGTCACCACCATCTCCTTCTCAGTAAAAATAAGGGAGTTGGATGGCCTCTGATACCCCTTCTTGCTCTAGCTAGATTTTATCATCCTGTGATGCTACCCATATCACTTTGGCAAGTCACGCCTCTGGGCGTCAGTTTCCTCACCTATAAAATGATATAATTGAACCAGATGATCCCCAAAGGCCTTTAGGATCTAGATCTAGAATCCCATGTGGTTCTATACTCTTTCCATCACCCTGGTGTTCATGCCTTATCTCCCTATGCCTCAGTAAGGTTCATATAGGCAGGAGAATGGGTCATTATATGCTCCATCTCTCCTAGTGCCCAGCATAACCCACAAAGTAGTCACTTAAAAAATTTTGTCGAATGGATGAGTGTCAATAATGCGTGTCAGATAATGAATATGAATGCCCACCATGGGGGTAGGCTTTCGGTAAAACTGAAAGGATTTGGGAATTCAGAATTGCTGATGCTTTCTCCACCAGCGCGGATAATTTTTTTCATTAAACACTCATTTATCCTGCCTCTACTATATACTAGGCACTGTGGAAATACTACAACAAAAATGAAACTCCTTGCCCTCAGAGAGCTTCTAATCTAGTTGAGGGATACAATATGCATTTATATTATGAGCAGTTGATGACATCATGATGCACAGAGTGCCAGGCCAGGAGTCAGGGTTCAGATCTGGCCCTCAGACACTTACTGTGTGACCCTGGGCAAGTCACTTCACCCTGTTTGCCTCAGTTTCCCCACCTGTAAAATGAATTGGAGAAGGAAATGGCAAACCATTCCAGTATCTCTGCCAAAAAGACCCCAGATGGAGTCACAGAGAGTCAGACAGGATGGAATGACTGAACAATAGTAGAATGGCACCTAATGCGTGCCAGGCACTGTGCCAAGTGCTTTATAAATATTATCTCGCTTGAATCTCACTAGAACCCTACAAAACAGGAGCTGTTAGTACCCTCATTTTTTCAATTAAGGAAACCAAGGCAAACAGAGGTTCGGAAGAGGTTGTATAAATGTTAACTATTATTGTTAATATTGCACGTACACCAATAAGAAGATATGAAACCGTTCTCAGGTATAGTGTGGCTGAGGGGGGAGCCCTGGTGACTAGCAGCATTAGACCAGAAAATAGCCATTTCTAGAGGTGAAAGAGAGATCAACTCATCTATCCCTCTCATTTTACAGAAGAGGGAACTGGGTCCCAAGGAGGGATCAAAAGACCTCAGATATGTAGCTGCAAGGGAACTCAGGGACCATCTAATACAACCCATAGACTTTACAATTGGGGAAATAGAGACCCAGGGAGGGATCATGAGATCGTGTGTGTGTGTGTGTGTGTGTGTGTGTATTCATCCTTCATGGCTGAAGGAGACCACGCCATCAGAGAAATGATGACATGGCTTGCACTTGACTTTGTGTTGAGGGAGGGAGGGCTGTGCAGGTCACCAGCCTCACTTCTCCTCCAGAGCCATCTGAATCCAGTGACTAGATATTCATCAGGATGACTGGAGATGACCTAGGATGAGGCAATTGAGGTTAAGTGACTTGCCCAAGGTCACACAGCTAGTGAGTGTCAAGTGCCTGAGGTGAGATTTGAACTCAGGTCCTCCTGACTCCTGCACTGGTGCTCTATCCACTGCACCACCTAGCTGCCCCTATGAGATTCTATATCTAGACTCAGAAGGCACCTTACTGACCAGCCACAAAAGTTAAAACTGAAGCCCAGAGAGAGATCACAGGATCGTACAACTTTAGAGCGTTAGAAAGGATCTGAGAGACCACCTCACACAAACCCTTTTTATACTACTAAGAAAACTGAAGCATAAGTGGGTGAACTGATATACCTTAGAAGATAGTCTTGGGAGCTACTATGGTGCCTAACAATTCATCTGTAATTGGCAGAGAGAACTATATACTGGAACTTTGGGTCCAAGCCTTGTGGGTGGTTACTGACCCTAAGTGAAAGCCCTTCTGGCTTGGTCAGACCAGCCAGAGGTTGTGTTCTCCTGTAAGAGCCAATGGGAGTCCAGGGTCACCTCTATGGTACAATGAGGTATCCGAGAAAGATTTGCTGGAGTTTTTAAAAATAGATTATAAAAATAGGCCGATGAGTCCATCTCTAAGAATTGCTCCCCCTTCCCCGCCTCGTCCCATCACTAAAGACATGTATCTATAATAGGACTTGGGTTTCAGATGGTGCTCCTGGCCTCAGGGCCCTGAGGCTTTGGCTCCATCTCAAGGAAGCAGACCACAGTCTCAGAATAGCCTTCATATTAATTCAGACAAATGCTCCCAGGGGGTGGTGGTAGAAAGAAGGCATCTTGTCTGTCTGGGAAGCCCAGCAGGACTGGAATAGGACAGTTATAGAATTCTGGATCCAGAGCTAAAATGGATCTTAGAGATCATCCCTTCCAATACTATCATTTTACAGATAAAGAAACTGAGACCCAGTGAGGTCACTTAGAGGGAAGGAAACAAGATGTGATTAAAGCTTAGATTCTTTGGGTCTGAATTCCATAGCACACTTTTCACTCATCCAGAAGTCCCAGATTCATTTGATGTTTCTTAACTTTCAAGATCTGGAGGTCCCTGCCTCCCTTCAAGCCTCAAGTCAGGCCCCTCTTGTACCAGCTGCCCCTAGAGCCTTCACTCTCAGAATACCTCCCATTGGACTATTAGCTTCCCAAGGGTGGAGACTGCTCTTCTCTTTGTGTCTGCTTCCCTGCCTGGTTCTGATTCCCTGAACAAGATGGTGCTCCCAACAGAAGCTCATCACTTCTCAGGCTGCTAATTAATTCAAGCCTTGACTAACACCAATTCTCTCAGCCTCCTTTCTCTTCAGTTGGAGGACTGGATGATGGAGGACCAAATTCCTCCCAATGCCTTCCTTTACAGAGAGCAGAAACTTGCCTCTCACCTCCTTCCACTCTGTACCTGTTAGTGACAACATAGGAGTTGGTTGCCTCTGGTCCATCCCCTCCTTTTTCTACATCTCCCTTTAGACTTGCAAGCTCCTTGAGGGCATGAATTCTTTTTTATCAATTGTATCCTCAGCTGTTAGCACAGTGCCTGGCACATGGTAGGTACTTAAAAAATGCTAACTGACAGTGATTGATTGACTAAAGTCTATTCTGTATCATGTATCTAGCTATTTGTATACTGTCTCCACCATTATACCATAAACTCCTTGAGGGCAAGGATTATTTGGGCCTTTCTTTGTCTCCTCAATGCTTAACACACTGTCTGACGCATAGTAGGTTTTCAATAAACGCTTTCTGACTTACTGACCCTCTAACTGCCTGGGTATGAGTCTCTAAGGTGCTACCTAGATTAAGAAGGATGAGGGCCACTGCTGACTCAGACATTAATCCTGGCAATCAAAGCCCTTTACAACTTAATTCCAGTCTGGAGTGGTATCATGTTACTGTGGAAATGAGAGGTCAAGGCTGTCTATTCATACAGATTTGTTACTCTCTGGCCTCCATGAATTTGTTCACTGTGTTCTATAGGCCTGGAATGCTCTCTGAATGCCCTCTGTCCCATCTCTGTCTATAAAGCTCTTACTCATCGGTTAATTCCCAGCTCAGACTTTGCCTCTGATGTCTTTCCTGGTTTATCCCAGGAGAAGGAGACCTCCTCCTCCTCTG
>CM053773.1:236543356-236592123 GCA_028658325.1 Potorous gilbertii
ATTAATATGGCATAGTATAGTATAATATAGTATAATACAGTGTAGTATAATATAATATAGTATAATGTAATGTAATATAATATAGTTAATATAACATAATATACATAACATAATATAATTTAATGTAATATAATACAAAGCAATATGCTCTGTAATAATGGTATATAAGCATTTTGATTGTATATAATTACTATTATTAATAATTCATATAGCATTGTATCACATTTCTTTTTTGTACTTGTCATTCTCAGTTATAAAATAATAATTTATGTGTCTTTTTACTCCCTGTTGCCTGCTACAGACACACACACACACACACACACACACACACACACACATACACACACACATTGGGCAATATACACTTTGAGGACAAAGATAGGATCATAGACCTAGAACTTAGAGTCCAATACCTTCATTTTACAGATGAGGAAACTGAGGCCAAGATGTGTTAAGTGATTTGTCCAATGTCATTGAGGTCATAGAGGGGTCTTAGAGATCATCCAGCATAACCCTCTCATTTTTACAGATGAGGAAACTGAGGCTGAGAGAGGTGGTGAGTCTAATCCACAGCCTCTCATTCCAGAGTTAGTGCTATACCAAAAATGTCTCCATCTCCCCGCTCCTGGAGCACTAAACCCTGCACAGATTAGGGGCTGAGTCAATGTTTGCTGAATTGAATTTATTGAATTGACTCCCTTGGCAATCCTTCTGCAGAAAAATCATCTTTCAGTCTCCTTCTTCTGTAACCTCACAGTCCTCCTGAATCTCCCTTAATCCATCATCTCCAATACCCAATCAGTAGCCCCACTCTGTCATGTTGGTCTCCACTTCTGCCTCTATCCCTTCCACTCCATTCACTGGACAACTGCCCTACTTCACTCTCTCATTACCTCTAGAATAGGTGGCTAGAAGAATCACCTAATCTGTCTCCCTATTTCCAGCCAGATTAGCCAATTTTCTGTTACCTAAATTCACCAATCGTTCACCTGCTTTGATGCATTTGCATCAGCATGTCCCACACATCTGAAATAGTCTCTCTTCTCTTCTGCTTGCTGGGATCTTCACTTTGCTCAAGGTCCAATTTTGGTGTTATGGAGGTGTCTTCCCTGGTCCCCTTCTTGATCAGAATTCCCTCTCTCACCTTGGATTACTATGTATGTTCTGATCTGCTTCTGCATTCTCTACCTTCCAACAATGTCATCTCCTTGAGGACAGGGACTGTTTGGATTTTGTCTCTGTTTCTCCATCACCAGCCTAGTACCTGACCCAGAGTTCATGATTAACTCATTCTTTTTGGATTAAATTGAATTGGACACTCAACCCATAATGGACAAAAGAGAAAAACTTCCAAATAATGATGACGATGATAAAAAAATAGTTCCCATGCATATTTAAATAAGGTTCAGTGTACTTTTGCCTCACAACAAACATATGAGTTACCTAGTTCAAGTATTAATGGTCATGAGTTTTTCTGTCAGTTGACATAGCTGAACTTTGCCACCAAGACTCAGCTACTATCTTACACTGGTACTTCCCCCAGTTCTCTTGAATATCCTTCATCACCTTTGACCTTCTCACTCCAGAACATGTCTCCTCCATGCTGGCTCTTTTCTCATTGATGAGTTCCTCCCAGGGTGGGCCAATCTGCATTCCCTTCCAGGGTCTGCTTCTGACTTTCCAACATTGACACCATACTTCCAAGTATCACCCCAACCCACTCTTCTTTTCAGCTCCCTTTTCTGGGATTTCTTCCTCAGCTAGAATGTAAGGTCCTTGAGATCAGGGACTATCTTTTCATTTATATTTGTAGTCTCAATGCTTGGCATGATGCCTGGAATCAAGTAAGAACTTAGCAAATACTCATTGCCTTGGTTTGTCTTGCTTATCTCAGATGAAGAAATTGAAACTCAGAGATTCTAAGAGATTTACCTGGGCTCACACAGCTAACTTGGATTCCAAAAAGATGTGGGTTTGAGTTTTCCTTCAGACCCTTCCTATGGTTGTGGTACTCTGGGCAAGAGACTTAGCCTTTCAGTGCTAGAGGCAAATTTCTAAGACTAGCTGTAGAGAAGGAGCTAACCTATCTAGGTAGAAGGAGTCTCTCCCTTGGAACTTTCCTATGCCAATGAAATCACAAGTTCATTCCTGTCCCCTATCCTTATCCCTCTGGTTTTTTAAGTCTTTCTACATCTGAACACTATCAATCAACACATTTGCTTTGCTTTCAAGTTTTCTGTCATCAACAAATTTGACTGATTAACTCTCAGTTCAGGTTCTATGAGGAAAAGAAAATGGATTGGAAATACCTAACTGGGTGAAGAGAGGACTCACGGACAGCATACTTCCTGGAGTAATCCCTATAGCTATCATCCTGGGAATCATCTCCAGGAAGATGGAGCTCTCCATCCACCCCAATACCAAATGCTGACCAAGTGGGGCCCCAGGAGGGAAAGAAACACCAATAGCACTGGCCTTTCCAAACTTCAACACACAGTTGCATATTCTGTCCCCTGCCCCTTCCCCCAAAATCCCCACTTACCCAATCTGCTGTTTCAAAGAGGTTGGTGCTTGGTGGCCAAATCTTAGAGTATCCTCACTAAGTGAGTGGTCTCTTTCCTCTTTCCGTCTTAATTTTAAGACCCTTGAATTGAAATCAAGGAAGAAACAAAGGTACATTTGGTGGAGGGCAGGGAGAGGGAGTTAAATAGTTCATCTTTTGCCCTCAAGAATGAGACTTTTTCTTTTACTTCTTTGCATTCCATCCTTTAGCCATCCTACCCCCCAACACACACACACACACACACACACACACACACATTAGCTCCTACTCAGTTACTCCCTGAATCCCCCCAGGCATGAGATAACATTGTGTGGGGTTAATATCATCCTTTCTGGGTTGTCCTTTATTGCAAAATGGTGCTGCTTGGATCTGGTTCAGGAGATGCTGGGAGGATGAGGCTAAGAGGAAGGCAATGATCCTTCCAGTTCTCATATTCTCTGCTCCGTTCTAAGGTCCCTTCCAGCTCTGACATTCTACATTCTAGGGACCCTTAAAGTTCTGACATTTTATATTTGTAGGTTCCTTCTAGTCTGTTCCCCTCTTAGCTCTGACATTCTCTGTTCTAAGGGTCCTTTCAGCTCTGACATTCCCTCTTCCAAAGTTACTTCCAGCTATAAAATTCCTTCTACTTAGGACCCTCCCAGCTCTGACATTCTCTATTCTAAGATCCCATTTGGTTTTTCCCTTCTCCATTTTATATTGTAAGTCTCTTTTTAGCTCAAAAATTCTGTATTCTGTCCTTTTTTCTGAGGTCCCTTTGAGGTTCGACATTTTCTATCACATGGTCCTTCCCAGTTCTGACATTCTATGTTCCAAGTTCTTTTCTAACTCAATCTTTTGATGCAAAATTCCTTCCAACTTTGACATTCTCCTTTTCTATGAGAGTTCAACAATCTCTACTTCAGATGATGTCTCAGGTCCACCCCTCCTCTTTTGTTCTTCCTCCCCTGGTTAGCCCCAGATGGTTAGGCAAACCTAAAGCCCCTCCATCTTCCTGTAAACTCTGGCTCATGCCCTGTTATTGGTAGTAGGTCATCTGTAAGACCTTATGGATAGAATCATTCACCTTTAGTTGAATTTAAAACAAAACAAGGTGATATTTCATGAGGAACAAGAGGGAAAGTATTGAAATCCACCACAATGCATGCCAAGACTCTCACCAGAAGCTCTGGAGAACAAAGGTGCTAGAGACCCTTCCTCTGTTGATTCACATGGGAATCAATAACAATCTGCTGCTTCTGGGCTTTTTGGAGTTCCAGGATTCTTTATGTCATTTACCCTTCCATTCTGGATCTATCTCCTTGGTGTTTTAGTCAAATATTTACCTAAGGAGTGACGTGCCTTTTGGAAATGCACAACACACAAATATACTTGAGAGGGACTTTTTTATCACTATACACACACACACACACACACACACACACACACACACACACTGATATCAATAACAATGACAAACATCAGTGAGTGACCTGGGAGTCCCCAGTCCCATGGTGCTGTCTATTAGATTCTATTTTAGTCCCAAACTTGCCCTTCATTTGCTTTGGGACATTAATCATTTAGTGTCTCTCCAATGATAATGGTATGTATGGAGCATTTGGCCATCTAGGGGATGATGACTGTTCATGTATATCTAACTTTAAGGTTTGCGAAAGCCTTCAATATATCATACATCACTTGATTTTCTACCACTACTCTGTGAGGTAAGTGCATTTCTTATTCTCATTTTACATATGGAGAAACTGAGGTGGAGAGATGAAATGTGACTTGTCCAGAGTTGCATAGCTAATAGATGTCTGAAGCAAGGTTTGAACTCATCTTCCTAACTCTCAGGTCCAAAGCTGTCTCTATTAGACAAGGATGGCTATATATTTTCATTAGACCAAGGAGGAAACGGAGATACCGGGAACTGAGGTGCCAAATCCCAAAATCACACAAGAAGGAGAGGACCAAACTAGACCTTGAGCTCCGGGCCCCAAGATACAATGATGGGAACTGAGAATCATTGTTTTCCTCTAAGAAAAATGAGATTTATTCAAAGGAACCTGGAACTCTGAAATCCACTGAAGGGGTGAATTGAGTTGTGTGTAGGTGTATTTTCAATTCAGTTGAATAAATATTTTATGGAGAACCTACTATTCAACAGGCACATGCTAAGTGTCTTCAAGGCGTTGTCCTCAAGGAGCTTAAAATCTAATGTATGCGTGAGGCATCTGCTGGGTATATGTGCATGGTACAATGGTGGCATATTTGCGTGTGCTAGATGTGTGTCTGTGTGGGGGTGCCAGGCACAATTTATATAGGTTTGTTTATGTTAAGGTGTGCATTTATGAGGTGTGTCTGCACGGTTGAACAGTTTATGTAAGTATGGCGGTCCTGTGAATTGTGTGTGAGTTTTATGGGGATGTGTTATACAGGTTTTATATGTTTGTCATTTACTATGTCTGTGTCTGTTGTGTGTGTTCTATATATAAAAGTATGTTGAATGTGCTATATGGATCATCTGTGTTGTGTGTGTATAGTTGGAACACACAAGTTGTACTTACTTGGGCTGGTAAAATCTCAGGTAGATTTTTATGAGGGTGCTACAGGAGTGAACATGAATTGTGCAGGTTTTCTGTGTACTGTGAGTTCATGTTGTATATGTTTTTGTGTTGGGTGGATGTGTATGGATTATGTGGATATTTTGTGTGGGTTTTTAATAGGTAAGAATTTGTATATACAGGCTGAGTTCATGTCTTTTATTTGTTATGCGTGTGTGCATGTGCGTGTGTGTATGTGAGTGTGTGTACACGTATGCATGCAGGGGTGCTTCTGTGATCTTTGACCTATATATATGTGCAAGTGTTCCTTGGGTCCTGTGTAAACATGTGCATGAACCTGTGTATCATATATGTGTCTGCATGCACCTTTATTGGATATTTAAAGGAATGATTCCCAGTGACAACAACTGTCTTTGGCAGAATTTCCTGAACAGAAGAGTAAAGGAAGAGATGGTCTCTGAATTTCATTTCCCCAGAAGAGCAGCCCCATCTTGAAAATGGGACTTCTTTCTTCTATGAAGCGACCTCCAACACTGGGCAAGCTGCTCGACCAACAGCTGTGAGTCCTATGATGCTGCCGAGCTCTTCACAGGCTGGATCTGGGAAAAGGCTGCAGTTTTTAGGAACTAGAGGCCCTTGGCAGTTTAACTCTAAATCACCGAGTTAATCAGAAACACATTGTCCATCCTGTCAACACTTTGTTTAAACACCTCTATGAATTCAGCATTAGTGTTAAAAAAAAGATTCCGATTTGACGGATGAAATATTCAGCCTCCTCGGCAAGCCAAGCCCAATAAAACAACCTTAATAATTCACTGAAATAAGGCAGGAGACCCTTGACACTTGGAGGAGTGACTGACACTTTGATGGGGAGCCTCTGGTTGTGAACGGATGACCAGTTGGATAAGGGAGCCGCTCCAGACAAAACAAACTCACAAAAATACAAAATAAAGTAAAAGCAGAGATAGCATTTATATTGTCCTCAGAGGTTTGTACGGAGCCTTACAAGTAGCTTCTTGTTGGATGCTCACAATCACCATGGGATGGAGGTGCCATTCATTATTTTCCCCATTTTACAGGCAAGGAAACTGAGGCAGACAGAGGTGGAGTGACTTGCCCAAAATCATGCTGCTAACCGCTATCTGAGGCTGGATTTGAATTCAAGTCTTCCAGACTCTACTGGTACATATCCTTCAGATTCATACAGTGGTAGAATGTTAAGGGTGGAAGAGATCCGAGAACTAGCAAGAGAAAGGACCTTCTAACGTGGGCTATAGAGCAATAGAATAAAAGGAGAGAAATAACCTTGAGTGGTAGAACTTAGAAGATATTTAGAACACAGAATGGTATTATTTGGAGGGATTTTAGAACATAAACATGTGAACTTGGAGGGGCCTTAGAATAGGGAATGTCAGAAATGGGGATGAGCTTAGAACAGGGAATATAGGGCTGGGAAAGAATTTAGACTCCATATAGTTGAATCCCCTAATTTTACATATGGGGAAACTGAGGCACTGAGAATACAATAACTTGGTCGAAGTCATCCCCCTCCCCTATTCCTGTTTGCCTGAGATCCTATCTAGATGGTTGTTTGCTTCCGTGCCTGGGGGACTGTACCCTTCCCTGCCTCAAACAGATGGGCTAGAGCTGACTCCCTGGATCATATTCCCCAGCAATGAGATCATCCCCAAAGATCCTGCTGAGACTTGAATTTCCCTGGCATTCATTCGCTGACTTCTTCTCGCAGCCCTGCTCCTCTAGTACGTGAGCTGAGTTCCCCAGTCCCTGCCTCTGGCACAAACAAGAGACTTTGGACACTTCTCTCCCCACAGCCCCCCACTAAGAGTTTCCATTTGGAATACCAATCCTCTGGGCCAAATCACTGAGAGTTGTTTTTTCCAGCAATGTGAATTTAGAGAAAATTGTCTCACTCCCTGTACTTGGAATCTGTGAAATAACCACTGAGTAGCATTAGCTTTCTTGGAAAACTCTTCAGAGAATTGGGCTGCCCTTGTTTATTAAACATGATGTTTATTAGAACTATAGACCTTTGGAACTCACACCCCAGCATCACCAAAGGCCTTAGAGAAGAATATTCTCTACCCCACATTGCCCCAGTGAGTCAGGTACAAAGGGTCCCGATGTAATAGGACAGGAGTGAATTTCTCCTTGAGACTACTTCTAGTTCTGGGCCCCACCTGAGGTTGAGTGGGATTAGAAAGATTGAGATCATTGACAGTATTCACATTTGTACTTTTATATGTCAGATGATGTAGAATTCCTTTGAGCAATGATTTAATCAATAGGCATCCATTAAGCATCTACTATGATTCAAGGCAGGGCAATGGATGGAGCACTAGACCTGGAGTAAGGAAGACTCATCTCCCTAAGTTCAAATCTGGTCTCAGACACTAGCTGTGTGACTCTGGGCAAGTCATTTAGCCCTGTTTTCCTCAGTTTCCTCATTTATAAAATGAGCTGGTGAAGGAAATGGCAAACTATGCCAGTATCTCTGCCAAGCAAACCCCAAATGGGGTTGTGAAAAGTTGGACATAACTGAAAATAACTGAACAACAAAATGTTCAAGGCAAAAGGCTTCATGGGTGGATAACTGGCCTCAGATCTCAGAATATTTCACTCCCATCCCCTCACATATATCTCATCCCTCCCCACAAAACTAATTTTCATTCATTTTGTAAATCTCATATGCAAATTTAAGAGATAGGGAGGGAGAATGGATAGAAAGCGGCTTCAAAGCCAGGATGACCTGAGTTCAAATCCTGCCTCTCACATATACTGGCTGTATGGTGCCAACATGAATTAGAAGAAGGTATTTCCCCACATAGGACTTCTCTTTCCCAAGGAAATCATAGCTCCTATTCCTTTCCCTGTGTTCCCAGTACTGTGTTAGGTACAAAGGCCTCCCTCCTCTGGGATATCTATAAACAATCTTGAAGCTATCTCATCCTCTTGTGATTGCTGACTATTAATTTGGGTAGATCAGAGAGGAATCCTTGTTTCTGAGCTGGCCAGGAGCTTAACAATCCCTTTCTTGGGCCTCACCTTTCAGTGTTCTTTCCAGGTCACCATGCTGTTCCGGAAAGGTCTATCTACCTCTCTGGGATGGTTGCTGTTGAGTAGTTTCATTTCCTGTCCAACTCTTCATGATTGCATTTGGGGTTTTCTTGCCAAAGATACAGGAGTAGTTTGCCTTTTCCTTCTCCAGCTCATTTTATAGACAAGGAAACTGAGGCAAACAGGGTTAAGTGACTTCCTAGGGTCACCCAGCTAGTAAATACCTGAGGCTAGGTTTGAACTTAGGTCTTTCTGACTCCAGACCAGGCGTTCTATTCACTGTCACCCAGTTGCCCCAATTCTGGGGTAGATGGGATAGCCAAAGGGATTTTCTGCAAGTGTAGGTCTGACCATGTCACCCTTTACTCAGTAAACTCCACTGGCTCCTTATCACTTCTGGGACCAATAACTATGTCTTTTCTTTGACATTTAAAGCTCTTTACACACTGACTCCAACCCATACTTTGAGCATCATTCTACGAGACTCCTCTTTACATTTTCTGGGGTCCAAATGAGATCAACCTCTGTGCTGCTCCTCTCCCATAAGACCCTTCCACATTTTCATGCCTTTGCATTCGATGCTTCTCTCTCCCCTCTTGCCCAGGCATCCCCTTCTCATGTCCTTATTTCTTTTCTCCTAAGTGAAGCCTTCCCTGGATTCTACCTCACCCCAAAAAGGAGATGCTAGTGTCTTCCTTCCCCAGACTACCTGGTTTTCATTTTGTGCATGGGTTCCAGAAACTTACATGTGAATATACTTGTCTCCTTCATCGAGAGTAAGGTCTGTTTTACTTGTTTGTGCACCTCCAGTACCTTAAGCCTTTGATCAGTGCTTTTATATGGATTGATTTATCAGATGATTTGTGGAAGTCAGGGCAGCGATTGGGCTGTCCATCTGCCATTGCTTCTTCCACTTTTGCTCTCCTCTGTTCATGGTGACCTATGAAACTAACATGAAGATGGTGTTCAGAAAATGACCAAAGCATTTTTCTCCCAGCATTACAGTGCATCATGTAATAATACCCATTTCACAGATGAGGAAATTGATGCTCAAAGAAGAATAGGGATTAGCGGTTATTAAGACTTGAAAGCAGGTCTTCTGACTTGAAGGCCAGTCCTCTTCCACTTTATGATGTTAACTGAGTTCTGTTGCTACATATGTGACCTCGGGCTGGTCATCTGAACAACCTACATTTCTTGCTTCCTCCTTTGCAAAAGGTAAAGGTTGAACTAGGGGATATTTAAGGCTTTAGGGTCTCTCCCAGCTCTGAAATTCTCTATTCTAAGGCTCCTCTCAGTTCTAAGATTTCTTTAAGTTCTTACATTCCATGACAGTGCATTCATTCAACATTTAATAAGCAGCAATTAAGGCCACTACGTGCTAAGGGCTGAGAACATGTTTGTTAGTTTGTTTGTTTGCTTTTGAAAAATGAAAGAGTCCTTGAATTTCCTATGTTTGGACACTGCTGCTGTGAAGAATTCAGAGAGAGCCTGTCCCAGAAAGGGTTCCAAGAAGAAGGGAAATTGGTTAATAACTAATGTCTTTGGAAAGTATGAATCTGATCATTTCTGTATGAGATGAGTCATGGTCAGGAGGGTGGGAGGAGACAGGGTCACAAGCCATTGGTTCAGTAAATATTAACTGAACACCTACTGTGTTCCAGTCCCTGTGTTAAACCTTGACAAGGGAGAGGGTGGGCATGGGAGGAAGGGGGAGGGAGAGGATGGGGTGCAGGGGGAAAGTGAGAATGAGGGCAATAGGGAGGGTAGAAATGGGGGAGAAGGGGACAGTGCAGATGGAGCAAAGGGGAAGGTTGGAGATGAGGGAAGGGAGAGGCTGGGGATGGAGGAAGGGGTAGGGTGAGGATGAGGGCAATAGGGAGGGTAGAAATGGGGGAGAAGGAAGAATGGGAATGGAGCAAAAGGGGAGATTAGAGATGAGGAGAATGGGGAGCTGATCCAATCTGACATCAGGGAGCTTTTTATTTTAAGAGGGTCCCCAGAAACCAAGCCCACTGTTCTGACCATAACAAAGACCTCATCAGTCTCCTAACTAGCTTCTCTGCCTCTAGTGCATTTCCATTCTATCCAGCTCAGTAAGGGGATCTCTGGCATCCAGCTACTCCATGGACCCACCCTCCCATGCCTGCTGCAAGTCTCGAACAGTCACATCTACATAACCTTCTCCAAGAGGTTTTTTTCCTTATCCTCCTCAATCTCAGCACCTTCCTTCTGAGCTGTTTGCTCTGTGGAAGCAGACCCCCACTTCCCATGTCTCTGTCTCACTTGTGTGTCTTCCCCCTTAGACCATGAGTCTCAAGGGCAGGTTCTGTCTTTTGCCCTTCTTTGGATTCTCAGAGCTTTGCACAAAGCCTGGCACATAGTAGGAGCTTCATAAATGCAGCTGGCCTGACTTGCTCTGGCCATCGCAGTGGTGTGGCGGTGGGCTGGGGGAGGAGTGCAGTGGCTGCGCCCCAGGCTTTCTCCTAAGTGTGTGTCCCATTCTCCAGGAGTGGCTCTGCCTTTTTATTCTTTAAAAGACATTTGCTCCGACACTAAATCAGAGGGAGAGCTCTGGTGGCTGACAGAGCTCCCAATCAGCCAGCCGCTGGCTGACGGCAAGGCCTGTTTTATGGGTACTTCCCCCATGCAATCAGAGGCTGAGCTCCTCAGGATGATACATGGGGCCAAGAAGGATGAGCTGTTCCCTGTCTAACCAGGAGGAAAAAAGGGGGAAAAGAATCACAGGCTACAAGAAATGGGGGTGGAGTGGAGGGTGGGGCTTCAGTATCTCAGCCTCAGTGACTGTTGGGGCCGTCAGCTCTATCTCTCCTTCCTTGCAGATCAGATCTAGGGCTAAAAGTGACCTGAAAAGTCACACTGTTCTGTCCTCTCAAGTTTACAGATAGGTAAACTGAGGCATAGAGTGGTGAAATGACTTGCCCAGGTCACATGGATGGAGAATAGTAGAGATAGATTTGAACCTGGTCCTCTGGCTCTGAAGCCAGGGAGCTTTCCCTGCACCCCACTATCTCTAGCTGAGGACCAGAAAGGGGAGAGCACTGAGCTAAGGTCGCACAGTTCATTAGAGAAGGTAGAATGGACAGCTCCACTATCAACATGCTTGCTCTGTTCCAATCACTTACATTCTTGGAGTCCGCCTAGGCCTGGAGCCCTCTGACCCAAAGACACTAATTCCCTGCTTGCCTCTACCTTGTCGCTACCATGATCTTCTCCATGCTCTGTAGAAAAGGAGGGATTGATATCTGGTCATGAATCCTATGTGCATGTGTGTGCATGTCCATGCACCGCCAGAACAGAGAAGGGAAAGCTTGCTGGGTTTGGAACCAGAAGACTGAAGTTCAAATGTGAACTCTGCTATTTACCTCTTACCCCTTCTCCCATGATGTGGTATAGACAGAGAGGGAGAGAGACAGATAGACAGACAGACAGACAGATGGACAAATGGACAAACAGATGGATACATAAATGAATGGAAAGATAGGTAGATAGAAAGACAGAGATAGACAGATGTATGGATGGATGATTGGATACATAGATGGATAGAAAGATCTACACAGAGAGATAGATGGATAGATACGTAAGATTTAAAAGGACATATATAGATATATACACATATACCTATACATGAGCAGCTAGGTGGCACAGTGTGGATAGAGTGCGAGGCCTGGAGTCAGGAAGACTCATTTTCCTGAGTTCAAATCTGGCCTCAGATACTAGTTGTGTGACCCTGGGCAAGCACTTTACCCTGTTTGCCTCACTTTCCTCATCTATAAAATAAGCGGGAGAAAGAAATAGCAAACCACTGCCAAGAAAATCCCATACGGCCTCATGAAGAGTCAGACACAACTGAAACAATTTAGTAACGTACCTGCACATACATGTAGACATACATCTAGGTGTGTGTGTGTACATAAATGAGTCAGGAAGAGTTACAGAAGTGAATCATGGATGGGGATCTGGAGCTTCTTTTTATAGAAACAAGGTAGAAGGGTGATGTCTCTCTGTCTCTTTCCCTGCCCGGACTGCCATTCCACTGTTTCTGATCACATTCAGGATGGAAGTGTCTGACATCTGCAGGAAAGAATTTCCATTCATACCCTAATAAAATGCTTTGAAAGCTGCTATTTATGTCTTTTTCTTTTACTTACATTCATTTCTGAATAAACCTCATTCTTCCCCAACCCCTAAAAGAGCCACAAAAGAAAAAGGAGAAAAAATTGTCCTCAGCCAAAGTGATAAATTAACAAAGCGTGAGAGTGCGAGTGACGCCTCCCTGGTCCCCCCAATGGACTGCCTGTACAAAGACAGGGCACCCAGGGCTAGGGACAGAGCAGGCTCTTAAAGATGCCTTTCACTCTTCTCTGGGGCTAAGCCTGATCTTTCTAATTACAAGTGTTCCATTTGGGGTTTTCCCATTCTTCCTATTGTATTGTTGACATCATGTTGTGTACTGTTTTCCTAGTTTTCCTGGTTCTGTTTGCATCATTTCTGGATAAATCTCCTCCCCTCCCCTCCCCTCTCCTCTCCACCAATCTAATGAACATTATTTAGCACCAACTATGTGCCAGGCACTGTGATAAGCACTCGGGATACAATTAGTAAAACTAAATCCAGCCCCTGCCCTCAAAGAGCTTGCACACACAAAAAGAGGCAGGGAAGAGGAAGGAAAGGGGTGGGGCACCTGAGATAGAGGGGGGGGGACTGACTCACATTAAACTCACCACCCCCCAACACACACATGTTGAATGGTTGGTTGTTGAACCAAATGACATCACTATGATAAAATCAAGTTTCAGTGTGTCCCACTGTGACTGATCAGACCAATAGAAGCTCAGAATGCTCCACCACAGATTGGGCACAGATAGTCCTCATGAACATTTAGGGTGGTCACTCCAAATCTGCACATCCTACGCTTACTTTGTGCTGTCTCAATTCTGCTTTGCTCATAGAGCACAGCACCCTTTCGGATGTGGGCACGCTATGTTGAGTGGTCCTATGCCAGTGTCTCCCATGTTGCACAATCAAATCCAAAGTTCTTGAGAGAGACCTTGAGAATGTCCTTGAATCATTTCTTCTGACCACCAAGTGATCACCTGTCACATGTGAGTTCACTATAAAGTAGCATTTGGCCAGTGTATATTTTGCATTCGAACAATATGGCTAACTCATCGGAGTTGCACTCTCTGAAGCATAGTTTGAATGCTTGGCACTTTAGTTCAAGCAAGGACTTCAGTGTCTGGTACCTTATCCTGCCAGGTGATCCTCAGAATCTTCCTAAGACAGTTCAAATAGAAGTGATTCAGTTTCCTGGCATGGTGCTGGTAGACTGTCCATGTTTCACAGGCATACAACAATGAGGTCAGCACAATGGTTCTGTAGACCTTCAGTTTGGTAATTGGTCTAATACCTTCTTTCATACTTTTCTTCAGAGCCTCCCAAACACTGAGCTAGCTCTGGTAACGTGTGCATCAACCTCATTGTCAATATGTACATCTCTGGAAAGTACACTACCAAGCTAAGTGAGCTTATCCACAGCATTCAAAACTTCTCCATTTGTTGTAACCAGTGTTTTCATGTATGGATGGTGTGGTGTTGGCTGATGAAGCATCTATGTTTTCTTGGTATTAATTATCAGGCCAAAATTAGCACAGGCAGCAGAGTTGATCCCATACTTTGTTGCATCTCAAGTTCAGAGGGTGCATTGCATCATCTGCAAACAGAAAATCATGCACCAGCACTCCCTCCAGTTTGGTCTTGGCTTGTAGCCTTTTCAAATTGAAGAACTTACCATCAGTACAGTAGTTCACCTTGATGCCATGTTCATCCTCATTGAAAGCACTTGATAACATGACTGAAAACATCATGCTAAAAGCATGGGAGCAAGCACGCAGCTGTGTTTCACTCCATTGGTGACTGGGAAGGCATGAAAACATTGTTCACTATCCAGAACCCAGGCAAACATTCCATCATGAAATTCATGTGTAAGACTGATGAACTTCTCTGGGCAACCAAATGTTGACATAATTTTCCATAAGTCCTCATAACTAATAGTATCGAAGGCCTTAGTCAGATCTACAAATGTTGAGGACAGACCTCTGTTCTGCTCCTGGCATTTCTCCTGTAGTTGTCAGGCAGCAAACACCATACAGACTGTTCCTCAGCCCTTTCTGAAAGTCACATTGGCTCTCATATAGATGACCATCTTCCAGGTGAAGGATCAGTCTATTAAGGAGGACTCTTGCAAGAATCTTGCCAGTAATGACTAAGAGAGAGACCCCCCTGTGATTGTCACAGGACAATCTATTTCATTTACCTCTATAGAGATGGACAATGGAGGCATCCTTGAACTTTAACAGAGGAAGAAACTGAACACTGTCTCTAAAGTCATCAGCACTGAGCACTGTTTGGCAGACAGTAGGTGCTTAATAAATGTTTATTGATGATGGTAATGATGATGGCACACTTGATAAATAACCAAACTAGAACTAAAGCCCAAACTTCCTGGACCCTGAGACCCAAGGCCCTTCCTGTTGCACCAGGACTATCCTTCCCAGATTTTTGAGATTGTTCCTTAGTTCTTCCCAGTGCAAATGTGGCGTCCCTGTGAGCCTGGCCATGTAGGACCCTTGGCCCTCCTCTGACCCTCCTTGCATCTGGCTCCACTTAACTTCAACCTTGAAAAGACTTGAAGGAAGATGGCAGGAGGCAGAGAGCAGTGTGGAGGGAGGGGGTCGGCGAGAGGGGAGGGCTGGTTTGAGTTAAGGCAAGCCCCTAAGAGTCTTTCTTTTGCCTAAACACTACCCCTGACTGAGGCCCCATCTGGTAGGGAGGGCTAGGGTACCTCATCTTCTTTGCCATCAGCTAGAAGATTAGCTCACCAGCCTGGAACATGCCTGGTGAGGTTTTCCTCTGCCCCTCCTCTCCGGGGGCACATAGGATCTTTGTGGATGTTAGAGGCCATTTGTCCAACCCTGTCATTTTACAGATGAGGAAACTGATGTCTATAGAGGTAAAATGACTTAAAATCTTGAACTTATAGCTGGAAGGGGTCTCAGAGGCCATTTATTCCAATTTCCTCACCTTACCAACAAAGAAACTGAGTTTTTATTGTATCCAGGGTCATGTGTCCAGTAAAGGAGTAAGTAAGGGAGGATTTGGAGACAGATTTTCCTGACTCCATAGAATCTGTGGTTCTACAATCCACCATGCTTTCAACTTTGCAAGATTTCTTGCCAATGTTATAAGGCTTTGACTTGGTTCCAATTAGAGGGCACCACTTCAAAATTGATGTGAAAATGAATGAGACTTGCCCTGGTGTAATCAGAGTCCTGATCTGGAAGTCTCTGGAAGAACACTGTTGTTGGTATAGCCTTGGATTCTTCACTTCTTTCTCTCAATTCCTTTGTAAAAATGAAAGGGTTGAACTAATTTATCTTTTAGGCCCCTTCTACGTACAACATTCAATTCTTTGCAATTAAGCAACAGCCATAGCTGACTTGACTGGTGTGTGTCAGGTATTGTGCTGGGTGCTAGAGATTCAAAAACACAAAGCTGAGATAGTCCCTGCCCTCAAGGAGTTTCCATTTGGTGGAATCACTCCATATAGTCAGTTGGGAGGGCCAGCCATCAATCACACTGAGTCACCTCTAGCCCCTCATCTCCATTATGTGTAGGGTGATCAGACCCACAAATCTCCAGGAATTACATCATTGGCAAGACCACAAATTCACCCATACCTTTTTTCATCAGATTGAGAGCTATAATGGAGTCTTAGGGATCTTCCAATCCAACTCCCTCATTTTACAGATGAGGCAACTGAGTGTCACAGGGGTTGTGACTTACCCAGGGTCACACAGCTAGTAGTGGCAGGGATGGGATTTAAACTGTAGTCCTCTGACTCCAAATCCACTTTCCACTGCACTGTGCTTCCTTGAACAAGACATACTTTTTGCTGATTTAATACTTAAACTGATAATTAAAACCTCAGGTTTGCCACAGGAGTAATTAGGACCCTGATGAAGCATGCCTTTCTCCACCTCAGGTCTTTTGTGAAATTGAGTAGGATATGAACACCATCATTGACAACTCACATAGGCAGACCTGTCCTCTAGCAAGAGCTTAGGACTCTTCTGGGAGTGGAGAGTGGGTGATTAAGTCCATGCCCCACCCTTAGCAGAAGGTGTAGAGTCTGAATGAAATCACAGAATGTCAGAACTAGGTGAAGTCAAAAAATTCCAGAACCACCAGGGGGAGATGTGGTTATACAGCAGATATTCTTTAAAGGATCTGAGGATCTCAGTGGACTGCAAGCTCACTGTAAGTCAAAGTATGATAGCAGTCAATGAAGCTAATGTACTCAGTATCAGGTACTAAGGAAGAAGGGACTGTTTTGTGTTTTTCTTTGTATCCCTCATATGGTGACCTACTCAACAAATACTTATTTGATTGGAGTGAATATCTCTTCCCTGCCCCTGCTCTCCCCTTTCAGGACTTAACTCTGGTCAGAGAGAAGGGAGTATCTTGTTCAGTTCTGGACAGCATAGATCAGGAATAGCATTGATGAAGGGAAGGAGGATGGATAAAGTTGTTCAGTCATTTTCAGTTGGACTTGACTCTTTGTGACCCCATTTGGGTTTTCTTGGCAAAGATACTGAAATGGTTTGCCATTTCGTTTTCTAACTCATTTTCCAGATCAGAAAACTGAGGCTAACAGGGTTAAGTGACTTGCCCAGCATCATCCAGCTAGCAAATATCTGAGGTCAGATTTGAGTTCACCAAGATGAGCCTTCATGACTCCAGGCCTGGAGCTCTGTGCACTATGGCATCACCTAGCTGCCCCAGGGTGGACAGAAGTTCTCAAGTTAATGCCGTAACAGAATTTGTTGAAGAAACTGGAGGTAAATAACCTGGAGAGGAGAAGATTGGGGGAGGGGGAGGAGAGAGCCAGATGGGCATGATGGTTTTATCCAAGTATTTTATGAGAGAGAGGAGACCAGATCTTTGTGGTTCTAAAGGGCAGAACTAGGACAGAAGCCTGCTGGTGGCAGAGTCCACTTCAGAAAAAATGTCAGGAAACAAAATGAATAAACCAAAAATTCATGATCTCAGATCTGTCCAAGAGTGGCCACCTTGAGAGGTGCTGGGTCCTTGCTCTCTGGAGGCCTCTAAATCAAGTCTGGGTGACTCCTGCTCAGTCTGGTCAAGATACAAGCTCTCAGTGGAGCTCTAAGAGGCCGACACTCAGTAGCATAAAATAACTACACTCAGGTTGCATCCTAGAACACAGAATAAACACTTATCAAGGAACTTAGAATCCCACAGACTCACAAATTATTAGAAACAGAATAAACCTGGGTCCCTGGTCATTTCACAGATGAGGAAACTGAGGCCCAGAAATCTTAGACGACTCCCCAGGGTCACCCAGGAAATTTGCACCTGTCTCAGAGTTGTGATTTCTTGTGCCCTAGGCAGTCTGGACTTCAGAATCTCTGCTTCCACCCTTCCCTGGTCTTCATCAGAATCCTACTGTCTGCCTATTTTTGTCTCTATTGAAAGAGCAAGTTTTCTTTTTCTTTTCTTTTTTTTTTAAACAACAGCTCAGCAGAAAACAAAGCCCATCGAGTATTTACCCAAACATTTTATACTCTGGCTATGCAAACTCTTCTTCTGTCTTGGAGCCAAAATAAAAAAATAAAATAAAAAGAGATTTTTGACAAGCTCTTGTACATATAGTCTGACCATCGCTAGTGAAATAGAGACATATTGAAGTGAAAATGAGTGTTTGACAATTTGTATGAATGCTTCTACAAAACCACTTGAGTTACCTGAACTCACAGTCTCTAGAGTTAAAATACCCACAGGAACAGAGGGCATTTGTTGAAGACCTACTATGTACTGGCACTGGAGTGGGAGGGAAGGAGAGGGTTGGAGATTCACAAAATGCCAGAACTTCAAGGAACCTCATCAATTAATCAATTGCTATGAATGCAATTAATCTTTGGCTATGAAAGACTGGGCTTCAAGCTGAACTTCTGACACACATTCTATGTGACAGTGGGCAAATCACAGGGTCTGGGTTTTTAGTTGCTGTGATGATGACATGGCCTTTCTCTGTAGTTCAATGCCTCACTAATCATAGGAGCTAAGCAAATGCTTGCAGACTGACTTATTAATCATTTCTCAATGGTCCAGGCAACCACCTTAAGAGTCTAATTTGCCAAGCTGGATAGAGTAAGTTTAATCACTGTGAGTTCCATCCATCAAGGAAATAATAGATCCAGTCCCCCTCCCCCAAATGTATCAGAAACTATGCTAGATGCCGGGTATACAATTTTTCTTGAGTCATTTCAGTCATGTCTGACTCTCTAGGACTCCATTTTGAGGTTTTCTTGGCAAAGATACTGGAATGATTTGCAGTTTCCTTCTCCAGCTCATTTTACAGATGAGGAAACTAAGGCAAGCAGGGTCATGTGACTTGCCAAGAGTCACATAGCTAGTAAGTGTCTGAGGCCAGATTTGAACTCAGGAAGATGAGCCTATGATTCCAGGCATGGTGCTCAATCCACTGTGGAAGAACTCTGGAAGATCTGAGTTCAAATCCAAACTCAGATACTCACTAAACTATGTGGTGTTGGGTAAGTCACTTAACCTCTAGCTGCCTCAGTTTCCTCTTCTGTAAAATAAGAATGATAGTAGCATTTATCTCTACTTAAAAGAGTTATTGTGAGATAACCACAATGAGATAATATTTGTAAAATGTGGCACTTAATAAATGCTTGTTTCCTTCCTTCCTTTCTAGATCATACATTTTAGGTCCCTTCCAACTCTGCCATTTTATGTTCTAAGGTCCCTCCTACCTCTGACATCATCCATTCAAGGTTTCTCTTTTCTCTATCTATATTCTAAGGCACAAAAAAGGAGTTCTGAGATCCTATGCCCCGAGATTAATTTTAATTCTGACTTTTGGTGTTCTAGATACTAAGGTTTTCTCCAGTAGGATGTAAGATACTTGAAGACAGGGAATATGTTTTGTTTTTTATTTCTTTTACATGACATTTCTAATACCTAGGATAATATGTGGTACATAGTAAATGTTTAATCAATTCACTTTGATCAAAATTCCTTTATGTTAACTTGTACATAGTCAGTCAATCAACAAATATTTATTAAAAGCCTACTATGTGCCCCATGCTGTAGAAGTGTCTAGGGGTAAGTGCAGGAGATACGAAAAGAGGCAAAAGACAGTCCTTGCCTTAAGGGAGTTTACAATCTAGTAGAAGAGAAAACATGCAAATGAATATGTATAAAGGAAGCTATGTATGGGATAAATAAGGAATAGTCAACAGAGAAAAGGCACTGACATTAAAAGAGATTGGGGAAGGCTTACTTCAGGAAGTGGAATTTTAGTTGGGACTTGAAGAAATGCCCTCTTTATTTGATTCCTTGTGTACATGCATTCCCCAGAAAAATGTAAGTTCCCTAAGGACAGCATATGTTTCCCGGTTGCCTTTGTATCTCTAATTGGGTGCCTTGCACATAGTAGGGACAGTATGTGCGTTTATTGAATAGGGACCCATGTGGCCCAGCTCTCACATTCTGTGTTCAGTGTTCTAAGGTCCCTTCTAGCTCAAATGATTTAGCATTTCTTCATCTAAGACATCTGTGGTTGACTGTCTCCAAGAATTTCAGGGAATCAACAAAATAAAGTCACTAGGGGAAATTGCCCAGGTTCTCCCAGTGGCTTTGCTCATCCTGGTTAATTAAAAGGATTCTTTTTCAGCATCCTTCCAAGCCCCGCCCTTTCCACTGGGCCAAGACAATACTAGGTTCTCTAATTCCAATCTGGATTTTCCCTAAGTGACTCCTGGCTCGGAGTATGTTTTGCCATTGGCTCAGGTTCCCCATCTGCCCTTCTGGCCAAGGGGTCTGGCATTGACTGGCAACAACCAAGGGCCTTTGCAGCTGAGCCAAGAAGGGAGGAGGGCTCAGGGGACTCTGGGCGAGGCCTGGTGAATGGTGCCATAAAGATGAAAGAAAAGACTCTGGAGGGGCCAACCTCCCTGCTTGGCTAGTGACGTTACCATGGTGCTCTCTGCACTCTTTCAATGGCTCCAAGGAGGTCCATGGGTCAGAGAAAGGCCTCCTAATTTGGAGGGAGGCTGGTTGTACATAGAGACTGTTACCATTGGTGGGTCTTGTTGCTCAACAAGAGATCCCTTTCCCTTGATGTACATGAGTAATGACCATAAACATGAGCCTAGGGACTCAGACCAGCTGACTCCTGCAAAACTTTATGGAGAGGCAAAGGAGTGTATGTAGATGTGTGTATGTATGTGTATGTGTGTATGCATGTGTGTATGTGTGTATATGTATGTGTGTATGCATGTGTGTGGATGTGTGTGTGTGTATGTATGAATGTGACTTGGAATCTGAAAGACATGGGCTCAAACGCAACCTAGAACATTTACTAGCTGTAGGACCTTGGTCAAGTCATAACCACTTAGGGCCTCAATTTTCTCATTCTTCAAATGCGAAAAATAACAGCACACACTTCACAGCATCACGGTGAGTTTCAAGTGAGACAATGTATGTAAAATGCCATGTCAACCCTAAAAAAAAATCTCTTCATGTAAAGAAGAGTTGTTTTTGTTACCATTACATTACCATCAATATCTTTTTCATCATTTGCGCAGGGATTGAACTTATGATTTTATCTGTGTGGGGAGAAACTTCCTTCCACCATCGGAGGTGAGCCCACAGAGTCTTAGAAAGTAGATACAGAAAGGGATGGATTGGGATTTCATTGACATAGAGAACTCCCAGGCAAGGAAACTCCTTCACCAATGCAGGCAGACACTCACGCTTTCTTTGACTTAGAATACGAGTTTCGTAAGAGACCTGAGGGGTTAAGGTATTTCTTGAGTCAGAGGTGAAATATGAACTTAGGTTTTCCTGGCTCTGAGGCCAGTGTTCCACCCATGGCCAACTATCCATGTTGCCTCTCGCCATTATTATTTTGTCTTAACATCAGAAATTTTGAAATAATAATGTTATTGATAATACTATAATAATGTCATGCTTCTATGGTACTTGCAGGTTTATAAAACACTTTCCTCATAAACAACCTCTGAAGTTGGTGTTTAAGTATTATTAGTTTCATTTTACAAATAAGGAAATTGGGGATAGAAAATATTGTCATTATTTTAATAGATTCTCATTGATAGCTGACGCGTTGCCATTTCCTGATTTTTTTCCTTCTATAGCTTCATCTCCTTATTTCCATCCTTTATAAATGTTAAAAAAGGAGAGTCCCTATCCCACCCTGGCCCCACTAAGTCATCTGGATGATTATAAATACACAAATTAAAAATAAAGGCCATACGAAGAAAGACACTATCTGCATCCAAAGAAGAACTGATAAATGGTAGTATGTGCAGAATAATTTCGCCTATACACACACACGTGACTATATATATATATATACTGTATATATATATACACACCTATTTGTGTTTAATGGTACTTTTCCTAGGGGGAGTGAGGGTGAGGCAAAGGGAAGAAAAAAAGAAAAAAAACAATTTTACACGATAACTTTATTATATATTTAAAAGGAATATAGCAAGTTGTACATAATAAATTTATGGTTTCAAGTACAATTATATTTTTGTTATTTTATTATTTTTATTATATATTATTTTATTATATTATGGAAATGCTTGTTTTATTTCATAAATTAAAAATAAAACAATTTTTAAAAGAAAGAGGAAGGAGAGGGGAAAATAAAACACATCCCCCCCAAAATCTAGCATTAAATGCCAGGTTGCACTCCATGAACCTACCACCTCTGCAAAGGATGGGGATGGGGGTGACTTCTTCTCCCATCTTCTCTTAGTGACCAAAATGATTATTTATGCTTTTGTCATGATTTTCTTCTACTGTTATAGCCTTGTGTATATGGTTTTCCTGGTTCTGTTTACTTCACTCTGTTTCAGTTCACACAAGTCTTCCTGAGTTTCACTGCCTTCATCACCCCTGTCATTTCTTACAGCACAGTAATATCCCTCTGTGTCAATTTTTTTAGCCATTTTCCTACCTCATTATGATGATTCATATGAAGCTGAAGAGAATGTAACCTCATCAAGACAACAATAGACTGAGCACTTAGAAAGTCAGAGTGGAAAGTCCTCTCTAGGTGAATATATTTATGTGTCTGTAAAGGGGAAGAGAAGAGGGGTGGAAAGAAGGTCCATGTTTACTCATTTGAGTATCTGGATATTTCTGAACTTTGTATATGTGTGTGTATGGAGATGAATGTGCAGGAATTTAGGAGCAGACTTGTATACTCAGTGTGTGTATGTGTGTGTGTGTGTGTGTGTGTGTGTGCATGTGTGTTGTCAGGGGTGAGGGTAAAAGGACAATACCATCCCAGAGAGACTGTCGTCCCAGCATCAGTGAGCCAGGTAGAGGAGAAATTCAAGGAAAAAAAAACCAGTGACCTTCCAGGAACCAGAGATGAAGCAGACAGAATGCTTGCCAGGAAAGCTGAGGGCGGGAGGAGGGAGAAGGGAATAAGGCCAATGGAAAAGTTAATCTCGGAGCATCCCTATCCCCTGTCTCCTTGCAACAATAAGTATGACTTGGAGCTGAAGGGCAGTAGGTTTTGACAGAATCCCCTACTGAGAATCAGGGAAGCTTTGACACCAATAGGACTCAGTTTCCTCATTTGTAAAGTGAGAGTTTTTTTATATTCTAACTTTTCTTACATTCTTAGGATGTTTTATGTTCTATATTCTAACATCCCTTCTGGTTCTGACATTGTATTTTGTTTTATGGTTTCATTGAGTTTTTTCCTTCAATATTCTGAGGGCCTTTTCCATCTCTGAAATTCAAGGTTTTCTGATGTTTGCTTCCAATCTGAACATTCTATATTCCATCATGTAATCACAGAACCTCAGAGTTGGACAAGGTCATATAACCCATAACTGAGAAAGAATCCCCTTCTAACATTCCTAGGAAGCCCATCTCTATTTAAAAACCTCCAAGGAGCGAGATGCATCTGGTCATTCATTCATTAATGATGTAGGATGATTATGAAGTGTGTAAAAGGGAGGAGAGGGAAGGAAAAGAAAGAGGAGGGGAGGGAAGAGCAGAAGGAGGGAGGGAAGGGAACCCTACAATGGAAAAAGGACTAGAGTTGACCAGAATCTCAAAAAAGGGAAGAGACTCTAGACCCATGACCTTGTCTTCCTTTCCTGAGAACATTTTAGAAGAAAGTGTTAAAGAGGTGGTTGGTGAAATTTTGGAAAGGGAAACAGTTACTACAAAGTAGCAAGACTTTTTCAAGAACAGTTCACACCTAACTAACATCATTTCTTTCTTCAACAAAGTCACTGGGACCTGAGGAGATTATGTAGTAGTTACACTTTGCATACATTTTAGCAAAGTTTTTCATGTTACAAAGAATATAGAGAGATGTGGATTAGACACTAAGACCACTATGAGTCTAATGTGGATTAGACACTAAGACCACTATGAGTCTGTAACTGCTTGGGCGACCAGACTCAAAGAACAGTTCTTATTGGTTCCATGTCAATGTGGCAAGAGGTATTACTCTACAAATGAGATAGTGGTGGACTACTGGTTCCAAATAGTTCAGCTATGACTTTCATATTGTAGAGAAGGCACAGTGGGAGAATCCTCTGCACCAGAGAATTCACAATCGCTCTATAATTAAGTAATAAGACTTTAAGGAATTTCTGGAAACACTGAGAGGTTATGGGACCTTCAGAGATCCTACAAAAAATTTCAGAGGTGGCAGGATCTGAATGTCTTCTGACTCCAAGTCAGCCTCCCATCCCTTATGCCAGGCTACTTCCCATTATATCAAACTTCTGCAAGGTTATAATGCAGCAATAGCTCATCTTGGTCATACTCCAGGGGAAACTGAGGAATCAGGACAAGTTAACCAAAGGGAAATGAGAAACTACAAGGTCAGATGACCTACCCAAGGTCACTCAGTGAGTCTCAGCTCAAATTCTGGTCTCCAGTATTATTTTCCCTCTACAATATGGCTTCAGTTCTATAGACTCATCACTTGATACCTTTAAAAAAATACATCTCCTTAAGGATTTGTAAGCAAGTGTGATAAGGGGGCTGATAATATGCTGCAGCCGTCAGAGCTGATGAGTATCTGACACAGACCCTGAATAGGCCCTTCAATTTATCCAGGCCTGGAAGCAGAAGGACTTTGTATTTCAGAGTATTCATGGCTAAAGGAAATCAGGTCCCCAGCAGTGTACAGATCAGATAAGGGAAGACAAACATAGGATTTCAAAAATGAAAATATGTTCTCCATTTTGATTACTACTATTTGTTAAGCTGTGAAACTGGAGCAGCAGCACATCATGCCAGCCATCTTTGCCTTAAACCAAAGACTCCTAAACCTGCAAGAGCCATAGGCCTGAGCCCTGTGAGGATTAGCTGGAGGAACAGGAAGGTTTACCCTGAAGAAAAGTGAATAAAAATCCAAAGCGACCAAGGGAGGCCAAGGGGGGGCTGGAGGGACACCAGGCTTTTGCCTTGGCTCTCTAGCTCAAGTTCCTAACATGGTGTCATATGCCTTATTAAATGCCCATTGACTGACTGTGAGTGCCTTCCTTCTCCTAGGTTGTTATTTGGTGAATTAAATTCAAGCGAGGCAAAGTCATCAGACTCATTCTCTCCACTTGAATCACTGAAGTCCCGTGATGAAACAGATGTCAAGATGATAATTCATCTGTATTCCATATGAAAGGCTTGAGGGCCTGAGTTTGAGTCCCTCTTTAATTCCCACTGGTTATTTCACCCTGGATAAGTCATATACCATCTCAGATGGCTAGGCAGCTCCCCAAGACTAGAAATTGCAAAGAAGGTTCCCATTGGATCAGACTTAAATCAGGAAATTACCATTGGATAGGACTTATCAGGAAATTCCCTGTTTCAAGGAACTCACAGGTACAATCCCTATCCCAATGTTCTCTATATATTTATGGAACAGAGATTACCCTGGCCCCCATTGCCTAAAGGCCACATGTGGTTCCATCCCCCCCGCCAGGGTTTTCCAGTCCCCTCAAGGGGATATATACTCTCTGCCTTTGGTACCATACCCTACCCATTATGGGCAGTTAGGTGGCACAGTGGATAGAGTGCTGGCCCCAGAGTCAGGAGGACCTGAGTTCAAATCCAGCCTGACACTTCCTAATTGTGTGCCCCTGGGGAAGTCACTTAAACTTGTTTACCTCAGTTTCATTATCTGTAAAATAAGTTGGAGAAGGAAATGGCAAATGGTATCTCTGCCAAGACAGTCCCCAGTGGGGTCACCACAGCTAAAGAACCTACCCATTGTGTTCATGAGGTCATGATCACTAGACTTCAAATATCTATGGGACAGTTTTTTTATTAGACTTAGCCTTATTCTATTTGTCCCTAGAGTCTAGAACTAGGAACTTTGGATGGAAGTTGCAGGGAGAGAAATTGCAAAGATATACAAGAAATAACTTTTTCCTAACCAGAGATGTTCTACAATAGAAGGGGTTACCTAAGAAGGTAGTGAGTTCCCCATCACTAATGGAGTTCCAGCCACCTGTCAGAGACATTGCATAGGGGATTCTGAAAGATGAGGAAGTTTGAATATATCATCTGAGGTCTGAGACTGTAACTTTAGAGATGATTTGGTCTGTCACTTAACAGATGAAGAAGCTGAAGGCCAATCGAGTTAAAGTGAGTTGCTCAAGGTCACCCTGAGAAGAAGTACAGGAGTGGAATTTGAAACAAAGTCTTGTGACTCCCCAGTTAATGAATTTTCCCACTTTATCACATGACTTCTCATCATCTGTCTCTAAGATTCTGGGGTTCTAGGGAATTCAGGCAAGAAGGGAGAAGGTGGGGATTTTTATCTGTGGAATGATATCATTGTACTGGGACCAACAGGTAGAAGTTCTTAAGATGCCAGTTTCGTTGGGATGTCAGAAATACAAAAGTGCCATCCCAAGATGGGGTGGGCTGCCTCTGGAGGGAGTGAATTCCCCGTCCTTGGAAGTGTTCAAGCAGAGATTGGACAACCCCTTGTCCAGGATGTTGTAGAGCTGATTTTTGCTCATGTCCAAGCAGGCTAGACTTGATGTGATCTTGTGGTTCCTTCGAGCTCAGAAGTTTGGGGATTCTGGGAATGGGGATGAAATGTGGAGTACATGGGAGTACATGGAAGACAAGCTTCCTGCAGCACAGATTTCAAAATGTAAAAGTCTTATGAAATAGTCAACTATTAATTTTAAAAGATCTTGCAATGAACATATTGGTAGGGATTGATAGGAAAATTGAGTCCCCAGCAGCCCAGATCTGGATTGAGCCAGAGAAGAAGAAAATCACAGTGATTTCATTTGCTAGCCTTCCATGGGACAAATCAGAGATCCTGGTTATGGGTATGGATGGGAAACACTTGTGGATGGAGCCCTGACCTGATGATGCCATAATTTGAGAAAGCTTCCTGGGGCACGAAGACTTGTCCAGAGCCAAATGTCATTATGAGGTCAGATTTGAACTCAGGTTGTTCGGGTAAGCTAAAAGGGGAGAGAAATTGTGCTGTAGCAGATTGAGGGTTGACCTCCATGCAAGAAAGTCCTGGGTTCATAGGCTGATAGACTAGAACTGGAAGAGAGCTCAGTGGCCATTAAGTTCAACACTTCATTTGATAGATGAGGAAACTGCGGTTTAAGGAAATTGTCATCCTATGATGAGATACAATCATAGAGTGTGAGCTAAAAGGGACCCAGAGGTCATCTAGTCTAACCCCTCATTTTTACAGATGAGGAAACTGAGGCATACAAAAATATATGACGAACATTTTTACACAGTTTGTAAATATCATAGGCAGCATGTGAACCTGGGGCTTTCTTGGTCTAAAACCCCTATATCCTACTGCTTCTCAATCTCACCACTAGTAAATGGGCGTGATGGAATCCCCAGTCTCTCAGCACCCACAGGTAACCCTTAAGATTAATAGTAACAGGTAAGTTGTCCATCAGAATCGATGTGGGGAATTTCCATCCTGAGATTTCCCCAGACTGATAAAATTACAGATTCTGCCCCCCCCCAAAAAAAGGTTTCTGGACACTACCCTAGGAGCTAGAATCAGAGTATCTGAGTTGAAGTCTTGCGTCTCAAATGTATCAATTGTGTCTCTTGGCACATCACTTCAGCATTCTCTCTATAAAACACATGAAATGTTCCTTGCTTGACTGGTCTCACAGTTTCTTTGAGGGGAGAGCTATGTGAGCTCTAAAAAGACCAGACCACAATATAATCTCTTAGTGACACCTCCGCCGACCCAGGGCTGGCCCCACCTTTAGGCCAGAAGTAGAGGAGGACTTGGGGAGGGAGGATAGGGTTCAGTCAGTGAGGAATTCCAAAGGGCAGCCTCCCTAGCTTTCCTGTGGGGGAGTCATCCTCCCCTCGTTACAGACCTTCCTATCCAATCATGGTCATCTCCCCCGGTCTCCCCAGTTTCCTCCAAAAACTTACATTTCAACCCTGGGAGTGCAGAGAGGCCCAGAGGAGACAGAGTAGGAGACACAGGAAGAAGCCGCCCCTCCCTAAGTGCCAGGATGAAATACGAAGGCTGATCATAAACCCAACTTAGCCCATAGCCTAATCAGCCAGGAATTCAGGCACACCATCTTGGCTGTACTTATCTTTCCTTCTAAGTGTCTGAAACAGCCCAGTTCCTGTCGCTGGTGATCCATGGGGGTCCTAAATCATGGGGCTGCTTGGTCTTCTTGCTGAATCCTGCCCAATCTTCTCCTGACTGGACTTCAGCCAGACTCCATCAGTTCCACATACCTCTCTAGAAGTCAGGCTGAGGGAAGACAAATGTGGGTAGCGAATGACAGCACAGATAGTCTTCTGTCCAGAGTGCTGGCCCGGGTGTTGGGGGAAGAGGGGATGTTTATGGTTAGTTCTGAGTCCTATATTCGGGGAAGGATTGCCCTAGTGTTAGACTCATGATCTAGGGTCAAATCCCTGCTCTAGTACTTAGGACAAGTCGTGTCTTTTTTCTGTGCTTCAGTTTCTGGTTGTACTAAATGATAACTTGCATTTTTATAGTTTCTTTCAAGACTCAGCTTAGGTGATACTTTTTTATCCTCACTACCCTGGCCCCAGTTAGTGCACTCTCTCCCGTTATATTCTATTTACTCATCTATGTACATTTTGCATCCTTTCTCCCTTCAAGGATGAAAGCTCCTTGAGGGTGGGAACTGATTTGCTTTTGTCTTCATAGCCTAGTACCATGACCCTTTTAAAAAATGATCCATGTGTCTCTATGGATATAGGGAGCTCCAGTGGGAAAATTTTCTTTGCCATTGTAAATCAATGGCATTCTGTTTTGTCACTAAGCCAGGTGTTTGCCAGCCCCAACTGACTCCTAAGACCTGATTGTTAAATTTTCAGTGTGATCATTTATGCTTCAGAAATCAGATGGCTTGGTTTATTGTTTTGTTGATTGTTTAAACTTGACAATGCGATGAAGGAAATGTTGATGCAGGTTAAACTTTAAAAGTGTCACATGAGCAATTTTTTTTTTCTGGAGAGCTGACTGTTAAATATTTACCATCATACCACTGCTTGGACCCTTGGTAACCTCTAGGTTTGCCCTACATTCATTGCTCTGGGGTTGTGTTGGCTTCCAATGTTCCGATTCTACCATTCTGACCTCAGATTCTAGTTTTAGTTCTAGTTAAAGATAGCCCCTCCAAAAAATCAGGTATGGGACAAGGTACTTTTATTCCCACACATAGAAACAGAAATGCTAAGCAACAGAGAATTAGAGAATTATTGTACTTAGTTGAGAGGTTAGCATTTTAAGCTAATTACTGGGATACTGACAACAATGTTGCTCATTAGCTAATTGACCTCTAACCCAATCAACACCAAGTGAGTGCTTTCTTTTGGTGGTCTCTTGGTCTTGGCAGGCAACTTCCTTTTGGGGCTAATTTGCCACTGTTATTACTGCAGTTTCTCTGGTTGCCTACACTCAACTGCTCTGGTGCCCATGAAGAGGGGAATATGTTGGCTGCCTTTTGAGGTTTCTCTAAGGCTTGTACTAAAGAAGAGAAAATACAAACAGGAGAAGTCACCATCCCAGGGACTAGCTTGTGGCCTTGACCAGATGGAACCTTTAGTGAGTTCTTTGTCAGTTGGGTGATGGATTGCCTAGTATACACATGTCACATTAGTCTCTTTTGTTGGGTTTTTAATTCTGTGGTTTTGAAGAATGTATGTTACTCTAAGGAAATGGGCAAATGTTACAGTTCTTAAAGAGTACAATTCAATGACTGTTAGGGATATTGAAGAGACTGTTGGTGTGGGAAAAGTCATGAGTTTTAAGGATCATTCAAACTCACAACGACCAGGATCCATTATACCAAAGTGCCAAGGAAAGCTGAAAACAAAATATATACTAGATGCATTAAAACAAAAACAAACAAAAAAACTCGAGGGGATAAGGACTAATTCGGTCAAGTAAGCAGAACCAGGAAAACAATACAGTATATTCAATGACTGATCATTGTTGCTCATTTGAGTCTGACTCTCTGTGACCCCCATTTGACAGAGATACTGGAGGATACTGGAGTGCTTTGCCATTTCCTTCTCCAGCCCATTTTATAGATGAAGAGTTGAGGCAAACAAGTTAAGTGACTTGCCCAGGGTCACACAGCTAGTAAGTGTCTGAGGCCAGATTTGAACTCTTCCTGATTCCAAACTCAGTGCTCTATCAGTGAATATTGATACCACCTCTCTGCCCCAATATTCAATGATTGCAGCAATGAAAATGGAGTCAGCATAACCCCTTGAAACCTTCTAATTTAATGTACCTGTCTCTCTCTAATAAAAAGGTAGAAGGGGTCCTTGGGTGTGGATGTCCCATGGATGTGGAATGTTGCATATATTCTCAGACATATTTGATGTATTTGGTTCATTTTTCATCACTGCTTTTTCTCCTTTTTAATATTAGTTATAATCACTTAATTCACCAACAAGCCTTTATCAAGTATTTACCACGGTCCAGGCACTGTATAAAAAGGTTCTGGCTACACTAAGATAAAAATATTCACAATCGATGTGATATTAAAAATACAAAACAAAACCAAAATAGCCCAAAATGAAATAGTTTTTAAAAACTCTTTTGAATGAAGTGGCATTGAATTCCTTCCAAATCTAAATCCTCTGATCCTTGAAGTGTGGTTGAAGTACTTTCCTAAGCTATCTGACTTCTGCTAAGAGCATCTGGAGCTGCCCCAAGTTCAGGACCCATCTCTAGGTACAAAAGCCATGACAGATCTGGGGCACTGCGGATCCTGGGATGGGATGGCTAAGGAAGCCAGGATGAAGGACTTAAGACTTTGGATAGTGATCCCTGGGTGATCTCCACAGAGAAGCAGAGCCAATTTTCCGTTGAAATCTTTTTTCTTAAGTTCTAAAGTGCAAGGGGAAAAAATGTAAAAATCCCAAAACAAAACAAAACAGTCTGTGCATGTGTGCCCTAGTTTGTCGATAATAAATGTTTCTCATAACCGGCAGGAACAGTCTTTAAATTTTTCCACATACTGAAAAGGCCAGCTCAACTGCCTCCTCTTGCAATAAGCCCTAGAAGGTAGGGTATCCTGGGGAGAGTTCTATATTTAGATTCTGAGGATCTGGGTTCAATCCCTGGTTCTACTATTTTCAGACTGGGTGGCCTTAGGCAAGTCATTTGATTTTTAAGGGTCTCAAGTACTACATTCATAATCCTATGACCTGCAATCAATTCCCAAGCAACTCTGCCACTTACAATCTGGGCAGGTAATTTAACTTCTCATTCCTCGATTTCCTCCTCAGTAAAATTAGGGGGTTGGACAAGGTGACCTGCAGGGTACCTCCCAATCCCTAATCCAAGATCTTATGCTCCCATGGATATTTGATTTTGAATTGAAATCATGGAACTGCCATTGGTTACCCACATGACCGAGCAATACTCCCTCCCCTTGTGACTCAGTTTCCTTGCCTGTAAAATGAAGCTATTTGACTTATCTCTGCAATCTCTTCCACATCCAATAGATGGTGGTTTTTTTGACAAGTTGAAGTATATACAGAGAAGGGTAAAGAGAATGATAAAACAGATTCACCCCCTATGACCTCTAAGTCTTGTGCCATGTCCTGGCATGGGACACAGCCCCCTCTATTGTATTTGCCCTGGGTATAGGTATTTACTTGACTCTGAGGTCTAGGGGAACAAAGAAAGTCTAAACCTTCTGGCTCTCCTGATGCCCCGTGGACCTCTCTGCATGCAGGCCATACTTAATAAACATTTGTTAAAATATCAGCTGTAGGCTACCCAAGAAACATGGATCAAATTAAATTAGCTGAGTTTTACCTGGAGCTCTGATTACTTAGCCAAAGGAAATTTCTTTGGGAATACCTTCCCCCACCCCAAACTCCCTACACTCAGACCGAGATCTTAGCGCTCTCCCACTAGGGATGGAGAGACACCTCTATGCTCTCCTTACCAAGAGTTTCCAAATTCAGTGCACAGCTAATTGCAATGATCAACGTTGACTCCAGAGATGAGATGAAGAGATACAGCTCCTTTCATCATTCTGATGGAGAAGAGAAGGTAGAATGTCACGTGTGCGAGTGTTGAACGTGGCCAGCGTATTGGTTGGTTTTATTCAACTGTTGTTTATTTCTTTAGGTTCAAGGGAATCGATCAATAACCACTAGCTGTCATTATTGTTGTTAGTGGGCATTGTTGGGTTTTCAGGGGGGTCTGACTTACTGTGATCCCATTGAGGGGTTTTCCATGTCCTTCTCCAGTTCATTTTGCAGGTGAGGAAACTGAGGCAAACAGAGTGAAGTGACTTGCCGAGGATCACACAACTAACAAGTGTCTGAGATCAGATTTGAATGAGGAAGATGTTTCTGAGCCAGCACTCTATCCACCTAGCAGCTTAGTAAATGTTTATGAAGTGCCTATTATGTGCTGGAGATAGTAAACTAGGCAAGAGATAGTCCCTACTCTCAAGGAGGTTACAATCCAAGGGGGAGGAGGGAGGTGACTTGCAAACAAGTCTGTACAAAGTAAGCTGGGAAATCCTAGTCCCTACCTGTGTGAACCTGGTCATGTCCTCTTTCTTTGGGCCTCCCTTATACCATAAAGAAAATGAGGGAGTGGAACTACATGAACTTCCAGCTCTAAACACTATGATATGGGATGGGGTCTGGGATCGAGGTGAGGCAGGCAGCCATAGGGAGGAAACATCCTCTTCTTCAGGCTTCTCATCTCATACCTGAGCACTCCCAGATGGTCTCAAGGTCTCTGTAAGCATTGCTGTGTCTTCTACAGGGGTTGGGGGGGGGCACATAGGATTCTCCCCTCCCGCCCAACCCCCCAGGGCTCAGGTAGGCTCTGACTGCCGCCAGTGTTTCCGGGGCGAGTTGCCCAGTTTTCTAGGGCCTGACCAGGTCCCACAGGGAGATCATTAGACAGGCAGCTAGTGAACCAGGACGAGAGGTTTGGCATTTCCCACAAGGTCCCTGTGAGAAAATGCTCTTTCAGCACTTTATCTTATCTGCAAGGGCTGAAGGGGGAGGGTGTCTCATTTCTTTAACCCCTTCTTGTCAAATAAGATGACTGGAGGTACTGGCTGCCCAGAGCTGCTCACTGGAGCCTTGGGAAGGACTTGGGGGGTGGGGACCCACACTAGACAGAACGGGTTTTTCTATGTGTCTTCCTCACTCCTTGTCTATTTTCTCTCTGCATTTTTCTATCTCTTGATGTTTTTTTTCTCTCTCCCTCTCTCAGTCTTTTGCCGTGGCTCTCTATTTTTCTCTCCCTTTCTTTTTTTACTCCTTCTCTTTGTGTTTGTCCAAAAGCCAAAATGGTAGAGAGGACTTGGGAGACTGAATCTAGAGTCCAAAAACTTGGATTTTCCTCCCAGCTCCTACACCTGCAAGTCACTTCTCTTAACCCCTAGGTCTCTGTTTCTTTGTTTATACAATGGAGTTGATAACACTATCTACCTTCTTTGTCGAGTAGTTCCTAGGACAGAATCACAATCAATTAGAATAATAAAGTACTTCAGGCCATCCAGACCCACCTGTATTTGAACATCTCTGACTAGTGGGCACCTAACATCTGCTTGAAGACCTCCAGTGATAGGGAGTCCACTCCCTCTCAAGGCAGCCCATCTGCCTGTAAGACTGATGGCTAAGGAGACTTTTCCTGGCTATTGTATCTCATTTGCTTCTCTGAAGCTTTCACCTAGTCCCCCAGTTTTGTCCCAGATCTACTCTCTTCCATGTGGCTGCTCTGTGCCTATGGATGTCTGCCATATCCTCCAAGACATGAGCATCTCTTTCCTAGACCAAACAGTTTCAGTTCTTTCAACCAACATGGTCTCCTGTTATCTTACCATTCTGGTTAACCTCTTCTGACTTCTCTCTAGCATGCCTGTTTTCTTCCTAAATAAGGTACCTTGAAGTGAAGATGGTTGACACCTAACCAGGGCAGAGTAGACTATAACCTTCTCCCTCCCATCCCCTTTCCCTTCCCTTCCTTTCCCTTAACCTTCCCCTTCCCTTATTCCCTTTTCCTTTCCCTTCTCCCCCTTCTTCCTCTTCCCTTTTCCCTCCCTCTTTCTTCCCTTCTCAACCATAAATATGACCTAAATTCACATTTTTTATTTGTTTTGCTTTCATTCTATAAAACATATCACAACTGTGGCTTACACTAGAATCACCAAACCTTGGGTACAGGGACTACCATCTAGACCAAACACTATTATGCTATACTTGGAAGGCTGCCATGTTGAACCCAAGTATAACTTATTCCTATTAAACTGGGTCATCTCTAATTGGGTCCTTTATAATTGACTAAGATTTTGTTGGGTCCAGATTCTCTTACCCACCATGTAATTCTCCCTCCTAACTTTGTACCCAGTGTAGCTTTGACAAGAAAGTTTTTTATGACTTCAAGTCACTAAGAAACCATGTTGGATAGCAAACAGAGTCTATGTGAGAAGCCCATGGCAATCTGCTAGGGATCTCCTTCCAAGATGATATCAGTTCATTAATGATTTATCTTTGGGTCACACTTGATGACCAAAAGTCATTAAATTGTCATTTGTATAGTATTATACAGATAGTATTTCACAGTTCCATTGCATTTCAAGGTTTTTATTGTACTTTTCTCATAATAATATTAGAAAGATTAGGAGAATCTTCATTTTATAGATGGAGAAACAGAGACATTAAGAATCAAAGGATCATAGATTTCAAACTAGAAGGGACATCATTTTTCATATGGGGAAACAGAGGCCAGAGAGATTGGGTAGATTGCCCAGGATCATACAGGTGTTAGGTAGCAAAACTAGGATATGAATTCATATCTTATGATTCCTAGAGGGGTGCTCTTTTCACCGTATCCCACTGCTGCCCAAAGATGAGAGGAGGATTTAGAAGGAAAATTATTTGGGTTCAATCTGCAGTCCACTCCAACTCCATGCAATGATATTCTCATGTAACACATCTTATTTTAGAGACAGCTAGGTAACATAGTGGATGCTTACTAGCTATTTGACCCTGAGTAAATTACTTAACTTCTGTTTGCCTCATTTTCCTCAATTGTAAAGTGGAGATGATATTAATAGCACAGAAACCTCACAGTATTGTTGTAAGGGTCAAATGAGATGTTTGTAAAGCACTAAGCACAGTGCCTAGAACATAGGAGCTGCTTATCCCTTTCCCCTTGTCCAAAAGGATTACTAGAGAGACTTTAGCAAAAAACTTCTTTTGAAAGCTTAATAAAGCTACATTTCCCTGATGCACTGATCTAGGTGCTTTGTCAAAAAGAATTTAATCAACTTATCCTAGCATGATCTGTTCTTACTGAAACCATATTGCCTTTTTTGTGATTTCATTTCTAGATGGTCACTAGCTTGTCCTTTAATAATGTCCTGTTTGGTGACTGCTTCTCCTAGACCACAATTTCAAGAAAGCCTGAGACATCATTTACTGTATTCCCTACTGACCAGACATTTCTTCATCAACCACATTGATGCCTGAAATCTGTTCATTACTTGTCCCTTTCTATGTCTTCACTCCTCTCCCCACCAACTCCCTGTTCTGGAACCATGATTCATGTTCATTGTTCCTGGATGGGGTGTGTCCACCTGCTGTCTTTGGCCTCATTCACCATCCTTTCTGACCAAAGTATCTTTCCCTGGGCATCATTCCCTTCTGTATGCTATCTCTCCCATTAAAATATAAGTTTCTTGAGGTCAGAGACTATCTTTGACCTTGTATTTATATTCCTAGCGTGGGATAAGTATTTTAAATTCATTCATCTATTCAATAATCCTCTAGAATACTTTTCATTAATTCATCCATTTAATGAGACTCTTCTAGAGTGCCTTCCATTTTTTCATTCACCCATCCATTTAATAAAGCTCTAGACTACTTTCCATTCATCCATGTAATATGATTCCAGAATTCTTTTGAATCATTTATTCACTCATTTAATAACACTCTAGAATATTTTCCATTCATTCATCCATTTAATAATGTTCTAGAATGCTTTCCATTATCCATTTAACAAGATTCCAAAATACTTTCCATTCATTCATCCATTTAATAACACTCTAGAATGTCTTCAATCCATCCCTTTGTTTAGTAAGAATCTAGAATGGTTTTTAATTTACTAAGACTGATCTATAATTGCTGTGATGTTAATAGAATGGGAAGATATTTTTTCACCCATTAATAGGTCTATGTGACCTGTTTTGAGCTTGACCTCAGCTGACTGCTGTGATGGAGCCTGAGTCACACAGAATCCAATGGGTCAATCAGGAAAGATGGACCAGGAAATGAGAGTGAGGCAGAGCTGGGAGAGAGGGAGGCAGAGGTGAAGCAGAGCAGCTAGCCTGAGTGAGAGAGGGAGGAATTTTGCCTATGGGAGCTTGTTTGTGGGGAAGACAAATAGAGGTAAAGTTTGGGGATGTTGGTGCACTCCTAGGATTCGTGATGTGCATAAACTTCTTTGTTACCATGGTGTAATTGTTTTTCTGGTACCTGGTACCTGAATAAATATCTTGGTTTCATCTCTGAGGAAGAGAGTTTGTTATATTTTGTGATTCAACCCTGGAAATATGTCTGTATATTCATAGCAACTGCTGTGGGTATCTCATTGGCAACATAATTGCTGACAGAAATCAAAGACAAACTCTCAGTCCTATACTTCCACTCTCTACCTTGCCTCAGTTTGTAAAACCTGGGACCCAGTTAGTCCTGAAACACTACTCCTTGTTCTCCACCATCTTGCAAAGATCATCAACAATTACTTCCCCATCTTCTCTTGATACTCTGCCTAGAATGCCAGTAGGTTATCAGACTTGATTCCTTGAGCTCACTGGGCAAAGGTAGAGGCTACCTCCTAATGACCTCAGGTCTTTTTGATCCAACCTTTCTACTCCAAAGGCAGTGATATAACACTTCAGGATTTACCAAGTGTTTTATGGTTCCCCATGGTGATCTCCCTCTGATATAGGGTCTTTGTTTTTGGAAACTTCCCTGATATTTCACCAGCACTAGCTTTCTTCTACCAATACAAATTTGCACTTTTCTGTCACTTTGTCTTAGAAGCCTCAGTTTAGTGACTTTCCCAGAGTCATACAACCTCTATGTGTCAACCACAGGACCTGAACTCATATCTTCCTGCATTGGGATCTAGTTCTTCGTTCATTATGTTACTCGTGGGAGGCATACTATAAAATCATAATCATAGAACTTAATTATAATAAAGATACTTCATTGTTACTATTGTCATCCAATTATAAGAAGCAATAGGGCATGTTAGATAGAGAGCTGGCTTGGGAGCCAGGGAGAAATGAGTTCAAATCCTGCCTCTGACCTCTGCTGTATATAGTCACTAAATGCAGTGCTCTAGGCAAATTCTTAAGGTTCTAAGTTTCAGAGAAGATGCTAGGAATTTTCCTTCTTTTGGAGTTCCCCATACTAATTAAATCAGGGATCCACTACCTATCCCTATCACCTTACAGACAGGGGAAATTTATGACTTCATGATTTCTCCAAGGTCAAAGTTGCAGAGTTGGGTAACCTGCCTTCTCAAGACCACCTGTAATCTTCTAGGTCTTTCAGTATGGCTTTTTGACTGAGTCCAAGTTTTACAGGAACAAATCCTTTTATGAAGGGGATTTGTTTGCGAACTTTGTATTTGGTCAAATGTCTGCACTTGAGGACCTACAGGGTCACATGTGGCCTTGAGGCCATAGGTCCCTGACATGTGGTCTAGAGAATGTCAGAGGTAAAATTCAAAGTCCAATTTCCCTGACTCTGGGTACCTCCTTTCCCCTATTAACTCTAGAGTTGAGTTGATTAGCCTTTTTGGTGTTATCTATTGAGGACAGGGCCTGTCACCATTTCTTATTTTCATTCCTAGCACTTGAGAGGTTTCTTGGCATACAGTAGGGGTTTAATAATTAATTGACCATCATCTCAATGGCTGTCTTATCTTGTCTTGGTTCCTACTCTTGACTCCCTTGCAGTTTGAAATTGTGGTTGCTTTGTTTACATGTTTTTGTTTTTATCCACCCCCATCATTTACAGACAGCTGCCTGGGCCACTGTGGGCTCCATCACTCCTGAGGTCCTCCTTACAGGATCACACTATCCAGGTCTTCCGTGGGAACCTCAGTAAAGCTCCCAGTTCTCTATGAGCATCTCCTCAGCTTTCTCTCTTCTCCTGTAAATACCTTTTAGTTTGCTTCTCCCAGGGGGCCCAAGAAGCAAGTGTGTAAGCCTTGTCCCAAAGTCCTAACATTCCCCCCCTTTTGCCTTGCCAGGTCCTTTGCTTCCAGTCTCCTGGGCAATTGTGATATTCTGGTCGTGTCTTCAATGAGGCTGGGGAATGTTTAGTCTCATAAATCCCAAAGGGAGCATTTCCTGGCCATATGAGCCCAGAGGCCCCTGGTGCCAGTGAAAGGAAGAGCGAAAGCAAGGATAGAAACCTGATGTCTGAGGTGGGGATGGGGGCAGGCAGAAGTGGAAAGGGATCAGGAAGGGAGCAGCTTTATCAACTGATTCTTAAGGGAGAAGGGGCTTCCTGTGTGTGTGTGTGTGCCTTTAGCCCCTGAATTTGACATCCTCACCAGGAAACAGGGGAGAGGAGTGTCGAGGCTTACCCCTGTCTTATAACTGTCTTTCAGTGAATTGATAAGGAGCTATTTATTGAATTATTGAATGCTGTGGGGGAAAATGTCAGGGCTGAAGTCAGAAACACTAGAGTTCCAATCTTCCCTTAGGCCGTTATTTAATAGATGCATAACCAAGAATCTCTTGAAGTCTTGGTTTCCTCATCTGTAAAATGGGGAAAATTATGCCTACCTTACAGGGGTTTTATGAGGCTCCAGTGGGACAAAATATATTAAGTGATTTTTAAAAAACATTAAAGTGCTCTATGCAAATTTTGTTTTTTAGTATCTTTCTTAAAATGATGATTAGTAATAATCTCTATCCTGTAGAAATAGCACAATGTTATTGAAAAAGAGGATTTTTAAACTATAATATAGAATGTCTGATTAACAAGAGCCATATTACCAGACTACAGAATACAGACTTAAAGGAGTTCTAAGAACAGAGAATGTCAGAGCGTAGAGAGAATAGAAAGATCGTTTTACTTATGAGGAAACTGAGACCCAAAGAAACTAGTTGACTTGCCTAAAATCATACATTTACAAAGATAATTTAAGCCAGTACTTGATTTTTTTACCTAAATGAGTGGTACAATCACATTGAGGGAAAGGGGGTGATTTAAGAAGAGACAAGGCCACCCAAGACAGAAGTGTGATTCAGAAGTGTTGGTGCTTTGGAGAATAGAAAAAGGGAAGGAAGAGAGAGAGAGAGAGAGAGAGAGAGAGAGAAAGGAGAGGAGAAGGGAGGAGAAAAGAGAAGATGAAAGGAGATAAAGGGGAAGAGAGGAAAAGAAAGGAGAGGAGAAGAGGGGAGAGGAGAGGAGAGGAAAGGAGGAGATGGAAAGAGGAGAGGAGAAGAGGGGAGAAGCGAGTAGGGAAATGGAGAGGGGAGAAAAGAGGAGGAGAGGAGGGAAGAGGAAAGTAGGGGAGGAGAGATAAGAGGAGAAGGGGAGGAGAAGGAGGAGGGAAGGAGAAGAGAAGGGAACTGGGGGGATATACATATACCTTTCATTTTTTCAGGTTTTACCATAGCTCTGTGCACATATTTATATGGTAGGTTTCTACCCTACGCCAAAAGAAGGCTTTTAGATCCAAGAGCAGAATGTCTTCTCAAACATCAGTTGAAGATGTTGGGAAGAAAAGGGGCATAGATTGAGACAGCAGGGCTAGAAGAAGACAGGAAAAGTCTGGCAGGCCATGAGGACTCCCAACAAATCCTCATGTCTTCAGGGGAGTAGAATGATAGGTGTCCAGGCATTTGACCTTTCCCACACTCTGGCTGGAGAGAGCAGCATATGTTGGCTGCAGCCCTCTCCTCCTGCAGTACAGCAGCATAAGGAGATGGATAGAGAGGGGATCAGGGAGGGAGAGTTGCCCACCTTCCTCAGGGCCACACCATCAGCCCAGCTCTGGCAGACAGAGCCTTCTCTCCAAGGACAGAGGAGAGTTTTCTCTGGGTCACCTGCACCTCATCCCCTACCTGGTCCCTTTGACATGACCGACTAGTACTGAGACCGAAGTGATCACCAGGAAAGCTGATGTAGATGAGTGCTGCAGTGTGTCCTTGTCCCTCCTTGGGCCTCCATTTTCTCAGCTCTAAAGTGAGGGATTTGAACTAAGTAGTTTCTTGGTCCATTCAAACAAAAAGTCATGTGATCCTCTAACCTCATTCCTCCGAGTCTCAGTTTAACCATCTGCCCAGTAGGGATAACAATGCATGCCCTTCCCATGTCAGAGAGGTCAGGAGAAAATTCTTTGATCAACTCTAAAGAGCTTCCCAGAACAAGCCATTATTCCTCTTACTACTATTTTCATGATGATGATGGCTCTCAAGGACACACACATGGAGATGGTTGGCCAGAGATCAGAATCATCGAGTGGCCAGGTAATAGAATACCCCTAACGGGTTCCCATGAAGAACATTCCACTGACCTTGCCTCTCATATCTCTGAATTCTAACCATATGAGCTAACTGTTGATTCTCAGCAGAGAGAAGAAAATGGATTCCAGATCCTGGAAGGAACTGGGGCTTCTGAAGACCCAAGATGGGAAGTGACCTTTCACTGAATGGGAAACCAGCCACCATCTTCCCAAAAGGAAATTCGTTCCTCTCATTCCCCCACATTTGTGTAGATTTCTATTTTTTTCATTGTAGAGTAAAGATTTAAACTTCTGCCTTCATCAATGTGAGAAACAGGCATCCCCTCTTTAACCCATTCCACAATTACACATCTGTCTATAACCTGGTCTTGCAAATGCCTGGGTCACTGAGAGGTTAAGTGTAGATTGGTTAACTAGATAAGTTAAGAGTAGATAAGATGCCAAATGAGATAGGATTAAATTCCATATAATAATAACAATATTTATATACATACATATTTACTTACATACATACACGCATGTAATTTTATGATTTGCAAAGCACTTTGATTTTCACAACAACCCTGGTGCTATTGTATCCCCATTTTACAGATGAGAAAAACTGAGGCAAACATAAGTTAAGTGACTTGCTCAGGGCCACACAGCTAGTAAGTATCTGAGGTCACATTTGAACTCAGGTCTTCCTACCTTCAGGCCCTGCACTCTATCTACTGTACTACCCAGTTGCCCATATAGCAGATTAACTTTTATCAGAGTGAAATCCCAATTCTCCATAGCTCCAAATGTGACACCGTCCACTGCATCCTGTCATCTCACAATTATCATCTACAATTATAACAGCTATTATTACAGTAATGGAAAAATAACCATTGCCATTTTGATAATATAGCACTTTCTAAATTTAGATAATGAAGTGCTTTCACCGCTATTTTCACATCTTGTCCCTTACGTCAGTATCCCCATTTTACAGTAAAGGAAACTAAGTCTCAGGAAAGTGGTAATTAACCCAAGAGAACATGACGTGTTTGGGTTCAGAGCCCAAGTCTCTTGATTTTTGTAAAAAACCATGGTGGAGGAGGGAGTGGTGCAAAAGAGTGGGAGGAGGAAATTTAGAGCCCAACCGGTGTGAGACCTTGGGCACAAAGTAGCATTCCTACCTGTGAGCCTGGGTGAAGAGCCTTCCACATTGTGGATGCCAGCAAAGGAAAAAGCTTTTTTTTTTTTTTTTAAAAGGCTGCTCAAAGTTTATTAGTTTCTGTTGAGTACAAAGTAAACAAGTTACTGAGGCTGCTGAAAAGCACACAGGTGATTCAGACAGTAAAAAAACACATGACAGTGTGGTTTCCTTTACTTGTTTTTTAGTGTTTTGCTTTTGTTTTCCTTTAAAAAAAAAACCACACACACAACACAACTACTTCTACACTTAAGCAGCCTATCTATTCTAAGGGAATGGGTGGGAGAGGGAAGGGGGAGGGGAGGGGGAAATGGGCTCTGATGCCTAGCGCACTTCAGAAGCGGGGGAGCAGCAAAGGAGGGTGCTGCTGCTCATGCAGAAGGCCCCGGGCTGGTCTTTCTGGGCTCGCTGACATGCCGCTTCCTCATGGCCTCCCGAGCCAGGTCACAGGTGATCGTGCCATGAGCAACCTGGAAAGATCTTGAGTGCTCTGGGGATTCCAATACAGTTGTCATGAATGGATGACTCGACTTCCCGAAGAAGAAACTTGCCCACCAGTGGCCTGGGTCTGATTTGGGAAGCCCAGGATGGTGGGGGATCACTTCCCCAGAGTACTCAGCACTTCCACAGGAGCTGTTGCTGGAAGTGGAACCCAGACGCCTTCGGTAGTAGTCATGGGTTGCTACAAGTGAACCGCTAGACGGGATAGCTGCCATGTTGCTTGTTCTTCTTGTGATGATGTAAATCTTAGTGGCGGCTCCCGAGCAGCCCCTGCCAGGCAGTGAGTGGGCTGCGGCGGACGATCACGAGTGACCTGGCTCGGGGGAAAGGGGTGCTAGGCCACAGAGCCCATTTGTAAAGGAGATTACGGGAGGATACTCCACGGCAACGAAAATGCGAGAGTTCTTTGGGTTTGGAAAAAGCTTTTTGACTGAGGATCAATCGAGTTGATATTAATGTTACTATCCTACCTACTGTGTTTGAGGGTAGCAGTAGACCCGGGGAGGTGTGACTTAACCCTACACAATTCCTAACACACAAGATTTTTGCAAGCCAAGAAGTTGCAGCTCATTTTTTGGGGAGCAATGGAGCAACTTTGCCTCCAGACAGATGGATGTGGGACCCAGTCTTGGGTCCTTTGGGAAAGAAGAAAATAAAAACAATTTTAGGACTTTGGTATAAAGTTACTGAGACCTCAGGAGGGAACCTTCTTGTCAACTGTGTGTGTGTGTGCATGTGTGTGTGAGCATGTGTTTGCATATGTGCACATGTTTGTATGTGTTTTGATCTTCTTGTCTGTCACTTTTATCTGTTTTTATCATCAAAACTGCTTATATGTACCCTGGGAAATGATTTTATCTGAGAACATTTGTATGTTTTTAGTAAAACACTGTTTATTGAAATCAGAGGGATCCATTGTACCAGATAGAATAATGACCCTAACAGCAGACTCAGGGAAGAGAAATCAATTGTTGTATCTCTGTTACTCAGTATCTGTGTGACACTGGCCAAGTTCCCTAACCTATATATGCTTCATTTTCTTTCTCTATGAAGTGACAGCATACAAATACAGCCTTTCTTTGGTTAACTACTGGACTCAATTTTGAAGGACATATTCTTTTAAGGGACCAAAGAAGAGATAGAGAGCATTAGTAGATGTAAAATGGATTATTTTGATTACATCAAATTAAAAAAGATTTTGCACAAACAAAACCAATGCAGCCAATATAAGAAGGAAACCAGAAAACTGAAGGGGCGGGGGAATCTACAGCAAGTTTCTATGGAGGGAGTCAAATTTATTAAACTATGAGTCACTTCCCAGTTAATAAATAGTCAAAGCACATGAACAGGCAGTTTTTAGAAAAAATCAAAGCTATCTATAGTCATATGAAAAAAATGTTCTAAATTACTATTGTTTGGAAAAACCCAAATTAAAACAACTGTGAGCTACCACTCCACACCTATCAGATTGGCTAATATGATAGAAAAGGAACATGACAAATGTTGGAGGGGACATAGAAAAATTGGGACACTAATGCATTGTTGATGGAGTTGTGAACTTAAGCATTCTGGAGAACAACTTGGAACTATGCCCAAAGGACTATAAAACTGTATACTCTTTGACCCAGCAACACCACTACTAGATCTGTATCCCAAAGAGATCAAAGAAACAGGAAAAAGACTTATAATGCCCCAAAACAGTTATAGTGCCTCTTTATGTGGTGGCGAAGAATTGGACATTGAAAATGCCCATCAAATTGAAGTATATGATTGTGATGAAATACTATTGTGCTATAAGAAATGACAAGCTAAATACTCTCAGAAAAACCTGGAAAGACTTAAATGAACTGATGTAAAATAAAGTGCCCAGAATCAGGAGAACAGTGGGCACAGAAACAGCAACATTGATGATCAACTACGAATAACTTAGCTCTTCTCAGCAATGCAAAGATCCAAGACAACTCCAGAGGATTTATGGTGAAAAATGGTATCCACCTCCAGATAAAGGACTGATGGAGTTTGAATTTATATTGAAGAATACTTTTAAAACTTTATTATTCTTAGGTTTTTTTTTATTCTTTGGTGTGTATGTGGGGGGGGAGGTTTACAACATGGCTAATATGAAAACATTTCACATGATTGCACATATATAATCTATTTCAAATTGCTTGCCTTTTCAAGGGGGGGCATAGAGGAAGAGAATTTAGAATTCAAAATTTTTAAAAAATGAATGTTTAAAATTTTTGTTTACATGTAATTGAGAAAGAATAAAATAAAATGTAGAAAAGAATATGTTACTTGGAATTGACACATAAATGTCTTTGCTTTTTGAAACATAATGTTCCCTTTTATTCTCTAACTTCTCATGAATGTGGAATAATCCTGTATTATTCAAAGAGGTATCCCTTTGTGTTTGAAGGAATTTTCCCTGACAACTTTCAAAAATTTTAATTTGTTGTTTATTATTGACACTGTGAAATACACCTACTTGAAGTTTGAAGTGTGTGTGTGTGTGTGTGTGTGTGTGTCTGTATCTGTGTCTGTGTCCTAATGGTGATGTGTGATTTTTTTCTATGGAAGTTTTATTACCTGTATTCAAAAATTCTGGGAAGTTTTCATGTATTATTTCATGTAGGATGGTGCTCAGGGTTTTTGTTTGTTTGTTTGTTTGCTTTTCTGGTTGTTTTACTGGGTGGCTTCATTTATTCATTTATTTATTTTTCCTTCCAAAAATCTTATGATATGGATCTCTTTGTATCCTGTCTTTAAAGTCAGTCATATTGGCTTGCATTAAATTACACTTTTAATGCTGATGCCTTTTGATTCTCTTCTTCCAAATTTTCTTCTGTATCTTGAGTTCCAAGTCTTTCATTTTCTCTTTCAAAGTCACTACATATTTAGAGGCGATGTCCATCATTTCCTTTAAGCTCTGTATTGATGAGGTTTTTTTCTAGTTCTAGGTTAAGAGTTATGATTGCTGACCTACTTTCATTCCTAATACTCTCTTCTAACTTCTAAAAGTATTACTTTTCTTTGATCTATCCTAGAATAGGATATTGTTCTCTGATGAGTCCAATGAGATCTCTTTTGGATTATGAAAATTTTGTTCATTTTCCCTCACAGTATGACCTACTTTCTCCCTTTTGTCTTTCTGTTGATTTATTAACTTGTGAGTTGGGTTTTTACTGAGTCTATCTTCCTTGATCTTTTGGGTTTTTAACCTTTCTCTTATGTTCTTAGTTTTTGTATCTGATTTTCCTCCAGGTTCTTTGGTTCTACCTCTTTCTACTTCTTGGGATCCTCCGACTCCTCACAGTGGAGTATTTGGAACCCTATCCCTAAGTCTCTGCTCATGGTAAATTCTGGACACACGGACGTATCTTGTCCTCATTTCCTCTGACAGCAATGGTTTTCTTCTAGCCCATTATTCTGCATTACTCATGTCTTTCATTCCTCTCCACTCCATTTATTCTCCTTTCTCTTCACATGACTGAGAATACTCCATCTGCTTCCTTTTATGGGGCTGGACAGAGCACTGGGGTTAGAGATAGGAAGACCTGAGTTAAAATCTGGCCTCAGCAAGTCTCTTAACATCTGTGTGTTTCCATTTCCATAACAGGTATCTCACTCAAAGTGAGAATGTGACAAGACCTTAACCTAAAATGGCCAGGGTCCCACATGACATCCTGGGCCAGCTGCAGTCATCCTGATGAATATCAGACCACTAGACCCAGATGGCTCAGGAGAAGAAAGTGAGGTTGGTGACCGTGCACAGCCCTCCCTCACTCAGATCAGAGTCAATGCATCATCTTGATGTCATGGTCCTCTTCGAGAACGAAGGACAAACACAACAATATAATTTCTTTAACAGTAAAATTAAGATAATAATGGCCCCTAATTTTCAGTGTTATTATGGGAATTAAATGAAATAATAGTTGTATCTTAGCACTATATCTGGCACATAGTAGGTGGCTAATAAATGCTTATTTCATCCATTTTTTTTTCCTTCCTAGAGAGGAAATTTAGGATAAGTCACTGCCATGAAGGATTCTGGAAAACTTCCGCAGCTGCCCTCTGAATCCAAAACCTATGATGTTGCTTGTGCTCCCTGAATCCAATAAGGGAAAAGGACTGTGACATAGGGATACTGAGCAGGGCCATCTAAGGATGTCAGCTCTCTTATGTTATTTCATTAAGTTTTTATCTTGTGCACTATTTCTTTCTTATATACTCATCTTTATTTTCACTATCTGATATATAATTTCTCTTTTCTCTTAAAAAAATTTTTTGAAGATTTTTAGGGCTGGAAAAGTTTGCAAAGAACTATTACTCTGAAGTGTTAGCAATTGTATCCCAATGTCACTCAGAAGATGAATAGAATTGATTTTCACACTTGTCTTTCCTATATCTCACTAGGTGCTTTGCGCACAGTTGGGGCTTACCATGTGAATGTTGAATAGAATAAAAATAAATCTTGAAATCACTTCCTTTTTATCATATTTGTTCAAATGATTCATGGAAATTTCCTTTCTTTTCTTCCCCAACAAAATGAAAATATTCCTGAGTATCTACTAAAAATTTTTAGAAAGACTTTTTTTCTCAACCTTTGACACCCTCTTCACATATGCCCAAACATTCACGAAGTGAGTGTTATCTCATCCTTTTCTCATTGTTCAAAGGATCATAGCTCTGAATCTGAGAGGGATCTCAGGGCTATCTAGTGCACACCCCTCATTTTTACCAAAGAGGAAATTCAGGTCATAAAGGTGATATGATTTGCCCAGGGTTACAGAGCTAAGGAGCATCATAGGTGGGATTTTGTCTCTTGAAGAAAAAGACATTTATCCTTCTCATTGATCTGAGGAAAGTATAGAAGGGTAGAGGAAGCCCTGGACCTAAGATCAGGAGAGATCTGATTTTGACTCACAGGGTGGCAATTTAAGTAAAATCTCTGACCTTCAGTTTCCTCTTCTGTAAAAATGGGGATGGTAATTCTTCTACATTTGTAAGTATGGGATTAATCAGTTTATCCATTCTCCCTATCTCATCTTAAAACAAGTGATAAGATACCAATCAAACAATCTTACTGAGACTTTAGATAATTTGGAACTATGCCTAAAGGACAAGCAAATTGTGCAACCCTTTGATCCAACAATACCACCACTAAGTCTGTATCCCAAATAAATCATATAAAAGAGAAAAGGGCATATTTGTACAAAAAATATTTGCAGCAGTTCTTTTTATGGTGGCAAAGCACGGAAATCAAGGGGATGCCCATCAATTAGGGAATGGCTGAACAAGTTGTGGTATATGAATATAACGGAATACTATTGTGCTATAGGAAATAGTGACCAGGTGAATTTCATAAAAATCTGAGAAGACTTACATGAACTGATGCTGAGTGAAGTGAGCAGAACCAGGAGAACACTGTATACATTAACAGCAACATTGTGCAGTAATCAGCTATGATAGACTTAGTTCTTCTCAGCAATTCAATGACCCAAGATAATTTCAAAGGACCCATGATGGAAAACACTACACACATCTAGAGAAGGAACTATGGAGTCTGAATACAGATTGAAGCACACCATTTTCAGTTTTTTATGTGAATTTTCCCTTTTGTTCTGTTTCTTCTTTCACAACACAACTAATGTGGAAATATGTTTACATGATTGCATATGTATAACCTCTATGAGATCACTTGCTGCCTTGGAAATGGGGGATGGGAAAGAGAGAGGGATAAAAAAATTGGAACTCAAATTCTTATAAAAAGGAATACTGACAGGGCGGAGCCAAGATGGCAGAGTAGAAAGACTCACATATGCTAGCTCCGAACACACAGCCCATGAATTTCCTCTAAAAAGAACTCCCAACAAATTCTGGAACAGTGGAAGCCACACAGCAACACAGTGAAGGAGATTTCCCTTCCAGAGAGCCCTGAAAAACCAACCCCGGGGGTCCATCGCTCACCTGACTGGAGTGGAGCCCTGCCCTGCCCTGGCCATGTGGCACTGAGAGGAGCCAGCATATTCGAGCAGGCTTCAGGGACAGGAATCTCCAGCAGCCACGAAGGTCCCTCCACCCACAGACTCACAGGTCAGTGAGAGAGATGGGCTGAGAGGGGAGCGGGGTGTCTCCAGGACTCAGGCACCCTCGGGAGGCAGGGGCAGAGGCAGCAGCAGAGGCAGCAGGATGCCAGAAGCTCCCAGAGCAGGCAGGAGCTCAGCAGCAGCTCCATTACAAAAGGTCTCTGCATAACCCCCCTGAGGGAACTGAGCCTGGGAGGCGGCCCTGCCCCACCTGAGCATCAGAAATTAAGTTCCCATTGAATAGCAGCCAGCCAGCCAATGAAAGCCCTGAGACTGGGGAGCAGCATTTGAATCTCAGACCCCAAGCACTAGCTGGGCAGACCTAGGCCAGGGGTGGAGAGGACTCTCAGAAGTCAAGTAACTGTCTGGGAAAATGCCCAGAAAAGGGAAAAAAAATAAGACCATAGAAGGTTATTTTCTTGGGGAACAGATGATTCCAACCTTCCTCCCTGACGAAGAAGAAAACTGCTTACCATCAGGTAAAGACATAAGAGTCAAGGCCTCTATATCCCAAACATCCGAAATAGATATCCAATGGGCACAAGCCATGGAAGAGCTCAAAAAGGATTTTGAAAATCAAGTTAGACAGGTGGAGGAAAAACTGGGGAAAGAAATGAGAGAGATGTAAGAAAAGCATGAA
>CM053773.1:236592623-236656449 GCA_028658325.1 Potorous gilbertii
GAAGAGAGGGCAGATTGGTGATATGGGTAATTGGAATGCTCAGTGTATTGGGGAGGGGGGAGGAGACAAATGGGGAGAAAATTTTGGAACCCAAAATCTTGTGAAAATGAATGTAAAAAGTAAATAAATAAATTTATTAAAAAAATAATAACAAATAAATAAAACAAAAAAATAAAAATAAAATAAAATGAAAAGGAATACTGAAAACTGTTTTTACATGTAATTGGAAAAAATATTATTTACAAAAATAAAAAATAAAATTCTTTTAAAAAATCATAGTTCATAAGATTGAAGAATCTTTGGAAATGGAGTAATGTTGCATGGAAATTGTGTCTGGATAGGCCAAAGAAACACGATCATACTTCAAGAGTCACTTATAAATTTTCAAGGGGATCATTTGAGAAGTTGGAACAAGCATGGAATGCCAGCTAAAGCACCTGAGGAGGAATTATTTGGGGAGGAGAAAAGAAGAGACTTCTGCACCAGCTTTGATGTAGGTCTCCTCCCTTTCTCTTTTGAATACAGGACATTCTAGGGGTCCAGAGGATGTTGGACTTCTCAAGTGGCTTAGAAACATCCACAGATAAACTGAGGGCAATGCCTCCATTGGGAGACAAAAATAGAATAAACTTTGATGTGAGACTTAACTAGGATCCAACAAAGAATCCTAGTCATGCCTAAAAGAAACTTCTTAATCCTTCTAGGAATGATAATTAAAAAAATTAAAAAGAAGGAATACTCAGCTACCAAAAGTTTTGAGTTACCCCTTTGCCATATGTGCTCTCTTAGTTTGGGTCTATTTTCCCCTAAAATCTGCATGTAATTATGGGAGAGTATCTCACAGAATTTGGGGGCACTTTTTGTCCCAACTATTCTTACTGTATCACCCTAGTAATTCTCCCTTTCTAAAAGCTGCTTCAGACTGGCTGAGAAAATAGATTTTTTTGACTGATAATTTTGTAAAGAACCACATCAGTCGGGGCTCAAGCCAGTGGCATTAGAGAATCACCTTTGACTTCTCAGAGTGTAACCCGAGATCCTTAGGAGGAGATGGAGCCTTTTGTTGGGGGCACCTGAGATTCATCAACAAGCATAGGAGTTGGGATCTTTAGATGATCTTTAGAACTTACAAAGGATATATATCCCATCATTCAGGCCCCTTCAAGGGGTCTAGGGAAAGCAGAATCAGGCATTTAAGGCTGTGATACACAAGGACAGAGTGAAGAAGGTGACTTTGAGTTGGAAGAGAGTTTTTGGAGATTAATCCAATAACCTCAGTTTTTAGAGGAGGAAATCAAGACCCAGAGAGAGGAAGTGACTTTCTAGGTCACAATGGTAGTAATTGACAGAGCAGAAGTTTGAACCCAGGCCCTCTGACTAAGAGTCTTGTTTTCTTTCCATGTAAAACAAAATGATTCCCTTCAGGGAAGGAGTCCTCAGGGTATCACGTACAGGCTGTGAGTTCTCAGAGATGGTTTCTAGGAGTCATTAATCTTGTGATTCACAGGATGGGGACTGATCAGGAAGCATTTAGGGAGGAAATGTCACCTGTAAGTTTTCATATAGATGACCACGGTCCACAGAGCACCAGGGTGTACTTTGGCTGCCTGTCACAGCCTCATTAGCGGGCAGATGTGGGGAGGCTAGAGCAGGGAGGCCATGTTTGGAAGGCAGGAGGCAAGGAGCTTCTCTGCTTCGTAGCCCCATTGACTCATATAGAATATCAGGAGGGACTTAGAAGAGGGAAGGTCAGGGCTGGGAACAGTTTAGCCTCAGTTGTTTAAATGATGAAATGGTGGCCAGGAGATGACAAGAGACCTGCCCAAATTCACACAAGTTATCCTCAAAGCCAGGACTAGAACACAGAGATTTTAGTTCCTAGGTCAGTGGGCCTCACACACACTGCCCTTTCTCCAGCTTTCTATAATTTCTATGCTCAGTACACACTTCCTGCGTTTCATCCCAATCTTCTAATGCCCAAAGACACAATTAAGTAATTCATCTCCCGACTATTTAGTGGTTGCTTCTCCCACAAGCCTACTCTTTGTCCGTCTGTCTCTGTCTCTCTCTTCCTCTCCTCTCTGTGTCTCTCTCTCCTCTATCTCTTTCTTTTCCTGCCCCCTCCCTCCTCTGTCTCTGTCTCTCTCTGTTTCTGCTTTCCTTCTCCTTTCCTCTCTTCATTCTCTCTTCTCTCCTCTCTTTTCTCTCTTTTTTCCTTCTTCCTCTTTACCATACCTCTTCTCAAGAGTTAATTTTTGCCGGAGCAAGGAATTCTTTCTTCTACTGAGTTTTCAGTTCTGACATCATGCCTCTGTTATGAGCCCTGGCAGGGATTCATGTTTCACAGCTGAATTTCAATTACCCTGAGCTCTCTCCATGTAATATGTGTATGCATGCACACACGTGTTGTGAACAGCAGAAAATTTGGACCAGGAATTCTAGGCCCATCAATTCTCTGCCTAGAGATGAGCACACATCAGGTAGGAATGGATCATGGGGAAAACTAGGGATGGTGGCTGGATGTGTTGCTTCCTTGCAGTGTGAAATTTTCAATGAAGAATGTCCTGCATCATTTCATGTCAGCACATTCTCTGCAAAGTGACAACGTAGAAAGCCGTCTGAGGCGATGACAGGGGAAATGACTCCATACAGAGTTACACAGATGGCATGTGTCAGGCCTAACTGGAACCCAGGTCTTCCTGGCTCAGAGGCCAGCTCTCTATCCATTGCGCCACACTGTTTCTCATCATGTAAGAGGAGATGGAAAGAGTCTCCTGACTTGGCTCCATTACTGCTAGACCTTTGATGAAACATTGCCTGCTTCAAGGTTTCATATCTATTCTCTGTAAGATGGAATTGAACCAGATAATATCTAATGTCTTATTCATCCTAGACATTCTGCGTCCTAAGCTCCCATTTTAGCTCCCAAATCCTGCATTTTAAGATCCTACTCTTCTCTGACATTCTGTGTTCCAAGGTCTTTCTCATACCTGAAATTTTATATTCTAAGGAACTTCCTTCTTTCTGAGTTCTAAGTTCTAAAGTCTTCCTCATTCTGAATTCTGTGTTCTGAAGATCTTTTCCAGCCCTGACATTCCCCATTCTAAGACCCCCTCCCAGCTCTGACATTTCCTGTTCTAAGGTCCCTCCTAGCTCTGAATTCTGTGTTCCAAAGTACCTTTAAGCTCTCACTGTTTCTAGGCCAAGATTCCTTTAATTTCTAGATCTCTATGTGTGACATTCTATTCTCAATGGTTTTATCACTCTATGAATATACTATCCATTGAGTCCTTGATTTCAGGACTTGATCATTCTATCAGTCTGTAAAAGAGGACTGGCCAATGTCAATCTCAGTCCTTGAGAGCAGGCACAGAGGGGTCTACGGATAAAGTCTCTATGAGGACTTTGATGTATGTACAGATATTCTGTAACTGGTTCCATTCCACCAACTATATGATGAAGGGATATCATTTTGATCAGCTCTGTAGATGAAATTGGAGCCCTGTCAAAAGGCAATAGTGAAGTAAAGCCTGAATTTGTGTCTGGCTTTTCCCTACATGACTGTGTTATACTGATAAAGACAATGCTGTATGGGGGAGTGACCGGGGCTGTCCACGTCTGAGGATATCATGTGGCCTGTCAGGGTGGGCATCTCCTTTTTTCCTCTTTGTGTTTGTGCTTTCATGCTTTGGTGAAAGCCATTGGGGATGACTATGACCTTGTGAGATTCAAAAAGTTGAGAGAGAGAGCCACCAGAAATTCAGGAGCAGAATCCATGCTAAGATTTTCTGAAAGCCAAATGGGAGATACGAAGTCCTAAATGGCTAGCCTGGTCTAGTTCAACAATAGCAGAGACTTGGACTCATCCACTCATTAGCTATGCCACAATTAGAAGGGAACTTGATGAGTTAAATGTGATGTAGAAATGGCTTTAAGTCTGAGCCCACTCTCTCCAACAATAGAGGTGGTAAAGGAAAATAGAGCAGGCCCCGACATTGTTGAGGAAATGTTGGTACTTTCTGCTGTGTCCTTAATGACTGTCCCTTTGTCAAAGCTAATTGATTTTAATTTGATTAAATGGACCTGGAGTAATAGTTATTGATGAACAATGATGGGAAAAAAATGAACTAGAGTGGTGGCTCAAGCTACCGTAGCATTGGAGAAAAGCACACCAAGCTCTCAGGAACACCACCGGTTCCCAGATGTGGCAGTGTAGCCAGCTTTAGAAGAATGATCTCCAAGCACGGCTTCAAGTCTGTGATTCTAACGTGAGAGTCAATATTCTTAAGAGCCTCTGCTTCTGTCACAATGGGACCACCCTGTGGTCTAAGAAAAGGAGGCTCTCAGGACACATTAGTCACTTGACAAACAAAATGGAAGCCTCATAGGAAAGAAGATGCATATGATTGGCTGAAGCCATAGCCAAGGCTGACTTTCAAACCTGCCAAGCTAATGCTTCTGACGCTGATGACCAGTATTACTCTAGGTAAGTCCCCTAACATTTCTTAGTCTCCTTTTTCCTCATCTATAAAGTAGTTATGGCAATATCTGTATTACCTATTTCATTGATCTGTTGTGAGATCCCAATGAAATAATCCTTTATAAGCCTTAAAATGCTAAATTAGAGTTGTTACTGTTGTCTATTGTAATTGTTTTTCCAAGGACACCAGGCGAGGCGAGGCTTCTGCTAACCCCAAGAAGCAGATGACATCAGAGCATCCAAAATAACAGGAGTAGTCATTGATATGCATGATGGAGGCCCATAGACCATGTGCACCATGTCTCTTTTGCCTAGCTGCTGGCAAGGGAGAGGGCAGAGTTTATGCAGGTAGAGATAGCTAGATGGATTAGTTCAGGCCCTTTCCTCAAAGGGATTCCTCAAAGCTCTATGTTTAGCCTTGTCTGTTTTCCAAAAATTGTTACCCTCATAAGAGGGACCAGCTCCTTTGTCTATCTCACTACAAAACCTCCCAGACTCTAACATCTTTGAGCAATGGGAAGATCAGGCCATTGCCTAGATAGAGACAAATTTCTAGGAGTGATTGCATGTGGAACTTCACTTCCCTTGGCCAAAGACTGGGGTCCAAAAGTCGGCAGAGAAACAGGTTGCCTATATTTTATTTTCCCTTCCTTTTGTGACTGTTTCAAAATGGTTTCTATATGATGATGTTAATAACAAGAAGATGGGAGGAGGAGGAAAAAAAGCAGAAGGAGGAGGAGAAGGAGAGGGAAAGGCAGAAAAAGGAGGAGGAGGAAAAAGAGGAGGAAGAGGATGGATGGATGGGGGAGGGGGAGGAAGAGTGAAGGAGAGGGAGGGGGGAAGGGAAAGGGAGAAGAAGATGAAGAAAGAGGAGGAGGAGAAGAAACAGGTCCGTAGACATGAACTGGCTGATTTGGGGTTACACAGGTGAGTAACCAGTGGCAAACCCGAGGATTTAAATCTGCTCTGACTTCAGATTTCAGATCCTGGGATAGCATCTGAGTGGAAAGAGCTTCAGCAAAATGGGGAACCATTCTGTTGACACTCATATAGCAATTTAAGGTTTGCAAAGTGCTTTAAAAATATTTGTTTATCCCCACCCTGAGTGTTAATGCTGGTAATATTCTCATTTTACAGATGAAGAAACTAAGGCAGACAGAGAATAAGTGACTTACCCAGGGTCACACAGTTAGGAAATGTCTGAGGCTCATTTTAATCTCAGGTCTTCTTGACTAGGAAATACTGTATTCACTGTGTTATCTATCAAATCTTACTTTGTAGGCAACCACGGTGCTCATATAGAAGACCCAGGGAGCACAGGATTTTGATTTGACAAGAACATCTGTTGGTATTCCTTCAGCTCCTTATTTTGGAGGTGAAGGAACTAGGTCTCCCAGAGGCCCTAGCATGCATAGGCAGGGATTCAAGCTCAAGTCTTCCCAACTCCACATCCATTTTGCCCCTGGGAAGGAGGACAACTGGAATTTCTCCTTAGTCTTAATAAAAGTTTTCTTTCCAACCAATTTTCTAACCCTGTAACCAAGTTCCCATCAAGAGCAATACAAAAGCCCCAGGCACTGCTTCTATTTCTTCCATTTTCAGCTGATTCTGGTCAAGAGGTAACCGCTTCCCTGAAGCTCCCCCCTCAGTTCATTCCATTCATCGAGAGAAGCTGGATCAGCTGAAGAGAGAGGCCTTATTTGGAGCCTGAAAGTAGATTTCCCAAATTCCATCTTGAAATAGCAGTCCCCAAGGATGGCTGCCTGGCTATTTTCCCAAACTTGCCTCATAGCCTACCTCACACCTGAGCAAGAATATCCTATCTTCTGCATTCATATCAGCCACTGCATGCTCTATGTTCTAGAATCCACTTCAGGCTCAGTGATTTTCTACTACAGTATGTTAGAACATGAGAAGAGTTCGTGATCCAACTTATACAATATCCCTGACTATGTTCATTTATCTTGCAAACTGGCAGTTCTTTTTTTTAAAGGCTATTACAAAAATCCAAGGAAAAATTGAATGGGGGGGGCAGTGTCTTTACAGGTAACCAGCTTGTAGGAAATCTCACTACTGATTAAGCAGCCTGTTCTACACATTATATGAAATTTTGCCTTATACCAGGCTGAAATCTTTCATGAGCCTTATAAGGTCACACATTTAGAGCTAGGAAAGAGATCTCAGAGATCATCTCGGGCAACCCTCTCATATTACAGATGGGGAAAGTGAAGCCCAAAGAAATTAAATGATTTGCCTAAGGACATAGATAGTAAGCACCAGAGGTCCCAAATTCTGATTCCAGAACTTCCAAGTCTTCCACTGTGCTGTGATTCCTTCCATTGCTTGTTCTCATCTGCCTCCTGGTACCAAACAGAACAAGTCTCATCCTTCTTTCAGAGAGAGAGAGACAGAGACAGAGACAGAGACACAGAGACAGACAGAGACACAGAGACAGATTGAGAGAAAGATACACAAAGAGAGATACACGTAGTCAGAGACAGAGAGACACAAACACAGAGAGACAGGTTGTTAGAGGAAAATGATGTTTCCTTCAGGCTAAACATCACAAGTCTTTCCAATAAATACAGTTCCTATACCCTAGAAAAATCATAGAAAGCATGTAGCTTTAAATAGTACACTGAGGATAGGAGGGAGGAATAGGGGGAAAGAGGGATCCTCAGTGTCCTAGTATCAAGTCCCCAGTATCCATGGCCCCCAGCTAGAGTTTCCAAAAACCTGGACGAGTGATTACTCCTAACAAGTCTGGCAAGCTGTCAGTACACACTGCAACCCCTCCTTCCTGATGGCCCAAACAGAGATTGCTTGGCTCATCCAAGCACATGGATTGTATTTCTATACAAACTCTTTCCTTGGAAAAGGAGAAATCTAGTGGGGTTTGAGGGTTGGGGGAAGGGGACTTTCGGCTGAGTGCAGGGTGGAAAAGTTGAATTCTAGCAAAGCAAATGTGACTTTCCCAAATGATGAAGCAAGTGGATTCTGAATACAGAAAAGAATTGAGAGTTGGGTTCCAGCCCAGGTCGGTGGCTGCCCTGCTGTTTGACATCATAGCCCTGTACTGGCACTCATTGTCATTCCATGGAAGCTGCGTATGTTGAGTGAAGGACCCTTGCAGTTCTGGTTTCCTGTGTAAACCTTAAAGCAGAGATGGCCAACATGTGGCTTGTGGGAACACTTTTGAGTATAGTCCAACCAGATTAAAATATCATTGGAAAATAATTAAAATACAATAGAATACAGATAATATTAATCTGAGGTTTTCTAAGTCAACATCCCACCAGGGATCCATATATACAATTTAGTGACCCTTGTTTCTATCTGAGTTTGACACCACTGCCATAATGCATTTCATAATGTGAGATTATTTTTCTATGGAGCAGAGCATGCATCAAATGGGAAATAATTTCAAACACTTTTTTTCATCAGAAAATAGGATATTCCTTTATCACCATAATCAATGAACACTCCTTGGTTGGAAAAGAGGGAAGAAAGTTCAGAGAGAGACAAAGAGAGAGAGACAGAGACAGAGACAGGGACAGAGAGAAACAGACAGACAGAGACAGAGTATTCATTTTGTATTTTCCCCCCATAATCAAATGATAGATATAATCTTCCAAGTGTAAAAGCTTCTTAGAGAAGAAAATACAAAGAAGTAAGTCACTCTCCCAACCCCTATTTCAACAAAGAAAAATAAGGGAGGAGGAGAGGTATAAAAGAGGGTAAACTTGACCCCTGTGAAATTCAAGTGAGATGGCATATATGCTACATTTTGAAAATCATCAAGCTTTATATAAATGCTCTCATATGATTATTTTTGTCACCATTTTCATCATTAAGAGGATGAAAAGAAAGAACACTGTGCAAAGGAGGATGGGAAGGAAAAGTACAACTGTCCTCTTGGACTTGAACCAAAAAAATAATATGACTCTTCATGCAGACTAGGAGCTAGCTACCCTTCAGAGAGAGAAGCTGTTTGACCTACAAGGAATGATAGGGTAGAACCACAAAAGGCATCAGGTAAGGGCTCATCTACTACTTATCAGAAGAAGAAACAAAGTGCCATGGTGGTTGATGATTTCCTACTCAGGTGTCCTCTGGTAACTTATTAGTTGGCCTGATAATAGCATTAGAAAATGCTATTGTTTTCCCAGGCATGTATACAAGACATAACAGATAACCTCCCAAGATTTAACAAAAATGGATGAAAATTACCCACTTCTGCTGATTTGCATGTGGACAAAAGGCACTGGCATTTAAAGAATGTGTTACTGAAAATTGTTAAGTCTTATCTAAGAACTTGAAATAGAGATATAACTGTGTTTGTCTTACCATTGCCCATTAAAAACAATACAAAAGGAATTAAAATTATCTGGGGACATGAATGGGTAGTTAAGAAAAGTGATCTTGGAGAATAGGATGTGGATTTCTGAACTGTAGACGGAAATATACAGAGTATACCTAACAAGAACTGATAAAAATGGATTTGCCAAGTATTTTGAAAATCTAATAAAAAACTTTAAAGTAAAAAAGATGAGGAGGAAGAAAGCCGATTATGTATATCATTGTAAATTAAAAGGATAACAAGAGTTAGCATTTATGTAGTAATTTAAAGTTTACAATGTGCTCCACAAAGATCTCATTTTACCTTTACAATCTTAAAGGGTACGTTCTATTATTAATCCCATTTTATAGACGAAGAAAATGAAGCAGACAGAGGTTAAGTGACTTGGGCAGGGAAACATAGTCAATAAATGTGTGAGGCCAGATTTATATCCTGGTCTTCCTAATTCCAGATCCAGTGCTGTATCCAATGCACCATCTAGCTGCCATATACACATATGTAAATATGTGTGTATATGTGTGTGTTTGCATGTATCCTTCAAGTTAGATACCATGCAGAAAAGTCATAGCAGAGAAAGAAGGATAGTAATTGATGCCATCAGAAATTCTTAGGAGATATAAATCTAAGGAAAGAGACCATAGTAAAACCCTTGACTTTAAATATCTTGGTACAAAAGGCAAAAGTCTAGGTAACCACAAGAGCACTTAGAGGTGTTAACACAGATTAGGCAAAATTGGATTCATAGTCATGACAGCAATTGGGTGTATGGAAACTCATGGCTGGAATATGTTTCTATATATTTTCTAATACTTTATTCTAAAGAAACAGTATGGGTAAAGGAGGAAGTGGGAGAGCATGGTAAATTAAGAAATATACTTCAATGAGGAAATCCAGAAAGCAGAGGGGAATATATGGTGGAGAGCTTTTGAGTGAAGATGAGTCCAGGGAGAAGGAGAAGCAATTTTGTCATTTTTGTATACTATGGTCTACTACGATATGGATAAAGAGTTTGGGAAAGTAATCCTGAACTGGGAATAGAGATGGTACAGCAGTGATGGGGTAAGGCAACTAGGTGGCACAGTGGATAGAACACTGGTCTTGGAATCAGGAAGATTTATCTTCATGAGTTCAAATCCAGCCTCATACACTTACTAGCTATGTGATCCTGGGCAAGTCAGTTCACCTTGTTTGCCTCAGTTCTCACATCTGTAAAATAAACTGGAAAAGGAAATGGCAAACCACTTCAGTATTGCTGTCAAAGAAACCTCAAATGCAGTCATGAAGAGTTGGACATGACTGAAACATGGACTACAATAAATGGTAGTGCTGGAGGGCTTTGTTTTTACAGATCACTGCTGGGCTCTCTCCTTAGTAACTAATAAGTTCTTGACTTGATTCAGAATTAATTTCATCTTCCAAAAGGTGGAGGAGCCAACAAGCACCAATTCCATTCTGGGAGCTGGATCTAGATCTAGGGCTGGTTCATACTAACAGGGAAAACCTACTTGTTGGGGTGGAAATAATGAGAAAATCTGGAGGAAGTGATAACTTCTTACTAGAGTTTATAATAGAGGAGAGAAAAATTGGACGTAGTCTGACTTGTTCTCTAGATTTTAGAAGAATATATTTCAAAGAATCCAGGGGAAGGATAGAAAGGATTACCAAGACAAAAATTTTATAGGGGATATCAGCCTAGGATGGATGGGAAGCTCTCATTATTGAAATATGAAAACACAATGGGAAATAATCCCAGCGGGGAAGAAGGAGAAAATGAGAAATGCCTGAAAATAACTGATGTGGATACAAAGGGAGTTCACTACCCAACTTAGATGAAAGAGATATGTATACATGTATGCATGTGTATGTACACATATATTTGTGTAGAGACATGTATGTGTATAAATATATACATACATATATGTGTACATAAATATATACACACATGTATTTGTATACAACACGTCTGTATTTATACATCTCCTTAATCTGCACCATCAACATTTTTTCTATCACTCACTTAAGTCTAGTCAATCAAAACTTGATGCGTAGTGTTTGCTGATTTCTATCACACAAATGCAGATACTAAAATTTTAGCATTTGACTTTCAGAAGACGGTTTGAGCTGACTCTAACATATCTCTGGGGGAGGCACACTTCTAGAGAATGTATGTGCCAAAGGAGTTCCTCCAAATTCCTTGTCATAAAAGTCCTTTATTTCTTTTGTATAGTCTTCATGAAGGGAATGGGGTCAGCAATGGTCAAGTCCTCTTGCACTCAGTAGGACTGCCTCTCACCTTTCTGTTGGATGGGGTGTTTTATTGATGAGTGGAGCTTCTTCTCTTCTGAGTGAGACCACTCTACCAATGTTAGTGCACTCACTCTTTCCCCTTTCTGCTCTAGAACCAGGGGACAGAAAAATGCCAGCTCTTTTTCTATAATCTCCCCACATTTTGCAATGGTCACAAGGTCATTGACTGAGTGTATCCATCTTAAAGATGCTGCTCAGTCACCTAATCAGGAAAGCAAACACAAAAGACACTGAGGAAGCCATGTATTCATAATGAATGGGTGGGTAGGAAACAGATCACCTTCCCTCTGGGGATGCTTCTCATGGTAGTTTTGCTTCCTCAAAGCTATAAAGAGAAGAAAATGAGAGATAGCGGGGTTACCACCTTTTGCATACTCACTCAGTTCTGGCTCACCCACTCAAGCCATTAGTTCTCCTATTTCTGTATCCACTTAGATGCTCCATCATCACAAAATACCAGCCCCCTAGTCGCATACTGACACAAACTTGCTCTTCCCAGGTAACCATGTGCTTGTTTAGACTAAATCCAGGCTTGTGCAGAAATGAGAGACTGGCCATTTTAATTCACACCAGCCTTGCTACGTATAGAGAATATTGATGAAAGGGCAAATAGCTGAGAATTGATATGAGAACACAGTATAATGATCCCACTAGTATCATGAACACAGAAAGCTCAGATTGAACTGAGGTTTATAAGGGAAGTCAACACCAAAAAGAGGTTTTGATTATTTGTCTATTGTTAAGTCACAGAAAGGGAAAAAAGATAGGATCACTGCTTGGAAGAGATAAACTGATAGTTGACAAGAAAGAAGGAAGAGCTGGGAATTTTTATCTTCCTTCTGTTTCCTCTGCCAAGGTGACTTTTATACTAGAAATGACCAAAAAATTGACTAACTGAAATCTGATAAACAAGATATGAATGGAGATGGAAAAATGGTACCCATTTGCCAATGATGAAGTCAGGTCACCTACACCATAGGAGCTACGCTCTTACCTCCTTTGACACTGCAAGGCCATTGTTAATGATGTTTGAAGAAAGTAGCCATTCTCAAAGTGATCCAGATTCTCTGAGAGTCTGTGAGCATCTTTCTCATGGGTCCATGAGGTCAAAAATATTTTCATAATACTACTAAGTTGTTTTGACTTCTGACATAGTAAATATTCATGAATATAAAACATATAAACAAAAGATTATGCAAGGGAGGAAGTCCTCAATATTTTTAAGAGTGTAAAGGGAGACCAAAAAGTTTGAAAACTTCAGGATTATGGAAAACGTGAAAAGTATCTTAGAACTCACAAAAGGCAAATGTTGCGCCAAGTTCAGAGAAAACAAAAGGGAAAGGACAGAATGTGCAAATGATAGGCCAACAATCTTGACTTGAATTCATGGGAAAACTTAGAGTATATCTAGGAAAGGAAGCTGTGATTACCCAAAAGTCAGCACGGCTTCATCATGTTTAGGTCATGCTAGACTAACCTTATTTCCTTTCTTGGCAGGCATATAAAATGACAAAGCAAAGGAACAATGTAGAAATGGAGCCAATGTCCCCAGCCCATCTCTCTCTCTCTCTCTCTCTCTCTCTCTCTCTCTCTCTCTCTCTCAGAAGAAGAAGGCTACATCTCCACCCTCAGGGTTCTAAGGACACCCCTGAGGAGTTGGAGTGATGTCTCTCCTCTGCATTCAGTTCAAACCTCCATTCTACTGTGTTTTCCCCATTGTTAACTACCAATAGTGAACATCCCGGTTCAATGAAGATCAATTATCTTTTACAAACATTTGTACACATCTAACCCCTGGTACATACTTTAGCCCCTGTTATCATCTTGGTCTCTGAGGAGAGTAGGGTCAGACTTAATATAGCTTCTATAGAGAATTACTATACTGAGCTTGAATCCAAATTTGGCATAGTCATCAAATGAGTCTATATCTCAGTTTCTACTGGGTCGGGTCTTGAGGGTCACTCCTTGATCCTCTGAGCCTAGATATTTAACTGAATAAATGCCTGTAAAATCTGATATGCACTTCACTCCTGGACCTCCTGGTAGTTAACTCTCCTGATCTTTTGGAATGCAAGGTTATAGCCATTTCCAATTCTCCTTCCCCTAGAAGGAGAATTCTCTCCTCTGCAGTCCAGCTCTAAGTGACAGAGGTACTGAGGCTTCCCCACCTGAAGGCCTTTAGCATCCCATTTACCTTTTCCAATGCTAACCAGTCTGGGAAGACCTAGTACCAAGAAACTTGCACCCTTTTTAATGCATTACAGAATTGACTCCATTGCCGATCAAAGAGCGTTGTCTTCTTCATGTGGTTAACAGACTAGAAACTGTTAGAGTATTCTATATAGTCTCCAAACCTTTCCAATATTGTATAACTTGAGTTACACAATATTATACCTTTATAAAAGCAGGCTTCCCAACCTCTTGCAAGTAGGAAATTGTATCAACAAAGCCTACTAATGACTGCCCAACAGCCCCTGTGACAGGTGTAATTTACCTAGATTTAGCAATGTGTTGGATAAATTATCTCATATTATTCTTGTAGAAAATGCAGATACATGTTGTTGGTCAGTCATATCTGACTCATAATTCCACAAACCATACATAGCAGGCCAGGCCCTTCTGTCCTCCACCATCTCTGGAAATCTGTCTGACCTCATGTTCATGGTTTCCTGACACTATCTCTCCATCTCATCTTCTGCCATCCATCCCCTTCTCCTTTCACCTTCAGTCTTTCCCAACATCAGGACATTTTCCAATGAATCCTGTCTTCTCATTATGTGGCAAAGTATTTCAGCTTCAGTTTCAGCTAATATATATAGTTATTGTTATAAATATAGATAATGATACATAGTTATAGATATAGAATGTAGATTTAGTTACAGATTAGATATAAATTAGACAGATTAGATACACTTATAGACTATAGATGTAGATATAGGTGGGGCAGCTAGATGCTTCAGTAAATAGAGTTGTCAAATCCAGCCTCACACACTTACTAGCTGTGTGACCCTGGGCAAATCACTTAACCTTTGTTTGCCTTAATCCACTGGAGAAGGAAACCACTGGAGTATCTTTGCCAAGAAAACTTTATGGCCAGTATTGGTTTACTATGTTCCAAAGGGTCACAAAGAGTCAGACACAGCTGAATGACTGAAAAATAACAAAAATAAATATAGGCATAGATACAGATATGGATAAAATAGACAGCTTGGGACAGCTAGGTGGTACCACAATGGATAGAGTACTAACAGCTCTAAGCCAATGAGTCTTCCTGAGTTCAAATCCAGCCATGTGACCCTGAACAAGTCACTTAACCCTATTTGCCTCAGTTTTCTCATCTGTAAAATTGGTTGGAGAAGGAAATACCAAACCATTTTAATGTCAGACAAGATTGAAAACAATTGAACAGCAACAAATAATAGGTAAAAAAAATACCATAGGAAGAATTCAGAACTGGTTGAATGGCCAAAATCAGAGAGCGAGTCATTAATGATTGTATGTCAGGTAGCCAGAGGTCTCCGGTAGAATGCCCCAAGAATCTGAACTGTCCTCTCATGCTGTTTGAGATTCTTACCAGTGACATGGAAAACGGCATAACATGCTTACCAAATCTCCCAATCATACAAAAGGGGATGGCAGGATCAGGATCTTCAAGCATCCTGATAGGCTCACTCATTGAGCTCATCTAACCTGATGGTATCCCAATAGGGATAAATGCAAAATCTCATACTTGGTTCAAAAAATCAACCTCAGAAGTATAAGATGGGAGAGACATAGTTAGAGGGAAAATAAATAAAAAGGTCTGAGAGTGTTAGTGGACTGCAAGCTTGATATGAATCAGCTGCATGTTATCTAACATATCAAAGATATGTTGTTTCTTCAGACCCAGGAGGATATTGGAGACAGTTCTCTAACTCTTGAGAGCCGATTGTTAAATTTTCAGTGAAAACATTGACACCTCTGAACTTGACAAATGCTTTAAATGAGAACTTGATTAACTATGTTATAGCTTGTGTACATTTAAAGTGATGAAGAAAATGTTCATGAAAATTAAATTGTAAAGTGTGTCATGAGATTCTTTTTGTCTGGAGAGCCAGTTGTTGCACATTTACAATAACATCCTACAGACAACTTCTGGAATACTTTGTTCAGCTCTGGAAACTACAACTAAAGAAGGTTGTCAATGAGCTGGATAGCAGAGTGGAGTACAACCAAGACTGGACAATTGACTGAAACACCAGCATGACATTACCCCTTCAGGGCACGAAAATATCTTTTCACCCTTCCATACTCTGATGGAGGCGAGTGCTAGAGATTTTTGTCTTATTTTTACTGTTTCTTCTGGATAAGCTTTGTACCCAACTGCTGTGACCAACTGCTAATAGAAGATTCCAATAATCACTATATGATCACCTACTTCATGGAATCTCTCAGTCTTTCAACACTGTCTCTCTACCTCCCTGCAAGTCAAGTACCCAAGGATACCATATGGTTTTAGTACAAGTGTCTCTTTTGTTATTGAGTCATTTCAGTCATGTCCAACTCTCTATGACCCTATTTGGGGTTTTCTCGGCAGAGATACTAGAGTAGTTTTCCATTTCCTTCTCTAGTTCATTTTACAGATGAAGAAACTGAGGCAAACAGGGCGAAGTGACCTTCCCAGGGTCACACAGCTAGTAAGTATCCCAGGGCAGATTTGAACTTGCAAGGAGGAGTCTTTCTGACTCCAGACCCAGCATTCTATTCAGTGAGCCACCTTAGCTGCCCTGGGCTGTCTCTAAAACTATCCTATGGGCAAGGGATTCAGCTTATTGTCCTTCCAGAGGGAAGAAATTGGATTGATGAGACTGAGTATGGAGAATGACAGATATCAGCACAAAATCAGGGGAAAAAACTTACTAAAATTGAGAACTTTCAAAAAGTTTGATAGAGAGCCTGAGGAAGTAATGAGTTCTCCATCACTCTAGGTCTACCAGTAGAGGCTGGAATGTCATTTGTGGCCAACATGTTGCAGAGAGGATTCTTACTCAGGTTTAACTTGATCCAAGCAATCTCTGAGGCCCCTTAAAACATTGAAATATTATAAATCTAGGTACCCCTTAGCTATACTATATTATAATTAATATTTAATGTTAATTATAAAAGTTCAACCAGTTTGACAATAAAATGGACTTTCCTGAAAATCTCCATCAATCCAGAGCCCAAAGGAGTTTAAGAAGATGGGTGTGAATGAACAAGGATTGAATTAGTTTTATAAGGCCAGAAGTGAAGGTTAGGGAACAGGTGGGAAGCCATAGAGAGTCTGGCTCAGAGGGACTCTGGCAGGCTTTGAGTCTAGTGTTGTGTAAATAACGTTGGACACTCAAGGAATCCCAGAATCCCATTGTCACAGGAGGGAACTCAGAGGCCATCTAAGTCCAACTCATCCCTGAACAAGGAACCCCCTCTACATTCAGATCCTGCTTGAAGCCAGATCATCCCAGAGGACTCCCAGCCCATGCTCAAATTATTAGGAAGGCTTCCTTGCCATCGAGCCAGATGTGCTCCTTCGTGACCTCCATTCAGTAGATAAAATGCTGCATTTGGAGTCAGGAACACGAGTTCAAATCCAGCCCCATGTATTTATGAGCTCTGCATCCCTAACCAATCATTTAATCTCTCTCTGCCTCAGTTTCTTTGTCTGTAAAATGAGAATAACAATAGCTCCAACTTCATAGGATTGCCGTGAGGACCAAATGAAAGAGTATTTGCAAAGTGCTCAGCATAGTGGGCCTGGCACATGATAGGCATGATAGAGATGCTTCTCCTCCTCCTCCTCTTCCTCCTCCTTCTTTCTTCTTCTTCTTCCTTGAATCAAGTAAAACAAAACTAACCTCCCATCTCAAAGACAGCCCCTCACATACTTGAGGAAACCTATGATATCCCCTTACCATTTTCTATTCCACAAGGTAAATATTCCCATTTTCTTCACGTGATTCTTAAGTGACAGGAACTTAAGGCTTTTCACTCTTCTGATTGCATTCTTTTGGACTCTCTCCAGTCTGCCGTATCTTTCCTAAACTGGGGTCCTCAGAACTGAATGTAATCCTGCAGACACAGTCCAACAGAAGAACTCGTACTCACCCCATGCTATGTCTCTCAGTACACTATGATATCACAATGTCTCCTAAAGCAGCTGGCCAGGCACCACTGTGCTGAGGCCACAGGAGATGATGACCTTCACCAATCTGTCTTTTATTTGTCCTTGCGGTACATCCTGGCTTCATTCCTTCAAGGCTGCTTGTCTGCTAAGTAAGAGAATGAGATTCCTATTCCTTCAATACTATTAATGCCCAGAACCCCAAGAAACAACTCTTTGTGATTCTGATCTAGTTAGGGTCATCACCAGAAGGGAGAGGGAAGGTAAGAAGAGGTGTCCAGTGTACAAACATGAATTAGGTTTGGTATGGACAGTTTGACACCCGCATAGCAAAAGGTAAGCAACCGAGAATCCTAGAAGGACTGCAGTGATCCACAAGGCTAAAAATTAAGCATCATTGGTCCATTGGCAACTATACTACTCATTAATTCTTACACAATCACCTTCCCTGAATACAGACATATTAATACCAACGGGCTCTTCCCTCATTTCTCCATCCCGTGAACATCCCTTTTCCTCTCAGACTTCTTGCTTCTTAGTTGTTTCTGCTGCAATTGCTCTGTAGTCAGGTATTCCATTGAAAGGGAAAGATATCAGCTGCTTTCAAGATTTCACAAGGCCCCCAAATAGACACAGTACAGTCCCATGCTAAACACAGGCTTGACTAGGCGACTGTGAGCTCACATCTTGTGGCCTATTGGGCAGGGGGAAAGGCATCCTCCATCCCAACCTTCTGGAGTTCAGAGCTACCCTTACATTTTTAAGTCTGACAGAAAGAAGTGGGCCAAAGGGCAAGAAGTGCCCCTTTAGGATATCCATGGAGTTTTGGCTTGGCAGCCAATGAAAGAGTCATCCTGACTTGGATATATGGGTATCCTGTGATATGAGGGATACAGGGCTAAGGGAGGAGGGAAAGGGGCTCCTCTATCTCTCATCCCTCAAAGCACATTCCATATGACATCCTTTGTTCTAAAGCCCTTTTCTGGTTCTGTCAATCTGTGATCCAAGGCCCCCTCTCAGTTCTGACTTGCCATGTTCCAGGTTCCTCTTAAGCTCTGCCATTTTGGTTCCTAAGGTCCCTCCCACTTTAACATCCTCTGTTCTAAAGTCCCTCCTAGGTCTCACATTATATGTTCTAATACCCCTCCTAGCTCTGAAATTCTATATTCTAAGGTCTTTCCCAACTCTTATATTCTATATACTAAGGTCCCTCCCAGTTCTGACTTTTTGTGATTTAAAATCCCTTCCAGCTCTGACATTCTCAGTTCTAAGATCGCTTTCAACTCTGATATTCCATCAATCTAAATTCTCCTTCCCCATATCCCTGTTGGACTTTTCAAAGAAAATGGTAAGGTAATGAGATCCATAGAAAAGGAAATTAATTATACGTCAGTTTCTTTTTGTCTGTTAATTAAATGAGTTGAGGTAGACTGTGAGATGAAGTAGAGAGGAAAAAGTCACCTCTTGAACAAGGGTTCTCTAATATATTTATGTGCTGGACCTGTTTGGCCACGTGATGAAGCTTATAAACCCTTTCCTAGGATCATGTTTTAAAGGCATAAAATAAAATGCCTTTACAAAGAAGACCTAAGGTGAATGAGAATAAAGAGGTATTTTCTTTCCATCCAAGTTCATGGACTCTATGAAATCTACCTATGGATTTCTTGGAGTGGGGGTCATCTCTGTAGACCCCGGGTTATGAATCTCTCCTCTAAAGAAATCACCTCCAAAAGCAAAGATCAGAAGGTCATGACATTACTGAGCAAAACCTAAAATGAGGCAAAAGATTCTTAAACCCTCATGTCATACCTTCACTTTTACTGTTTGCTTTTGGAAAGCTGTTGTTTTCTTTAATCACTCAATCAATAAGCACTTATTAACTACCCAATATATACAATTGACTATGCCAAGGGCTGAATATATACAAAGACAAAATTGAAACAGATCTTACCCCCAAGAAGTTTATATTCTCTAAGGGGAAACAATATGTATAGATATAGGTATATATGCATTAAATACATTTTTCTTTGAGAGGAGACACCTGGAACTAGGAATTTATGTAGAAGATAGCATTTAAGGAGAGTCTTGAAGAAAATCGATGTTTCTAAAGGATAACAGGATTAGTCTAGGGAGTCTTTATTCTATTTGATATCTCTTTAATCATCTTGAGGACATTATAGGGTAAGGGACTTGCTGCAGACGATCATAGGACCCTTCCAAGGGAGGAGCACAATGTGCCCAGCATGTGATAATTAATAAATGTATAATAACTAAAATCTTTCCTTTTTCACTTCAGAAATCGAGGCTACCTCCTGATTAATTGACTCTCAAAGAGATGGACTCCTCAGATTTACTCTTCCCTGGAATTCCATACCAGAAAGGAAAACAGAGTGGGGTGGAAAGGGAGGATCTTTCTTCTCTCATCCTAAACCTGAAAATTGTAGGAGAAGCACATGACCAGTGTTCTAGAAGATCTTCTAGAAAATCCTGAAAGGTTTACTTACGGAGCTGTAGTTCCTAGCTGCCTTTTTCTGTCTTTCCTCTTTTGAGCACAGAGAAGAAAAGATAAATCCTGAGAATGACTGTGTCCAGTTTTAGGGGTTACTTTGTGAGTAATACTGAGATGAAGAGCTCCTGAGTTCTAAATTCGAGAGTGTAGGCAGAGGAAGAAAAATTCCTTTTCTCTTAGTGTTAGGAAAATCAGATCCTTTACAGAGGATTAGCCTGCAAGTGAAGGACCAAATCAAGGGTCAAGAGATCTTGACCTTGCTTACCCACTATAATATGACTGTGAGTGGCTCAAACAATACAGGTCCGTGCTGAATGGGGAGGATTTTTTTCTTTCATCAGTCCCACAAAGTGTGTTAACTTCTGGAGGCTCCCTAATGGCTTTGACAGATTATTTGAGTATTTTGTGCTTCCATCTGTATTTCTGGGAATCCTTTAGTATTTTGAGCATTTTCTATAGTGGATGAAATAAAGTCTGTCCTATATGCTAAACGCATATTGGATACTGAGGGACTGTGTAATAATGGAAGACTCAAGAAACTATTTTTGGGAAACCCAGACCAGAGGAAGGTTCTTTGCCTAAAAATCCAGTTCTATTTCCACTCTACCATGTCTGGAGGTCCTTTATCACTCTGTGATTCCATTTTTCTGTCCCCAATCCAATTTCCAATTCTAACCCTAAACCTAAATGTGCTCCAAATCTCTGAGTCTAACCCCAACCCTAACCCAACTGGTCTGTCCCAGTGTCAGGTAGGGAACCCAGCTTTCTTGATTCTTGGGTCATGACTTCATTTTATATTTTTAATTTTATGTCACATTCTTTTTATTTTTCAGTTCCAGTAAAGGTAGCCCCAGTTTGGTTCCATATGTAGACAGAAGGAACTACTTGGTGGGAAAGGGGCGGGGAGTGGTTGATTGCTAGACTCTTTCTCCCAAACTGCTTTCTATTCCATTCAGCCTCCAATGAGCCATGGGCAGTAATCTGTTATCTGGGTAATAAGGCTGTTCGTCAGGGTGAAATTCAGGCTTGTCACTGTTCCTCCGGGGCTCCTATCCAGTGTACTGTTCCCTCAGAAACATCAGACGGGTTAGTCCTAAGGAGAAGCAGATCACTCTTGGTGTAGAGATCTGAGTTGGCCTCCCTCCTATTGTTGTCTCAACTTGAGGGGTATGTATCTTGAGACTCAATACTACATCATAATATCCTGGGGTCAGAGTTTCTAAACAATAAGGAAACCTGAGATAATTTAGTCCAGCCCTCCTTTTAAAAAAAATGTAATAAAATATAAATTTTATAATTTTGAAAAAATTTATATAAAATGAAAATTTTATAATTTTGAAAAATGTTGTATAAAATGTAAATGTTATTATTTTGAATTTTAGATAAGATATAAATTGCATAAAATATAAAATGTAAACTTTAGATGAAACAAATTTTACCTAAAATATAAATTTTATACAAATATGAACTTCATGTAAGCAAATTTTGTTTTGTTTAAATTTTATATAAACATACATCTTATATTTTTTCATTAAAAACACATTTTATTTTTACATCATAGTCATTTCCAGATAGATTCAGATTCCACCCAACGAAATTTCCCTTGCTAGAGAGAAAAACAGTTACAATCAAAAGATATAAAAGCATTTTTGACAGTAAATAGAACATTTTATACCCTACCTAATCAAAGAAAAGAGGAGGTTGCTCCTTCTCACCTCTTCATTGAGAACAGAACTGGTCATACATTTTACACAACATTTGGCCTTATTTTATTTTTTCTCATTTTAATTTTAATTAAATTATTTTAATTTTCCTTATTTTAATAAATTTTAATTTATATAATGGTAGTCTTTGCATAAATTATTCCACTGGACCTACTTTCTTTATTCTGCAGCTGTTGAAAGAAGTCTTCTCATTCTTCTTTGAATTCGTTACATTCATCATTTCTTACAATCCAATAATATCCCATTATATTTTCATGTACTAATTTGTCCATCCATTCTCCATTAGATGGATGCCATTTTCCCCCAAACTTCTTCATGTTCCTTAGTAGGAAGCTGAGACCAAGAGAGAGGAAATGCAGGCAAGTATTTATTATCTGCTTTATTACACCTTCCAGGCTCTGAGGATACAAATACAAGTATGGAGTTTATGTTCTTATGGAGGGAACCCATATGTACACAAGTAATTGCATGCAACATAATGCAAAATCACTTCTGGAGGGCATAACTGAGGGGAGCAGAGAAGGCTTGATGGAGGAGATGGTCCAGGTCCTGCAGGGTTAAATCTTAGGGATTCTATGAGACAAAAATAAGAAAGGAGAACATGAGTGACTGAGGTAGGGGAAAACAATGGTTCAAAGCTGGAGATAGAATGTCAGGCACTGGTTGGCAAGTTTTGTGGACTAGAGCAAAGAGTTCATGGAAGAATAGAGAAAAAGTGACTTGCCCACAGCCACACAAATGATAATTAGCAGCTTCATCACTGGGACCTACTGTCCTGGCTCAGTCTGATCCAATAGGATGAGCCCCAGTTTTAAAGTCAAATGATCAGAACTTGTCTCAGAAGAGGAGGTTGGTCCAGATGGTGCCATACCTTAGCACAGACTCCTATAAATGGTAAGTGCTCCACAGACAAGGTTGCCTGCAGCTAGAGTATCTGCTCTGATGACTTCTGGTTAGGGCTGTGTTGAGCTGGAGTTGATTGTTAAATTTTCAGTGTGAATATTTACACCTCAGAAATTGGCAAATATTACATATTGGAGCTTGATTAATTAATCTGTTCATTGTTTAGACTGAGAAAAATGAAAATAATAATGGAAATTGCTTAGATATATGCCATAGGTTCATTTTTATTTCAGAGAGCTGGTTGTTAAACATTTACCACCACTCCCCTTCTTTTAGCCCTATTCTTTTTCAACTGTGATCTGATTCCACAGGAGACACTAGAGGGGGAAAGAACCTTTGACTCAAGATGAGTGGCATTGGGTTCTGTCACTTACCTCTCATATGAACTCAGTCAATAAACGTCCTCTCTATAAGCTTCACTCTTCCTGTTCACAAAATGGGTAGAATAGTACTTCATTAGGAAGTGCTGCTGAAGTTGAGTTTTGGGAGAAAAATATAATATTTTGATAATTAGATAATTTTAACAATTAAAAAAATATTTGGCTGAATTCATTCAGATATTGCCCATGGAGGGCCTTTAGATGCCCCTCTTCGATATTAGCATTTTTATAGAAAACATCCAGAGATAAGTTTTTAGTTAAATTGGACAAATCCGAAGGCAAGTACCTGTTATCTGCCATTAATATTTCTCAATGAAATGGTGTCTGCTTATTCTGAAAATATTTAAGGAAGTTTTAGACCCATTTATTTTGTGCCCTAAGAATGTCTATCTTTCCTCCTATTTCTCCTTGTTGGTCAAGGAAACATTAGCCCTAAAGGGATGATGGGCCCTTTATTTCCTTAACATTGTTAGGTTTCTCATTCAATTGTTCTCCATATCTATTCTGATATATTTAGTAGTTCTGAAACATACACTAAGGCTGATATGATGTAGGTATTCATTGCTTTCATAAGACCCTCTCTTGTATCCCGCTATTGTGGACAGTGACAACTTCCATTATCAATTCCAAGTGCCAAGAGGATTTCTGACAGGTCTTTCAACCCCCAAGGTTGTAACCTGGAATTTCCATTAACCTAAATCAGGGAAGAACAAACACAAAAGAAATAGAAGTGCCATGTGTTCATGGACATATGGTGGCTAGGTAGGAGATAGCAGTTCTTGCTTCTCTGTCTACCATTAAGAAAAAAGTTCAAAAAGTCTACAGCAAGAGACTATTACTACCTATAAACTCAGTACCTTATGAGTTATCAGCTCTTCCAACTCTGTATCCAATTAAAGGACTGTTGATCAGCACCAAGACCTAGCCCTCTAGTAACTCATAGCTTAGAGAAGCCTCTTCAAGTTTCCATACTTGGTTGTGTTAGAAACAATATGGAAAATATTTGCACAACCTTTATATTACCCACTAGTTGGGGTAAATTTAGTCATGATCAAAGGATTTGGCCTTCTCCCATACTACAGTTTATATATGTTATTTCTATTCAGCTTTGATTTCATACCAATAAGTTTCAACCTATTTTAATCACAGTTTTCTCCTTGAAAATTCTATGCTCTATGTCCCTTTCCTGGGGGAGATCAAGGTATTTTTAGGTATCATTGGCTCAATTTGGTCTCCAGATTCAAAATGAAAGCCTTCAATTTCTGCACTGACATCTATTGTCTTAACAATTTTAATATATAGTGTCCAAATAATGTTTTAATATTATGCAGAAAAATTTCAGAAGATGGAAGAACTGTTTCATGTATTTTTTAGAGGATTTTATTGTCATCCATGTATATTAAGAGATGAATAAAATATTTTGGTTAAACTTCCTTATTAGCATATTAATTAACTTTTATATTATTATGTTGATGTTATTATGTTGATGATTTTTTTTTTAAAGAAAATAGTTTTTCATAGGGATATCAAACACCCCAGCATTCTCTTTCTACTTGTTCCTCCTTGGTATATTTTCTTTTTTTTGTTTGTTTATTTATTTATTTTAGTTTTGAACATTCATTTCCACAAAATTTTGAGTTCCAAATTTTCTCTCCATTTCTCCCTTTCCCCTACCCCAAAACACCAAGCATTCTGATTACCCCTTCCCCCAATCTACCCTTCCTTCTAGCACCCCTCTCTTCCCTTATCCCCATCCTCTCTCTTGTTTTGTAGGGCAAGATAAATTTCTATACCCCATTATCTGTATTTCTTATTTCCTAATTGTATGCAAAAACAATTCTCAATATGTGTTCCTAAAACTTTTGAGTTCCAACTTCTCTTCCTCCCTCCCTCCCCACCCATTCCCACTGAGAAGGGCAGCAATTCAACATAGGTTATATATGTGTAGTTTTGCAAATGACTTCCATAATAGTCATGTTGTATAAGACTAACTATATTTCCCTCCATCCTATTCTGCCCCCATTTCTTCTATTCTTTCTTTTGACCTTGTCCCTCCTCAAGTGTGTTTACTTTTAATTGGACCCTTCTCCCTTTGCCCTCCTTTCCATCATCTCCCCCAATCCCCTTCTCCCTTACTTTCCTGTAGTGTAAGGTAAGTTTTCATACCAAATTGAGTGTGTATTTTATTCCTTCCTTGAGCCAAATGTGATGAGACTAAGCTTTACTTTATCCCTCTCATCTCACCCCTTTTCCTTTCCATTGGAAAAACCTTTTCTTGCCTCGTCTATGAGAGATAATTTGCCCCATTTCATTTCTCCCTTTCTCCTCCTAATATATTCCTCTCCCACCCTTTAATTTTATTTTTTAGATATGATCCCTTCCTATTCAATTCACCCTGTGTTCTCTGTCTATATGTATATGTGTGTGTATGTGTGTGTGTGTATGTAATCCTTCCAACTATCCAAATACTGAGAAAAGTCTCAAGGGTTATAAATATTATCTTTCCATGTAGGTATGTCAATGGTTTAACTTTAGAAACTCCTTTATGATTTTTCTTTCCTGTTTACCTTTTCATGCTTCCTGTGATTCTTGTGTTTGAAAGTCAAATTTTCTATTCAGTTCTGGTCTTTTCAAAAAGAATACTTGAAAGTCCTCTATATCATTGAATGGACCATTTTCTCCCTGAAGTATTATACTCAGTTTTGCTGGGTAGGTGATTCTTGGTTTTAATCCCAGTTCCTTTGACTACTAGAATATCATATTCCAAACCTTTCGATCCCTTAATGTAGAAGCTGCCAGATCCTGTGTTATCCTGATCGTATTTCCACAATACTTGAATTATTTCTTTCTAATTGCTTGCAATATTTTCTCCTTGACCTGGGTACTCTGGAATTTGCTACAGTGTTCCTTGGAGTTTCTCTTTTTGGATCTCTTTCAGGAGGGATTGGTGGATTCTTTCAATATTTATTTTGCCCTCTAGTTCTAGAACATCAGGGCAGTTTTCCCTGATAATTTCATGCAAGATGATGTATACGTTATTTTTTTGATCATGGCTTTCAGGTAGTCCCATAATTTTTAAATTGTCTCTCCTGGATCTATTTTCCAGATCAGTGGCTTTTCCAATGTGGTATTTCACATTGTCTTCCATTTTTTCATTCTTTTGGTTTTGTTTTATAATTTCTTGGTTTCTCATAAAGTCATTAGCTTCTATCTGCTCCATTCTCATTTTTAAAGAACTATTTTTTTTCAGTGAGCTTTTGAACCTCCTTTTCCATTTGGCTAATTCTGCTTTTTAAAGCATTCTTCTCCTCATTGGCTTTTTGAACTTCTTTTGCCAATTGAGTTAGCCTATTTTTAAAGGTGTTATTTTCTTCAGTACTTTTTTTGGTTCTCCTTTAGCAAACTGTTGACTCACTTTTCATGATTTTCTTGTGTCACTCTCATTTGTCTTCCCAATCTTTCCTCCACCTCTCTTACTTGATTTTCAAAATCTTTTTTGACTCTTCCATGACCTGAGACCATTGCATATTTATTTTGGTGGCCTCTGATGGTAAACATTGTTCTTCCTCATCCACAGGGGTAGAAGGAAGTAACTGTTCACCAAAGAAGTAACCTTCTATACTCTTATTTTTTTCCCCTTCTTTGGGCATTTTCTCAGGCAGTAGTTACTTGACTTTTGAGGTTTTTGTCAAGAGGAGAGTACCTGTACCTGTAAGTTCTCAGTTCCTCCAAGGTGGCACAATCAAGAGATAGGAGTTACTCCCTGGCAGGGGCTCAAGGCTGAGATTTAGGTCAGCTATTCAATTCCTCCAGGGCCTTTAAGCTGAGAGCTCCACAAAGGGACACTGCTGTGATTGCTGCCTCACTGCCACCACCACCACTGCTCCCCTCCTGCCCTTAGAAAAAGCCATCTCACTGACTTCCAAAGCTCTGTTTGGTGCCAGTGGGTTGGGGGATCCAGGAAGCTCCTCTGCTGCTACTGAGGACTCTATCCCCAGGCCTGCTCCGGGTGCTGCGTGGGCTGCATTCAGTGTGACTGACCTTTCCTGTTGACCCTCTAGGCCATCCTGGGCTGGAAATCTCTTTTACTCTGTTGTTCTGTGGCTTCTACTACTCTAGAATTTTCCGAGAATCATTTTTACAGGTATTTTATGGGCTGTGGGGGAAGCACTAGCTTATGTGCATCTTTCTACTCTGCCATCTTGACTCTGCCCCCAGAAAATCTTCGCATATTTTGTTATGTGGATAAACTATGAGTATAGACTGAATCTAAGGGATGTTGTTCATCAAAAAAAAGGCAGGATAGATGATCTGGCCCTTTTGAGGGGCCATAATGATAAAATTGATAAGTTGTTTTGTATAGCCTGAGACTTTCTGGCAGATTCTTTTAGCTCCTCAAGCAATATGTTGCTTTCTCATAAATGCTTATAGATTTGTGCATATGTATGTCATATAAGATACAAGTTTTAAGCATTGTTATATAAATAAAGTTATGAATCTATAGTGGACCTATATTTGGAGGGGTCAATGGTAGTCCTGTCTTTTGGTAGTAGAGATGTGATTTTTTTTTTGTTAAGAAAATAAGAACCAGAGATACAGATAAGAGGAAGTTGATAAAATGTTTTGCTAGTAATTCACATGTGACGAGGAAGTGTAATTGTGTCTGACTCTTTGTGACTCCATTTGGGGTTTTCTAGGCAAAGGTATTGGATTAGTTTGCCATTTTCTTCTCCACTTCGTTTTACAGATGAGAAAACTAAAAGAAATAGAGTTAAGTGACTTGCCCAGGATTGCTACTTAGTGTCTAAGGCCAGATTGTAATTCAGGTTTCCTTGATTCCAGACCTAGCACTACCTATTGCACCACTTAATTGATTGGGAAGTATTTAGGCATTAATAATTATGGATATTATTCAGTGTTACCACTTTCTTAGTTTTTTAGAAATGCTAGCATTTCATTCAATAACCTCTCTTAGTCTAACTGTTCTGTTTTTCATTATATTAACAAAGTGAACAAAAGTTTCCCATCTGATCCCTCTGGCTTGTTGGGTTGGACTTCTTACAATCATGTAACAAATAAACAGAAATTTATCTTCTTTCCACCCTCCACATCCCAAGGTAAAAAAAGCAATTTGTCAATTTTGTCACTATTACAAAAGTCACCCCAAAGGGCCAAGCCATTTAGGCCTGCCCTTTTTGATGAACAAAATGCCTTTAACTCTCTGCATTCATTGCTATGAGGGCTTACTCTCATCTCTGGTTCTCAACATCTAAGACTTTGTAGTAATGTTTTTTATTTTTCTAATTGATGTTGAATTATTTATTTTGGGTTTTTTTGTGCTACTTTGATTTCTGGCATCATATTAACCTTTTTACTTTCACTTTCAATTGCTGATTAAAAAATCTAGAATTTTTAATATACAGTATTTTCTGAATTTCATTTCTAAGTTGTCCTTTTTGTTACTGTTAATAGGGCTGTACAAGTTCTCTACTAGGTGAACCACAGAGTTACTGGTGTAATCTTCAGTCTTTTCAGAAATCATTCATTCTTCTCTCAAGTCACTTCCATCATGATGCTATTGCATGTTTCTCTTCAGTATTCCTTGACAGCCCCAATCTTTCATCCTGTAATCCTTACTATAGCAATGGCCACTACTTAGACTGTCATGTAATTGCTGAAATGTTTTGATATTTTCTGTCAATATTGCCCAAAACACATTCATCTATGATGATTATAGGAAATGCCAGATTTTTTAAATCAGTTTTTTGGTACAATCAGTCTGCGAGTTGAATTCATTTCATTGAACGCTCAAAAAAGGTCTTTTCAAAATTCCAGTCTAAGTATGTCCATCTCCTTTTCAAAATCATTTGATTAGTATGGCTATAGTCATGCATTTCACTTTGAGATAGAATTCCCAGATTTTGCATTAACTGAAGTTATTCTTAGCTGTTGCTTTTATTTCCCCCTCAACCCCCTTCAGATTTTCATCTCTTATTTTTCTCAATGTAGACTCATGGATTAAGATATTTATTAAAATACCTACACTGATTAGCAACGTATCGATGTGTGACTTGGAATTGATGTTGCCATTGAAAAAAGACAGTCTGAAGTCTTGGACGATGTCAGGTAAGATGCTGCCAGTTTTATTTTGAGGTAAGATTGAAGCAAAATGAAAGTATTCATGTATTCAGTCCATTTCAGGCACATTTGTAGTTTGCACATGTTATTGATTTGTGTTATCTACACTGAAGCATGCCCCATATTTAAGGTAGCAGTATTTCTGACTTATCCTAATCAATTTATATGTTTATATGTCCTAATTTATCTTAATTATTTTTATCCTAATTCATTATTTATTCTAATAATTATTTATATATCCTAATAAATTTATATATTTTATTTTTTCCTTACACATTTATGATATAATGTAATCATAACAGCTAGCATACATGTGTACGTGTGTATCTTGTATGTATATGTGTTTATATGTGTATGTATGTATATATATTTATGTGTGTATATACACACATCTATCACCTACTATGTGCTGGGTACTTTACAAATGTTATTTCATTTGAACCTTACAACAATCCTTTGAGGTAAGTGATACTATTATCCTCCTTTTACAGTTGAGGACACTGAGGCAAACAGAATTTCAGTGCTTTGCCCACGATCACACAACTAGGAAGTATCTGAAGCTGGATTCAAATTCAGATCTTCCTGACTCCAGACCCAGCGTTTCTATCCACTGTGGACCTAGCTACTATACCAGCATAAGAAGCAGCAGAACTTACCACGTCATCTTCCTTGTCAAGCCCATCATTAATTCGGCCATGATTTTAACCCTTTGTCACCCTGTACATCTCAGACTCGGGTTCCATTACATCACTCTAACCTGAGTAGGGTTTTAATTCATCTAGTATTACCAGAGCCCAGTGGTCATTGGGATGGATGGTGATGGTTCAGTGGGTGGACCCAAGGCGGGAAAAAGAAAACTGGGCTCAATTCCTCTCTCTATGAAGCACACTGGTTTTGTGACCTGGAGAAAATTCTTTTACCCCTCAGTGTTCTGGACACCTCTCTAAGGCTATAACTTTCAGAGAAGGGGCAGTCTGAAATGATAGAGAAATGGAGGTTTCCATGCCAATCCCCTATTTTTATTTTTTAGATGTAATATAGTCCAATGGATAAAGAGCCATCTGGGAAGATGTGTTCATGTCCTGCCTCTGATACATCCTGGTTGTGTGGCCCTTAGCATATAGTAAGTGTTTAATAAATGTGTTTTGGCTGACTGACTTACTGACCACGGACAAGTTGTTTAAACTCTCAGGGTCTTAGGCTGATGGCCAAACTCAAATAGAAACAAGACCACTAATCCATAGATAAAGATCCCTTTAGATCTCATATTGACTTAGTTTTAAAATGTAATATTATCTATGTTTTATTGTATTTGTATTTATTTTGTTAAATATTTCCCAATTACATTTTAATCTGGTTTGGGCAGCCCTGGGAGGGTTGGCAGGGGGCCTGCTGGCCAAGGTTTGACATCTCCCTTCTAGACAACTCTTTATAAGGTGTAGACCTACATTGACATGGGGGATTTAATATAAAAAATGAAATAACCGGTCCCATCCATACCCTGTGTCACTGCTGCTATCCTAATTTGGAGGACCAGTTCCCCTATTTTAAAATCTGAGCCTATTTCTGGAGGCCTGTGTGAAATGTCATCCAATAAAGGACAATGGAAAGCGCTCCTCCCCGCCTGCAAGGTCCCTCCACCCGATACTAGTGTGTCTGCATGAAATACTTCCCAGGTCCGGGTCTTCATTCACTCCCCATCTTGGGCTGCTCATTAGGCTCCGGGATCCCCTCTCCTCTGCATTATGCCTGGGGGGGTGGCTTGGAACCCGGCTCTCCTGGGGCCTCCCAGCACACTCTCCTGAGTGAAATGATATGTATCTAATCTTTGACCTTCAAACCAGTCCGGGGATTAATCAAGGATTTTAGTTACCAGCAGAAGTGGAGGTGGGAGGAAGGGAGGGCTCGAGGGGACTGAGAAGTCTCCCTTCCCTCTCCTCCCTCTAGACCTCAGCCCCTCCCCCACGGACTGATCCATCCCAGCCAGAAGGAACACGAAGGGAGGGTGAGCAGAGGGACTGGGAAAGGCAGCTTGGGGAGACGGGGAGGGGAGAGCTGAGCAAGAGAGAAGCAAAAAAGTGGGAGGAGGGCTGGTAGCGAGGAGGAGGAGAGAGAAGGCGAGGGGTAAACAAAGCGCAGGGAAACAAAAGAAGGGGAAAGGGAGGGATAAGGCTGGAGGGAACAAGGCAGAAACCAGGGGCAAGGAAAGGAAGAACAAAGCAGGGATGGAAAAGCACAGGGGGAAACTGAGCCCACGGGGAGACAAAGTGTAAAGCAGCAGGGAAAGGGGAAATGAACCAAGGGAAAGTAATGCCCAGGGAAGGGGGCAGAGGGGGAAGTGATGCCCAGGGAAGGGTGTCAAAAGGGGGAGTGATGCCCAGGGATGCGGGACCCCAGGAGGAGAGGCAGAGGGGGAAGGGGGACCAGGGAAACAAGGATGAAGTGGGTCTGATATATGTGTAGACCCTGACAGCTTGCTGAGATGGCCCACGCCTCCCTGGGGAGAAGCGTCAGTCGGGAGGGGCTTCCAGGGAATCGTGATGACTTGGGAAGGAAGTGCATGCCCACGCAGAGGAACCCAGGCACCAAAGACAGCAGGGGACGGAAAATGAGGGCCAGCGAAATGCGGGGAAGACAACTCCTGGGAGAGGGCTTGGAGAAACCTAGCCTCAGGGAGAGCAGAACAGGGTAAATGGTGAACTAGGGCCCAGGGGCAACAAAGGGGACCGCGAAGGGAGGGGGAAAGACGGAGGCAGGTCACGGAACAATTCTCCTCTCCCAAACAGAGCCGGCTTCTTTGACCCCCAGCTTGGCTCCTGCCCCGGGGCAGGTGACTGGCATCAAGCAAGTACAGTGTGTCCCCTTCCTCTCACCTGAGAAGGAACTAGAAAAAGAAACAGCCCAGCTCCAAAGCATCCCAGAGAAACAAAACTTATTCCTGCTCCCCTCCTCTGCCTCCCTCCCCGCCACCTAGAAAGCTTTTCAAGTGGAACAGCCTGCAGCGATTACAATAAACACCTCAGCCGCAACCTGTCCCTCATTTGCATATTTGCAGCCTTAATTTGGATGAAATATGCAAATATATGCAAAATGAAATTCATCTCATAATGACACAAGGCGATTAAACAATTTTTATGCTTAAATATTCTGTTTAATGAAATCAAACAGACCCGGGCGTGTGACAAATTCTCCTCAGCATGGAGAAATTAGCGGCCCCACCACCGTACTCGGCACCACATGGACCTCACATCTTCTGAGAAGGCCCTGCCCGCTCCTCCCCAGCCCGCTTAAAAAACCCACACGCAGAACCCCGGTTTTGATAAGCAAATGAACTGAAAATTATATTAGGGAAAAGTGCTAAGAGAAGTTCCAGGTGAGCAGCCTTGGCTTCCTGGCCCGAGGGGGTGGGAAGGTGGGGAGGAAGGAGACTTGCACCACCAGCATCTGCTTGGATAGGATGGACCCCCTTGGAAAAGAGCAAGTGAGTGATGGGAGGGTCCTTAGACAGAGGATGTCAGAGCTGGGAGGGGCCTTAGAATAGGGAATGTCAGAGCTGGGAGGGGCCTCGGAGCAGGGGATGTCAGAGCGGGGAGGTGTCCTAGAACAGGAGATGTGTGAGCTGAGAAGGGGCTGAGAACAGAGAAAGTCAGGACTGGGAGAGACCTTAGAACAGAAAATATCAAGCGTAACATGTTCCTTAGAACGGAGGTGTCAAACAGGTAGCTGATAGATCTCATAAACCAGATTAAAATATAATTGGAAGATATTGAACAAGATAAATAAAAATAAAATAGAACTTAGGTAATGATAATTTGTAGTTTTCTGAGTGAATATATCACGGAGGGACCCTTATGTATGTTTTAGTGTTTCAGTTTGGCAGTACTGACTTAGAACATGGAATATCAAAAACCAGAGGGAAACATAGAACCGAATATCAGAGAAGAGAGGGTTCTTGGGGTTTAAAGCATCAGAGTCTGAAGGGGCTTTTCAGACCGGAACATGAAATGTTGAATTAGAAGTGATCTTAGGACCTAGAATGTCCGTTTCAGGCAGAATGGGAAAGTAATTACAGATCTCTAATGATGGAAGGTATGGTCCTTGTTTGATAGATGGAGAAAAAGAAGGAGGCATGGGGCGATGCTATGTCTCCAGGATCACCAAGGAGGGGCCCATCGGTCTCCTCCTCCCTCAGCCCATTTCCTCCTCCCCATTTTCAGAGCTAGCACAGTAGCATCTGCCATGTTCCAACCCTGTCGTCCAGATTAGCTACTCTGTCTGCCTCTCATTTTAGTGCCTGAGTAATTAAAGCAAAATTAATTGGTGAGTCGGCACTAGCCTTCTCTTGCAAGTGGGGGAAAGCTGGGTTTTCTGCTGAGTTTGCATGTGGCAACTTTGCTGGGGGCTATGGAACAGCAGAAAGGGGGATGAAAACTCCCTGAGATGTGAGCAGCCGCCAACGCCCTGATATGGCGATGGCGCCAGCCCAGCTCAGCATGGGCCTCATTTCTCTGAGTGTGGGATAGGAGGCTCCAATATGGGTCCCATGGACCAGGACGCAAAGTCTGGAGAGACGTGACAATTTGGGCCAAAAGGGGGTGTGGGGGGGGCCCAGCTCTGGGTTCAAGTGTCAAGTTCTGCTTCCAGTAGGATTCTCCTGGGTTACTGAGCTGAGTGAGGACACAGAGATGCTCCTGAGGACCCCTCTCTTTATTCATGACCCAGAGAAGTTGAGTGGACCTTCTTATTGCCACAGAGACAGTAAATTTTAACTATTTTTGGAAGGGGATACACAGAACAAACCCTTCTTACTCCCAGCCCAGTGTCCATTGTGCCATTGCACCCTAAAACCAAAAGAATTCCCTTTCTGCATCTGTTTCTCCATTTCTAAGATGGAGTTAAGCATAGCTTCCTGGCTTCCCTCAGAGGCTGCAGGGGAGAAGTAAATGAGCAAGTGATGGTGAAAATACTTTATTATCAGACAGAAAGAACCCAGGGTTTAATTTCTGGTTTTGTTAGTGTTTCTTCCATGCATAATCTACAGCAAGTTCATTTACCTCCCTAGGACTCAGTTTCCATCGCTGTAAAATGGCAGAGTTTTATGAGATGGCCTCTTAGCTCTAAATCTATAATCTCCTGATTGCAGAAAGTGTTGTAAACAGCCAAACAGTATTATTTTTCATCTGATATTAGAGGAAGTGTTGCCTAATGGGTAGAGTGCTGTGCTCATGTACATAAAAAACTCACTTCAGATTCTGCCTCAAACTGTCACTGGCTAAGTGACATCCTGGGTACCCATTGCCTGAAATAACAACTCACAACTCTAGGACTGACTGTTCTATTACTTCCAATCATAGCTAACACTTACAATATATTTGAAGGTCCGTAAAGATATGTAGATGTAGATAGCTAGATAAGTGTCTATATAAACATAATATACGTATGCATGCATGTATAAAATATCCATACACATGTTATGCATGTTATGTATGTGTATGTTAAATGTGAGTATATTTAAATATCTGTGAAGATATATACATATATAAACATATATTTGTATATGTGTATGTTATACCTAATATATATAGGATATGATATAAATATATAAAAATTATACCTAGTTTAATCCATACATGTATGAAAAGCATATATATGTGTGTGTGATATAACATACAAAATACATAATATAAATATAAAAATATATTATCTGATTTGATCCTTATATATAAAAGTATAAAAAGTACATAGATATAACAGATAAATATATATGAAAATATATGTAAAATATATAAAATAAAATGAATATAAATATATAAAATATAGACCCAATTATAATTTATATATTTGTTTTATATGGTATTATATAAATATATGAAAGTACATATAAATCTATATGTGCATAGAAGTATAAAAAGTATGTACCATATATACAGATATTCACATATACACACATACTTTATATATCATCTATAGTACATGAGTGTGTGCATGTGTATGATATGATTTGAATCTTATAACAATCCTATGAGGAGAATGCCATGATTATTTTCATTTCACAGAGGAAAAAATGGAGTCTGAAAGAGGGTAAGTGATTGGCCTAATGTTATAGAGCTAGGAAGTACCAAAGGATAATCCAGACTCAGGTCTTCCTGACTCCCAGGGTAGAGATCTCCCTCCCTAGCTGCCTCAAATCAAAAGAGGTTGAGACCTATGTTGAAGGAGTAAATTTCCACACCAAGTGACCCCTACACTGAAAAAACAACTCAGAAGTAAATACATATATGTATAAATACACACACATATATACACATGTATGTGATATACACGTTATTCTCTCTACCTGCACCTATACTTTCCTGCCTGGTCGTACTCCAAGATTAACCAAAAACAAACAAAAATTTGAGAGATTTGGGATCATCCAGAGAAGAAATTTCATGGTCAGTGGGTTCTGGGTGGCCCCCAGCAGTCCCAAGTACAGCCTGGAGAAGATTAAAATGCAATTGGAAAATATTTAACAAAATGAATAAAGTTCAATAGAACACAAATAATGTTAATATGTGCGTGTGTTTAAGTCAATATACAGCCACCAGGACTGGCTTCTGTTTGGGTTTGAAACCACTGGGCTAACCCACGGAAATCATAGGTCCAGTCCCTATTTTACCATATTTTGCATTTATTCATTTTGCATTTATACCATATTTTGCATTTATTTATCTGTATCCATGTTATTTCCCCCAATCTAGTAGGTTGTAAGTTCCTTGAGGGCAGGGAACAGTTGTTTTATGTCTTTACATGCCTAGTGCATGGTACTTGGTACACAGTAGGTGTTTAATAAATACTTGTTGATTGAATAATAATGAAAATAATTGTTTAAATTCTAAAATATTCAAATGAATCTGTGATCTCATTAAGAGTTTCTTTCAATAATAAAGATCCCAACCCACCCATCTTACATGGCTTTTATCCTTATTTTCCATGGCGGGGCTCCTCCCCCTCCCTTCACTCACAGGTTCAGGATCTTGTTCACTTTCCTCCTAACACCAGGAAGGTACCAGTGGATGCCCACCTGTCGTCATCCCTTTCTCTGGTCCTATGATGACTTAGAATAAGAATGTTAAGACTGATAAGATTCATTTTCTCCAGCAATATGGCCAGTCGTTGGCCACTGGACAAGGATCTCACATTCAGAGAAAAAGACAAAATGAATTTTATTGACTGTGGGATTTTCAGCACCTTCTGTGCCCTTTCTCACAACTCTCCTCTTGTCACTGGAAAAGTGGGAGGGGGAGAAGAGGAGGGTCCCCAGGGTAGAGAACCATTGTTTGTTTTTCGTTTTCCCTTGTTGCCAAGGCTAAAATAAAACTTATCTGCAAGTGGCCAGTGTCTCTCCATAGCAGAGATGGACTTTGGAAAACAGGCTTGGTCACTGTGGAGTCCACTCTCAAATCCCTTCCAGCATGATACAACCTGCCAGAGCTTAAATTCTGCTAGAAGAGAATGTGCTTAGGTGGTACTGGGATAACTTCTACACTTGGAAGATCTGAGTTCAAATTCAGTCTCTATATGACCCTGGGCAAATAACTTTCACCTGTCTCAGTTTACTCAACTGTAAAACTGTAAAAAATGTAAATGCTAGCTTATTATCACCATTGCTACTATTTCTGCAATTTCCATGAGCAAAGGTGGCCAAGCAGTGATTCTGAGATGACTGTTTCTAGCCTGAGAGATCATCTCATGAATTTGGGAGGAAAGGGGGATCTCCTGGGTTTCTCAGTTGGCGCTGGCCACAATGAGGGAGAAGATTTGAGCAGCTACTGCTATAATGCATATCAGAGAAGAGACATATGAGCCCCAGCTCCAGCCAGGCTTGCTGGAAGATGTAAAACTTACAGGAGATTTTTTAGACAATGCAGAGTTGAGGTGATGATGAAGTATCAATTCAGCCATCCTACAAAATCATCTCTTGTTTTAAATATTAATTTCCTAGAGAAGTATAACAAGGGTTTTATTTTACTTTTCTATGTTTTATATTTTATATTACTTTTTATGTTTTAAGTTTATGTTTGTGATTTTTAAGTTTTTATGTTTTAAGTTTATGTTTATAAGTTTTTTTTCCGTTTAATCATTTCTTTCATATGGAAGAAATTAATAGCTGTCCTATACCTGAACTGTAATATATACTGAGCAACCAAGGTTTCCCAATGCATCCTGGGTCATCTCCAGTCATCCTGATGAATATCTGGTCACTGGATTCAGATGGTTCTGGAGAAGAAGTGAGGCTGGTGACCTGCACAGCCCTCCCTCACTCAAAATGAAGTCAAGTGCAAGTCATGTCATTATTTCTCTGATGGCATGGTCTTCTTTGGCAAGGAAGAATGAACACAACAACCTGACTAAGTACACTCTTTTGTGGAGAGCTTAGATATGAGGCAATCCTAGATTTTCTTTTAGTGGTTTTCATTTGGGTTACATGGTAGGGATGTAAAAAGAGCAACAAGACTGGTGCTTCTCTTTGGAGGACAAGATCTTGCAGGTTTGAACTGGATCTACATAAATGCCTGACAACTAGGGTTCCTTTCATTGGAAAAAGTCAATAATCTCCCCCCAACCAGGGGGTTTGTTGTTATCCTTGGACCCTGGAAACAGGAGATGGAATCAAGAGCAAGAGGAAAAACCAGTATTGTACATGTTCTAAGACCCCTCCCAACTCTGACATCCCCTGTTCTAAGGCCCCTCCCAGCTCTGACATTCCCTGTTCTTTATTTTATGATTCCCTGAAACTCAAGATTCCTATGAACATCTGGGACTTTGTTGGGGAGTGGGGGGAGGGGAGGATGTAGAAGGACAACTGAAAAACGAAGAAATGGGAATAGGGAATAGGGAGTCTCAACTGGAGAGAGGCTGAGAATGTCAGCTGCCTGGGCATCATTCACTGAGAGCCCAAATCCTCTTTGGGATCTCTGTCCACCTTATCCTGGGCTGTTCAGCAGCTGCTCCAAAGGTGTGTGTTTGTTTAAGTAGAGAATTCTGTTTAAACAGGAGATGGGGAGAGGAGAGGAGAGGAGAGGAGAGAAGAGGAGAGAAGAGAGAGAGAGAGAGAGAGAGAGAGAGAGAGAGAGAGAGAGAGAGAGCACGCGTTGATGTGAAAGCCAAGGGAAACCTGAGAGGCCCCTCTCTCCGAGCAGTCAGACAGGGTCAGCACAACCAGACTAAATAGTCTGGCCGCCGGGCCCAGCTCTGGGGCTGTCTGAAAAATGATCCCTGAGATGGCGAGAATAACAAGGAAAGATGGGGGAGGGCGGGCTTTGTGGGGGGAAGGGAGAATGCAGACTTACCAGGCTCAATAGGAGTCTTTCTGTGAAGTGATCACTCATGGGGCTTCCCCTGAAGCCTCCTGGAGGTCTCCAGACCTGGGCTCCCCCCACTTCCCTAGTCAACAGGAACACCTAATAGACAGTCTTTATTTTGAGTTCAGATTTGCCATTTGTTTATTTTCCCAAAATAGGGAACAAGTCCCTGGTTGGCTGAGAAAGTCAAAGGAGCTATATTTGACTAGGGATGTATGGGAGTGGAAGAATCTCTGCCTGCAGAGTTTGAGGACCCTGACTCAAATCCTACCTGTGTGGCCTTGGTGAGCCATTCAAACTTTCTGGGTACCAGCTCCCTCCTTTATACAGTGAGAGGGCTGGAAAGATGGAGCTCCTTCCAGCTCTTGAACTATGATAGAAATTACAATTATAAATCCTTATTTTATTTCTTTCGTATGACCTGGGCTCTCAAATCTCACTTCTTGCTCATACTGTCTGTGACTATGGGTCTCACTTACCTGGGACTCTGTTTCCTCCTTTGGAAAACAAAGGGGCAGGACTAGATTCTCTGTTCCTGGTTGGTTCTAGATTCTGAGATCTGATCAGTTCTAGCATGCCCTGGTCTACATTCTAAGGCCCCTCCCTCCTCTGACCTCTCTGTTTTCAGATTCCTTCTAAATCTGACATTCTCTCTTCTAAGTTCTGGTTGTTCTTTCACTCATTGATTTTCAGGCAACTAACACAATGAGTTCATCACTCCCTTTGGCCTGTGCCCAGAAGAGTTTGTGCCAGGTCTTCTAGGTATGGGGGGACCCACCTCTCCCTTCCTGGGCACCCTTTTCTTTCCTGGAAATAAAGATCTCTCCTAGAGATCTATCTTATTTAGATTCAAAATCCAAGTCACCGCTTGAGCTCGCCCAATATCCCCACTGGTCTCCAGTACCCACAGGATCTTCCTGCTGCTGAAACCCCCAAACCTATAGCAATAATTCACATCAGTATACCCCTGGAAGGTTAAATAGCTAAACTATGAAAGTTCCTTGAGGGAACTGCTCCTAGCCCAACACCTGGAACATAGTAGGTATTGAATAAATGCTTACTGAACGATGCATTGTGACACTGACCAAGTCACTTCACTCGTCTTGAACCTCTATTTCCTTCTCTTTGAAATGAAGGCTTTAGTGTAGATGTCTCTCAGATCCCTCTCAGCTGGAGAAAGCTAGCTGACTCAGTAGATAGAACACTGGTTCTGGCATCAGGGAGCCCTGAGTTCAAATCTAACCTCAGATACTCCCTAGATGTGTGACCCTGGGCAAATCACTTTACCTCTGTCTGGCTCAGTTTCCTCAATGGTGAAAATAATAGAACTCACCTCCTAAAATGGCCTGGTACACAGTAAATGTTTGCTTTGTTTCTTCTAATTCTAGACCAATAATTCCCTGACAGTTTTCTTTCTCCAATACACTGCTCTGCGTAAGGTGATAGGAAAGCATCAGGACAGAGGGTACACTGTCTAATGGAAGGAATGGAAATGTGGCCCTTTTCCCACAATTCCAGAAGGGGTCACCTAAGGGTCTGGAGCAGAACTGGACTCCTGCAATGTCTTCTCTACATCACTATGACCTTGAAAATGACTGGGGAGATGGAGCTGTGCAAGGGGACAGGGAAACTTTCGCCCACTGGGCTGAGCTGTAGCAAGCTGCTTTCCTGGAACTCTGGCCCTAAGCAGGCTTCTCATCCTGGCTATGAGGAGCAGAGATTTACCCAGGCTAAAATCAGCATTCCAGGTAATTGTCAAAACACCTGGGAGCCTGACACTTTCAAGCTTTCCCTTCTAAGTGCTCAAAATGCCCTGAGCAAAGATCTTGCCTGCTTTTCTTTAAGAATCCTGTTCTATCATATCCCTGGGGAGAAAAAAGGAAGGATCTAGTTTAGTTCCTTTGCAAAAAAAAGGAGAAACTGAGGCCTGAGGCAGGCAGAAAAGGCAACAATTCAATTTCTCAGGCATTTTCTGAGATTCTCCAACGCCCTAGATATTGTGCTGGGGATAGAGAAGCCAAAAAAGGAAACATTCCTTTGAAGGAGCTTACATTCTAGTCAGTGGAAAACAATGGAATGTATACCCAGAAGATTAAATATGAAACGTTTTTGTTGCTCAGTCGTGTCTGCCTCTTTGTGACCCTATTTGGGGTTTTCTTGGCTAAGATACTCAAGTAGTTGACCATTTCCTTCTCCAGCTCATTTTACATATGAGGAAACTGAGGCAAACAAGGTGAATTGACCTGCCCAGGATCACACATCCACTAAGTGTCTAAGACTGGACTTGAACTCAGGTCCTCCTAACTCCAGGGCTGGCTACTGTCTCCTCTGAGTCACCTAGCTGTCAAATATTAAACATATACTGAGTATTCAAGAGGAGAGGGTGATCTATGAAGAGAAAGAAACAGGGAATATCTCTTGTAGAATATGGCACTTGAAATGGGCATTGAAAGAAGGGAAGGGATCCTAAGATGTAAAGGTACCAACAAAGAATATTCCAAGTGAGGGGCCACAGCCCTTGCAAAGGCATGGAGGTGGGATGGAATGACATGTCCTGGAAGCAAGCCACTAGTTTGAGACTAGTTAGAATGTTGGAGAGCAAGTAATGTGAGATCAGTCTCAAAGATGGTTGAGGCTAAAACATCAAACAGAGAAAGGAATTTTCATTTTATCCCTGAGATGGTAGAAAGCCAAGGGAACTTCCTGACCGAAGGAATGACTTGGTAAGAACTGAATTTTGGGAACTACCAATTTAGCGGCTGTGTGGAGGAATGAGACCAATCAGGAGTCCAGCCAGCACCTCCATTCAAAATTATGATTAGGGCACAGAACCACAGAATATCAAAATTGGAAAATATTTCCATTTTTTCATTCCCCAAATGAGTGGGTTTTTCTGTTACTTTTCATCCATTTTCAAGGAGGAGGGGGTCAGGATACACATGTTTGGCTGTGACCAGTTCAGAAGGCTCTGCCACAGTTTGGGCACAAGTAGACCCATGGGACTTTTGGGATGGAGATGTCTCTGCAAATCCAGGATTATTCTAAATGATCACCAAAGACCAAAGAGTTTTTGTGACTTGACTGAGATCATCAGCAAATTAACAGCAGAACTGGGATGGATGAGAACCCACCCCTGCTGACTCTCAGATGAGTGAGAAAAGGGCAGCATTAAAAGCCCCCAGTAGACTATAAACACTTCAAGGTCAAGGGCTGTGTCTGATATCCTTATTTTAATTCTCCTGCAGTGTATACCTTAAAGTGCTACATAAATTGGAGCCATTAAAATAATGATGGTTATTTCTAATAATAAGCATAAGTATCGGAAGTACTTGGCATAGGAGAAAGAATTCTGGTTTTGGATTCTGCCTCCGATACTGCCTAGCGGCATGACCCCAGGTAAATCACTTCAAGGAATTCCCTGGGACTTACCTACTAACAAGTAGATGAGATTCTATGAGCTTTCTCCACAAGAATTCTCCAAGCTGAGGAAATCACAAAATCCTTCCTATATTTACGTATTCCAGGGTTTTCACTGGAATCCTCTTGATTTTTTTTTAATGGATCACTCTGGGTTCTCCCTGAGTCTCAACTCTGATGTCAGAGGACCTGGGTTCCAATCTCACCTGTAATGCTTGCTACTTTTATAATGTTGTGGAAATTGTTAGGCTTCCTTGTAGTCTCCATGTCTTGATCTGTAAGATGAGGGAGTTGGATTGGATGGCATCTGAGGTCCCTTCAAGCTCACAGAGCTATGAATCTAGGATCTGAAATTCTTTTCATTCATAAATAATGTGATTTGATGACCAGTTTATCTCCCAATAATCCATAGTTCAACCCCAATCGTTTGAGCAAGGCCAAACATCAGGAAGAATGGTTATAAATCATTCTGTAGAGGTGTGCTTGAAGGAACAGTTATTTCCAGAGAAGTGGGACCTTAGAGGTAGTCTACTCTAGCTATGCTGTTTCATTGTGCAGATTAGGAATTGAAACCCTATTTGAGTTAGCAATTAAGGATAGAAGAAGGGACTTTCTCCAGGTCACACTGATAGTGATTGGCAAAACTGAGCTTAAATTAGGGTTTTTTGACTCCTACCTCTTCACAAAAATTCTTTTATTCAGAGAAAAATCAGTGGAGGTGTTTTAAGGGGTGGAGATTTGTAAACTAAACACCATCTGGGCTCATTCTCCAATAAAGGTGGTCATGTTATGAATTCAAACAGCACCCTGTTTTAAATACCAAGCCAGGATTGGTGGGGAACTATGGTCATCAAAAGTGTTCCATGTAAAATCTCTAGTTCATGGAAAGTCTATTTGCCACCCATTTAAATAGCTAAGACATAGACATTCATCTTGCCAAGACTAGGGGACACTGCTCCTATCTCCCTGAACACTGAAGCTGTTCTCCTATACAAATGGGGACAAGGTATTGAGTGAAGGACATCAGAGAGAAGGTTCTGTGGGAGTGGCAGCCTACAGACAAGTCCCAGTTGGAGTGAGGCAGCAAACATCATGAGGAAGTATGTCCCCAGATGTACATGTCCTTGGGTGAAGCCTCAGCCTAGGGACGGTTAATCCCCTACAAGCAGTGCTGACTCCCCAGGTAGAAAGAAAACTCCTTGGGGCAAAAAAATGTCCAATTTTTGTATCTCCAAGGCCTAGCATGGTAATCAGATACACAGCAGGCACTTGATAAGTTTGCTCCTTGACTAAATGGACCATGTTTTGTTTCATTTATTTTCTGTTGAACATTTTAGATGGATCTTTCTCTGACTTCGTGTCTGGCCTTAACTCATAATAATGGGAGAAGTTTTGAGGTAGAATTTTGGGTCCTGGCTGTGATACCACCTTCCCATGTTATCTTGGATAAGTAATTTCTTTCTGGGCCTCAGTTCTTTGCATGTTCTAATGAGGGAACCAATGAGATGTTCTCTATCCTAAGACCCTTCCCCATATCAGCCTTCTCCACTCTAAGTTCTAAGTATTACTAACATATTCTATGTTCTAATACCCCTCCTGGATTTGACACCTGTGTTATGTAGCTAGCTAGCCAGGAAATAACAAATTCAGGATAGCTAATAGCTAATGTTTATATGGTACCTACTATGTTCCAGACGCTGTGCTGAGTACTTTAAAATGATCTCATCTGATGCTCATTTCAGAGTAGATGATGATATTATCTCCATTTTGCAGATGAGGAAACTGAGGCAGACAGAGGTTAAGTGACTTTCCCAGGGTCACACACTAGTAAGTGTAAGAGGCCACATTTGAATTCAGGTCTTCCTGCCTGCAGGATCTCTATACACTGCACCATCCAGCTGCCCCAAATTAGAATCTAGGTCCTTTGATTCCAAATCCATTGCTCCTGATGCTGTATCTGTCTCTAACCTGATGATTGTTCTTGAGGGACCCCTATTTCCTCCTCTCACACTCCCCGACGATGTGGACTGAAGGGAGATAGATGTCTTCTCCGATGGTTTCTTTGCCTCAATTTGCACATGCATTCAGTTTTCCTGTTCCAGTGTTTTGACCACAGCTCCTTGACCCTGCATCTCTCCTGGCCAATAGCTGTATCTGGCTGCTATCAGGGAATGTAAGGCAGACTCAGAGTTTCCTGTTATTACCTCAACCTTCAACGTCTCCAGTCTCCAGCTGTGAGGGAGAGAAGAGCTGAACAGAGCCTGGCAGGTCTAGCTGGCTCAAAGCCAACCTAGCCTCCCCCAAACCCAGCCAGGCAGATGGAGGACTGACCAACGTGGAGGGCTCACCTGGGAGTCTTTGTGCCCTCCCACCCAGTGGATGGGAACCTCCCAGCCTCCGGTACAAATGGGAAGTCTGGCAGTGAGCCCAAAGGTGCAACTTGATCCAGTTGAAGACAAGAAGCAACACCTGTATAAATGAGGGAAGGGAGGAATGAGGATAACAGATCACCCTTCTGGCTTACATCACAATCTCACACAGCCCTGTAATGGAGACAATACCACTCTGACTTCTCCCATTTTATAGATGGGCAGATTGAGGGCCAGAGAGCTTGGGGAAGCACACTCAAATAGCTCTAGAAGCACAATTACAACCATGCTCATTTTGTACATGAAGAAACAGATGTTCAGAGGAAGGAAAGAAGGAAACATTCATTTATTAAGCACCTACTGTGTGCCAGGGACTGTGGAAAGCGCTTGACAATTATTACTTCAACTGCTTCTTATGAGGTAGGTGCTGATATTATGCCTGAGGCAGAGAGATGTTGAATGATGTGCCCAGAGTCACACAATCATCAAGTATCTGAGCCGGGATTTGAACTCAGGACTTTGTGATGCCAGGCATGATCTTCCCTGGTTAACCAGGATTTAAAGCCAAGTTTCCTTATTTCAAGTCAGAGAACGCTTAGAATCATAGTAATTTGACTACACTTATAGGAATCTTGAGGGGATGAACCCAAGGAAGAGGCTGAGCATTAGGCATGTCATCAGTAGAAGTCTACAAGAGACTTGAGGTAGGAATATGGTGAGATGACAGAAACTGGAAGAAATGGTGAGATTTAGGGCTGGGGATATAGGGAGGGATTTTAGGGTCAGAAGATGCCTGCTGTATAAGCAAAAGAACCCCAGCCTAGGATGCTGGAGGTAAGGGCTGAAGGGACCTCTGAGATCAAGTCCCAAGAACTAAAATGCTGGACCTAGAGACAGGAAATGAACCTGAAGGAGTCACTTAACTACTAGGCACCCCCAGGCAACTACAAGACTCAGTGCTGAGTGCTTGTCTGCCTTCTGGAGTAGAGTTCCTACACCCAGGAACTCACAAGTGATGCCTCCGCACACCACGTATTTAAAGGCTCAAATGATCTAATGAATGGAAAAAAAAATCCCTGTAAGGTCTTTCCCATCCCTAGTGAGATTGAATCTAACTTCAAGAGCTCAGTCATACAGCAAGGAAAGGTTAGCAGGACACTTTCCCTCCTAATAGTCCAGTGAAATTGGCAGTACATCTAGTATTTATACCCATTTTACAGATGAAATAAAGCTTGAAGCGGGCAGGTGATGTGTCTATGGTCACACAGAAAGTCTGAGGCAGGATGAGCTGCCTGCTGCCTCCCAGGCCAGGAGACCCAGGCCAGACTAGGTAGCATGGGCCAAGCTTGGTGGGGGAGGGTCACAGAGGTGCAGTTCAGGGGGCCCACAGGAGCAGATTTCATTACCAGCTTGTCAGGGACAGGATTTAGCACCTGGCTAAACAGCTGTTGCACTCTTCGAAGGCCTAGCTGTGTTTGCCTCTGAAGCTGCCTCCCTTGGGAAGGGATGCCTGGGTTCTTAGTCCCCTGAGAATAGAGAGAGAAATGTGGAGATCTCCAAGGGAGCCCAGGGAAAGGCATAACTCGGCATGTGATCAGATTTAGGAATGGAAAGGACTGGCAAAAGCCTTCCAGGGACAGAGGAAGAGTCTTTTCAAAGGTCACTCAAGGTAGTGTAGGAGGCAGGGTTGGAACTCATCTCTCTCATCATAGAATGAGATGGGAAGGGACCTAAGGGCATGGCCCCTCTATGTGACAGAGCAGGAAACTGAGGCCCAGGATGGACTAGGGCCTAGCCAAGGTCACAGTGTAAGGCAAAAGGGGGCTTAGCATTAGAGGAGTGAAACTGTTCATTAAGCAATGCTGGAAGGCAGAAGAAGGCAAAGGAAGATATCTAGTGCAGGGTAACCAGCACATGGCGAGTTAAAAGGAACCCAGGAGCCTAGAACAGGGAAATCAGAGCTGGGAGAAGCTTGAGAACAGGGGATGTCAGGGCTTGAAGGGAGCCCAGAAGGACACATGCCCTAGATGGAAATACCTTTAAACATCATCTGGTTCAACATATCCCTTTTACAGATTGGGACATCATACCCCAGAGACTATTCCAAGGTCACTTAGGCTATATGTAGCCCCCAAGATTCAATGACTTGCCCGAGGATATGCAGTTCTCTTCTCATTTGGGGGAAGATTTTCCTCATGTGGACTCATGCTCAGCTGCCTCCTTTAACTCTGGGGCCAAGAAGCCCCAGCTGGTGCCTCTTCCACAAAGAAGCCTTCTAGACCTCCAATGACCAGCTGCCATTAGATCCCCTCCTCTCTCTTCATGCTGAGCACAATCAAGCCAGGTTTCTCATGTCTGCTTCAGACTTTCCTTTCCCTCTAGGCTGCCTGCCTTGGGGTTCCCCTCCTCCCCTCTCCCATCTCTTCCCCAGCTTATCGATCTGAATTCACCCATTTATGCTATGCTGACCCCTGGGAATACTGAGGACACACAAACACCAGAGAACCAGTCCCTACCCTCAAGGAACTTACAATCTACCAGGGCAGACAACACTGCCCTTACCAATGCAGGTCGATGCCTCCTATGTGCTTAGTCTAAGGGGATTACCTAGAACCTTGAGAATCAGAGACTTGACCAAAGTTACAGAACCAGGCTTCAAGCAACTCTCAGTGCCATATACATATTACATACAAAATGGATAGAAGATAGCTTGGAAATAATTCCTGTAGAAGGTGGTACTTGAGCTAAGGACTTAAGTAAGCAAAAGATTCCAAAGTGGGGGTGGAGGCATATCCTTCCACCTTCCATTGATCTAGGGAGCCTTCCCATTGCCCTACTTCAGGAGAGAATTTAATTCCCCAAGTGGCCTTTAAGAGAAAAGGCCCAGAGCATCTCCAGGATCAACTCAACTCTGGTTTTTGAAACTCATTGCCTCCATAATGAAGAGAAGAAGTCTGACTTCTAATCTTAGCTCTGCTGCTGAGAAAACCACACAGGATTGCTGAGGATCACACAGTCAGTTCGTGAAAACTCGAACCCAGATCTTCTCAGCTTCAAGCCTGCCTCTCTATCTTCTGTACCATGTTCCTTATTAGATATATGGAGGTGGCGGGGGGGAAAGAGGGGATGAGAAAGAAAGGGAAAGGCAGGGAAAAAAATTTATTAAATGTGTACTATGTATCAGGTACTATGCTAAATACTTCACAAATATGGCTTCATCACAATAATCCTGGAAGGTAGAGGCTGCCTGTTTAAGGGTTTGGAGACAATCCCCCATTTTATAATTTGGATAACTTGTAAATGACTTGTCTGGAGTCACATAACTACTAAATGTCTGAGGCTGGATTTGAACTCTAAACCCAGCATTCAAATCCACTCTAACACCTAGTTGCCCAGTTATATGCATAATATATTTAATATAAATATAAGATATCTGTATGGTCTTGGGCAAGTTCTATAATCACTTGGTGTTTTGGTTTCTTGTATAAAATTAACATACTAAAGTAGACTATCTGAAATGTCCTTATTTCTAAAATTCCCTGTTCTCAGGCCTCCAGCTCTGACATTCTATGTTCTCAGGCCCTTCCCAGCTCTGACATTCTATGTTCTCAGGCCCCTCCCAGCTCTGACATTCTATGTTCTCAGGCCCCTCCCAGCTCTGACATTCCTTGTTCTATGCTCCCGCTAACTCACTTTGTGCTCTCAGTTCCCCATGACCTCTTCAGTCATGGCCCTGGTTTCAGAGAGAACACTGACTTTTTTCACATGGAGCAGAGACAATCTGGTCCCTGGCAAAGAGGTCCAAGGTGCCCAGGCTGCTGGGACTGCTTGGAGGCACTTAACTTTAGCACCTTTCCTTCCCAAACTCAGGTGGCCCCTTCCCCTCAGCAATAACCCCCAAGAGGACACTTAAGGACACAGAGCTCCCCTTCTTCATTCCTCTGGGGTCTGAATTAAGAACATTTTACTAAACCAAACAAATCTTTGTTAAGTTTCTTTTATCTACAGTAATCTTGACTGGATGCTGTGAGACACTAATAAATATTATTAAAGGGAATCAGAGTTATTGCTAGAAAGGATCCACAATAATTTTAATTTTATAAATAAAAACTTACAAATAATAGATACAAAATTAATTGTTGATTAATTCATTAACCATTTTACAAGTGAGGAAATTGAAGTTCAGAGGTGTATGTAAGTATGTAGTAAGTCCTTGAGATAAGGTTCCCACTCAGGTCTGCTGACTCCAAGTTTGGGCCTGTCTGTACGAATTCCAACACCCCTACTCCCACATCTCAATTTCTGGACTTCACTCACTGCTTCAGGGCTGATCTATAATGCCAAGTCCCAAGGTTTCTATCAGTTCCAGGGAGCCCCAGATTACTCTATAGGACTTTGCATGTTGCCCCTGTGGCCTTCTCTTTTAGGGTATCACTATCTGTTTCTTGGCTATTTTGTCCCCTGGTGCCCTCTGATCCCTAACCCTAAGGCCACTGCCCCTGCTGCTCCATGCCCCCCAAACACCACACACAAACAACGGTTTCTGACCCTTTCATCCTTAGGCATTTGGTCCACAATATTTCATTCTAGAGCCTCTATGTCTTTCTCTTCTCCTTCTCCATCTAGTTTTAAGACTTCTGATCCCTGACCTTTTTTCCTGCCTGCTCTTATAGTCAGGTCTATGTTCCTCATTCCTGCCCCTGGCCCTCCTCCTTTCCTTCCCCATTCCCTAAAGCCCAATCCTGACCCTGGTCCCTGGCCCTCTCACCCCCAGCCTTGCAGCCCCTCAGGCTTCCCCTGGTCCCTGGCCCTCCCATTCCCACCTAACCCCCCCCCCCCAATCCCTGGCCCTTCAGGCCCCTCTCCCTGATGTTCCCAGGCAATGAGCAAGAAGTGTTAAATTTGTTCTTGGCTACTTTTCCCTGCAACTCCCAAAGGCGCTGGTTACAAACTGAATCAGTTATCAGCTAGTTAGTCTGCCAGTTCCCCGAGGTACTGCATGAATACAGATAGGGAGCCATGCATTATTCAGTGAGAGAAGCAAGAGAAAATGCGCATCATGCCCAAAACATGAACAGCAGAGGCAGTAAGGGAATAATTAGCGGCCTGTCACTTGTCCCTGTCACCGTTCTTTCCCTTAACACATGGGGGGTGGGGGGAGGAGAAGGGTAAGATCATCTTGCAAACTCCTGCTCAGATATGCAGCTAGTAGGTTAAAATCACCCTAGAAAGGGGAGCACACAATGTCAGAGCTAGAAGAGACCTTGGAGAGTGACACTTCCTATGACTTTGATTTTTTTTTACACAGGAGGAAACTGAGGCTTAGAGAAGAAATGGCCTGAAACCAAGGGCATAGAGAGGGTCTAGTAAGAGCCTGAGCCTGAATTTAGGACTCCTGGTCCACAAATTCAGAGTTCCTGGCCCCCCAGTTCAGGGCTTCTGGCCGCCATATCCAGACTCTTTTTAGCTGTACTTTACTGCCTACCATGCAGAGCAAGGAAAGTATAAGGGAAGAGCTTTGAAGACCAAATAGGGCTATGGAAAATATGAACATTTTTTCCTTACCTCCAGGTAAGGAATGATTTAGAGCTAGCTGACCAGGGTTGCCATGGGATATGGAGGGCAAGAACACCAGTTCTGAGTTTGAGGGCCTGAATTCAAATCCTTCCTCTAACATTCACTACCCATGTGTTCTCAGGCAAGCCATTGAAATTTTTTGAGCCTCAATTTCTTCCTTTATAAAATGAAGGATTTACTCTGTCTGCCTCAGTTTCCTCTTCTGTAAAATGAGGATCATAGCAACCTTTGCCTCCCAGAGCTGTTGTAAGGATCAAATGCCATAATATTTCTAGAATGCTTACCATGGCATCTAACACATAGTAGGTGTTTAATAAATATTTGTTTTCTTCTCTCTTTTTTGCTCTATAAGTAGTTATATTTTTTAAAAGTAAATTAAATGAAATGAAGTGTTTGGGGGGAAAACCCTCACCCAATCCTGCTCTGACACTAGATGGCTTAGGAGTTCCTTCCAGAGCTTGGAGTCTCCTTGTTTGACCTTGGGCAAGTCCCATGGGTTGCTGTGGAGGTCAGATGAGATAGTAATTGTAAACAATTTAGCACGGTGCTTGGCATTAAAATAGAAATGTCAGCTACAACTGTTTTTGTTTCATTCTACCTCCGAGTATCAATTTCCTCCTCTAGAAAGTGAAGAGATTGGTTCCTTCTGGTGTTGGTGGGCATGTGATGACTATTGGGCAGTCAACTCCCATGTTCCATTGGTAACTGGAGAAAGAGCTAAAGGAAGACTCTCCAACTCTGAAGAGGCCTTCGTAGAAAACTGAGGGGTGCATGGAGACAAGGTGAGAAGGCACAGACTCTCTGGCAACCTTTGTCCTCCCTTCATCCCATCCAGTTCCCTTCAAGGCTCTCTTCCTCCTACAGGAAACCCATCCTACTGTTGCCAGCTATTAAGGTCTGCCCATCGTCACCTCCGACTTGCTTTATACCTAACTTGCAGATACTAATAAGTGTGCATGCTGTCTTTCCCCACCCCACACCAGAGAGAGTACAAGACCTTTGAGGACAGATATTGCTGCTGATTTTCCATAGTCAGAGCCTATGATGGGGACTGGTCCACAGTCAACACTTAATAAATGCTTGTGGAATGATTGATTGTATCATTAGAGGGAATGTTCACATTGTGAGATTACAGATGCATGGGAATATCAAAATATTATTGTAGCAGACTTGAAAGTAAGACCAGCTCTGATGATATTCTCAAGTTTCAATCCCCAAGGGAAGTTTTTAATTTTAAATTGCACTATCCTGGGCAGAGGAGAAGAGGGGCATTGACCCTGGTGTGATATCCAAGGACCTTTCCCCTCTCTCCTTAGAAATGTGAAAGGAATTAGGAGAGCCAGATCCCTAATGAGTTTGGGACAACCTGTTGGAAGAAAGGGGCCCTGTCAATAGAGTTCTGGACTTGGACTCAGAAGGACTTGAGTTCAAATACTACCTCAGACCCTTATTACCTATGTGTCCCAAGGCAGGTGACTTAGCCTCTTGGTGCTTCAGGTTTTTCATCTGGTAAAATGCATGTAATATAGCATCTATTGAGGTAGATTTGTTACAAAGGTCAAATGAGCTAAAGTCAAGTCAACAACTATTAAGCTTCTACCATTTGCCAGGCTCTATGCCAAGTACTGGTGATACAAAGGAAGACAAAAGACTGTCCCTTCTCTCAAGGAATTCAGTCTACTGAGGAAGACAATATGCAGATATACATGTATAAAGAAGATAGGTACAGAATTAATTGAGGGTAGTTAACAGAAGGAAGACATCAAGAACAAGGAAAATAGTAAAGGTATTTTGTAAACATTAGAGCATTATTTAAACACTAACAATTATTTTTGTTGCCACTGCTTTTGGCCGAATCATTCAGAAATGCTTCTACCCCCTTTTCCCTTGGCCTCATTTATAGATTCCATTCTCCTGCCCAGCTTAGGTCATTCAAATGAACCATGACCTGGGAATCAGGAAGACAATGGTGTTAGCTCCACATCTTCCTTTGACTATTTGTGTTGCAGCATTCCAGGTTGGGTTTTTCAGTTAGCCCAGCAACAATGCCCCAAGGAGCAAGGGCAAACATATGGATTCATGCCATCAAAGACAAAGAAAAATCCATCCAGCAGCAGTGCTCACTTTTGGATGCAAACTTGGTGGGATCAATGCCATGTAAGGAGAGCTTACTCTCCCTCAGAGACTAAGCTGGCATTAGGAGAGAGTATAATCCTGAAGGAATGAGGGAAATGATTGTATATTTTTTGTTATATCTTTGAAGTAAATATTTTTTGAAGAAATTTTTCAGTGTTATGTAGTTAAATGGAACTGAGTACTAGTCCCTAGCCCCCTAACAAAGACAGAGGGATGGATACAGACAAGGGGGGCTCAAGACGATGCCAGAAAGTAGAGACAGGCAACCAAGCCATCAAGGTCCCCTAGAACCCTGAGGAGAGATGTTGGCTGCCTGTCCCTGAGAGAGGAGACCAGAGTGTATCCTTGTAACAAACAAATCATATTCCCCTGTGGGCTTCAGTTTCCTCATCTTGAAAATGAAGTGTCTTGGCCTAGGTTGTCACTAAAGTCCTTTCCCGATCTGATATCTCCTATTTTAGAGGTTCTTCTAGCTCTAAGATTTTGTTCTAAGGTCTCTTCTGGTAATGATTTTCTAGATCTCAGGGTTTCTTCCAGTTCATATTCCATGTTCTCATACCCTAAGGTCTACCATTCAATGCCTCAAGGTCTCTTCCAGCTCTGACATTCTATGTTCTATGCTGTGAGACTCTTCTCAGTTTGGCGAGTCTAGGTTCTAGCCCCATAAAACTCCAACATTCTGTATTCTGAGACCCTTTCTAGCTCTGACATTTCCCTTTCCAAGAGGATGACACAAAAAATACCTGGTGAAGATTTAGAAATTCATTAAGGGAATGGGAGTGGGAGAGGGGGATGAATGGGGCCTTGTACATCAGCACAAATGGGTTGTTTAGGGGACTTGTAAAGTCTGACAACAAGCATAAGTCTATGAGGCTGCCTCCCAACCCCCTCCAATAAAAATAACAATAGCTAATATTTACATTGCGCTTGGAAGTCTGCAAAGAGCTTTACAAATATCTCATTGTAGCCTTACAACAACCCTGGGAAGGAAACACTTCTTGTAAATATTATCTCATCTGATTCCTACAACCACCCCCAAAGGCTAGACCAGATGGATTGTCACGGCCTCAAGGTGAGGCTTGGACTGTCTTGTCCATGTTTCAGTCTGTTAGTCCGTGATGCCCCTTCCACCTCAACATCTTCACATAGTGTAGCAGGAGAAGGCCTGGCCTTAGAAGTGGGGGGCAAGGTCTAAAAGACTGGGCTTGATGCTCACTTGATACTATCTGAGCTTGGGCAAGAGGCCTAACTCTGGTTCTTCCACTAGTCCAAGTCTGTGCTAGGCTTGAAGAGAGCTGGGTTCAAGACCTCTAGTACAGCACTCTCGATTTTCAGATGAAGAAATTGTATCCAAATCCCCGCAAAGGGGCAATGATTTGCCCAGAGGTAGCTAGGCTGCATAGTAGACAGATCCCTGAGTTCAAATCCAATCTTAGACATTTATCAGTTGTGTAATCCTGGGCAAGGTCCCAAACCTCTGTCTGCCTCAGTTTGCTCGGCTGTAAAATGGGGATGATAACAGCATCTACCTTCCAGTTAGTGTTGTGAGAAGAAAATGAGATATTTGTAAAAAGTTTTTAGCACAGTGCCTGGCACTTAGTAGGAGGTTAATAAATGCTCATTACCTTCCCCAAGAGTATACTGTCCAAAATAGAGCCAATAGTCAAATATAGGTTTCATGGTTTTTTTTGTTTTAAACATCTAACCTGGTGCTCTTTGGGAAAAGCTAGAGTATGGGTCAGGAGAGACCAGAATATATGCTCAGAGACATTGACTAACTGTGTGATTCGAATCACTGAGCCTAGCTAAGCCTTGGTTTTCTTATCTCTAAAAGAGGAGTAGTAATAGGTACTACTCCAGGTGTGTTTGTGTGTGTGTGTGTGTGTGTGTGTGTGTGTGACAGAGACAGAGAGAATGAGAGACAGAGAGACACAGAGATACAGAGAGAGAGAGACAGAGAGGAGAGAGAGAAAAATAGGAAAGAATGCTTCTACATCACTCTGTGTCAAGTCAAAAGGCACATATTAAGCATGTACTATGTATGAGGCACTGTGCTATGTGTAGGCGATACAAAGAGAGGCAAAAACATGGATTCTGGCTCTCAAAGAACTTACAGAATACCTAGGTGTGCGTACTATGTATATGAACATATATATATATATATATATATATATATATACACATAAACACATATGCATGTATATATACACATTATATATATACACACATACATATATAATACATGATGAATATATGTCATAAATTATATTATTTGGCCAAGTAGTCTAAACACGTTTCTTCCACTAGTATGTTAAATATATCATTTTAAATAGATATTATTTTATATTTATATAATATATATTGTACATGTATCAAACCTAAATAAGTATAGCTATGTACAGAGCGATACTTATATAAGAGTATATATAGTCATATATACTTATATCTCAGTATATTCTTAGATATATTATATAATCTCATGGGATTATATCCTAGAAGGAGATTTTCAGAAGTATATATTGTGGGAGTACGTCAATAGGGACTGAAACAGTAACTTCATTCATATAAGGAACTCCTAGGAGGAGAAGTTTCCTCCACCAGGGCAGGTCTAAAAGAACAGCCTGGTTGTGACTTGTCTAGGGTCACGCAGCCAGTATAGGTCAGAGGTGGAATTTGGGCCCTGTTATTCCCAACTTTTTGGAATGGATAGGTGGTGCCATTGTGCATAGAGCACCAGGCCCAGAGTCAGGAAGAATTGAGTCTTTCAGCCTTAGACACTTATTAGATAGATGTGTGACCCTGGGCAAGTCACTTCACCCTGTTTACCTCAGTTTCCTCAGATTGAAAATGAGCTGGAGAAGGAAATGGCAAACCATTACAGTATCTCTGCCAAAAAAAACCCCAAATGGGCTCATAGAAAATCAAAGACAACTGAAAAATGACCAAACCACAAAAACAAAAACATTCTAGCTTTAAGACAAACTGCTTAGTAGCTATACTAAGCTACTATAATATATGTATACATGTGTATACAGGTACATGTAATATATACATGTTCACATATGCACATTTATGTATGTCATATGATAGATGAATGCATTTCAATCCATATATATTACCACAGGAATATCTGGGGTCAAATCCCACCATGGACACATACAGGCTGTGTGACCCTGGACAAGTCATTTACTCTAAGTAGCCCCATGTAAATCTCTAAGACTGTAAGAGAAGATACTGATCTGCATTGATAGAGGGAGCTTCTCCTTCCCAGTGTGATATACTGTGGGTATCACAGACAGGCCTGATCTGTCTATCTATCTAATCTACATATTCATCTATCTATACATCAATCTCCACTTCTATCTATCTACATCCATCCATCATTCCATCCACCTATCTATCTATTCTATCTATCTATTCTATCTATCTGTCTGTCTGTCTGTGTGTCTCTGTCTGTCCATCCGTCTATCTGTCTGTCTATCTATCTATCCATTCCTATATTTCTTATCTATGTTGCTATTGTTACCTGGTGCAGTAGATGATAAGGGCAATGCTTTGGAAAACTTAAAGCACCATTGTTATCCACACTACTGCACCCCTAACTTGTTTGACTTGTTTAGACATGACTGAGTCTGGATCAAACCCTTTATCCCCACCTAAAGATGACTGAGGCTTAGAGGTTCATTGAAGGTGGACATCTCGCTCAAGTGTCAGAGGCTGTTGAGGCCCCACCATGTAGTCCATACAAAACTTATCAGAGTGAATGGGAAAGCCAGAGGGAGATAGGGTGGGGTAGAGAGTTGGCAGCTGTTAAGTCAAGAGCCATAGTTATGGCTCAACCTCTTAGAATGAAAAAATAAAATACATAGGATTACAAAGGAAATCTATTATATTGAAATAAAGTGATCAAGTTTGAATCTTCTTCTAAATGGCAAAGAGCCATAGTTATCAACTGGGGCCTTAGCACAAAGGATGGTGTTGTTGGATTGCTGAGACACAAGAAAAGTAGAACTTTATTCCATGAGATGAGAGGCTTAGGAAGAGGAGAGAGGGAGGGAGAGAGCCCAGAGGAGGGAGGGACTTGTTGCCTTCATGATAAAGTTGAGGGGGAGGGGCATGAGTTCTGCTTCATAATTCCTACTGTGAATTTCCATGGAGACTTTGGATAAATCTCTTCTCTTCTTTGCCCTAAGCATCACTTTCTATAAAATGGAAAGATCGAACTCAATGGCCCCTGATGACCTTCAGCTATGACTTGGACAAAATGGCCTCTTTGGTCCCTTCCAACACTGAATCTGTCATTCTGTGATGCTGTCCCTTGTGGGTTCCCTTCTAGCTTTGACATTCTCTGTCATAAGGCCTTTCCCATCTCTGTGATACTACGTTCTAAGTCCTCTTTCCACTTCAAAAGTCTATGACTGAAGCCCCTCCCAGCTCTGATATCCACTATCTTAAGGCCACTTCCAGATCTTACATACATTCCTTCTGCTTTCAGATCTGGAACGCTCCGTTCTATCCTCTAAGTTTCCTTCTAGTGCTAATATTCTATGCTTTCTATATTCTAGGATCAAAGGATCAAGCCTGGACATTCTGGGATCCTAAATCTTCTTTCATTCTAAATGTATTTTGAATGGATGTTAATATTCAGTCCTTATATCATCTCACTGGTCAGTTTCAAACTAATGCCCAAACCAGAAAAAGGGGTGTCTGGGGTGAACACCCATGGTGACACAAGTAGGATAGGCTCTCCCCTACCACAGAAAGTGCCCAGATGATAAGTGTTTCATTGATAGAATTTTAAAATATGAGACAACATTTCCATAGGAAAATATGACAATGCTGTCTCTGATCTACAGCCTTTCCAGAAAACAGCCTATTCTAGAGTGGAACTAAGCACTCAGAAGACTTGGGATCAAGTCCACAATTCAACACCAACTGTGTGACTTTGGAAAAACCTCTTCACCTCTCTAAATCTCAATGTCCTCATGTGTAAAACGGGTGTAATGATCCTTGCACCACCTTGCCCCAAACATTGTTTCATTGTGTTTGCTTTGTAATACACATGAAGCGACAGAAATGAGTTGCCATCATCCACTTCAATGAGCTTAACAAAGATATGTTGACTTGAGTTGAGTTGATGCAACTGCTTATCAACTGAACATTGAGTGATGGGGATGGGGCATTAGGGTTCTTTGGCAAGGGAGCTTATCTGGGAAATACTTTATCAATAGAAGGATATAGACAGACGATGATTAAGATCTATAACTACCAGAATGGCTGGACAAAAAGAATTAATAATCCCATGTCAACTTAGTGGAGTGTGCCAGGAATCTGTGGTTAGTCCTTTCATAAGTGACTAAGGTAAAGGCATAAACAGTATATAAATCAAATGTGAAAATGATATAAAATCATCTGGGCAGAGAAATACCGCACTGAGTGAAAAACTCGGGATCCAAACAGATTTTGATCAATTAGGACAGAGTTTCTTCACTTTTTTGTGTTCTGGATCCTATGGGCCAGCTGTTGAATCCCCTCAGCCTCTTAGAATGAAAAAATAAAATACATAGGACTACAAAGGAAATCTATTATATTGAAATAAAATGATCAAGTTTGAACCTTCTTTTAAATGGCAAATTTTAATACTTTAAAGTAGGTCCAATATGTTTCCAAAGTATTCTCTTCTCTTGGCTAAATCATTTCACAACTTTGGGCAAATTACATTGACTTTAGTTGCCTCATCTATAAAATGGGTATGATAATAGCACTTAACTTCCAAGTATGTTGTAAAGGGCAAATGAGTTAATATCATAAAGTGTTTTGTAAACCTTGAGGTTCTATGTGAATGCTAGAAATTATTACTATTTTTAATCTTCATATATTTAGATCTAGAAGTAACCTTAGGTCACACTCTTATAGATCATTGAATGTAGATTCAGAATTTCAGAGCTCAAATGCCCCTTAGAGGTCATCCTGTTCAATCCCCTCACCTAACAGATGTTAAACTGACACTCAGTGATATTAAATTATTTGTCCAAGATCACACAAATAGGGTCATGCCATCATAGATTTAGAGATAGAAGGAATCTCAGAAGCCTGATTACCCAACTCTTTCATTTTACAGAGGGAAAGACTGAGGAAAAGAGGTCATGGTGGGGCATATTTTTAAGCACCTACTATGAACCAGGTGATGTGTTTAAGGGCTTTACAAATATCTTATTTGATCCTCATAAAACCTCTGTTAGATAGGTGTTGTTATTATTCCTGTTTTACATTTGGGGAAACCAAGGTAGACACAGATTAAGTGATTTGCCCTGGGTCACACACTTAACTAAGTGTATCATGCTGGATTTGAACTCATGTCTTCCTGACTCCAGTCTGGCACATAGACTCAAGGAAACTTCATGCCCAACTAATGATCAAAGTCAAATGCCATCTACCAGTCACCTCCTAGGCCAGGCCCTGGCTGCCTTGGCCTGTAACACCCATATAACTCAGAAACAACCGGTCAGGCAACAAATATTTATTAAGAGTCTACTATATGCCAGGTAGGTGGCACAATGGATAGACCTGCAGCCCTTGAGTCAGGAAGACTTGAGTTCAAATCTGACCTCAGATACTTACTACCTGCGAGACCCTGGGCAAGACACTTTCCTTGTTTGCCTCAGTTTCCTCATGTGTAAAATGAGCTAGAGAAGGAAATGGAAAACTACTTTAGTATCTCTACCAAGAAAACTGCACATAGGGTCATCTAGTATAATTTCTTTATTTTTCAGGTTGCTTAGAACATAAACTCTCTGAAGTGGGAGAGGCCATAGGACATTGAATTTCAGAGCTAGGAAGGACTTTACAACTTATAATGTCAGCACTTAGAAAGATAGTAGAACATAGGCATACCTGGAAGAGACCATGGGGCATAACTTGTCAGAGCTAAAAGCTGAAAATACAGGCTGTCAGGTGTTGCCTTTGAGCAGGGATAGTGAGGTGGTGCAGTGAATGGAGCACCAGAAACAGGAAGACCGTACTCAGATACTTTCCAGCTGTGAGACCCTGGCCATATTATATAACCTCTCTTTGCTTCAGTCTCCTCATCTGTAAGGTGTGGATAAATCATAGTTACCAACCTCTCAGGGTTGTGATGAGGATCAAGTGAGATCATTGTAAAGGATTTATTTAGCACAGTTCCTGGTACATAGTAAATATCAGCTATTACTATTATTTGGGGGAAGTCAAGAACCTGTTTGGCAGTCTGATGAATCTTATGGACCTCTTTTCAGAATAATACTTTAAATGAATACAAAAAAGCTTGTTGGTTACAAAAGAAACCAATTATATTAAAATACAACTGACGAAATATTTTTAAAAGTAAGGTTCCTGGACTCCAAGTTAAGAATCCCTGCTTTAGTGGGACATTGTTCTATGTTCTGGAAAGGGTATATGAACTTAGAACTTTGGAGATATGGAGACCCTTAGAAAGTAAATTTTCAGATCTGGGCAGGATTTTGCAAAAATAAAAAAGAAAGAAATAGAGAAAAAGAAAAAAAGAAGCAAGAACAGATGGAAGGAAGGAAGGAAGGAAGAAACTTAGAGCTAGAAAGAACCCTGGAGGTTATTTAGTCCAGGAATTTTTAGCCTGATCCATCAACTCCTACAATTTGCTCTTTTTTTTTTTTAACATTTTGGTAACTATGTTTCAATGTAATTAGTTTCCTTTATCATCCTATTGATTTTATTTTATGCATTTAAAAATAGCATCCTGAGGAGTCTATGCATTTCACCAGATTGCCAAAGGGGTCCATGATACAACAAAAGGATCTTGTCCATATCTCCCCTCCCTATTTTATGGAAGAGGAAAAATGAAGGAACAACCAAGGGAACCCACTTGTCCAAGATGGCCCAAGCAGAGGGCAGAAGGACTCTAACCCAGGTCTCCTGACTCTGAATTCAGCGTTTGCTCTACTTCCCAAGACTGTCTGAGTGTGTGTCATCTTTCCCTAATTAACTGTCAGTCTCACTAGGGAGGTAGTCAGCCTTCATGACTCCCCAGAGGGAGAAGATGGAGTTTTGCACACAGTAGGCACATAATGAACGTCCCTTGAATTGAAATGGATTGAATGGATTTGTCCTAGGTCACCCAGGGACTTGGCACTGCAGTCAGAGCAGGGATTCAGATCTGTTGTTTAATACATAAACATTAAAAACAAAACAAAACTGGAGAACTCATAGTTTTGCAGGAATGCCTGTCTCTCCATCTTATATATACTAATAGATTCACAGTGTCTTTGGACTGTCTGGACAGTCTTATAACCTTAGAATTCAGGATTTACTTCTCTAGTACCAGCCAAGCCAGGGTCTTCTCCCAGGGCCCTCCAAGTTGACAGTGGTTCAGTGGAAAGAAGATCCGGGTTCGAATCCTGACTCCCTATGTAACCTTGATCAAGTCACTTAATATCAATGGGACTCAATTTCCTAACTGTGACTCAGTTTCCTCCTCTGTTAAATTAAAAGGTTGGGTTAAACGGCCTTCAAGGTCCCTTTCAGGTTTAAATCTTTGATACCATGAGTGGTGTGGGTGTTCTGGATTCTGGTTGCTTTATTTATATAAAAAATTATAACATTTGGGCTTTCCATAATTTTTACTTGACTGAATTCATTTGAGCCTCATTAAAGAAAGAGCCTGGACTCTTAAGTTTACGGACCCATAATGAAATTCCTTCTCTCATGGTTTCTCTCTGAATGACCTTGGACAAGTCATTTACTTTTCTTTGCCTGAATGTCCTCAGGTGTAATTGAATGAGATGGGCTTGAAGGTCCCTCTCATCTCTAGATCCAGGGTTTGTGAGCTAGGGAAGGAAGGGGTTACCAGCTGTTACCAGTGCCTCTCCCATTTCAGAAGCTCAGAGAGTGAAATGATTAGGTGAGGGTCACACAGCAAGGTCATGGCAGCCCTTTGAAACAAGATTCAGGATATTCCCATTCCCGTCCTGCCTCTCACTGGATCTAATAAGGTTATCCTGATTAACATTTAACATTGACCAGCCCCTCAGAATATTTCCCACCCATCTTTTAGTAATTTCCCCTTCTTGGGCTCAGTTTTTTCATTTGTAAATTGCAAGATTTTACCTTCTAAATGCCTACCAGCTTAAATGATTTATGTTTTCTGATATAATGTACTTCCCAACTCTGACATGTCCTGTTTTAATGAAAGCTCTCTCACCTCTGACATTTTATATTCTAAGTTTCTTCCAAGTTTTAACACCCCCAGTTCTGAGGCCCCTCCCAGACCCGACATCTCTGGTTCTGAGGCCCCTCCCAGGCCTGACATTCCCTGTTCTGAGGCCCCTCCCAGGCCTGACATCCCCAGTTCTGAGGCCCTCCCAAGCCTGACATGCCCCTGTTCTGAGGCCCTTCCCAGCCTTCAATATTCGAAGATCTAGCATCCTATAACTCCCTTTTCTTATATTTTCGTATTGTTCCAGGCCTCAGATTTCATCAGTGCAGGGGACAATCTACGTGCCAACTTCATCCACAGAAGCAAGAAGCTCTCCTATAACCCTATGCAGTACTAGGTTTGAGAGGACTACCTAGGGCCCCAAGAGCCTGTGCCATGGTCAATAGGTACCTCAGCACCTCCTTACTCCAGGGCAAGGCCTGTTTCTACCACCCTGTGCCATCCCATGGCTCTTCACTTTCCGTGTTCATAAAAATCCCTTGCATCAGCGATCCTTCCTGCTCCCTGGATATAAATCACTACTCATCCTGGGAGACGTCCCGTATTTGCAAGGCAGCCATGGCTTCATCCCTGTCGCCATCTCATGATCCCAAGGGATCACTCCAATAAAGGGTCCTGTTAACCTGGGGCTGGCCTAGGGTGCCCAGGATGGAATGGGATGGATACCTCTGGAACCATCGGGGCACCATCCCTAAGTCTCCCCATCTCGTGGCCATTTGTCGGGCCCATTGACTGCTTTCTAAATAAGCCCCCCGACAGTACCACGAAGGATTATAAATCAGCCGAAAATCAAATGCTCACATGTAAATAAATTGCAAATCAGCTGAGAAATTGGATCCATTCTGCCGCGATAAAGCACGTCCCTCCTGTGCCGGCTTCATAAGGTGCCCCTTAAGAATTGTAATATTTCTGCGTGGTAATGATAAACATTAGTGAGTTGCTTTGGAAATGAAAAAATAGCAACCCTCTGGGGATTTGAGAAAACATATGCACTTCAAATTTGAAAATCCAATTTAACTGTCCATTATACGGAGAATCAAAAAAGGTAAGGACGGGATAATTTTGCAGTTACACAGCATTTGACTGAATCTGATTCGGAGATGACAGTCACACTTTAAAGGCGCCGCGTCTGAATGGAAGGAGACAGCAAATCATTTATTTATGATTGTAATCTAGCCGCTGTCTAACAAGTTAACAACTGAGCTCCCCCGCCTCCGGAGCCGCCGCGGCTTGTGTAGGCTTGTCAGTTAGCGCTCGGAAGAAACACTCTTCAGAGAAATTCTGTTTTTTCGCCCTCTTAGATTAAATAAATAAAATAACGGACGCCCACAAAACAAACCCACGTGCTCGTACACGCAAGCACCCGCCTCTCTCTCTCTCTCTCTCTCTCTCTCTCTCTCTCTCTCTCTCACACACACACACACACACACACACACACGCACACACACTTGGATGCAGGTACACAACAGAAGACAAAGGAGACCATCTCCATCAAAATTATCTGGACACATCCTCAAATTGAAAAAGTTTAAGAGATCAATCTTTCCCTTAATGGTACCCATAGCACCTTTGGAAATTTTTATACTTTGGTGTGATATTTGGTACTTTTTTAAAATACCATATTGAACACACAGGAATACACTAGCCCATCTCCTTTGCAGCTGGAAAGATTCACTGATGGGACTCAAAAGGAGCAGTCAGGTTCCCCTCCTGATCACCAAATTCTCTTCCTGCCTATTGTCAGAATCATTCTAGCGGCACTCTTCTCGGATCCCACCCTATCACTCCCTTGCAAACATGTCTGATAAAATATTCCAGTTTTTTTCTCCCTCTCCTCTCTGAAATACAGTTGGAATGTGAGTTAATCACTCTGGTTCAAAGAAGGGTGGGAGCATCGTGGCACAATAGTATGAATTCAGAAGGAGGGATGGGGACCCCAAGACTAACGTCTTCCATGAGTCTTTTCTTCTCCGGGTGAAACATCCCCAGTTCCTACTCTCAGTCATGGAACAACACAATGAAGATTTCTCTAACCTATTTACTTCCTCTAGACTCTTCCCTTTATGACCATGCTGTGAGTAGCACAGACTATAATAATCCCGATGTGGTCAGAAGAGATTATGTGGTTTGATCTCTTTATTTTTCGTGAGAGAGCAACATGACCCAGTGAACAGTCCACTAGATTTAGATAGGAGAAATGCGATCTTTGTTTCTTCCCACCTGTGTGACCTAGGACAAATCACTTCCCTTCTCAGAGCTTTGGTTTCATGGGATCATAGATTTAGAACTAGAAGAAATCATAGCTGCCATCCCTTTGAACCTCTCCATTTTACCGTTGAGAAAAATACAGCCAAGAAAGATTGAAGGACTTAACTGAGGTCATATAGGTAAAAAGTGGCAAAGACAGTACATTAGCAAGTCATTAGGTTGTAAACCTAGCATCCTTTCCCCTGGATCATGTTTTCTGCTCATGAAAAGAATGAAGGCATTGGAGTGGATGATCTGCACAGAACATATGTATGTTCTGACATATCTGACATATCTAACATATCTATGTGTTAGAGGCATGAAATTTTAGTAAAGACATTGGTAAGCTGGAAAGAGTCCAAGGGATATGACAGAGCATGACAGAGAAGGGCTTGGCCAATGGATGATTTCTTAATGTGAAATCAATGACTTTTCCTCTATCCTCACACATTCTGACTTTTCCACAGCCTTTGCCACTAACTTACAGATCCTCTCTCCTCTCTTTGCTCCTCCTACCTAGTTGATCGCTTCTTATTCTCCTTTCTCTCTTTGCTCCTCCTACCTAGC
>CM053773.1:236656549-236763395 GCA_028658325.1 Potorous gilbertii
TACCTAGCTGATCGCTTCTTGTTCTCCTTTCTCTCTTTGCTCCTCCTACCTAGCTGATCGCTTCTTTTTCTCCTTTCTCTCTTTGCTCCTCCTACCTAGTTGATCGCTTCTTGTTCTCCTTTCTCTCTTTGCTCCTCCTACCTAGCTGATCGCTTCTTTTTCTCCTTTCTCTCTTTGCTCCTCCTACCTAGCTGATCGCTTCTTGTTCTCCTTTCTCTCTTTGCTCCTCCTACCTAGCTGATCGCTTCTTATTCTCCTTTACTGGATCCAGGACTTTACTTTCATCATTTACTTTGCTTTTATCATTATTTAAAGTTTGCCCCCAAGTCTGTCCTGGGTCTTCTTCCCTTCCCCCTCTGTACTGTCCTGCTTTTCACTCTTATCACCTTCCATGAATTCAATGATCAACTCTTGACTGAGGATTCATAAATCTCCTTATCCAGACCTAATCTTTCTGTTACTCAGTTTTGCATCATCATCTGTCTCTTACATTTTGAACTGGATACCCATAAATTGTTCAAATTCAACATATCCAAACAAAACCATCCACAATCCCCTCCACCCCCACAAAACAAACGAACAAAAAACTCTTCCCTCTTCCTAATTTTCCTACTGAAGGCAAACCATGCTCTTGGTCATCTAAGCTTGGGCTCTTGGCAGTGTTCTCTACTCCTCTTTCCTACTTACCTCACATATCTGATCTGTTGACAATTCCCCTGATGTCATGATCCCCTTTGAAAACAAAGAAGAAACACAAATGTATGGGTATGTATATACATATACACACGTGTGTGTGTGTTTGTGTGTGTGTATCACCTTCTCTTCATTCACAACAGCCACCCTGGTACCTGCACTGTCCATCTTACATCTAGACTCTCGAAATAGGCTTCATGTTGATCTCCTTGCCTCTAGTCTCCCCCCACTCCAGTCCTTCATTCATTCAGGTGATTTTGTTAAAGCTCAGGTATACCCATGTCTCCCCATTACTCAATAAATTCCAGTGGTTCCTTCTCCCTTTCAGAGTCTAATATAAACTCTTTCGTTTGTCTTTTCAAGTCTTTCCTAACCTGGCTTTTTCCTGTCTTTGCAGGCTTCTCACACCTTTACTCCTCTCTACGTGCTTTGCCATCCAGTGACACCAATGTCCTTGTTGCTTCTCCAACATGACCCCTCTCCTGATTTTGTGCCCCCTCACTGGTGTGGCCCTGCTCTTGCAATGTTTTCCCTTCTCACTTCTACCTCCTGGCTTCCTTCAAGGCTCCATTCAATCTTCAAATTGTACAGAAGGTCTTTCTCCACACTTGTACCCTCATAGCTTCCTTTTACATTCATTTTGTATGTCTTATTTTAGGGGCATGATTTCTCCCTCATTAAAATGTAAGTTCCTTGAGGGCAAACACTGTGTTTTTGTTTTTGCTTGTATCTCCAGCTCTTGGCAAAGTGGTAGGTACATAGTAAGTACTTAAAACACACTTTTTGAGATCAAATGATGATTGGTAAAAAAAAAAAAAGAAATTAGGGAAGTTTGGTTTGGAGAAGAGAAGGCTAGGAAAGGAAAGAAGGGAGAAAAAGAGGAGGAGGAAAGAAGGAAGGGAGGAAGGAAGGAGGGAAGAAAGGAAAGAGAGAAGGAAGGATAGAAGGAAGGATGGGAAGAAAGGAAAGAGGGAGAGAGAAAGGAAGTAGGAAGAAAAGAAGGAATGAAGAGAGGGAGGAAGGAAGGAAGGATGGAAGGAAGGAAAAGAAGGAGGTAGGAAGCATTTATTAAGCACCTACTATGTGCCTAATGCTGTGCTAAATCCTTCACAAAGATTATCTAGTTTAATCCTCACATGGAGCCTGGGAGACAAGTGCTATTCCTATCCCTATTTTACAGTTGAGGAGGCTGAGGCTCACAGAGGGTTAGTGCTTTGTGCACAGTTTCACACCTAGTAAGTGTCTGAGACTGGCTTTGAACATGGGCCTTTACTCCAGGCCCAGCACTCTATCCACTAAGCCACCCAAATTTCTTTAACAATAAAAAATGTCCCCAAGGGGCTTCCTCCAGAAGTAGTGGGCAACTACTGTTTCCTGGAGATATTCTAAGGAAAGTTGACCCTTGATCAGACATGTGCAGAAGGGGCTCATATCTGGGTATGGATAGGACTGGCCCTGTCCTCTGACGTTTCTTTCAACTCATGAGATTCTGTGAGGCTTGTCCTCCTCACTCTGCAATCCCGACTCTGCCCGGGAGTCAGAAGCCCTGGTGTGAGGCCTGGTTCTGTCACTGATCAGTTCCATCACTCTGGACCTCAGGTCATTCGTGTCTGAAATGTTGCTAAGGAGGCTGATATGACTGACCACATGAGATTTTCTTAGATGCAAATGCAGATGCACGTAAAGCACACTTTAAATCTGAAATGACATCCTCCTCTTCCTCACCATCATTCTCTTTTCCCACTTTTTTTTTTATTCTGAACTTAACAAACCCCGAATAGAATGGGCATGTCCATAGACACAGCAGAACAGAAAAGAAGGACTGTATGGAAACTGCAGGTCTCTTTTGTGTATAGCTAGCTTACAGCAATGCCACTGCTAGGTCTTTATCCCAAAGAGATAAAAGGAAAAGGACCTGAAAAATATTTATAGCAGTTTTTTTATGGTGGCAAAGAATTAGAAATTCAGAGGATGCTCACCAATTGGAGAAAGACTGAATAAGGTATATAATTGCAATGGAATATTATTATGATATGAATAATGGCAATGGGAATGGTATCGTAAAAACATGGAAAGACCTATTTGAACTGATGCAAAGTGAAGTGAGCAGAACCGAGAGATCTTCGTGTGCAGTAACAGCAGTATTGTGCAATGATGAATTGTGAATAACAGCTCTTGTCAACAATTATCCAAGACAATCCCAAAGGACTCAAGTTGAAAAAAATGCTATGCACCTCCAGAGAAAGAACTGATTAACTCCAGGTGCAAATTGAAGCATAGTTTTTCACTTTATTTTTCTTGAGGGTTTTTGTGATAGTTAATATAGACCTATGTATTACATGATTTCACATGTATAATTGACATCATATTTCTTGCCTTTTCAGTGAGGAAGGGAAGAATGAGAAGGAAAGAGAGAATTCAGAACTTAAAATTAAGAAAAAGAAATAAAAATAAACAATAATTAAAAAGAAAAGTAAGTATATAGTAAATCATCCTGTAGTTTTCAAAACTCTCTTGTCTATTTTTCTTTCAGGTCTTCTTAAATTTTCTTTTCTGGCAAAAAAAAGAGATGCCTCAATGACCCTCTTCTTTATTTTTGTTTTTCCTATCTTTATCCCCCTCCCATCACCTTGTGGATCACCCACTCGCATTCCACTGGTGGAAAAAAAACACTTGAAATAAATACTCATGGTGAAGAAAAGCATATTTCTGGAATGACTCTGTCCCATTCCCATATTAGCTAGATCCCAAAGGACAAGTCTCGCACTATACCTTGGGCCTATCACCTTTTCGTCAGGATAATAAAGCAGGCTTTATCCTCAGTCCTCTGGAATTGTGTTTGGTTATCGTGCTGATCAGAGCTCTCAAGTATTTCCAGTATGTTTTTATTTTTAACATTGTTTTCATTGTCTAAATTGTTCTCTGGGTTCTACTTACGTTGGTCTATATGAGTTCTCCCTAGTTTCTATAAAATTACCCATTTAATCAACTCATGGCTAAGTGTAGTTCTGCCTACATTCATCATTTGTCAGCTGTTCCCCAGTTCATGGGCACCTTCTTATTTATTTTCAGTTCTTTGATATCACAAAAAAAGAGTTGCTATAAATCTTTTTGCACATGTGAGTCTTTTTTCTCTTTTTTTGGTTTCTTTTGGATGTAGACCTAGTAGTGATGTCAATGGGTCAAAGGGCATGTATGCTTGGTAACTTTATCATGTCAGTTTCAAATTGCTTTCCAGAATGGTCAGACCAATTCACTAGTTCACCAGCAGTGGATTATTGGGCCTTTCTCCTCCCAGCTCTTTCTGACTCTAGATTTAGTCACTTAACTTTAGTCTTCTCACTCTGGAATATCCCTCTGCCATGCCATCACCCTTCTCCCATTGGTGAGTTCCTTCCACATACTTCTATTTTGAGGAGAGGCCACTTGACCTTTACCACCATGTCACCATGGGAGTACCTTCTCTACTCTGCCTCCATTTTCCCTCTAACTTCCACCTTTCAGCTTCATTTTATGTGTCATCTTTTCCTATTCACGTATCAACTCTACAGGCACCATTTCTAGCTCCAATACTTTACATAGTATCTGGAATACCGTAAATGCTCAGGAACCCTGTTTTGTCATCTTTGTCAATCTGATGAATATGAAATAGAGCCTCAGATTTGCTCTAATCTATTTCCTTAATTATTAGTGTCTTTGAGTATTTCTCACGTCTTAATAGCTTGGGTTTCTTCTTTTGAACATGGATCATTTAGATGCCTTGACCATTTATCTATCAGGGAATGGCCATCAATTCTAACTGCTGTAGACAAGTAGAGGATTTACTTAAATCTATGAGGGTACTGAGATTTCATAGAGCTCAGCTGCCTCAGTTTACAGGGGCCACCAAGGCTCAGACATTTCCCCATATCACATCAGTTATAAATGACAGAATTAGATTCAAAGTCAGATCATAGGATCATAGACCTAGAGGTGAAGAGACCTGAGATGCTTTGTAGTACAAACTTTTCGTTTTACAGATGTGGAAAATGACTGAGAGATGTTTAGTCCTTTGGTCAAGGTCACATGGTGGTAAATGTTGAATCTAAAATCTGGATCTTCTGACTTCATATCCAGCGATCTTTCCACTGAGTACAACTTTCACTCAAATTTTGTGGAGAGAGTAGGGACACCATGTCCTGGCTCTGTTACAATGCCTTAACCAAAGTGGATTATTGCCCATTGTGGCTTCAAGTGTGACTCAGTTTCTCTTTTGAAATAAGAAGATAAAAATAGGTGATCTTAAAGGTCCCATCTTGTTTTGTCACTCTGTGTTCTATGTTTTAGAGAGCTCCTGGGCCTGTAAGGTGCAAGTGCTCCATGGTATAGATCCACCAGAACTTACTTGGGCTTTTGGACATCCTCTCCAAGCCCTCAACTCAATTTTTGGTAGAACCAGTATAGCATCTTAAACCAGCTTCCTGATTACCCTCTATCTCTACCCCCAAAACCACTGCCCAGCCAGCCCAATCAGGTGGCCTGTGAATAAAAGGTGGCCATAAAAATTTTGTCTACCATCACCAGACTTCTCTGAGATTCTAGGAGAGACAAGGACAAGGGGATAACCTGGTGATGGGATCCAGGAGAGTTGGGGGTCTGGTCTAACAGTGTCCTGAAGCAAAATGCCTAGAGGAATGATGAGGAATCAGCTGCATATGATCTCAATTGTTATTGAAGTTCACTGGGTTTTAAATTAAAAAACTATTTTATCTCATTCTATATTTAAAAAAATCTAGAAAATTCTTTTCTAGTTTTAAAATTCTATTCCTTAAAGATTCTTCAAGCTCTGTTGATCTATATTCTAAGACTCCTCTCAGCTCAGATGTTCTCCATTTTAAGGGTCCTACTAGCTCTAATATATTTTGTTCTAAGATCCCTCCTTGTTCTGACATTCTGTGTTCTAAGGCCTTTCTTACCTCTGACATTCTTTATTTTCAGGTATCTCCAAGATATTCCCTCTTCTAAGGACCCTCTTAGCTCGAAAATCCTCTGTTCTAAAGTTCCTCTCAGATCTGATGTTCTAAGTTCTAAGGTCCCTCTCAGTTCTGAAATTCTCTGTTCTATCATCCTTTCTAGTTCTAACTAGACTAATAGTCCCTATTCTAAGGACCTTCCAAGCTCTGACATTCTTTATTCTGTTTCCTTCTGTCTTTAACACTACATATTTTATACCCACAAGTATAGGGTTTTCTCTTTTTTACTAAGAAAAAGTTCTGCATGTAGAGTTATCTCCCATCCATTTTCTTCCCTACACTTCAGAAGTGCCTTCCCAGGCAGGCAGGAGAAGGGTTAGTATCTCCATGTTCACAGTGAGGAACCCAAACTCTACAAGGTGATGGGATTTGCCCAACAACTTTCAAGTAAGAAGTATTTGGACCTGGGTATCCCAATTCCTCACTTTGAGTCCTCTACACCAAAACATAATATAAAAATAACACACAACATCTGTAAAAATCACCATTCCAGAAGAAGTTATTAAAAGCCCAAACTAGTGAGATTTATTTTTTTTTACTTTAAATACTTTTACAGTTGTTCAGAACATCTGGAAGTACTGTCATGTGCAAAACATCTTTAAATATACGCCCACAGAAACACAAACACACATGTGATGTGCTGTTTAGTGGAAGGAGCCCTTGACTTGGAGGCAAAGCAGGTCAAAGCTTGTCTCTGACACATCCCAGCTGTTTGACCCTGAGTCTGTCACATGTGGATCAGGTCATCCATCCATTCATTTGTTCAAGAAGCATTTATGAAATGCCTACTGGAGGCTTAGCATTGTAGTTGATCTTGGGTCTACAAAGACTAAAATCAAATATTTCCCTACCTTCAAGAAACTTACATTTAATTAAGGCAGGGAAGGGAATATGCTTATAAACATGATGCCTACTATGTTTCAGGCACTGCACTAAACGCTTTTTTATTTTTCTTTCTTTCTTTTCTTTTTTTAAACAAATATTATCTGATTTGATCTACACTCTAACCCTGCATGGTAGAGGCTACTATTATTTCCGTTTTGTAGCTGGAGAATCTGAGGCAAACAGGTCAACTAACTCATAATAACTCTGCAAAGTAGATGTTCTTATTCTCCCTATTTTCTAGCTGTGTGATCATTTTTCAGTCATGTCTGACTTTTTTTTATCTCTTTTGGGAGTTTCTTGGTTAGACCAGTTTGCCATTTCCTTTGCCAGCTCATTTTACAGATGAGAAAATTAAGGTAAACAGGGTAAAGCGACTTGCCCAGGGTCACACAGCTAGTAAATGTCTGAGGCTGGATTTGAATTCACAAAGATAAGTCTTATAGCTCCAAACCTGATACTCTATCCATGTGTCTCCTAGCTGCCCCCTCCCTATTTTACAGTTGAAGAAACTGAGGCAAATAGATGAAGTGGCTTGCCCAGCATCATGTCACTGGAACTCAGGTATCCCTGACTCCAAGCCCAGGGCTCTATTCACAGAGCCATCAGCTGCTTCCTAAAGTGAGGGAAACAACAGATTCTAGAAGTAAGCTGTTTAAGGTCACACAGCAAGTATGACAGACACAGGAGTACAAGTAGCCTGCCCTCCTCCCTCCGAATTAGACTTTAAGAAGGGATGTTCATTCAAGTGTGAGTTTGGCTAAGTGGACACTGAGGTCCCATCCAAGCACAACTGATGATCAGAGACAGGTCACTAGATATTGCTAAGCCTCAGGTTTCCCATCTATAAAATGGGATTTTAGTATCCACTTACAAGGTTGCTATGAGAATCAAATAAGATTGTGAGACATGAAGTGACTTGCTAGAGTCAACAGAGAATGGTGGAGTTACAAAGAGGCAAGTGTGTAAGGGAAAACTCCCTAACAGGAACTCTCCATTTTACATCTGTGGTTCTAATTGGGTTGACTCCACAGAACATCCAACCTCCCCTAGGACAAGCTTACCATGTGAAGTCTCATCACCATGCAGATTGAGTTGGCACCTTCTCAGCCACCTCAATTGCTTTCCCCCTCTTATTGGACAACTGGAGGATGGAGCAATAATCTCCCGCCAAAGCCTTCCTTTATAGATGGCTCAGAATTTTTCAGGGATCTCTCCACTTTCCATCAGCAGCTTTGCTTGGTTTCACCCCCATGAAACATTGTATGTTCACTCCCCACCCCTTTTCAGTTTCCTTTTGTGTGCTGACTTCTCCCTTCCTCTTTAAGAACAAAGGACAAAGCCCATACAACCTGACTTCTCTCATTAGATTGGAAGCTCCTTGGGGTCAGGGACTGGTTTTTTTCCCCTTATTTGTATCCTCAGCATTTGACATACAGTGGGCACTTAATAAATGTTTATTTATTGTGTATATTTATTAATATAATATTATATAATATGTTACTCCATATAATTATACATAATACATTATATATTATATATCTATACTGATATAGTAATGATAAAAAAAAACAGTTCCCACAACCACCCCGTCTGCCAGCCGAGGTCACTTGCCAGGAATTTTTGGGAAGAGATGTTTGCTCAAGCGTGAGTTTGGCTAGGTGGGCACCGAGGTCTCATCGCACCAAATTAAGATTCTGGATCCTCCGATCAGACATGTTACTCAGTCTTGCTAGGTCTCAGGTTTCCCATCTATAAGACGCGATTTTGGTACCCACTTACAGGTTATTGTAAGGAAAAATGTGATTGTAGGAAAAATGCTTTTTTAACCTTCCAACATTGTCTAAACATTGATGTTCAACATACATGTGGGGTATTATAGTATTTATGAATATGTGTTCCGTGTGGCATAAAATGTCACATGTAGGTTACATACAGCAGCGTGCATGTGTGCACATGCACATGTATATGCTCTTACATATGTGGCTGACGTCTCGGTCTCCCTCCACGGCTTTGGCGGGGTCTGGGCTCGGTATGTTCCTCAGGAAGTATGCGTGAGATTTGATCAGAATTTCACCAAGTCAGGCAGCGCCTGTGTCGAGCTGTCAGATGAAATAACGTGTCAGTGATGATTGTGTGAATTCGTAAATATTTATGAATTCACAAGTTATAAACGTGCAGCTTTGGGACGGGTGGAATTCACTGCTCACCAAGTCACAGATTACCATGAATATTTACAGAAGCCCCAAGCTGTTGCTATTTGTACTTTAGGTCTACAAAGGGCTTTTCCTAGTACAGTGACCCACTCTGGAGCGGGTGGAGAGGATGCTGGGGAGAAGAGGATCTTCAGATGTCAGAACAGGGAGGAGTCTTAGCACTTATGTCAGAGCTGGGAGGGACCTTAGAACCCAAATGTCAGGATCCAAGGAAACGTCAGAGCGGGTGGGGCCTGAGAACAGGGAATGTCAGGGCTGGGAGGGGCCTTAGAACAGGGGATGTCAGAGAATAGAAAATGTCAAGGCTGAAAAAGAGTCTAGAGTTTGGACCATAAAACATCAGAGACAGGAGAGCCCTTAGTGGTGATCTACTTCAATCTCTTGAGTAAAATGAGTTCAGCCTATATTGAACCTGCTCTGATTTTATCCGTTTTCTTATAATCTGTATTAAGATGGATTTGTTTACCTGAGGCTGCTCTTACAGTTCCTCCTATGCTTCTAGAGTAGGTCTTTATATCACTGTACAATATTCTACTTTGCATAGCGCCCCCCTTCACTCCTTATCTCATTGGATTCTTATGATGTCCCTGTAAAGAAACGTCTATCATTACTGTCATGCCTATTTTGCAGATAAGGAAATAAAGAGGGCAAAAATGTCTTCCCCAAAGCCAAACTATGGGCAGAGCTGGAACTCAACCCAGGTCTCCTGGATCTCATTCCCAGGTTAAAGGATCCTGCCTGCCTTCCTCTTCTCATATTGACTGGATATCCAAAGACAACATGGTGGGTATGGGACAATCAGGAAGACCTGCCTCTTATGCATAAGGTTGTCAGTCCCAGGGCAAGTCACTTAATGTCCTTAATTACTGTCACTTATGGTCTAATGGGGAGAGTGGGGTACATGTACCACTGTGATCCAAGACAGTCTTCACCAAGTACTCACTAGAAGACCAGGCAGTATGGGAATAGTGGAAGATACACTGTTTTTACTTGGAGACCCTGAATTGGAATCACAGCTCTGATATTTGTTGTGTGACCCTACACAATTTACTTCCCCCTCCTTGAGCCCAAATTTGCTCTTCAGTAAAATGAGTAGATAGGAGCAGAGAGTCTCTCCAATCCCCTCTAATTCTAAAAGTCTTTGAGTGGTTCCAGGCATGAAGCTTGGGGTATCATGGGAACGAGTAGCCTTGAAAATGTTGGTAAGCAAGGACAGTATAGGAGATGCACCACGGGTCTGAAGAACAACAAATATTATCTTGATTTTTTAAAAATGAATAGAAAGGCATCAGCAAACTCTAGGCTAATGAGTTTGACTTGAATTCCTGGCAGAATTTTAGAACAGATTATAAAAGTGATAGCTTGTGAAAATCTAGAAAAAGAAGACATAATCATAAAGAAATAACATGACTTCAGCAACGACAGGTCAGATCAAATGAATCGTATTTCCTTTAGTGGGTGGGTTATTAAATTGGCAGATCAGGGGAAGACTGGAACCGCAATTCACCTGGATTGCAGCAAAATGTTTGATAAAATATTAAATGCTCTTGCTGTGGAAAGGATGGAGAGATGTGAGCTTACGGGGATAATATAATTAGATGGTTTTTGGAACTAGAAATGGCCAGACTTAAAAAGAAGTTATTAATGATTCAATGTCAATTCCTCATGAGGTCTCTAGTAGAGTGCCCTAGAGATCTGTACCTGGTTCTGTTTAGTTAATCCTTTTTTATCAATGGTTTGGATAGTGTTATAAATGCTCTTTTGACTGAAATGGGCAGCTGACCCAGATCTAGGAAGCAAGAGTCATGTATTAACTGAATCGCAGAATTGAGATCCCCAAAGATCTTAATGGAAGGCTAAATTGGACTGAATCTAATAAGGTATGATTTAATCCACATAAATGCAAAGCCTTACATGTGGGTTAAAAAAAACTTCAAAAATCAGCTTCCTAAAGACAAAGTGGAGGAGGAATGGTTAGGCAATTAAGTTATCTAGATAAAGATCCAGGGGCCTTAGTGGATTAGTGTGATATGACTGTTGAAACACACAAAAATCAGATTTGGGGGCCATCTTAAGAAGACCATCACCTCTAGGGGAAAGGATATTTTACTCTCTTACACTCTCCCATGCTGAGACCCTGGAGTTTGTTTTCAGTTGGAAGCAAGTCAGATGATCACATTTATGATATATGAGATGCCTTGGAGGGTCATAAATTCCCTGACACTGGAGATCCTTGAGCAAAGGAGGGGTGTCCACTGGCCAGCTATGCCCTCATGGGAGCTCTACGTCATGGATCTGCTGGGTTAGTGACCTTAGAGATTCCTTCTGAATAGGAACTTCTGAGATCCAGTGACCTGGCCTCAAGTTAGGAAGTCATGTTCACGAAGAGGGAATTGAAACACTCTCTCCATTATCAAGGATAAGAATCATGATGTAATTTTTTAAAATCCTTGGTATGTAGCAAAGTGCCAGGCACATAGTAAATGTGTATAAACACATTTTAATGAATAAAAGTCCAAGTCCAGTAACCGTAATCATCATGTTGGTAGTATTAATAATGAGGAGGAGGAGGAGGAAGGCAGTGTGGCTTAGTGGATACGCCTGTCCAATTCCTTTGCATGTACTCTTCCATCTATTTTGTATGTTGCCTCTCACATTAGAATAGATGAGCCCTAAGGGTAAGCCCTGCTTATTTTCTTTCTTTTTTTCTTAGACTTAGACTCAGGGAGTTCTTTATCAGTCTTACCCAATGCTTTGTGACCCCATTTGTGGTTTTCTTGACAAAGATATTTCAGGGGTTTGCTATTTCCTTCTCCAGCTCATTATACAGATGAGGAAACTGAGGCAAACAACGTTAAGTGACTTCTTCATGGCCCCATTTAGGGTTTTCTTGACAAAGATTCTTCAGTGGTTTGCTCTTCCCTTTTTCAGCTCATTTTACAGATGAAGAAATTGAGGCAAACAGGGTGAAGTGACTTGCCCAGGATCACACAACTGGTAAGTGTCTGAGGCTGGATTTGAACTCTGGTCTTCCTGACTCCAGGCCTGCCTAGCTGCGTACAGTCGGGAAGACCCAAGTTCAGATCCAGCCTCAAGTACTTCCTCTATCAATCTGTTTCCCCATCTGTAAAACGGGGCCAATCATTGTACCAACCCCTCAGGGTCGCTATTTCTATAAAATGGTAAGATATTTGTAAAGAACTTTGCAGGTCTTAAATTACTGTGTAAATACCAGTCATTGTTCTTAATATTATTTTGTGTTTAGCACAGTGCTTGGCACATAGGAGATACTTAATAAATGTTTTATGCCTGGATAGCTAGAAAACTGGTCTTAAAGCCAGGAAGGCCTGACATGTCCTTTTGCAGAAGTCCTTTAACTGCTCACTGCTCTTAATTCTCTAAGGCTGTGGGTGCAGAGAGAATGCCAACCCAGTCCTTACCCCTATGAGTAGATAATATTACATAATACTTTAAGGATTACCAGGCACTTTACATGGATTATTTCATGTAATCCTCACAACAAATCTGGGAGATAGGTGTCATTTTTGTCCCCATTTTTTAGATGAAGAAACTGAGCATAAGAGGTTTAAGTGACTTGCTCAGGGTCACCCAGTGAGTAAGTGTCTGAAGCAGAATTCAAACTCAGATCTTTCTGGCTCCAAGGGCTTCGCTCTTATTTAAGATGACAAATATTCAAATAATCAGTTTGGGAGGGAGAAATCCCTTTTTCAACTTGACTCCATTACAGACAAATGACAGATGAAAACAGTCACACTGTGATCGGAGAGGTCTGGTCCAAGGCCCCACCTACCCTCTGACTTGTTGCTCACAGAGACAGTGACTGGATGCTTTGGTAAGTACCAACAAGAAACCCAGCCTGTGCCCTTGGCACATAAAGTAGACACGACCCCTGGCTCATGGGGCAGAGGACCCTTCTGGAGTTCACATTTACAAAGCAAGGGAGAGAAACAGGGCACCTTGCCCAGCCCCTGTTTGCCAGCTTTGGTCCTGGCATGGGCAGATTTCTTCCTCCCCCTTCTTACCTTCCACTCGGGCTCAGCTCAAGACAACCTGATTATGAGCAGCCTGGCGGATGCACCACATGGCTCGGTGGCGTTTCTGTGCTGCTTCAGCCTCACAGAAAGTCTGGTGTTGGCATCTATTAGATGGCGGGTACAGTTGTTCTTGCATTCTGGCTACCCAAGGAACAGTAGGTACTCCGAGCATCAATAGAACAAATCAGTGCATTATAAAAAACCCTGTTGTAGCCCAATTGTCAGAGGGGAGAGAGATCTGAATGAAAACATATGGACCTAAAAGGTGTGGGATGCGAACTCGAAAAAATGCAACAAATTCTCCTCCAGTCTGAAGACTTTTCTTCCTACCTTTCTTTTTTCCTTCCTTTATCCTTCTTTTTCTATCTTTTTTCTTTCCTCCTTTCCCTTCTTTCTTATTTTTTTCATTCTTTTCTACTTTCTTTTTTCCTCTTTTTCTCCTTTGTTTCAATTTCTCTTTTCATTTCTTCCTTTCTTTTCCTTCCTTCCTCCTCCTCCTCCTTCTTCTCCCTCTCTCTCTCTCTCTCTCTCTCTCTCATCTGTGTCTTTGTCTTTCTCTCTGTCTTCCTCTGTCTCTGTCTCTCTCTTTCTGTCTCTCTCTCTTTCTCTGTCTCTCCCTCATTTCTCATAACCACCAGTACCAGTACTGCATTTACTTACTATGTGCACATACAAAGTATCAAGCACTGTGCTAAGCTCTAGGAATAAAAATATAAGAAAAGAAGACAGCCACTCTCCTCAAGGAGGTCATATTCTTTAAAAAAAAAAAAACAGTAGAGAAAAAGGAGCTGAAAAGTTAAGGGGAGAAGACGGCAAAGATTGCCATGTGTGGACACAATTTTAAAGTCTGCAAAGTTAGGAATTGCTTTGGGAGGAAATGAAGGCTGGCCAGCCTGGGCTCTTCCCCAAAATGGAGCCCCCAGGAGAAACTCTCCAATGGGAGAAGGGGGTGAACAATGCAAAGGGATATTTTATAGGGAGCAGACTTCAAAGATGATTGGATGTTTCAGGGCAAGGAGACCCCAGTGCTAAGGGAAGTTCCAGAATGAACAGCAGCATAGTCATGGTTGGGAAGTCTGGGAAGTCTGGGGGAGAGTTAGGAGGGGACTATCCATTCAGACAATTTAGTGGGTCCCAGAAGCTCTTGCTTTTTCCACCAAAGGAATGTCTATTTATACTTTCAATGTCAAGTATAAATTTCCTGACTGCTCAGAAACCAGCCCCAAAAGCTCCCAGGCAGTATGTGGGGATGGTAATGGGGAGGGGTGATAAGGGTGGTTGAGAAAAATGGGGATCTCATCAAAAGATCAAATCCTGAGTGAGGTTGCAGGTGTGGTAAGATGTCGAGGAAAGGAAGAAGTCAGGAAGGAAGACAGACAGACAGATGAGCATATAGGAGAGAGAAAAAAAAGTGAGACAGAGAAAGAGGCCAAGAGACAGAAACAGAGAAAGACAGAGACAATGGACATTTATTGTAAGAAGAGCTAGTGATATGAATATACACAAGCCAGACAATCTCTGATCACATTCTCGTGGGAGAAGGCAATATACCAAGGGGAGCTGGGAAGTTGGATAGGAACATGGCCTTCTGGTGTCCTGGTGTGGAGATAGCTCTCTAGAAGATTTGTTCCTAATAAAATAAGGTGAAGGATCACCTATTAATCAATCAATCAATATTCAGCACCTACTATGTTCCAGACACTGTCCTAAGTGTTGGGAATGCAAAAAGAGACCAAAGACAGTTGCTACCCTCTAGGAGCTTACAATCTAATGATCATGAGCTTTTAGGGCCCAGAATAGTTACACAAGGTTCCCATGGAGAGAAGGCTGGATGACTGCTAGAGTGGGGTTGCAATGGTGAGGATGGGTTCTAATAAGTTGGAGAGATGGAAAGAGGGAGGGAAGGAGGAAGAAAGGAAGGAAGGAAGGAAGGGAGGAAGGGAGGGAGGGAGAAAGGGAGGAAAAAAAGGAGGGAAAAGGGCAAAAATGAAAGAGGAGGAAAGAAAAGGAGGGAAAGGGAGAAAACAGAAAAGGAAGGATAACCTAGTCATTAACTATGTGAATCTTGGACAGATGCTCCTCTACAGCATGAAGGCACTATAGCCTATATGATCTCAAAGGTTCTTTTCTTCAGTAGTCTCTGTGGTTTGTTCTAAAATCCCTTCCAGACCAGAGAGCTTTGTTCTAGAGTCTAATGTCCATCTCAGCTCTGATATGCTGTATTTTATGTTCTGAGCTTCCTTTCAGTTCTGATGTTCTAGTTCTAACATCCCTCTCTTTCAACTTTAACATCTTTTGGATAATGTTCTAAGGGTCCCCCAGAAGAGCTTGTCCAGTGGTATGTGCCCCTGAGCCAACAGGATAGACAGTGGTTGATCTGGTCCAGACAAAAGAGGTGCAGGAGAACAAGTTGAATGGCTTTGGAGAAGTTACAAAGCAGTTTTAATGACTCTGGGCCTCCCATAACATTAAGGATCAATCTTTTCCATAATGGTATTTTCCTGGTGTAGCTGTTTGGCAAGGAGACCTAGAACACCAGCAGCTCCAGAGAGACAAAGGTCAACATCCCACAGAAGGTAATGGGAAAGTGCCCAGTGGGTATGAGTGGACTGAGAATCAAAGAAAGACTCAGAAGAATCAGAGGGGAGGTGTATGTCAGAAAGAGATGATGAATTCCGCTCATGAGATGAGAGGTGAATGGCCACAGACCTCCACAAAGACCTTCCCGATCTCAAGAGAAAGAGAGAAGAGCCTCCAGTATGCTGGGTGGACACCCTTGGCTGAGTCTGGGAAACACATGAGATGAGCAAGCAGTGATGGTTCTGTCCTGCATTGCTGGAGGGAGATCACAGAACCATGGGATGGTTAAGTAAGATTTACCTGTCACATTCCTCCAACAAACGTTGGATGTTCCACTCTCAGATCCTTTCTTACTCTGAGAGTTTGGGGCTGTAGTTTGTCTCCTTCCATTTCTAACATTCTCTGTCCTTAGAGCTGTCCCAGTGTTGACATTTCATGTTCTAAGTCTCCCTCCTCAAGTCAGCCTACTGACTTCCCTTGTTTTCTTTAAGTCCCAACTAAAATTCCATCTTTTACCTGAAGACTTCCCCAATCCTCTTAATTATAGTTCATTATCTCTGTTAATTAATTCCTGTTTATTTCATATATAGCTTGCTTTGTATAGATTTGTTTGCATGTTGTCTCTCCCATTAGGCTGTAAATTTTCTGAGGGCAGACACTGTCTTTTGCCTCTTCCTATATCCACAGTCCTATGCCTGACACATAGTAGGCTCTTAATAAACATAGACTAATGAATTGACATTCTACCTTCACAGACCTCTCCCAGCTCTGACATCCCCTGTTCTAAGGCCCATCCTATGATTTCCCCTTTCTCTCCTCAGCACAAACTCACCTTCCTGGTCCAGGTCTTTCTGGACCTAGTTTTCTCTCAAAGCATAAGACAATAACAACAGATAAATAGCAACAGAAGGTTCTCCTAGATAAATAAATAATTTAAGTGATCTAGCTCTTGCCCTCCTTTGGTAGAGAACTGCCTGAGAGGATGGAGGGAGAGGTCAAGCAGTTTTAGAAGCCACCGCTGAGAAGAGGCAACATTTGAAATTTCTAATGGGACTCGGAAAACAACCCCACGCTGAGGCCTTCTGAAACAGCTCCCTAATTGAATCTGCATACGTCTCCTAGGCCGCTTTCATTCAGCCTGTCCATTTGATAGGATTATTTCTGTGTTATCTGAACAATACTAGAGGCATTACCCTTATAAGATTAAGGGTATAGGCATGGAACGAAAGAAGAATATTTGAAAGTCTTATAAGCCGTTTTTCCTAGGCAAGGAAACACACACACACACACACATACACACACGCACACCATTACTACCATTACCAAAAATCAAAAAACAAAAGGATATTTGAGAGAATGTTTGTAATATTTGTATTTTTTTAATCTGTATATTTGCTATTCAGTTTTTAACATGGTCTTGTATATTTTAAAACAGCAAACATCTAAGACTTATAGATTCATAGAATGAAAGAACTGGAAAAAACCTTAGAACAGAGATTGTTAAATCTGGGAGGGATCCTAGAATATAGAATATCCAGGTTGGGAGGGGACATCGAATGAAGAATGTCAGAGCTGAGTAAATGATTTAGAAGATGAAAGGGTCAGAGTTTAGATATTATCTAGATGAATCCCCTTGTTTTACATATGAGTAAACTGAGGCCCAGCCAGAAGTCACGTGAGCTATGGTGGCACAGCATGCTAGAAGCAGAGACTGGAATCTGCCTCAGGACCCCTGGGTTCTGGCTCCCTCTCCACATACTCCATTTCTCTTCCTGATTCTACTGTGTTTCTCAGCTACTGACAGAGAAGTTATTTTTGTTTTAAATTGAGATTATTACAGTTTGAATAGGAATATTGAATCCCAACATGCAGGAAGCAGATAATGAGGCTACTCTGGTAATTTCACACTGATAAAACTGGACAAAGCTTCATGCCTGATTGACAGGCCTCCATCAAGCAGGTAGAATGCCCCCCCTTCACCTCCCCTCTCCCCTGCCTGGCGCTGGGACTGAGATCAGACTCTCTCACAGATAACCCAGTGGAGAGAATGGGGGGGGGGGGATGCAGGCAGGAGGAGGGAGTGAGAGAAGAGGGAGGGGGTGCTGAAAAGCATGGAAAATGGCCCCATTGAACCAGCCTGCAATCTGTGGGGTCTTCGGAATCTCCTCATCCGTGCAAGGCAACAACTGGGCTAAATTGAGATCGTAGAGTTGATTAAATGATGTATTTAAAGCCTCATAAAAGACAGTAACTGAGGGAGAGGGAGGAGGGTCGAATTGCAGAGAGGGGGAGGAAAAGGAAGGTGGGGGAAGTGGGAGAGAGGGGAGAGGGAAAGAGAGAGGGATGGGAAAGAGAGCAGAGAGAGAGTATCTAAAGAAAGAAAAGAGGAGAAGAGAATAAAGAAAAAAGACAGAACCACAGGGAAGGAGATAGAGAAAAGAAAACCAAGAAAAAGTGGAGGGAATACAAAGTAGAGAGAAAGCATGCATGTTCTCCTAACCACCTTTCCTCTCTCCTTTCTTTATCCTTCATTCTTTCTCCTCTCCTCTCTTCTTTCTCCTCTCTTTTCTCTCTCCTCTGTCTCTGTCTCTCTTTTTGTATCTCTGTCTCTGTCTCTATCTCTGTGTTTGTCTCTCTCTGTCTCTGTCTGTCTGTCTCTCTCTTTTTCTCCTGATTCTCCTTTATCTCTCCTCCTGTAATGTTGGGAGGGTTTATCTTACCATGAGCAGCAGGCTCAGCTACTGATCTAATCAAATTATTCAGCATTAAAAAAACTGCCAAGGATTCCAGTACTCCAGCTTCCAGAGGCCCAGCTGGGATCAAATGCTAATCAACGTCTCCACGATATTTATTCCCACTGTCAGTCTGGTACGTGTTTGTTTTCCGAGCGCTGCATACTAACGCTGAAAGATCAAGATGAATCGGCTGAGATGGGGAGATGATGAGCAGCCAGGCTAAATATATAGAAAAAAATATTGGTGATACAGGAAGGAGAAGGTGGGGAATTGGGGGGGGGGGGAGGTGTGCTTGAAAAAGACAGAGAGGGAGAGAGGATGGAAGCAGGAATTGGGGGAGAATGAAAATGAACCCTGGACCAGGAGTCAGGAGAATGGAGAAAAGCTGGGGACCAGTAACTGAGCCCAGACCCTGTTAACTCATGAAGTGTGTGACTGGTCAATTTACTTTCCTTCTCTGGGCCTCAGTTTCCTCACCTGTAAAACAAAGACACTAGACTTGATAGTATCTATGGATCCATCCAGGTCTAACATTCTATTTTTTAGCTCACTCTGTCCTAATGATGCATCCAAGTCCCAATATTCTATAATCTATATTAATAGCCATTTGCATCCCCGAATCATTCTACTCAAAGCAACCTTCCAGTTCTGACATTTGGTGTTCTAACATGGAGACTGACAGCCTTGACGTTCTGTGTTCTAAGCTAGCTCTGACACTGTATACTGTATATGTGCCTCCCAAAGCTAACAATTCTATGCTCTCTGTTCTAAGACACTTTCTGATTCTAAGATACTATCTTGCACATTTTAAATTCTCTTTAATTTCTAACATTCTCTGTTCCATGTTCAATGGTCCCTCGCATTTCAAATGTTCTACATTCTAAGGCTCCTGTTAGCTCTGGTGCATCACATTTTATATGCTAAGGTTCCTTCAAGCTCCAATATCTTTATGTCCTGTTTTCTTTGCCCTCCTCCCCCTCCCACTTCAAGCTATGAGATTCCATGTTCTAATGTTCCTTCTGCTGGCCTCAGACACTTCCCAGCTGTGTGACCCTGGGCAAGTCACTTAAGGCTGTCTGCTTCAGTTTCCCCATCTGTAAAGTGAAATAGAGAAAGAAATGGCAAACCACTCCAATATCTTTGCCAAGAAAATGCCATAAGGGGTCAGCAAGAATCATACATGACTTAATAACTAAACAATGCTCCTTCTAGCTTTAGAATTTCACATTCTAAAGTTGCTTCCTACACTGACCTTCTAATTTTCTCTAGTCTCTTATGTTCTATGTTTTTACAGGTTAAAATCCTTTCCTGCTGGGATATGTCCTATTTTAAGGTCCCTTTAAGGTCTGACCTTTTGTGTTCTAAGATCTCTTCTGGTCTTGACAGTCTGCATTCTAAGCACTCACATTCTATGTTCCCAGTTTCTTGCTCCAACCCTAAGGGTAATGTAAGGTTCCCTCCATTCACTATGTTCTAAGGTTCCTTCAAGTTCTGACATCCTATGTTCTAAGGTTCCTCCTAGCTTTGATATATATGTATGTATACACACATATACATATACAGACATACATATACACACAAAGAAATATACGTGTGTATATGAATTACATATGTATGCATATACATGCAAACATTTTTATACATATACATAGATATTTATATAGATATATACACATATATGCACACACATACATATATATCCTATTTCCTTCCAGCAACATTCATTCTATGCTTTGTGGTCCCTCCAAATTCTGATAGCCCACTTTCAAAAGTCCTTCCTAAGGACTTTCTATGTTCCAGAGTCCTCCTGACTCTGACTTATATGTTCTCCTTCCTCCTAGCTATAGCTGCCTGTGTTCTCAGGTCCCTCCTAGTTTGGACATCATATGTTTAAAGTTCCCTCTTAACCCTGACATTTCATGTTCTAAAGTCCTTTTAACTCTGACCCTGTAGTCTCTTTGAACCCTCCCAGTCCAGACATTCTCCATTCTAATTCTTGACTTTTACATTTGGTTGCATGTACTTCTCAGCTCCAACATCACTTATTCTGAAGTCCTTCTTAGCCCCGATATTCTTTCCTGGTTCAGACATTTTTTTTCTTATAAGGCTTCTCCCATCTCTGACATTCTGTGTTCTAATTCTCAATTCTGACATTTTGTTCTAAGATTCTTCCGGTATTCTGATGTCCCACCTTCCTAAGGTTATTTCTACTTCTGATATAATATGCTGTTAGATCTATTTGATCTTATGACATTTTAGGGCGATGTTCTTTATCCCAATTGGAGGAGGTAAAATTGTCAAAACTTAAGCATGGCCCTTGTACAGCTGTTTCTTTCTAAGCTCAGACATTCAGGTAGGTGACACAGTGCGTAGAATGATGTAGCTGGAGTTAGAAAGAATTGAATTAAGTGCCTCAGACACTTACTAGATGTGTGACCCTGGGCAAGTCACTTTTGGCCTCATCTGTAAAGTGGGGATATCATAATAGCACCCACCTCACAAGGTTGTTCTGAGGATCGAAGGACATGACGTGTAAAATTCTCGGTAAACCTTTTCATTTGACACATTCCCCAGCCAGGAAATATGGGTGGGAGGCATCAGAGGTCTCCGCTCCTGGTGCAACAAAGACCCAAGTGAGTGGCTGTGAGGAGCCTGTGCCGCCTTTCAATCGAACTTGGAAGCCCTCCGTCTCCTTTCAGAATCCCAGACTGGAGGCAAACAGTGGTTGGGAAAAAATCACCGGCAAGTCTTAGCCTAGAGTCTAAAGATCTAAAATCACCTTTAGTCCTTTTCTCCCAGAATTCCCAAAGAGGCAACCCCCCCCCCACCATGATCACCATATGAAGAGAAGAAGACTAATTAATTTCCTTTGTTTTTCAGAGTTTCATTTTAAAATTACAGTCTTCCCTCCTCTCTAATAAATACTCAACAATTAGGGCTTTTTTCCCGAAGTGTGATTCCAACATTTCAGTGGCCCTCCCCTCCTGTCACCTTCTCTGCCATAAACAGATTCGTAAAAACGGCTTCTGACGCCCCAGCTGCCATTAGCCACTTAAAATCTCGTAATTACTATTCTATCATGGGCCTGTTAACGAGCAGTAAAAATAAGCCCATTAAATATGGTAATTTATTCGTAAATTAGCCTAATGAGAATAGGTTTCAGACACTGTTTACTTTCTGCCTGCCTGTTCCAGGCTGGGGAGGCTGCCTTGGAGGGGATGGGTATGAACTGCCTGTCAGGTAGGGTGGCCCCCATCCTGGCTGGTGGGTGAGGCTCTCCAATTCGACCCTGGCGATTTGTTAAGAACACGGTCCACTTTCCATACTGACAAAGGGTCTTCAGCTCAGGAACAGGACGATCCTCTTCCAATTTCCTCCTTTCCACCCCTGTTAAAGCTCTTGTCCTATGTCTGTCATATTGCTATTGGGAAATGTGCTGGGTCAGGAGGTCTGGGTGCAGATCTCAGTTCCACTATTGGCCCATAGAATGGACTAAACTGAAAGCAAACTGAGACATCATCTATTTCAAGATCTTCATTCCATTGATGAAGGAACTGAGGCCTTGAAGATTAGACTCCTTTCCCCAGATTGCTCATTAAATGACACATCAAACCAGGACTTGAACCTGGGACCTCTGATCCCAAACCCAGCTGTCTCCCCTTGTATTCCACTGCCTGCTGTGACACTGGGTACTTCTTAACCTCATTAGCTTCTATTTGTAGCATGAGGAGTGAGAGGAATAATGCCTATAATTGCCAACAAAGGCAGGGGGCTAGACTAGTTGACCTCTTGAAGTCCCTCTCATCTCTGATTGTTAAGAACTATGAACCATCAGTGGACTTGAATATCATCTGTACTTATCATACAGGTGGAGGCCTGTGGTATGACTTAGTATGAGAAGGCCATTATTCATTCCTACCTCCCCCACTACACACTTCCCCAGGCTTCTGCTGTCTCAATGACCTTCTGTATACAGAGAAGCATTCAGATGGAGCACTGGTCTGGGAGTCACACTACTTGGTTTCTGGCCCTTTTCTGACCTGACCTTGGTGCATGACATTAAATAAGTTTTTCCCTTCTAAAAGCCTCAGTTTTTACATTTATAAAATGGGTGCAGTTGAACTGGATGATATTGAAGTTTCCTTCCAGTTGGCATTCAATGAACATAGATTTCTTTCATCCACCCCGACCTGACATTCCCTACGATAAGGTCCCACTCACTGGGCATTCTGTTGTAAGGTTCCTCCCAGCTCTGATATGCTTGGTTGTCTCGGCTCTGACGTTTTGTGCTCTAAGAGTCAGAACTGTACACAATCACAGAAGTTGAAGGTTGGAAAGGACCTCAGCGGTCATCTATTCTAAGCCAAACCTCTCCTAGAGAATCACTGACAAGTTCTTTTCCAGTTTCTTCTTGAAGACCATCAGTGAGGAGGAGACAACTACTTCTAGAAAGGGGCCATTCCTCTTTGGAATGACTCTGTTAGGATGGTTTTCCAGGGGTGATGAACTTGTGGCCTCAAGGCCACATGTGGTCCTCTAGGTCCTCAAGTGTGGTCCTCTGACTGAATCCAAACTTCACAGACTAAATCCTTTTAATAAAAAGATTTGTTCTGCAAAACGTGGACTAGGACCTATAGCCTAAAGTTGCTTTTTTTTTGTACATTTCCCCTATTACTTCTGGGTTCACCCTCTGGGACCAAGTCTAGTTGGTTTTCCTCTTGATATCCTTTCCAAAACTTAAAGACAGTTAAAATATAACCCAGCTGAGACTCCTTTTCTCCAACTACCAGTTCCTTCCATCCATCTTCATGTGACTGAAGTCAATATCCTTCACCAATGGGTTACCCTACTCTCCAGTTCATCTAGTCCTTCCCAAAAGGTGGCATCCAGAGCCAAGCACAACCCTCCAGAGGTAGTCTAGTCAGTGGAAAGATTTCCATCTCTCCTCTCCTGGAAGTCCCCAATTCACTTTCTCTCCCAGACCTTGCTGACAGGACTCTGTTTTGACCAGAAAGAATTAAAACCAGGTCATCATTAGACACCATGGTCCTTGTTTCTCTTTCCAACATCATGATTTAGAATTAATAACAAACCAATACTTGAAGAACAGTAATAAAATAAGGCATCCATTAATAAACTTTTATTAAACACTTACTGCATATCAGACAATCTGCTAAACACTGGGGATACAAAAAAGGAAAAAGACAGTCCTTGTCCTCAAGGTGTTCCCAGGTTAAAGGAGGAGACAAAAAATAAAAAAAAAACTACATACCAACGAGATAAATTAGACATAATTAAGAGAGGAGAGAATTAGGGGGGATCTGAAAGGGTTTTCTGTAGAAGGGAAGATTGTAGCTAGGACTTCAAGGAAGCCAAGCAATCCACAGGGAAGAGTTGAGAAAGAAGAGAATTTCAGGGGCAAGGATTCAGGTAGACAGAGAAAGTCTCTTAGTGGAATATTTTCCCTATCAAGAGAAACTGAGGATGGCTTCCAGCTGTTTGGAAGGATCTCTTCTATTTTATTTATTGGGAGATATAGGCAGGAGTTGCATGGGATTAGTGGGTAAAAAGAGGTTATGTTAGCCTCTGGAGTCAAACCACCTATATTCCCATTCAGCCTTTGACCCTTACTACCTCGGTGACTTTAGGCTTCTATTTTCTCTTCAGTACGATAGTAGCGGGGATAACTAGATGGTCTAAGAGGTCTCTTCCAGGTCAGGAGTTATGATCTCATGATATTTGATCCTATAATCTGGATGATTATGATAAACATACAAATTAATGAGGGTACAGATCCATTTACATCACGGAAAGTTACGACAATGGTAACTCATTATGTTTAGATAACTATTTACAAGTTTCAAAGAGCCTTCACATCCTTTATCATTGGACGTGAAGTCAATTAAACTTTGCAACAGATGGATAGTGAGACATTGGGTAAGTTATTTTATGTTTCTAAGTTTCAGTTTCCTCACCTGTAAAGGTTCTTGCCAGGCTGTTATGGGAATCGATTTGAGATAATGAATGTGAGCTGCTTGATGACCATAACCTTAAATATTTAAAAAGTTGCTGCTATGACTAGTATTGGTGAAATAGTGGTATTATATTATATTATATTACGACTAATGTTGAGGAGGAGGAGGAGGAAAAGGAGAAGAAGAAGAAAAAGGAGAAGAAGGAGGAGGAGAAGGAGAAAAAGGAGGAGGAGGAGAATCAAAAGATCTATGACAATCTTTTTTGCCATTAATTTTGATATTTCCTCTGATTACAACCCCTCTACTGATTAAAGATGGTCTTCATGAGTTGATTAGATTTCCTAAATCATACCAGAAGTCAGCCTTCTGGTGATGAGCCATTGTACACTTAGGGAGCTAGTCTAATCTTCGTATTTTCATTGAAATATTTCCATCTTGGTAGGACATGTTAGAGACAATGGAGTTTGGTGGAAAGAGTGAACATGGAGTCATAGGGCCCAAATTTAAATCCTTGCCCTGTTACTTGTATAATGTCATGTGTGCCTATCACTTCATCTCTCTGTGCCTCAGTTTCCCCCTCTATATAATGAGCAGGTTGGATTTGTTCATCTCTAAGTTTTTCTTCCAGTTTTAGATCTATGGTCATATGAACCTAGGTTCACCTCCATGCCACAATGAGGTATCAATGGCAAATTTTGATGGATAAGGCTATTATTTTTAATAATAGTATTACAGTAGTATTGTTATTTCATCATCACTATTACCAAAGACTTTAGAATAAGTTTGAAAAGTCCTTGGTCTATTGGAATGACATTGTACAGTAAGTGTATTTGGATTGGTTGAGGAAACTTGGTGACACTCCCAAGGTAATCTAGAAAATATCAAACTAGTTCAGCATTTTGCTACCAAAGAGAGGTAAAAACATGATTAATCTCTGCCCTCATATTCCAATGAAAGATAGCATGCAAATAATTAGATATATATGGGATATATCAAGTTCAAATTCAGCTTCAGACACTATGTCACCCTGGGTAAGTCACTTACCCCTGTTTGTCTCAATTTACTCATCTATAAACTGAGTTGGAGAAGGAAATGGCAAACCACTTCGGTATCTCTTACAAGAAAACCCCAGAGTCAGACATGACTGAAAAAATGACTGAACACCAAAAACAACAAAGAGATATACAATGTAAATGGAAGAAAATCTAAGAAGTAAGAAATTAGAACAGAGATTTAACAAACATAGTTTGGAGATCCAGCTGATCAGCTGAAGTAGGAGTTTGGATAATAGTCTAATATGTACCACATTTACCTTCCTTCAACTATTTCCACATCTGTACTAGGATGGGGTTCTTTAGATGGTCTCTGAGGACCCTTCTTATTCTAAGTCTTCTGAGTCTACAATTCTCTAGTTAGGTTCTGTCAGGGACTTACTGAGTAAAGTTCTAGGTCAGAATCTAGAGCTCTAGAATTATCAACCCATAAAACATCATGGAATCTTCAAAGCTAACAATTTCAGGAAAAACTATAGGTATACTTTATTGAACTACCCAGCTCTCAGACCTTCTCTTCCTCCTCATGAGTTGTCTTGTATGGGCAACTTTTCACCTGACCCCTCAAGTTTGGAGCCAATAACTCGATTAAATCAACTTTGCATTGCTCTTGAATGTGCTGTGTTAATCTCCTCCAAATATGGTCCCATTCACTATCTCAGTCATTTTTTAGACCAAAGTGGTTACCGCACTCACCTTTGAGTGAAAATCCAGTAGTTTCCCCATTGAAGTGGAAACTCCTTAAGGTTAGGGACCATCTTTGCTTTTGTTTTTTAAATTTTCATCCTTAGTGCTTAATACAATGCTCAGCACATAGTAAGTGCTGAAGAAATGTTATTCATGTATGTATACATTCTTCCTTTCATTCATATTAGAATACCAGAGAAAAAGCAGAGGAAATGAACTTTCCTTCTAAAGGCAGGCTCCTTCAATTTTTTTTTCCTGGCTGATTGAGAATATAGCTTTTCAGTGTGCTGGTGGTGAGGTTTTTGACTGACTTTTTGACCAAATACATTCCCAACTGTGTTTGAAAAGGAAAATCTCTTTCAAATGTGGCTGATAATGAAAAATGGCGGTGGGAGTTTATAACCATCAATGTCACAACCAAAGACTCTCCAGCCCTGACTCTTGTACTCTGGAGCTTTATGCCAGGGTATTAATTCACTCCTTCTCGCAGAGCACAAAGAAATAGGCCCTTCTAAGTCTATTCAGCTGTACGTTAGCTTAGTGGACTGCTGAAGATTGCTGAACATCTGCTCTCAATCTACGTTGTGAGGTTCAGGGAAAACGTTGGAGATGAGAGACCGGCAGAGTCATTGGAGTCAACATCAAATATTGTAGGACTAAAAGCTTGAGATTCTGAATAAGCCAATGCATAACACAAGGAATGTGGTTTCCAGGGGCGCTAGGTAACCCTAATGAATGCACTGAGAATCTGTCTAATGTGATGAATGCGGGTCTGGCCAATGGCCCAGCAGAATCTAAAAGGTTCAGCTCATCAAGACAAAAGATCACTAGAAACTCCTGTCCAGGCAAGGTCTGAGGCAGCATGACACCGTGGGAAAAGTAATGTTTATGGAGTTGAAAGACCCAAATTCAAATCCTACCTGTATGACTCCAATTGGACAGGTCATTTCATTTCCACTAGCCTCAAGATTCTCTATCTATAGGACATGGACTCAATGGCCTCTGAGGACTCATTCAGTGCTAGAGTCAGGATCCAACCATACTGAGTCACATGAACTCTGTGATTCAGTTTCTCATTTATAAAAGGAAAATCTCAATGGATTTCAAGGCTCCTTCCATCTCTAAATCTATGGCCTTATGATGTAGTGTATGGTGTAGTCTAACATGGAATATTTAGAGAATAGATTCTAGGTCTTGACTTGAGAACTCGCAAGCTTTGTGACCTTGTCCAAGTCACTACCCATCACATAGATGCATCTGATTTAAAGAAAAGAAATATTGACCTTATGCAATATCCTGTTCATGTAATATGAATATATGTGATACATATGTGTATCTATGTTCTCTAGATTGAGAAGAATCCATCCCAATAACTGTTTTCATTCTCCCATTCTCCAACATGACTTATATGTGACTTTCTTCAAAACACTATTCACAGGATGGCTATAGATATGTATATACATATGTATGTATATGTGTGCACATAAATGCATACATACATATACATGTAGGTATGCATATATGTATATATACTTATATATGCATATAGATAGATAGATGCATGAAGCAGTTAGGTGACATAGTAGATAATGTATTGGACCTGAAGTCAGGCAGATTCGTTTTCTTAAGTTCAAATCTGGCCTCAGATACTCACTAGCTACATGACCTTGCACAAGTCACTTCACCCTCTTAGCCTCAGTTTCCTCACCTGTAAAATGAGTTGGAAAAGGAAATGGTAAATCACTCCTGTATCTTTGCTGAGAAAATCCCAAAAGAGGTCACAGGGAGTCAGACATGACTGAAAGTAGTTGCACAATAACAAAAACATGTATACACACATGTATGTACATATTGTATATACATAAGTGTATATATATGTGTCCCTGCACATATATATCTTATATTCAAACAAAAAAGGAACGTGTGTATGGTACATGTATATGTACACATTATGTATGTACATACATACACTTAAGAGTATAAATACATGGATGTGAGTGTGTCTATAGTAATCCACACATACATATATCATGCACACAATACAATATATATATTATATACATATAGTTACATATAGATACACATAAACACAAATATCTATATGGATATATGTATATATAGAGAGAGAGAGAAAGAGAGAGAGATACACACACATACACACACACAATGTATACAAGCATATACATTCTCCTCCCTCTTAGAAGGTAAGGTCTTTGAAGACAAGGACTCTTCCCTTTTTTGTCTTTATCCCTAACACCAGGCACTGTGGTTGGCTTATCAACAGTACTTCATAAATGCCTCTTGGACTCCTGTGTAGTCCTAACTGTACCATAGGTTGTGAAACCTGAGTCAAGCAGTGTAGACAAATGGAAATTAATTCATGACTTGGAGTCCAAATTCACCTGAGTTTAAGTTCTGGGTCCAGTGATTTCTAATTGTGCATTTGGACAAGAAGCTCCACTTTATATAACACCTTCCCATCAGAGCTGCTGGAGCCTCTAGCCAGAAGATCCAGGCCATGCTTCATGGGTATGTCTGCACTGACTTGGTGGGGAAAGGCTTCCCACTGATTTCCTTCTTTCTCTCCCTTCAAGGGGAGTCACTGGAGCCAATCAAGGTAGGAGATCAGAGAGAGACAGTGTGTGGTCTCTGCTTTGTGGCAGGAGACACCAAGGAACATGTCCTGTCTCCAGGAGAGATAAGCCTGGGCCAAGTTATTTCATCTTTTGTGGAGTCTTCATATCATAGCATTTCGCTTTCCTTATCTACAAAATGGGATATATGTATGTGTTTGTGTACATATACATATATATATATATATATATATATATATATAGATAGATAGATAGATAGATATATAGATATATATGTGTGTGTGTCCATTGAGATTCTCTTTTTATAAGTGAGAAACTGTGGCACAGAGTTCAAATGACTTAGTATGGTAGGATCCTGGCTCTAGTATTGAATGAGTTCTCAGAGGCCATTGAGTGCATGTCCCTTCATTCTGTAGAGAGAGCAGCTTGAGGCTAATAGAGATGAAATGACCTATCCAATTGGAGTCACACAGGTAATATTGCTATACAACCAGGAGTAGGACTTTAATTCAGGTCTTTTTATTCCATAGTCAGGACTTTTTACATACACATACATATATACATACACACACGTGTGTGTGTATAAATTCTCTACCTCACAGGGCTACTGTAAGGAATGAATTAATCACTCAAACAGCATAATAGTAAATTACAAGCACCTACTGCATGCCTATGTTACAAGCTGTCCCTGGTTTCATGGACCTTATATTCTACTCATCTGGATGACCAGAGAACACCATAGAAATGTCTGTTCTTACCTTTACTGCAAGTATTTGGGAAAGTCAGTGATCTTCACAGGAAAGAAAAATCTGATTTAGACACCAACAAAATAAGCAGGTCACTAAATAAATCCTGGTGAAACTGAATGAAGAAATCTAAAAAGGTCAGCGAGGAAATGATTTAGTCAAATCATGTACAAGTCTGGACTAAGTAAAACCCTTCTCCCAACCCTGACATTCCCTGCTCTAAGAACTCTCCCAGCAAGTTTTGTCTGAAAGACCCCCCCACCCCAGTTGTATGTCTATGGCAAAGTGGAGTCAGGAGACCCGAGTTTGTGTCCTGACTCAGAGGTCTCACTGTTTGACTCTGATCAAGTTACCTAAACTCTCTGAGCCCCAGTTTCCTAACTGTAAATAACCCTCCTGGTCCCTAACTCAGAGTCTTGTTTTGAGGAAAGTGTTTTGCAAAGCTTAGAATGCTAAAGTAACTGGAGACATGAATCTCCTTCCTTCTCTAAGCCCTAATACTGCCTTCCAAGCTCACAGATGCTGAGTCCAGTGCCTGGATCTACCTATTTCAGGTACTCGAAGCCCTGGGGGATCCTGGAATCTGGGGGTGAGGGGAGAGGGGAGTTGCTTAATGCCTTTCTTGGCCAAGACCAGTTTCAGCTTCATGTGTTCCCTTTTCTGCTCAGCAAAAGGACTCCACTTTTATTGTGAGACCTGATTTAAGCAAAGTCATGGAACAGGGTTAGGGAAACATTTTGGAAATCAAGTGGTTCTGATACAATAAAGATTATTAATTATATGTGGCACATAATTAATAATTATATTGTCAGTATAGTACTTTCAGGTCTGCAGAGCACTTTATAAATATTTCATTTAACCTTCACAACAAAACATTTTACGACTGGAGAAACTGAGGCTACAGGGTTAAATGTTCCCTTGCCCAAGTTCATACAGCTAATAAGTGTATGAGGCTGGATTTGAATTCCAGTCTTCCCAACTCCAGGTTCATACTCTCTCTGCTGGGCCCTTGAGCAGCATTTGACTTGGCAATACAACAAAATTTCATTTGTCACTGTTATTTTCAGGTAGGCAGTTTCACGGGTACAAGGAGTTCCCAATCAGTAAACTCCTTCCACCAATGAGGGCAGCACCTGCTTTACAATTTGAGTTTTGGAGACCTGCTGAGAACCTTGAGTGTTGAAGTGACTTGCCTGGGGTCAGAGGTGGTCACTTAAAACCTTAAACTCATACTTTCTCTGAAGTTCTCTATTTCTCTCTGTGTCTCTCTCTATCTCTGTCTCTGTACCTCCATGTCTCTCTCTCCCTCCCTCTCTCCTTCTTTCCTTCCTTCCCTCCCCTCATTGCACCTTTCTCTTGTACCACCACCATCTCAGAAGCCTCCTGCTGCCAGGAGCAATAGCAGTAGATTGAATGTATCATGGAGGTCATTTGATTCAATTCCCTCAATTTACCAAGGAGGAAACAGACTGGGAACCATGAATCCACTTGGTCAAGGTCCCACCAAAAAGTGGCAGATTCAAGATATGAACGAAGGTCCTTTGGCTTCAAACATGATGATCTGCAGGGTGCTCCCATTCTTCTTTTCATAGGCAAATTTAATGGTTTCTGAAATAATCTCTCAACAATAGCACCAGATAATAGGACAGTCTATCATGCCTACTTCCATTTTACAGGAAATGAAACTGAGGCTCAGAGCACTAAGGACTTTTCCAGAGTCTCAAAACTAATAAATGTTCCAGTCAAAATAAGAGCACAGACCTCCTGGAGTCAACTGAGTTGGAAGTGTGTGATGTGATGGAGTTAGGAAACACTCTCAGCATGGGCTAATGGCTTCACTTCTCTGGCCCTCAGTTCACTCATCTGTACAATGAGGATAATATTAGTTATATTACCCACCTCCTTGGGTTGTCTTGGAGATCAAAACTGAGTTCTGGAAGTCAGAGGAAAGAATTGTATGGTAGTATCCAGAACCTTAGTCCTCAAACTTTTTGGTCTCAGGACCCCTTTACATTCTTAAAAATCATTGAAGAGTGCCCACTCCCATTTATGTGGTTTATAGCTACATATATTCATTGTATTAAAAATTAATAAAATTTCAAATTCATTTTATATGATTTATCGCTGTTAACATTTACCCTGTCAGAAGTCAAAGCATCTTAGCATCGTTATGTGAATTGTTTTGACTTAGGAGATCTCCTGAAAGGGTCTTGGGGACCACCTTTGAGAGTTGTTGGACTAGTTACTTGGTTAGAAAAATTTCTAAGTAAACAGCACTATCTCAAAGTGAAATGGACCATATTGGAAAGTAATGGGTTCCCCATTCCTAGAGGTCTTTAAGTGAAGGCTAGGGAGCACTTCTCAGAGAGGGTACAGATACGTTTTTAACAGATCATTGATTTACAGTGAGAAAGAACCACATAGTTCATCTAATCCTCATTCCACCTCCTGTCTCAATATATGGAGGAGGAAGGGAAAGAACATTATAGGACCATAGATTTAGGACTAGTAACATCCTCATGTTACCAATGTGAAACCAAGGTCTACCTGGAGTCAGGGTGCCTTCAAAACCAACTCTCCCGATTCTAAATCCAGTTTGCTTTCACTGTCTTCAAAGCCTCTGAGGTCCCCCTCAACTTTGAGATTCCATGTGATTATGCATGGGAAATAAGGTTATGTCTAGGTAAAGGGCTTTATAAACCATAAAGCTCTCGATAAATGTCAACTGTCATTATGATTTCTATTACATCATGCTCCCTCCTGAGGGCTGAACCAAGTTATTGGGAGATTCTGTTCTCACTGAAAAATGCCAGGACATGCATCCCCCAATGGATCTTGTCTCCATTCCTTGGTCTTACATACTTCTTACTCATAACTGACCTCTCTCCAGTCATTCCTGTATTGGCCAATAGTATCCCATGAGACTGACAAAGTTTTCTGTGAGCCAAGTATTCCAAAAGCAGTTCCTCAGGGGAGCTTAGTGAAAACCACAGGAAGATAAACCACTTTTCCGATCAGTGGATAGAACTCTAGATCAGGAGTCAAGAAATCCAACCTCAGTCACTTGCTAGCTGTGTGACCCCTGGGCAAACCACTTAAACTCAGTTTGCCTCATTTTCCTTATCTGTAAAATGGGGAGAATAACAGCACCTTCCTGGAAAGGTTATTGTGGGATCAAATGAGATAATATTTGTAAAACAAAGGGCTGGAACAGAGTAGGTGCCATACGAATATTTATTCCCTTCCCTCTCCTGCTTCAAGCTGTTCTATGGAAGCCAGGCCAGTTTAGTGTAAGGAATACTGCACTGGGGCCCCAATTCTACCATGAATAATATGAATTATTCTTATTTCCCTCAGCTTTGCAAACAAAAATCTATTTCCTCTGCACTACCTCATTCAAAAAAAGTGTAAGGATTTCTAATACAAAATTAATTTCTAATACAATTTCTAATACAAATGTACAACCCCCTTGGACAGTTGAGGAACCAAAGACTCTGAAAGAAGATGATCAGTCAGTAAGCACATATGACATCCCTCCAATGTGCCAGGCACAGTGCTAAGTGCTGAAGATACAAAGAAAGGCAAAAACATGGACCTTCAGGGACTCATAGTCTAAAGGCAACCAGGGCAACATGGCCATGACTATTGACCTACAGGACACATGGAAAAGAGATGAAAAGTAACCTTCGAGGAGAAAGTTCAATAGCTCATCACAAAGCTAGTATGAGACAGGATTTGAACCCAGCTCTCCTGATTCAAGGTTCAAAGCTTTACCCACTCCTTACAATAAGGAACTGTGGTTATTTCTTTCCTTTGAGCCTCAGTTTCTTTTCCTGTAAAACACTCAAGACAAGGAAACAGGCATTTATTAAGCATTGATGTTTTAGATGTTGTGCTAAGCACCAAGGATCCAATGAAAAGCAAAAAAAAAAAAAAAAGAACGAAAGAAAGAAAGAAAGAAAAGAGTCCCTGCCCTCAAAGACCTTATATTCTAATGGAGAAAGATAGTGGATAAAAGGGGGCTGAAGAGGGGATGGAGGGAAGACAGAAAAGGTCACCATACAAGGATTTAGTGTTGAACTCTACAGAGTCAGAAATCCAGCTTGGAGGAGAAGGATTCTTGACCAGCCTAGACCCCAAAATGGAGCTTTCTAGAAGAAATTCACCAATGAGAGAAGGAAGTGAACATGGCACAGAAATGTTCTGGAGTGAGAAGATCACAAAGAAAATGGATGTTCCAGTGTGAAGAGGACACTCCAGGCAGTGAAGGAAGATTCATGGGTACATCAGTAAAGTCCAGAAAGTAAGAAGCAATCAGTGGACATTCACTAAGCACCTACCCTGTACCAGGCAATGTGCTAAGCTCTGGGAAGGCAAAAGGAGGCAGAAGGTAGCATTTGCCCTCAATCTAACCAGGAGAGGAAATGAGAAGTGTAACACCCTCAGTACTTACCTCACAAGGTTATTGTGAAAAAGCACTATGTGACCATCAATTGTTCTATATTTATCAATTATGATTAAACAAATCAAGTAGTATGAAGCTTTGTTGTTGTCATTCATTTTCTCTCTAAAAAGTTAAGGAGACCAGATAGTAGAAATTGAAAGAGGGCTGGATTTGGAGTCAGAGGACCAGGGTCAAATTCCTTCTCTAAAGAATCAGCAGCAGATTGAACAGCTACAAGCTTTTATTAAACACCTACTCTATTCCAGCCATTGTAGTAGCTTCTGGGGAAACAGAGACAAAACAAACTGATTCAAGAACATTACATTTTCCTGGCAGTTACCACCTATACATAGAGAAACCAAGGCAAACACTTTGATAAGGGAGCACAGACCAACCACTGGGGTCAGAGGGGGAGGAAAGATGCCAAAATTGTAGAAATCTCTCTGCTGAACCTTCAAGGATGTTATGAATGATCAGAAGTGGGTGTGAGCAAGGACCACATCCTAAGTAGGTGGATTTATTCTGGGGAAAAGAACAGAAGGAAATCATTGTCAGCCTGGTAGAATACCAAAGGAGGCTGGTGTGGCTGAAATGGACTTTTTGCTAAGGGAAGTAATGGGACATAAATTTGGAAAGGTAGGTTACTACCAGATTAGGTATAGTCTTAAAAGGCAGAGCTAAGGAATTCATATACCCTCCTTTCGGCAACAGGCAACAGCTGAGGTCTTTTTGTACATAAAGGTGAGTGCTGCTGCATTATTGTTAGGGTTTTTGGGGGCAGTATCTTTGTATCCCCAGAATCTAACATAGTCCCTCTCCATAAAAGGTCCTTACCACATGTGTGTTGAATTTCATTGTATCGAATATGGCTGTTGCGTGATAAGACCAGTCCCTTAGGAAGATTATTTTGGCAGCTAAACAGAGGATAAATTAGAAATAGAAAATACCAGAAGCAGAAAAAACAATGAGAAGGTTTTTTTTAACAGTTCAGGTAAAAGATAATGAGAGTCTGAATTAAAGAGGTGGCTGTATGAGCATATCAAGAGCGATGGTCAGGAAAAAACCCGACAAGGTCCAATTGACATGACTTTGCAATTGATTGGCTATGGGGAGAGGGGAGGGAGAGGGAAGACTCAAGGATGATCCCAAGGTGATGAGCCTTCCTGACTGAGTGAATAGGGGTGCCCTTCACAGCAATGGGGTATTTAGAGCAGGGATGAGTATAGGGAAAAAGATGATGGCTTCCAATTTAGATATAAGATCATAAATTTAAAGCTGGAAAGTCAATTAAAAATCCACCTTGTTGAACTTCTTTATTTTACAGATGAATAAACTGAGGCACAGGGAAGGCAAATGAGTCCAAGGTCATACAAAGGCAAAATTTGAATCCTGGTTCTCTGACTACAAATCAGAACTCTTTCCACTATATACTATGATCATCGTACAGATAGATGATGCAGTGTCTAGATTTGGAGTCAAGAAATTCTTAGTTTGACACACTACCTGGTATACAGTGTGTGTTCAACCTTTGTTGCTGAAGAAGACCATGCCCTCAGAGAAATAATGATATGACTTGCACTTGACTTTGTTTTGAGTGAGGGAGGGCTGTGCAGATCCCCAGTCTCACTTTTCCCCCAAAGCCATCTGAATCCAGTGACCAGATATTCATCAGGATGACTGGAGATGACCCAGGATGGGGTCCCAATTGGGGTTAAGTGACTTGCCTAAGGTCTCACAGCTAGTGAGTGTCAAGTGTCTGAGGTGAGATTTGAACTCAGGTCCTCCTGACTCCTGCACTGGTGCTTTATCCACTGTACCACCTAGTTGCCCCCTGGTATAGGGTAAGTGCTTAATGAATGTTTGACATTTACTCCCTGGGCAAGTCACTTAAACTCCATTTGTCTCAGTTTTCTTAACTGAAAAATGGGGATAAAAATTGTACCTATCTCTGAGGACAGATGTGAGAATCCAATTTGATGCACTTAACACAATGTCTGGCACATGGTAGGCACTCTATAATTGTCAGCTCTTACGATGATGATGATGATTCTGACATAGACATTCAGGAATATGCTGAGAAATGTTTAACAACTGATTGGGGGGAATATATAAATGACACATTTTTAAAATTTAATCTACCTTGTTAACATTTACTCCGTCATTTTAAGGTTAGACAATCAACAAAACAATAAGCCAAGCTTTAATTTACACTGTTTACCCACTTTCAAAGTATAAATGCTCACACTGAGAATTTAATAATGGGAAGGAGAGATGAGAGAGACAGACAGACAGAGACAGTCAGAAGAGAAGAGAAAGGAGAGAGAGGGAGAGAGACAGAGAGAGACAGTGAGAAGAGAAAGGAGAGAGAAGGGGAGAGACAGACAAACGGAGGGAGGGAAGAGAGAGACAGAGAGAGAAAGAGAAAAAAAAGAAAGGAGAGAAAGGGAGAGAGATAATGGGGGAGAGAAACAGAGACAGAGAGAAGAGAAAGGAGAGAGACAGACAGAAAAAGAGAGAACAGAAAGGAGAGACAGAGGGAGAGAGAAAGAGAGAGACAGACAGAGACAGAGAGACAGAGAGAGAGAAAATCTTGGATGTGATAAATAAAAATGTGGATGCAGATGAAGTCGTTGGGGAGAAAGTGTAGAGAAAGAATAGAAAAAAAGGGTCTTCAGAAACACTCATTAAAAGAGGGAAGGAGATGGAAGAGGAGGTAGGGTGGTGGAGGCTCAGTCAGAAGAAGCTGCTTGAAATCCTCTCTGAAACTTGCCGGCTGTGTGTGCTACCCTGGCCAGCTCCTCTGGATCTCCGCTTCCTCATCGGTATAATGGGGCCAGGGCTGGCCTCGCGGGGTTCTAGGGTCCCCTTCCAGCTCCAAATGCATGCTCCTGTGACCCAAGGAGCCACAAAGCAGCTCACAAAAGGATGGTTCAGACAGGCAGGAGACCCACGAGAGAGCAGCGGCGCCGAGACAAAGGGGAGGCGCAAAATGAGCAGGGCCTCGTGTATTTCCGAAGCCGAGAGGCTTGGGTTCAGGGAGGGAGGTGAGATGCTGCCCTTCCGGCCCAGCCAGGAGGAGACGCTAATAGAGAGACTTCCCTCCATCCTTCCCGGCTCACGGAATCATAGCTTTCAGAGCCTGCGAGGGCCCTAGGAGAGCACTGAGCCCAACCCTTTCATTTCCCGTCCTAATTGAATTGCGGCCCCCTTTCCTTCCCCAATTCCAGGAGTCCAATCTGAGAAGGGCTGGAGGCCACGGGTCATGCTGGGACTCCAGGACCCTCCCCCTGCAGCCCCAGCCGCCCCGTTATGCCCCCCCCCCCCCGCCTTCATACTGGAGATTATAAACACTTTGTGTCAAACCACTTCCCAGCAGTTCTCCCAGTGTGAGAACGATTGAGGTCAGGGGATGCAGACAACCTACCCATCACGCCAAGTATATTCCTCAAACGGTGACATGCAATCTCGCGGCGGAGGTCACCTCTGGAGGCAGCGGTCCCTGCCAGCCGCTGAGTGAGCGAGGGGGGACCGAATTGCAGCTTTGGAAAATAATCGGGCGGAACATGCTGGAAATCGCTCCCTAGGTAATCAATGGTTAACAAGAGCCGCCACCTCCATCCAGGGTAAACAGGAATAGATTTACAGTAAATACTTTACCCAGGGACACAAGGGAGACTCACAAGAGCCTAAGGTGGAGGATTCATTCAGAGGGACGGATGCTTAAGTGTCTGATGAGCAGAACCAGAAAGACGGGTCTATCTGCCCGAGGTACTGGGGGGAAGAGGCTATGACTTCCAGCCTGGACACACCTTAGAGCAGCAGGTGTTTGGAAGAACAGAAGCCAAGCCTTTCCCATTCCCTCTGACTTTCCACCGTGGGCAAGCTGTCATTGGGGGTCTTCACTGGGAATTTGGGTTTCTTCCTACACGAAGGAGTTCTTAGCAAGCCTCAGCCCCCTCTTTCTTGCCTCCTGCTCTGGTGGAATGTTAAGGGGGGCAGGGTGGGTAGATGTGTCTGTGGGGAGAGAGAGAGAGAGAGAGAGAGAGAGAGAGAGAGAGAGAGAAGGGGGTGGGGAAGATTATGAGGGATGATGAGAAGAGAGATGGAATAAGGGAGAAAGACCGGGGAGTGGAGACAGAGAGAAGAAATAGAAGATAAGGCAAGTGAATGAAAGGAGGGAAAGAGTTATGTAATAAAAGAATGAGTTTGAAGGATGTGAAAGAGAAAAAGATATAGAGGGTAAAAGAGAAAGGAAGAAAAATTATTAGAGGAAAAGAAAGGTTAGACAGAGATGCAGGGAGAAGAGAGAGAGAAAGAACAGAGTATGAGACAGAGAAGAGAGAAATGGGGAGCCAGAGAAATGGAGGGAGACATATCATGATGAGATAAAATACAGAGTTATGAAATGGAGGGCTGTGCTGGAGAAAGGAAAGGGGAAATAGAAAAAGGGAGTATCAGAAATAAATAGAGAGGTCATGAGAGATTAAATAGGGAGTAAGAAGTGGGAGAAAGAAAAAAGGATGAAGGTCAATGGAGACATGGAAAGAGGCAGGCGTGAGACGAGAGTTGGAGAGAGAGACAGAGACTCAGGGAGAGATTAAAAGGAAAGAAAGAAGAGAGGAAAATGGAGAAAGATGCAGATATGGAGGGAGAAATGAGAAGACTGAGGGCAAATGGTGTGAGTGGAAGATGGTGAAATAGAGATAGAGAGAGGTGGGGAGAAAGAAGCAAAATAATACATCTGGGGACAGAGATACAGGGTGGGGAGGGGAGGGAGATGGAGAAAGAAATAGCTAGCCTCTGCAAGGCTGATTTTTGTTTCCGCTAAGACGGGAAAAAAAGCTCTTTGTTATCAGAAGGCTTGAGTGACACAGGCAGCCCTCGACATTCTCCTCCATCACACACACACACACACACACACACACACACACACACACACATGCAAGACATAAAACCACTCCCCTCCCCCATCCTCACCATCCAGCCCACAGACCAGACCTGCTATCTGATGCTTTAACCCTAAGGAAGGCTGTCAGCCCATGCATTCCAGGAGAGGAGAGCAGGAAACCTCAGCTGGATACCAGGGGATTGATGCCCAGAAATCCATTTTGAAGAATGCATTTGAAAGTCTACCACTGCAAGCTGCGTGAGGTGAAGTGACCACAGGCAGGGCATCTATATGGATTGGAAAAGCTGAGCCTGGGCCCAGCCTAGGGAGCTTCAGAAGTATCTAGAGGCAGCAACCCCAGTTTCCAGTGTCTTCTGTTGGATTCAGCAGGCATGGGGCAAGTCCTGTTGAGGGGCAACTTTAAAGAAGAGAAAGATTCCAGCCAATGGTTGGCTGTTTCGTTCCTATCCAATTCTTACCCCTATGGTTGGGACAGGGCCCCAAAATCCCTTCTGAAGTTGTTCTTCTAGTCACATTAGCAGAGTGCATCTATTCACCAAAATAGTGCCCAACATTCTTTTGGACTCAATTGTTTCTGATGGGTTTTGAGAGAGAGGGAAAAGATCTTGTTCTCCCACTTTCTGCCTACCTATTAATACGCTGTGCATTTTCAAATGCCTGATGAGTGTTCCCATCTCTCTTTGTAGACAGTGTTGTGGCTGTGATGAAGGGTGGAACAGGGCTCCCACCTACAGACACAGCAAAGTCATCAAGAGGACAATTAATTCGGGAGTGGGGAGGAGGGAGAGAGGAAGAAAAGGGGAGAGAGAGGGAATGAAGGGAGAGGGAGAAATAAAGTAGAAAAGGGAGTGATAAAAACAAAAAATGAGAATCAGAGTGAAAAGGAAAGTGAGATGGGAGAAAGGAAAATGGGGAAATTATAGGAAAGGGTGAAAGAGAAAAAGAAAGAAGTGACTGGTGGATAAGAAAAAATGAGAGAAGATAATAGAGGTGAAAGAAAAAGGGGTGAAAAGAGAACTGAGAGGGAGAAAAGAGAGTAAAAGTAATGCTGAAGAAAGAGAATGACATGGCACAGGATGAGAGATAAAGATGAGAGTACTTAGAGGGAGAAGAGAATAAAGTAGGATTAGAGGAAAAATATGAGAGTCAGACTTGGATGAGAAAGAAAGGAAGAGGGAGCATTAGGGGCAATGAGAAATAAGAGAGAAGGGGAAATGGGAAATAAGAAAATGCATCAAAAGAGAGAGAAAGAGGAGATAGGAAAGAAATGAGAGAGTAGGATGAGAGAGATGGAGGAAAACCAGGGGAATGAGAAAGAGAATGGACCAGAGAGAGCATGAAAGAGATGGTGGGTGGGAGAAATAAAGAGAATGAGATGAAACAATGAGATAAAAGTACAGAAAGAATGGAGGGCAGATAGGAAGGAGATGTGAAATAGAAGGAAGGGGGTAAGAGGGTTTTAGAGGGATAAGAGAAAGGGAAGATGGAGAGAAAGAGGTTGATGAGACTGTGAGATGACGAGAAAGTGGGGAGAGGAGAGAGCTGACAATGACGGATACTGATCAAAGGTAGGATAAGAGAAAAAATGGAGAAAATAGAAAACAGAGAAAGAAGAAGGGTGAGACTAAAAGAGAGAAGAGACAAGGCAGGGAATGTTGAGAAAGGGAGATAAAGTAATAAGGAGAAGCAAGGGGTAGAAGAAGGGAAATGTTATGAAAGTAAAATCAGTGGGTCTTAGTAACAGATAGATAGATAGATAGATAGATAGATAGATAGATAGATAGATATAGATATATATAGGAACAGAGAGAGAATGAAGAGTCAAGGATGACATCTAATCATGAGCTTGAATGACTGGGATGGTGCTGATGCCCACAACAGTAACAAGGAAGGCAGGGAGAGGCTGAGTTTTTTGGGGAAAGATAGTGGATTCTCTAAGATGGTTTTCTTTAAGTCCTAACTGAAATTTCATCTATAAGAAGCCTTCCCTAATTAATTCTCTTAATTCCAGTGCTTTCCCTCTTTTAAATATTTCCTTTTTATCCTGTATGTAGCTTGCAGTGTGTGTGTGTGTGTGTGTGTGTGTGTGTGTGTGTGTGTGTGTGTAGTCGATGTATTTCCATGTTTGTCTGCTCCTTGAGGGCAGAGACTATCTTTTTCTCTTTTGGAATCCCCAGTCCTTAGCACAGTGCTTGGCACATAGTGAGTGCTTAACAAATGTTTATTGATTGATTGATCGCTAATAGGAAACACAAATGTACCATAGATGTGCCTGAAGGCTGATGTTTGGGGGGTTGGGTGGGGAGGGTAGTCTGTTAAGTGGGAGAGGGGGAATGTTTTAACACTGTTGACTTAACTCCAATGGCAAGTAACTTCTTTCAGGGAAGAGTAGTTGATGTCTTCAGGGTCAGATAAACATCTACCAGTCCAGTAAGGAAAGAGCTCTAAGATCTTCTCAGTAGACCCTTAGGTAAAGCAGGAATCCACTCTAAAGCAGGCCTGACAGTCAACCAAACCTTCAATTCATCCAGTTTGAGATCCACAATCTCACTGTTGTGAAGGTCTTCCTAATAATAACCCCAAATCTGTCACTCAGCATGTTCTGTGGTTCCTTGCTATTCACTCAGCCTTCTACTGACTAGTCACAGATTCTCAGATTCTCCTTCAGAAGGAATCTCATTAAGTGGTTTCTATTCCAAACCACACCTGACCAGTGAAAAACTCAACAGTCTTCCTGATAAATGGTCATTAAGTTTCTACTCCATGCATAAGATTCTCAGATCTACTTATCTGCCTCTAACCTCTCTGATGACCTGTCAACTCATTTCTTCAACTGCCTTCTCTCATGCCCTCATTCTCTCCCATCTGGATTATTTCAATAGCCACATCGTTGGTCTCTGTGCTACAAATCTTTACGCTCTCCAGTCCATCTGCTACCCAATTCACAAGGTGATATTCCGAGAATTCATATTTGACCGCCTACTTAATAAACTCCAATGGTGTTTACCTCCAGGATAAAATCATAGCATCCTCTGTAATTCAAAGTTTTTCATAACCTGGCCTCCCCATGTTTCCAAGATTTTTTCACCTTATAGAGCCCCCTCCTCACAGACACACACCACAATTCAGCAATCTCTTTGCTGTTTCTTGAAGGAGATACTCCCTTCTCCTAATTCCAGGCATTTTCTCTGCCTGTATTCTATTCCTGAAAACTTCTCCTTCTTCACCTCCATCTTTTAACATCTCTGACTTTCTTCAAGGGCCAGGAAAAATCCTACCTTCTACAGAAAGTCTTTCCCAAAGCCTCTTAATTCTAGTGCCTTTCTCCTCTTCATTATTTTCTATTTGTCCTGTATATGGCTTGTTTGTACATATTTGTTTGCTTGTCTCCCCCATTAGGTGGTGAATTCCTCGAGAACAGGGATTGTTCTTCACCTTTCTTTGTGTCCCCAAGGCTTAGCAGAGTTCTTGGATGTAGTAGGAAATTAATAAATGTTTACCAACTGACTATTGACTGACAAACTTGAACACCTCCAGTGACAAAGTAGCCTGTCAGCTGGACAGCTCCAGCTATTTGGAAGGTTCCTTGGAGGAAGATTCCCTCCCTACAACTTCTTGGTATTGCTCCCTGATATAGGACCAACAGAATATAAAGCTAACCTTTTATCCTTCTGACAACTCTCAGCAATGACAATACAGACCATTCTCCTCTCTCACCCCCTCAAGACCCATCTCCACCAAGTTTTATCATTAGTCATCAACTTCCCCTCCTGATGTCTTTGACCCTCTTCAAAAACAAAGGACAAACAACAAAAATCTGCCGACTGGCCTTCCTAAATGCCCTTCCTAAACTTTTACACCCAGAGCTGAGCACAATGCATGAGATGTGAACTCATCCTAACATAAATCAACATTTATCAATTCCTTTCCTGCATTGCCCTCATTCACTACAATTGGTTTTTGGACCCAAAGGTCCCAACAATATTGGGAAGTTCCACCAAGCTCCAGAAACCTCTTCTTCCTTGGAAAACCACTTTGACCCTAGAATTCACACCTGAAAAAAGCCCCCTTAGCCCCTGCAGCCCATCATTCTGATTGTAGGATGGAGAGCTGGTTTCTCCCAAAATCCCCATTTAAGGAAGATGCCCAAGTCAGCCATGTCTTCTTTTCTCACTGAGCTGTAATGGTAACTTTTCCATCATGCTTCAGTTGGGTACCTTCTTCCCTTCCCAATTTTCACCTTCTTTTTATGTGTTCTTTGCCTCCTTTAGAAGGTAAGCTTCTTGAGAGCAAAGACTGACTTTCTTATTGCTTATATTGAACTGATATTGAACCTTAGTTTTTCTGACTCAGGGTTGGGTATCTTTTCATTGCCCTCCCACCCCTCCCCAATTTCATGAGCTTCTGAGTTTCTCTAGTCTGTCCAGAGTGGACACTGCCGATCTTCCTGAAAGAAACCTTTCATGCCCTGCTGGGGATCTTCCAAGGACCAGAATGGGATCCTAGCTGTCCTACTTGAAATTCCAAGACAAGACTTCTTAGTGTTGACCTCAGGAAGCTTCAAATGGAATAACACAACACTAAGACATGGATGTGAATGAGTCATTAATGATCTGAATCTGGGACCTGGATGTTTTGGGTAGAACCTTCCATTGTCTGAGGTATTGCTTGCATTTGAAAATTCATCCATGCACTCATTTATTTATTCCTCCATTTACTCAACAGGCATTAAATCATCTACAATGGGCTAGGCTAGCTGACGAGGATGTTATTATTAATAGCAACATTAATGATTAACATGCGATATAATTAATTATTAAAATTATATATCATAATTAATAATCACAAGCACTACAATAATAGCTACCATTTATATAGTATTTTGTGGTTTACAGGGCACTTTACATACTTGATTTCATCTGAATTTCACAACTTTTTGAGGCAGGTGTTTCTATTATCCCCCATTTTGCAGAGCAAGAAACGGAGACTGAGAAAGGAAGGGACTAAAGTGGTTTAGTCATTTTTCAGTCATGTCTGACTCATTATGGTCCCCTTTTGCTGGTGGTGGAGGGGTTCTTGGCAAAGATACTAAAGTGGTCTGCCATTTCCTCCTCCAGATAAAGATGAGGAAACTAAAGCAACCAGTGTTAAGTGACTTGCCCAAAGTCACAGAGTTCTGAAATCAGATTTGAACTCGGGTCTTCCTGACTCCAGGCCCAATGCTCTATCCATTGCACCACCTAGTTTCCCAGAAGTGAGTTAGTAAGCACTTAATAAATGTTTATTGATTGATTGACATGAGGTCACACAGCTAGTGCATATCTGAGGCAAGATTTGAACTCATGTTTTCCTGCCTCCAAGTCCAGCCTGTTATATGACTTCAGAAATTGATGTACTTATGCATCTTATAAAATAATTCCTGTTTTCAGAGAGTTTGTGCTTTACTAGGAGGAAATAACATGTAGGCAAATCAATCAAAAGAAAATATGTACTAAGCAATTTCAGAGCAAAGAAAGTATGGACAGAACACTTAGATGATTTTTAACCAGTCATTAATTAGCATTTAGGAGTCCTCTGGACCCCCAGTGCTTAAGGTTGGTGAATGTTCCTAAAAAATGAGAATGTCTGGGATGGGAGGGGCCCTAGAACAGGTGATGTCAGAACTAGAAGGGGCCTTAGGACAGAGAATGTTAGAGCTGGAAGAGAATTTTGAATACCTCCTTGATTTTGCACAAGTGGACTTCCATCCCCATCTCCTTTCCTACCTCTATCTCTTTCTATGTGAGACCTTCCTTAGCTCAGTTTCACAGTAGCCCCACAGCAGCCATTACCTCCCTAAGAAATCTTTCATTTGCTGTGTATATGTAACATCCCCTCTAGAGTACTCCTCTCAACCTGCACTCACATGGAGCTAGAGTCACCATCGATCAACAGCTGCCTAGAGTTTTAGAGATTACCCTTTGGATATGCATACATAAAGAGCCCATCCCACTGTGCTTCCTATTCAGCCAATAGATTCAATTAGCTCTTAACAAAGGCATTTATTCAGATGGCATAGCAACAACCATAGTCCTAGAATTTTCACCCCCCCCAAAAAAAAACCAAGTAGAACTCTTCAAAAAATACAATCTCCATGGGAAGAGTAGGTTTAAACTCTGTCACCGATTTTTGACAACATTCATGGTAAAGACAGATCACAACTTCTGGTACTGCTGGGTCTGGAAGTCCTTTCTCTCATTGTAGAATTCTCTCACAACTCCCTTTGGATGCAACATTTCTGTTGGCTAGTTGTTCAGATAGATTTCTAGAGTCTACTTCTCCCCATAGTTCAATTCTTTGCTTTGCTTTCAAGGATCAGTTCCTTGAAATTGGCTCCCCATGCTCTCAGGTAACTATTTCTCTGTGTCTGTAGTGCCTAACCTCTACTCCCTACCATATGCAGTATGGTACTGGTCCAGTGGTGCCTTCTAAACTATATAGATGAGGGAGGAGGGTGGGTGAAATTCCTCCCTCTCCTAGCAATGATTCCCTCATGGCTTGCAATCTCTTTCACTTTAAAAATACTGAAATTCAGAAAGGCTTAGCTATTTAAAGCCCCCAAAGGCATGAGTAATTTGTTTGCTCAGACAATCAAATTGTCCCCTTGTTGACTCAACCAGAAAAGTATTTTTCACTCCATAATAGGATCAGATCATAGATACCTTTATATGTTTAACACTGTGATTTCATTGTGACCCTTCTCTGACTAAATCAACTGAGATGGGATGGATCGTTCCCAACTTTTATAAGTATACATGTTATCATCTGATAGAATATAAATTCCTTGAGTGTAGGGATTTTATTTTGTCTTTGTTTATCTAGAACATAGCACCATTCTTGGACTATGACAGGTACTGAATGAATGCTTATTTATTGTTTTTTTTTAATGATTGATTATTTCATTGGTCAATGGAAAGTATTTGACAAACCATAAAGCATTATATAAATGTAAATTATCGCTATCACCAACATAATTCACCTCCACTACCTATCAGCAACAGCAGCAGCAGCAGCCTCATCGTAATATTAACAGCATGACTTAGTCGGTACAAAATTGTCCTAAAAGCCAGGAACACCAGAACTCTAATCCAACTTCTGATACATACTCATGATGTGATCCTGAGCAAATTACTTAAGCCCTAAGTCCTTTAGGTATCTAAGATAACAAATTGCAAAGAAGTTGTTCATGTGCGTTAGTAGGAGATTTCTCATCCAAGGGTTTCCTATATCAGTGAAACCACAGATCCAATTTTTAATTCCTCTTCCTCCTTAATTTTTAATTATTTTTCTTGTAACCATTACCATCATCAGAACTCTCATAATTGTCATTGGTCTTGTAGTATTGTTAATATTTTCCTAGTTCTCCCGGCTCTATGTCTAATGCTTTTACTTTCCCCCCCTTGGAAGTTGGTGATTCGCCAATCTCCACAATTCACTTTTTCCCGTCTCCTACACCAAATCCATGGATTCAGTAGGCAATTTTGTTTACACCCACCCCATCACACAAACCAAACTCACCACCAAAAAATAAATAAGTGAAGTACCAATGACTGATTCCACTTCCAACTTTCTTATGTATATTGACGTTTTGGTCCAAAGGTTAATTATAACTGGTTACTCTTAAATGAAACCGCAGAGCAGCTCTCTTGCCCGGGTATTTTATGACTTTATAACTCACCCTATAAAGCTGATTCCTATAATCATAAAACAAAGTCGGAATGAGTTGGACACGTCCCAGGGAGGAGAGCGCGCAGTGGCTGCCGCGGGTGGGGCTGTAGGGTCTCAGCCATGCGGTGCCGTGCACCCACACCCGGGTGCCTCTCTCCGCCTGGGCTCTCCCGCTCCCAAACTTAATATTCCAATCAGCTCCGGAGCGGCTGCATTAAGAGGCGGAGAGCGCATCAGTGCCCCTCTAGCTCAGGGAATATTATTCACCAGGTCATGGTCGGCTGGGTAAAATACAACCCTCATATATCATCATAACTGCCAGCAAATGACAATTATAATTGAGACGGCAATAACGAGGAAAGAGTTCTTTAATTTAACATCCAATTATTACAAGTTATCACTCCTTAATAAATGTAATATAACAGGCAATCAATGTTGCGTGCGACGGCCCGGGCTGCATTGGGATGGGAAATTTATATCCTGGGGAAAAAAAAAAAATACTGCGTGTGTGGGTTTGGCTTTGAAAGTCTGCACTGGCTGTGATAAGTGCTGGGAGATCTTAGGCTATAAATAGCTGGCTGCCTAGCTTGCATTTGCATATGCACAATTGCTCCAGGCCAAGGGAAAGGGGAAAAAAAATTTAAAAAAATCTCTTCCTCCTTCTCCCCTGTATGAGCAACAGTGAGGATGGAAAGCAGTGTGTGTGTGTATGTGTGTCTGTGTGTGTGTATGTGTGTGTGTGTGTGTGTGTGTGTGTGTGTGTGTGTGTGTGTATGTGTTTTCCTGCCTCACTTTGGTCCAACCATAATGAGCCCTTTCAAGGCAGGGAGAGCATCCCAGGCTGGATAAAGATGTCCCAGAGGGAAGGGACTCAGGGCTGATTACTTTTCAAAAGGGAAACGACAGCAAGAGGGGCTGGGGGAAAGCTTGCTGGGATCAGATACTAATAATAGGTGACATTTGGGCAGCACTTACCAGTTTGCAAAATGCTTTATGGACATTAGCTCATTTGAGCCTCACAACTCTCCTGGGAGGCAGGCATTAAAACTCCCATTTCATAGATGAAATAACTGAGGCTCAGAGAGAAATGGCTTCTATCAAGCAGTCAATAAACACAGATTAAGCACCTGCACTGTCCCAGGAACTGTGATAAGGGCTGGGAATTCATAGGCAAGCAAACAGTCCCTTGTCCTCAAAGAATTCATGGTCTAATGAAGATGGCATGTAATTAATGGGACCCATACAAGATGCATTCAGAATATATGGCAGATAACCCCGCCCCTCTGAACTGAGGTATGACAAAGGTCATCCTCTGCTGGTGGCTTCTGATTCTCTTCTGTTCTGATTCACCAGGTTTCACTCCCAAGATTTCTCACCTTGGAACTTTTCTCCATGCCTAGAATCTTTTCAGCCTGGGGCATCCCTCTACCTTGCCAATTCTCTTCTGGTAAATTCCATTTAAGAACTTCCATTTGGAGCTGAGCCCAGTCTGACCATGCTTTATCCCTCTCCTGGATGTGCATCTGACTCTGAACTTGCTGCCCCTCCAAGAGTGCCTTCTCCACCTCCATCCCCCAGTCCCAGCAGTGGCTGGCACATAGTATTTTATAGATGTTTGTCTGCTAGCCACTGATCTCTTCACAGCAAACCAAAAGTCAAAGAAGCTGATAGGACTTAGATAGAGCTGGACTGGATCAATTCATCCATCAGTCAACAAGCATTTTTGTTGTTGTTAAGAACCATCTATGTGTTAAGCATTAAGCTAGATTCAGAAGATATGAAGTCAAAACCAAAAATAATCTATGCCCTCAAGATGTTCATCTTTATCAGTCTTAGAGATCATCTAGTCTAGTCTAACCCTTAGTTTACAGATAGGAAAACTGAGGCCCATAGATGTGAAGAGACTTACTCAAAATCACACAGAACGAATATGGAAGAGCCAGGTCCCCTGGTGTCACTGGAGCCAAGGGGTGACCACATAGCAGTGGATGGTAGAATCCAGTACACCGGCATAGCATTTATCCCCAGTGGCCCCACCTATACTCTTTTCACTCAGATCCCACCAACATCTCCCAGCTAAGTAGTGGAAGGAAGGACCCCTAGGCCTTGACATCAACCTTACCACTAAACCCTAAAGACCTTTCTATCCACTCATTTAACAGATGAGCAAATTGTGGCTAAACTTGAAGTTAGGTGACTCACCAGCAAGCATCTAAGTTCGAATTTGATCTCAGATCCTCCATTAATTTCACTATACTGTGCTGTTGCTTCAGTCAGACACCAGTTATAAATAATATAAATGGATCCCAGCAGCAAAATTGGAGAGAAAGGCTTGGGTTCAGGGCTGATCTTAGAGAATGAGTAGTTCCAAAGTTACAGGAACAGGAACACCAAAGTCTTTAATGAGGAAAGTAAGGATAGAGACATGGGCAGTTCCTAACAGAGCCATCCTCTGAAAATGGGATTCAGAGTTTAGAGACCATGTAGTTTAATCCTTTTATTTTACAGGTAAGGAAACTGAGGCTATGAGAGGTTAAATAAAAATAAACTTCTTGAAGGCAAAGACTGGTTCCCATTTGTCTTTGAACCAAGCACAACATTTTGCTCATGGTGGGTACTTAATAAATACTCATTAAAACATACAGAACCAAAAACCACTCCTCAGGGAATAAGTAACCAAAGGGTAGGATTAAATAATCTTAACAGAAAAATTACAACCCAGTCATACCACTTCTAGGTCTGTATCCCAAATAGATCATGCAAATGGAAAAAAAGACCCACATGTACAAAAATATTTCTAGCAGCTCTCTTTATGGTAGCCAGGAATTGGAAATTGAGGGGAGTCCCATAAATTATGAAATGGATGAACAAGTTATGGTATATGAACGTGATGGAATACTATTGTTCCATAAGAAATGATGAGCAGGCAGATTTCAGAGAATCCTGGAAAGATTTACATGGACTGATGCTGAGTGAAGTGAGTAGAACCAGCTGAACATTTTTCACAGTAACAGAAACATTTTTTGATGATTAACTTTGATAGACTTATCTCTGCTTAGCAATGCAAGGATATAAGACAACTCCAGAAGACCCATGATGAAAATGCTATCCACATCCAAGAAAAGAACTACAGAAGTTAAATGCAGATTGAAGTATACTATTTGCTCTCTCTTTTTTTTTGTCACTTATTTATTGTGGGTTTTTTATTGGTTTTAATTCTTCTTTGACTACTGTGAAAATGTGCTTAATAGGAATGTAAATGTACAGCTTGTATCAGATTGCATGTTGTCTTGGAGTGGGGAGAAGGGAGGGATGAGGAGAAAATTTAGAACTCAAAACCTTTGGAAGTGAATGGTGAAAGTTAAAAATTAATTAATTAATTAATTACAAAACAAAGAAAGAAAAGAAATTAACCAATAAACCGTACAGAAACTGGACCATTATTACAGAAAAAAAAAGAATTGCAAACAATTTACAATTGTATGAAAAAATGCCTCAAATCATGAAAAGGGGACAAACACAAATCAAAACAGCTCTGAAATTTCACCTCACACACAGTAAATTGGCAAAGATCACAAAAATGGGAGTAATTAATATTGGAAGGATTGTGGAGAGATAAGCTCATATCAGTTGTTAATGGGGTTCTGAATTGTCATTCATTCTGGAAATCAATTTGGAATTTTGCTAAGAAATTGACTGAAATGTCCACAGTCTTTGAACTAGAGATCCCACTGCAAGGTATATACCCCAAGGAGGTCAATGACAAAATAATCAGGAGAAGAAGAATCCACATATAACAAATCATTCATAAATTGTTTTTTAGCCATAAACTTTAACCCCATTTGGAGTGTTCTTGGCAAATATACTGGAATGATTTGCCATTTCCTTCTCCAGTTCATTTTACAGATGAAAAAGTGAGACAAATAGGGTTAAGTGACTTGCCTAGGGTCACACTAGTTAATATGTGTCTGAGGTCAGATTTGAACTTAGGAAGATGAGTCTTCCTGACTTTAAGCATGGCACACTATCTATAATGTCAACTAGCATTCTCCCCAGCTGCCCTTCTTTATAGAATGATAACATCAACAAAAATTGCAAACAAAGTTGATGATCATTGATGGTGTAATGGCTAACTAAATTGTAACATATGAATACAATAGAATATTGTAGGGCCATAAGAAATGATGAATATGAAGAATTCGGAGAAGCCTGAGAAGACTTCTATGAACTGTTATAGAATAAAAGTTAGTGGAACCAGAAAAGTAGTATATGTTGTGATTAATATCCCTGAAATTGACCACAAGAACAATTTCTTTTTTAATTTATTTATTTTCAGTTTTCGGCATTCACTTCCCAAAATTTTGAATTTCAAATTTTATCCCCATCTCCTCCCTCCCCTTACCCCAGGACAGCATGTACTCTGATTACTCTTTTCTCCAATCTGTCCTTCCTTCTATCACCACAACCCCTTATCCCTTTCTCTTCTATTTTTTTTTAGAACAAGATTTTCTTGTATACTCCATTGTCTATGTATCTTCTTTCCTAGTTGTATGCAGAAACAACTTTTAACATTGATTTTTAAAGCTTTGAGTTCCACATACTCTCCCTTCCGCATTCACCCTCATTGAGAAGTCAAGCGATTTGATATAGCTTATACATGTGTAGTCATGCAAAACACTTTCATAATAGTCATGTTGTGAAAAACGAACTCTATTTCCTTCTATCCTGCTCCACCCTCCACTTACTCTATTCTGTCCTTTGACCTGTCCTTCTACCAAAGTATTGGCTTCCAATTACCCCTTCCCCCAATCTTCTGTCCTTTATATTTCTTCCCCTCTCTTATCCCCTTCCCCTCTGCTTTTCTGTAGAGTAAGATAGACTTCTATACCCAATTGAATGTGTGTGTGTTATTCCTTCCTGAAGCCATATCTGATGAAAGGAGGACTCACTTATTCCCTCTCATCTTCCCCTTCTTCCCTTCCATTGTAAAAGTTTTGTTGCTTCTTTTATGTAAGAAAATTTACTACATTCTACTTCTCTATTTCTCTTTCTTCTAGTACCTTCCTCTCAACACTTAATTTTCTTTTTTAGTTAACATTGCTTCATATTCAGCTCATTCTGTGCTCTTTCTGTGTCTTTCTCTGTCTCTATCTCTGTTTCTGTCTCTGTCTCTCTCTCTCTCTCTCTCTCTGTCTCTCTCTCTCTCTCTCTCTCCCCCCCACACACACACAGAAACACACACATACACACACATGCATAATTCCCTCCAACTATCCTAATACTGAGAAAGATCTCATGAGTTCCAAATATATATCATCTTTGCATCTAGGAATGTAAATAGTTCAACCTTAATAAGTCCCTTTTCGTTTCTCTTACATGTTTACCTTTTCATGATTCTCTTGATTCTTTTATTTTAAAGTCATATTTTTCTATTTAGCTCTTGTCTGTTCAACAAGAATGCCTGGAAGTCGCCTATTTCATTGAAGTTCCACGTTTTTCTCCTGAAGTATGATGCTCAGTTTTGCTGGGTAGGTAATTCTTGGTTTTAATCCTATCTCCTTTGACCTTTGGAATATCATATTCCAAGCCCTTTGATCACTTAATGTAGAAGCTGCCAAGTCTTGTGCTACCCTGATTGTGTTTCTACAGTGTTCAAATTGTTTCTTTCTGACTGCTTGTGATATTTTCTCCTTGACTGGAGAACTCTGGGATTTGATGAAAATATTCCTAGGAGTTTTCCTTTTGGGAACTCTTTCAATAGGTGAATTCCTTCCTTTTCTGTTTTACCCTCTGGTTCTAGAATATCAGGGCAGTTTTCTTGGATAATTTTTTGAAAGATGATGTCTAGGCTCCTTTTTTTTGATAATGGCTTTCCAGTAGTCATAGTTATCTCTCCTGGATCTAATTTCCAGGTCAGTTGTTTTACCAATGACATACTTTACATTATTTTCTATTTTTTCATTCTTTTCGTCTTGTTTTATAATTTCTTGATTTCTCATGAAGTCAATAGCTTCCATTTGTCCAATTCTAATTTTGAAGAAATTATTTTCTTCAATGAAGAAAATTGCCCCATTCTTCTTTTTAAGACATCCTTATCCTCACTAGCTTTTTGAACCTCTTTTTTCATTTGGATTAGTCTAATTTTAAAGTTGTTATTTTCTTCAGCATTTTGGGGGGGGGGTTTCCTTTAGCAAGTTGTTGACTTCTTTTTCATGATTTTCTTGCATTACTCATTTTTCTTTCCATTTGTCTTCTACTTCTCTTACTTGATTTTCAAAATCCTTTTTGAGTTCTTCCATGATCTGAGACCAATTGATATTTTTTCTTGAAGACTTGGGATGGCTTTGACTTTTTTGTCTTCTAGTTGTATGTTTTGATGTTTCTCATCACCAATAATGTAAGAAAATATCTTTTCATTGAGGAAATAAGAATCTATATTCTGTTTCTTCCCCCACCCCAATTTCTGTATCATTTTCCCAGTCAATTGCTTGACTTTTGAACTCTTTGTTAACTATAGGGCTCCAGAAGCAGCCTCTGCTTTATCAGTGGCCACCACTTCCCTGGGGCTAGAGCCGAGGCTGGAGGCAGACCATGCTCTCCTCTCAGCCAGGAGAGAGACCCTTCCCACTGACCTTCAAAGTTGTCTTTGGCATTTGTGGATGGAAGTCTGGAAACAACAGGAGACAACAGTGATTCAGTCTCCTAAGGCATGCTCCAGCTCCTGGCAATCTTTCAGATTTTCTTGGGCTGGAAATTTGCTTCAGTCTTTCTTTTTGTGGCTTCTGCTGCTCTAGAATTTGTTTAGAGTCATTTTACAGGACCTTTTTTTGAGGTCTTTGGGGAGAGAGCTGTAGTAGATCCCTGCTTCTACTCCAACATCTTGACTCCACCCCCTAAGAACAGTTTCAAAACCAGTGTTCAAGCTTAGGGCCAGAGAAGAAATATTCAGAAGTGGGGGGAATGTGGAGGTAGAATATAGCATATGCTTCCAGATTTTGCTTCTGTTCGCTATTTTTTGCCTAACCACCTTTTCTCCTCTCATATTCAATTCTTAGTTTGTGTAAAGAGAGAGAGAGAGAGAGAGAGAGAGAGAGAGAGAGAGAGAGAGAGAGAGAGAGAAATATATGGGGATAGGGATGATATTAAAACAAAAGCTATTTATATACTTTTAAAAAATTGAGCCTTTGGAGAGCTATGGTGAAAAGAGTTTGAAGTTAGAACAGTCTGAAGTCAGAGGTCCTGCATTTGAATCCTGGTTCTATTAATAATTACATGGGTGGTTTGGATATGTTGTTTAATCGCATTGGGCTACAAGCTACTCAAACTGTAAAAGACAAAATAAAGAGTTGGATTGGAAGGTTTCTAAGATTTCTTCCATCTCTAGCCCTATGAATAAACTTAGAGATACTAGCTGTATGACTCTGGGCAAATGACTTAAACTATGTTTGCCTCAGTTTCCTCAACTGTAAAATAGGAATAATGGCACCTTTCTCTCCAGGTGGCTGTGAGGATTGAGGATCTGATGGGATAATATTTGTAAAGTTCTTAGTACAGCTTTTGGCACACAGTAAATGCTCACTCCTTTCCCCTTCCCCTAGGATACTCAGATAAAAAGTATCAGAGTTTGAATTTGAATTCATATCTTATGAATCTAATCCAGGTCTCTCCATTTTAGTCTTCCTACCCACCTTCTAGATCATGCATAAGAAGACCCCCTAGACTGGACTCCTCTGTCCGAGAGAAGCATTCCCACATGGCACAGACCCTTCTGGGATATCAGCTCTTCATCTTCCTAGTTCCTCATCTCCAATCAAATTGCATATTTCCTGTGGAATGGTAAAAAAAATGTGAGTGGTAGAGGGAAAAGGGGGAAAAGAGTGGGGGCAAGCTGTATTTGAAATCCTCGAATTGTCAGTGAGGCAGCTGTCAGTGGACAGACGGAACAGAGACCATGCCAAGGGTAGTGGGATCTCCCCCAGTTCATCTCCATGGAGTGTGATGTTCAAAAGATTTGTTCACACCATTTGGCAGCCGCCCCCCACCTCCTCATTAGAAGAAGGGGGGTGGTTTCAGGCACCATGAGCTAGAGGAAAATGCATTGCTCACAGAACATGGAAGAGAGAGGATGTCTTGAGGGACTTGGGGGTTTTCAGCCAGAGAGAACAGAAGGCTGAGGAGTGTTAAGAGGTAAGATCATTCTTTCCAAACTGGAGAAGGATGTTGGCTAGGAAGGTCTAGCATATAAAAACTTACATGAAGAGGGAATTGACTGGCTGACTGACTGATAGGCACACAGAGACGCATTGAGAGGGATAGGCAAGTGGAGAAATCTAGTAAATATCAGAGAAAGATGAAGACTCAGAACCTATACAGAGACAGTGAGGTACAATAGGACTCTCTCTGGAGTCAAATTCTACCTCTAACACTTAACAGCTGGTGTGTCCTTGGCAAACTTCTTGAATCTCAGCTTTCTCCTCATCTGTAAAATTTGGGAGTCAGACTTGGTGGCTGCACAGGTCCATTCTCATTGTGTGATCTGGGAAATAATCATCTAATGGGTGAATTCAATAAACATTTATTAAATGCCCACTAAATATAAGGAGCCATGCTAGAAACTTGGGATATACAGACAAAAGGAAAAGAATTATATATTCTAGGCGGGAGAGCAGTGGAAGGGGAGGAGGGAAATGTAATATTCCACAAGTAAGTCTAGTATATGGAAAATTAGAAAGAGAGAAAGTATTGACAAGCATGTGTGGTTGGGGCAAGGGAAGAGATCAAAGGAGGCTTCAAGGAGAAGGAGGAGGTGGTACCTGAATTGGAGAGTAAAGGAAGAAAACAATCTAAAAAGGGAGACATACAGAGAAAGAAAATTACAGGTATGCATCACAGTCTGTGCATACATGCAGAGAAAAGAAATGAAAAGTAAAGTTTAAAGACTCTTTGTATCTTTAAAAAGACAATACTTGACCACAAGGAGATTAAATTCTAAAAGGAGAAGATGACACATAAAGGGGAGATGAAAATGTAGATGGTCAGAATATGGCATATAGACTTGGTTTGAAGAGAGATGAAAACCTCACGTATCTGAACTCTGAATGTGGAAATCCAATGTTCCAGTGGAGATGATGGCTAGAAGCATAAAATGTGAAAATGGCCTAAAAGATAGAGATGAACTAATATCCCCATCACACCTGCCATTCAGATAGCACAAAGTAAATGTAGGATGTACAGATTTGGAGTATCCACCCCAAAATTTCATACAGATTATCTGCCCAACAGGTGGTAAGCATTCTGAACTCATATTGGTCTGATCATCCACAGTCAGACACACTGAAACTTCACTTTATCATGATGATGTCAGTTTGGTCTTCTTTGAAAATGAAGGACAACATCCATCCAGGACAATTTCCTTGATCAGCCTAGTTCTCCCTGGCCTACCCCATCATACACACCACCATCCCAATCTTTCTCTGAGCTCTCACAATCAATCTGACTGTGGTCCTCTAATGGAATGGGGTTTTTTTGTTTTTAGAAATCAGTCTCTATGAACTGAAAGAAAACAAGACTAAACAAAAACTCAGAGTCTGTCAAGTCAAACTTATACCTAAAAGATTCAATCCACTTTGACAAGCACCTACTATATGCCCCACCCAATAAATGGGTATCCAGCCTCTACTTGAATATGTCCATTGAGGGACAGCTCACTAGCTCCCAAGGCAGCCCATCCCATATTGGGTGACTCACTTTGTTAGAAAGCAATTTCCCCCTGACATTGAGCCCAACATGGCCTGTTTGCAATTCTCACCCTTTACTCCTATTGTTCTCCTTGGGGCACAAGCAGAATAAGTTTAATTTTCCCTCCATAGACTTATAAGCTGTATTCTCCCAGCTCTGCTCCCCTGCTCAGTCTGTTCTCCATATTTGTTTCTTCAACTGTCCTCATGAGTGTGGTATGAATTCAAGACCTCTTACCATCTTCCTTACTCTCCTTGGGATACTGTACTTGATCAATATCCTTCCTAAAATATGGCAACCAGAACTACACCCAAGACTCCCAATGAGGTCAGAGCAGAGCAGAGATTAGAAGGCCTCTCTTAAAGTAGCCAAGGATCCCATCAGTGTTCTTAGCTATCTCAATCCACTGTTATCCACTGGTGAGTTGGCAGTTCACCAGACCTCGCAGATGAAATGCTATGTTGCCATACCACCTCTATCCTCATGGAACACACCCTTTTATAATGGTGCAAGCAAATATATACAAAGGGATTTATATACAGTATGACTAGAGTATGACTAAGAAGGAAGGCACTGGAGTTGAGTGGTTGGGGAAGGATTCCTGTAGAAAGTGGGATTTTAGTTGGGACTTAAAGGAAGCCAAGGAGGTCAGTAATGAGAGCAGAGGGAGAGAGTTGCAGGCATTGGGGAAAGCCAGAAAAATGCTGGAAGCCTAGGGATGAAACATCTTGGCTGGGGAACAACTAGGAGGCCAGTCACTGAATCTAAAGTACATGGAAGGTAATAGGAAGTAAGAAGACTGGAAAAGGAGGAGGCTAGGTTATGAAGGCTATAGATGTCAAGCGGGGGGGGGGGGGGGTTGTATTTGATCCTAGGGGGAATAGGGATCTATTGCAGTTTATTGAATAGTGGGGGAACATGGTCAGGTCTGTGCATTAGAAAAATCACTTTGATGACTAAAGATGGACTGGAATGGGGAGAGACTTGAGGCAGACAGCCCCACCTCCACCTCCAGCAGTTATTCCCATAGTACAGGTGTAAAGGGATGGGGATCAGCACTAAGAGGGTGGCAATGTCAAAGAAGAAAAGGGGTGATAGCCCTGAGATGTAATTACAGTCGAAATTGTCATTCTCATTGAAATGAGGAAACTAAATTCAGAGAGGTTAGTCAACTTACCCAAGGTCACACAGCTAATTCATACCACAAATAGGATTGGAATCAAGGTGCCTCCTGACTCTTCTTTGACTCTTTTCATTATCCAAAGCTGTCTCCTTTTTATAACTCCATTCCATTCATCTAGCATTCACCAAGTACATGCTAAGTGCCAGGTAAGATGCTTGATGTTGGCTAATGGCGATAATTATGCAATTAATTATGCAATATTATTGCTAATAATTATGCAATTAATGCTAATAGCTTAGAGCTATAAAATTCTTTCATGTTCATTATGTCAATCCTTACCATCCTTTGGGAAAAGGTAATGTTAGTATTTTACAAAGGAAGAAACTGAGGTCAAAGGAAGGAAGTAGATGAACTAAGAGAACATATTTCACACCAGACCTGGGACAAGATGGGAGTCTTTTGACTAACAATCCAATCTTTTCTCCAGGATGTCAATCAAATAGTCAAACAGACCAAATACTTTAATTTTCAAATATTTTAATCCCTCCAATGAAGTATCTATGGTATCCATGTGGTAGAAAGGAAGCGGCATTACATTCTCCCCATATGGATGCGAGGGACTGCATTTTAGCATGTTTCCATTTCAGGGCAGAAGGGCAGTCACATCCAATCCCTCCATTTTGCCTGCCTATAACCCACTTATTATATAAGGTAAACCAAAGAGTCATGCCTTGCCTCAACCCTCAAGGCAAACAAAAGACTAGCAGATTAGGAAATCTTTCTCTCCTTCCCTTAAACACAGCACATTGGCCCAAGGCTAGTGACTGACCAGTGGAAAAATGGCTCTTGTTCATAAGTACATGGAGTGCTTTGTAGAGATTTCACTTCTTAAAATGCCAACAGGTGATTCTATCTGCACATGGATAGAGTCCTGGGCCTGGAGTTCAAATCTGGCCTCTGGTACTTAGCTATTTGTACCACTCTGGGTGCTTAGCCTCAGTTTCCTCATCTGTCAAGTAGTAGCATCTACCTTTCAGGGCTGTTGTAAGGATTGAATGAGATAACATGCTAAGTGCTTTGAAAACACTTTTTAAATGGTAACAATTATTGATTAGTATTAACTAGGATTAATTAAATTAAATGAAGCATTTTACTAGAATATTCCAATTTATAATGGCAAGTTGTCATTCCAATACACTTTCCTTCTTGCGTAATTCCTTGCATAAATTCATCACAAGGTATTGGTCCTACCTAATGACTAAAGATCTTCTTCCTCCATTTTTCCTGATATCTTAAAAATACTCAAAGAAAACTGGCATCATCCCTGTCATCCTCCTCCCTTGCCCTCTGTGATCCATCCACCTTCTTTTCTTACCATCCATCCACTAATGCCATTTTTGCTCCCGTGCTTTTTCTCATTGTTTTTCCATCACCACCTACTCTGAAATATCATTTCACCACTTCGTTACCATCTTTGTTACACTCATTTTTAGTTATTCAGAAGCTATTGTGCTCTATGCTTTGATCTGATCCATCAAATAACAATTATGTACCTACTATATGCTGGGAATAGTACTCTCACAAGATACTAGTGAAACAAAACCAGAAATGAAACAATCTGCATCCTATCAGGGATATAATATGAACACCTGTAATTACGGGCATCTAGTTTGTGCAGTGGATAGTGCAGTGGGCTTAGAATCAGAAAGACTCATCTTCACAAGCTGAAATCCAGTTTCCAACATTTATTGGTTGTGTGACCCTGAGTAAATCACTTCACTCTGCCTCAGTTTCCTCATTTGTAAAATGATCTGGAGAAGGAAATGGCAAATAATTCCAGTATTTTTGTCAAGAAAACCCCAAATGGGGTCACAAAGAGTCAGATGAGATTGAATAGTAAGAATAGGGCTGTTAGATACAGGTATTTAGGAGGGAAGGCACTCGCATGGGTAGGGGGCAGGAAAAGCAGTGATTAGAAAGTGCTGATTGGACAGAAACTAGAAAGAAAATGGGAATTTTATGAGACAGAAATGAGGAAGAAATATATTCCAGGAGTGGAAGATGGTCTGGGAAAGGCACGCAGGTGAGAAATCTGTGTGGGAAATAGAAAGACAGTTTGGCTGGAAATCTGTCAAGGAGCATGAGGCATTATGAGTCTGGAAGACAGACTGCTTCAAGATTGCGAAAGGCTTTCCCAGTAAGCATCCCAGTTCCTTTTCCTCCTCCCTTCCTCTCTTCTCTTCTCCCTCAGTAAACCAATTTCTCATTGTTGAGATCTAGCCACATGATTATTTAATATGATAAGAATGATGAACATTTAGACCATTCTTTTGCACATGCAGAGTCTTACATAAATACTAATAGATATTTATTTAGTAGCATCAGTCATGCTGAGTTTAATATTTATCTGTCACACCAAAGTGTAGACTATAAAACTCCAGGCTCTTCATTTCAGAAACTCTTTTATATTATTTGAGCTAGAAAGGATCTGGGAACAAAGAGCGTTAGGTATAGAAAGAAACATAAGAACAGGGGATGTCAGAGCTTGGAGGGGCAGTAGAACAGGGAATGTTAGAGGTGGGAGGGCCTTAGAACAAGGGATGTCAGAGCTGGAGGGTCAGGGGGCTTAGAACAGGGAATTTCACCAACTACTTTCACATACAGCCAGTCATTTGACTTTATCAATCTATTCACATGTTGAATAGAGGGGGAAAAATTGTTTTTGAAACATTTGCAGTTTCATTTTTTAAATTTTTACATCTTATTTTTTCAAATTACATGTAAAATTTTTTAATATTAATTTTTTAAAAGTTTAAGTTTCAAATTCTCTGCCTCTTTCCCCTTGAGAAGGTAAGTAATTTTATATAGGTTATATATGGGCAATCAGGCAAAACATATTTCCATATTAGTCACATTGCAAAAGAAAACACAGACAAAAAAAACACAATAGGAAAAATTTTTTAAAGTCTGCTTCCATCCGTGTTCAGACTTCACTAGTTCTTTCTTTGAAGATGGTTAGCATTTTTCACCTTCAGGCCTTTAGAATTATTTTAGGTCTTTGTATTGCTGAGAATAGCTAAGTCATTCCTAGGTGGTCATCACACAATGTGGCTGTTACTGTTATAATGTTGCTATTACTGTTACAATGTTGCTGTTACTGTATACAATGTTCTCCTGATTCTGCTCATTTCACTTTGCATCAGTTCATGTAAGTCTTTCGTTTTTTTTCTGAAACTCTCCTAAAGATCATTTCTTATAGCACAACAATATTCCATCACAATCATATACCATAACTTGTTCAACCACGCTCCAATTTTTAAACATTCCCTCAACTTCCAATTCTTTGCCACCGTGGAAAGAGCCACTATAAATACTTTTGTACGTATAGGTCTTTTTCCTTTCTCTTTTTTATCTATTTGGGGTACTGACCTAGTAATGGTATTTCTAGGTCAAACAGTATGACCAGTTTCATAACCTTTTGAGTCTAGTTCCAAATTATTCTCCAGAATGACTGAATCAGTTCACAACTCCACCAACAGTGTTTTAGTGTCCCTTTAGTGTCCCTATTTTGACACTAGAAATTCCTCCAGCATTTTTCATTTTCCTTTTCTGTTATATTAGTAAATCTGATAGCTACACAATTTTAAGCAACCCACTTCTGCCACTTGGAACTTTCACAAAGCAACAAACATGAACCCAAATTTGGATCATGTCTCTGTTTGAAGAAAGAAAAGGAAGCAATATGCAGAAACAAAAATGGAAGCACCTTTGGGTCAACTGAAAGAATAAGCAGGAACTTCCCAGAATGATTTTTCTGGTTTACTAGTCACACTGTCCATCATGGCAGTGCCCTCCTCACCTACTTAATCTAAAATTCATACTTCTTTGGGAGAGCCAACAAAGGGGCTGTCTCCTGAAATCTGTTACTAAAACCCACTTACGATGTGGAGGTAGTGTGAGATAATCGATATCTCTTTCCCATTAATACACAGATTATCACTTAGAACTACAGAATGTCAGAGCTAGAAGCTTGCTGAGAACATGGAAAAGAGATAATGAAGACAGATGAGAGAGCTTAGAAATTCGAATCTGAGAAATGTCATGGATCTTAGAACATAAAGCACCCTTCCATTGGAGTCCAAAATTGCAGATTTTAGAACCCAAATGTCAGAGCTAAGAGGATCTTTAGAACAGAAAAACAGCTAGAGGTGGCTTCAGGAAACAGTCTAATTCTTTCATTTTGTGGTTGACTCGGATATCTCAAACTCAACATGTCCAGAAGAGATCTCATCATCTTATCCCCAAAACATCTTTCCTGTGTCTCTTTTTCTGTGTATGTGTCTCCACACACACACACACACATACATTTATTCCATTTACATTACATATAAATCTCCCACATACATTGTCTATATCTTGGGATATAGACTCTTACTGTCAAGGACATCAACATCCTCCCAGTCATTAAAGCTTGTAGCTTTATTGTCAGTCTTAATTCCTCACTCATATTCCCCACATATATTTAATCTGATGCCAGACTTTCTTGGTTCTACCTTCACAATATCTCCCACATGTGGCCTCTTTTCTCTGGTAGAGGCCCTTGTTCATTGCTTCTCACCTGGCCTATTGCAATAGCATCTTCCCTCGGCTTCCAGTCTCATGTCTCCCACATGCTAATCCATCTTCAACTCACTGGCCAAAGTGAGTTTTCCTGAAGCATATGTCTGACCATGTCACTTTCCTCCTCAATAAAGTCCAGTGGCTTCTTATTATATCCAGGACCAATATAAAATTCTTTGGATTTCAAAACCCATCACATCTGGTCCCTTCCCACCATTCCTGTCTTCTTTATTCTTCTCTATGCACTCTGCATAGAGTTCCCCCAAGGAACCACATGCTGTTATTTAAACAGGACACTCCATCCCTGTGGTTTTGCCCTAGCTGAATAATGGCTATGTGATCTTCTTCTTCAGTTGCTCCTTGGGATGTATGGCTTCCTTCAAGACTCAGACTCTTGTAGGAGTCTTTTCTCAGTCCTGTTCCTTCCCTCCCAGAAGCCAGCACCTTTCCTCTTCGCTCCCTTTCATTTATTCTCTCTCTCTGTCTCTCTTTTCTCTTTCTCTCTCTCTCTGTGCCTGTCTCTTTCTCTCTCTGTGTGTCTACACACACACACACACACACACACACACACACATTTATTCCATTTACATTGCATATAAATCTCCCACATACATTGTCTATATCTTGAATGCATGTTGTCTCTTCCATTAAAGTATAAGCTCCTTGAGGGCAGGAACCTTGTTTTCACCTTCCTCTCCTTAGTGCTTAGCACAGGGCCTGCTACATCGTAAGGACTCAATAAACATTTGTTGACTTATGAAGTGAATGAGACAGCTCCCACAGAGGGGAGCATCTTGCCCAAGGTCACTGAGCAAGTCCATTGCAGTTCCGGGAAGAGAACTCAGGTCCCCTAACTCTGCAGCCAACCCCCTTTCCAATGCTATTCTGCCAAAAGACGATATATGCTCAGACTTGTCAGGGGATATATATTCATTTGATTTCTCACTTCCCTAACCTAATGATGAAGGCAGGGCAGGGGTTATGATTTGGGTTTCCTGGAAGCTGGGTAAGTGAAGTGACCTCCTGGGAGTCCTGCAAGGGGTTGATGATAAAGCTGGACTGATTCCCAGATGCCAACACTTTGAGCCTCAGTTTCCTTCCAAAGCAGGTGTCCATTCTGGTACTCATGGCCCCTTCCATGGCCCCAGGAGTGAATTCCCTCTTGCCTAATTCTGAACCTTGAACGCTCATTCCATAGAAAATCTCCCAGGGGCCAAGTTATCCCTTGTGAATTCTCTTGTCAGAAGAAAGGAGACCCTTCCTCTGGAAGACCTGAGTTAGTCTGGCCTCTGATACTTGCTAGCTGTGTGCCTCTGGGAAAGTCTGCCCCAGTTCCCTGAGTATAGTATGAGGATATCTGTAATACATAATAGGAGGATAATGATGACTCTGCCTCCAGGGTTTGTGTGGGGATAAAGTGAGATGTATTTGTAAAGGGCTTTGTAAAGCACACTAGCTGTGTGACCCTGGACAAGTCATCTCACCCTGTTTGCCTCAGTTTCTTCACCTGTAAAATGAGTGGGAGAAGGAAATGGCAAACCACTCCAGGATTTCTGCCAATAAAACCCCAAATGGGAACATGAAGAGTCAGCCACAACCAAACCAAGCTATGAACAATGAAGACTGTCAAGGTTAAGTCATGTAATAAATATTACTAATCCCCCTCCTCTCCTCCCAGCTGGAATGTGCCTTCCATGCCTCTTCCCTGACCTCTTCTCTGGTCCTTAGCTGGTACTTTCAAAGATTAAATAGGAAAAGGAAAAGCTCCTTCTCCATTCCTCAAATTTCTTTCAACATCTTCAGCTCAAGATAGACATGAGTCTCCAGACGTTTAGATGTCTCCGGGTACCCCTTAAAGTTGAGGGAGATGAGGAATTCCCAGAGGATGATGGGCTGGAAGACGTTAGAGACTATCGAGGACAATCCCACCATTGCACAGGGGCATGACCTGAGGTCCAAATTGGGGAAAGGACTATCTCAAGGTCACACAGGTAATTAAAGAGCAAAAACTAACGTCTAACTCCACATTCTATGTGTTTGTGTTTTGTTTTAACTAGAGCTAGTATGGGGTGCACTCTGAGAAAGATGAGAGGACCCATCTGACTGGTCAAAGTCAGTTTTGTGTGGATCATTCAATCCAATTCATGAGATGCCACCAAGAGTTCTAGCAAGGGCACAGGTAGTTGAGGTCATGGACAAGTAGGAGGGCTCATAACTGAGCTCGCCACCATTGACTTAGCCTATAACCCATCCATTCATTATGTCTACCACGTTGTATCTTCCCCCAGAGCCTCTACAGGGGATCCACCCCAAGTTCTCTAGATGTTTGGGCATTGTGTAGCCACCAACAGGGCCTTATTCATGGGCCACAGGACCTCTGCATCCTTTCTTCGTCTCTGAGGCTATCTATTAATGCATTCTTAATTAAGAGGAGGAGGGTGGCTTGCACGTTAATAAAGGCTCAATGAATATTTGTTGAATGAAAAAATGAATTTGATCTAATTCAAGATGCATTTATTAAGTGCCTACTGTGTGTGTAGGCTCTGGATACTGGAGAGGCCCAAAACAAAACAGAGCAGTTGATGCCCTTAAAAGGCTGTCATTTTATTGGCTCAAATCCTGTAAACAGACAGCAAGGACTAGCAGCAGAGAGCTCCAAGGTCAGGGAGAGTTCCTTGCTTTCTGACTTCCTAAGATGATTCCCTGGAAGCCAAAGGATGGAGGCTAGCCCCCAAGCCAAGGGTCATCCTTGCTTCTCTTTCTATTGGTGGAATCCTCACAGATCTAGGGAAACAGTCCACTTGGGATTTGCAGTGAAGTGAGAAATATGCAGGTGTTTGCTAGAGAAGAATTTGGAGTCTGAGTCAGTAAGCTGTGATGGGTATGGGGAGAGGGGGAAGAAGAGGGGAAAGATGCAAGGCATAGAGGCTTTGTGGGAGGAGATGGGCTGCTATAGGCATAAGAGGATAAGTGTGAAGGAGTCTATTCGGACTAGAAGGAAGGTCAAAAGTGAAAAACCTGAGGTGAGACACAAATATCCATATGGAATTATAAAAGAGGCTGATTCTTGATCAATATAAGGAAAGATATCCTAGTTATCTGAACTGTTCCAAAATGGTTTTCCCTTTAAGGAGAGGTCGTGACCATTTGTTGATGTGTTCCAACAGGGATTCTCAGCCAGGTACATTCTGTAGCCTCATGAGTCCCTAGACTCCATCTAGCCCACCAGAAGCACTTAGAAGTCACCTGCCAGGGCACCTGGGATGCTGGGACTGGAAGGAAGCCCAGAGACTCTCTTTGCCTCTTTGTCTCCTCATTTCTCACCTTCTTCCCTACCTGCCCTTGATGCAACAGGCTGAGAGTCAAGAGACTAGGACATCAGTCCCAGCCAAACCATCATCTTGCTGTGTTACCTCAGAGACATCACTTCCACTCTGAATCTGAACTTCTCAATCTGCCAAATGAAAGGTTTGTATTGGGGAAATCAGAGACTGCTTCTCATACTAAAACATACCTGGTGGATATCTCTTAAAACCCCTTGTTTCTTTTGTAACTAACACAGTAGGCGCTTAATTAATGCTCATGGATTAACAACAGCCCTTTACTTACAGGATCTCATTTGACCCTCTAATTAATCCTGAGAGATAAATGTATTGCTGTCTCCATTTTACAGGTGGGGCAGAAGATAGCAGGCTGGTCTTGGAGTCAGGTAGATGTGAATTTAATTCCAGACTCAGATGCTAACTAGTTGTGTGACCCCAGGCAAGTCACTTAACCTCTAGTGGCCTCAATTTCTTCATTTGTAAAATAGACAACAATGGAACCTACCTCCCAGGGTTGTTGTGGGAATCAAGTGAGATAGTAATTAGAAAATAATTATATAATATATAAAATATATATTATATATAATATATATATAAAATAATTAGAAAATAATTATTAATTATATAATTAAATAACTACATAATAATTATAAAAAGCCTGGCACCTAGTAGGTGCTATATACACATTATCTATAATTATTACAGAAAAGAAAATTGACACAGAGAAAATAATGACTTGCCCAGGGTCACACAGCTATTAAGTGTCTGAGGCAGAATTTGAACCAGCGTCATCTGAGCCCATCACTCTGTTTGCCACACCACCTAGACCAATTCTGGCATTTTATAACTAGTTCAGGGGGTCTCACTGTGCATGAGCAGGGGGGCCAGGAATGGGGCCAATGTCAATGCCGTCCCAGCTCTGACCTCCTGGCTGCTGCTCTCCACTCATCCCCCCCACCTTTCCCCAAATTGAAAATTGTTTCCCCACCTCCCCAGAACACTGCATCTTGCTCAATCCTCTCTCCTGTCACATGGGCGATAGCCTGGCTACAATTGGATTCCCAAAATAGCCTCTTTCCCTGGACCCGCTCAAGCTATTACAGAATTGCAGGCGGGCAGGAGAGGGGTCATTCCATTATCCAGGAACCAGATAGCTCAGTATTACAGCCAGCAAGCCCTCTGACTCACTGCTCACTGGAAATAGGCCTTTTTTTATTAAAGAGCATTAACCAATGTTTCTGCACGGTATTTGACAAGACTAAAGGTAACATTGCATTTACACCCCTGGATTGCTGACTTGGGGCTCCCCTAAAGACAACACTAATACAGCTGGGCTTTGGAAATGACCCTAGTTTCCAGCTCATCTTCAAGGCTATTTTCTTCAGAGGACCATCCCCTGCCCAGGGCATTCACACATACTTTTGAATTTTAGGTGGCAGCTAAGGAGGCCAAAGGCATAAAGAAAAGCCCCCCACTTACACCCAGATCGCAATAGCAGAACTCAGTGATAGTAAATGACAAAAAGAAAGTGGTTGTCCATTGACTGGGGAATCGGAAAATCATAGATTGAAAACTGGAAAGGACTTTAGAGATCATCATATCTAGCCCTCTCATTTTACAGAGGAGGAAACTGAGGCTGCTAGAAGTGAAATATCTATCCAGGGTCACACAGCTAGTAAATGCAAAAGATGAGATTGACACCCAAATCTTTCTGAAGACATGAGGAATCTTAAGAAAATATGCAAAACTAAGACTAGATAAAATAAACAAACGCAAGAGAGCAATCAGACAACACAGAATTAGGGTTATAAATGCCCAGCTTGGTCTTAAAGGGGAGAGGAGAAAAGCTGCTCCCTCCTGTCATGGGAAAAGTGGGGGACTGTGGGTGTCAAGTGGGGCATTTTCACATGTGTGGTTAGTTTTGCTGAATTTTTATGTTTGTATAATTTGTGTTTATTTTCTACACTCTTTGGTACAAGGGAAGCCTTGCTTGACAGGAAAAGGGTAGGCAGGAGATGCAATTGGAAATAATATATTACAAGGAAAAAAGAGCATTATGGGAAAACAAAAAGTAAATGCATTTAAGTTTTTGAAATATTCACATCAAAGTAGCATCATGGAACAGGAAATAGGGAACCTAGAACAGAGATGCTCAAATGCTACCTTCTATAGAAATCCCTCTCTAATCTAGCTGCAATTATCCTCACCCCCGCCCCATCCAAATTACCTGGATTTAATTTCTGTCTGCTTATATATGTACATGTTGTAGCTCTCTTGACAGAACATAAGCTACTTGAGGTCAGGGACAATTTTGTCTTTGTGTCCCTAGTGCCTAGTACATAGTAGTAGGTCCTCAGTAAAAGTTGTTCTATCAAATGACAGAAAGTTCTAGCTTTAACAGTTATTTATGAGCTCATTCAACAAGTATTTATTATGGGCAAAGTGCAAAGACAAAAACAAAACTGTTGCTACTGCTGCTGCCCCCAGAGGGCTTATATTCTAGAGGAAGCCTATGGTTTATATTCTAAGGCCCCATCTCTCCTTGACATCCCCTGTTCCAAGGCCCCTCCCAGCCCTGACATCCCCTGTTCTAAGGCCCCTCCCACCCCTGATGTCCCCTGTTCTAAGGCATTATATTATCATGACTTCCTATTCTCTAAGATCCCTTCCATCTCCAAGGTTCTATGCCTGAAAGTCTTCAGCTCCATTATTTTGTGAATCTATAATTCCATAATGTCTCCTTTCAATACCAGCGATGACCCCTGGGATCAGCCTCCACCTCCTCCTGGATCTCTTGGTTTTCTGAAGTCCCAGAGGCCTTCATCTAGAGCACCTTACATGGCGGTGCTTTGCCCCATACCCACTTACCATTTTGGTGTCCACCCTAGAGCTCGCAGCACCTCCCTTTCTCTCACAGACTCTCACAGTCAGTGTCTGCTATCTCTTCATCCCAGATCCCTCCTACTATACTGGAGAGACCAATTCTCACTTATAACACTATGCGTTCCCTCCTCCCCCATAGAACCTGCTCCTCTTTTACTACCAATGGGGAAAGGTGTTATACCTTAAGAGCAAATTATTGAAGACAGAATGATTGGCCATTGCTCTATGAACTGGACCTGCTAAGGTCTGTGATCTTTAGCTGGAACAGGATTTGAAGTCTTGGGAGGGAGGAGGGGGATCCATGGGAGCAGAAAGAAGCCACATTCTTGTTAATTCTGTGGCTCAATGAAAGGCTAGATATACCCACCCCAATGTTGTTCTTTTATCATTTCAGTCACATCTGACTCTGTGTGGCTCCATTTGGGGTTTTCTTGGCAAAGATACTGGAGTGATTTGATACTTCCTTCTCCAGCTCAGGGAAACTTTAGCAAATAGAGTGAAGTGACTTGACCAGGGTCACACAGCTAGTAAGTGTCTGAGGCTGGATTTGAATTCAGGTCTTCTTGACTCCAAGACAAGCGCTCTCTCCACCTAATTGCCCTAATCATCTATATAATAGGATGCTTTAAAATGGATCATTGGCTAGTCTGACTGAAATTCAGTATATACACAAAGTGAGGGCTTGGAGAGGCTGCCTTTATTTCCTTGCCATCCACGGACACTAAGAATGAACCCATCCTGAGGCCTCATAGAACCTTACCTTGAGACCCAGTCTGTTCTCTCAGTAAGAATACCGGGTTTGGAATCAGGAGACCCAGCTGAATTCCAGGCCTTCTACTTAACTGAGTAACTGTGATTCTCAACCTGTGGCAGCCTCCTCTAGCTGAGTCAGAGGGAGAGAGTTGGGATAAGAAGAGAAGGTGGCTAAGGTCCCCTCAGGGTTTGTGTTCCAATGTGTCAGGGGCTCTCGGAGAGAGGAGGTGGTGAGCCTGGCGAGGGGCATGAGGATAAGAGGTTGAAAGCTTTGGTTTGGTTCTCATTTAGAACAGTCAGTGTCAAATGACAAAGAGGTAGAAAGAAGGTTAGAGCTGGAAGGAAATATGGAATATGGACTCTGAAAGTTAGGATGGACTTAAGAAGGGAGAATATCAGAGAAAGGAGTGACCTAGAACAGGAGATGTCCAGACTGAGAGGAGTCTTAGAACACGGAGTGTCAGAGGTTAAAGGGCCCTTAGAACAGGAGATGTCAGAGCTTAGAATGTGGTGCATATTTTCATTCAATGTAAGGAACATGCACTCTCAATAGAAATGGAAAAATGAAGAGGCCTCTCACATTCCCATTCTTCTGTGCACCTAGGTCCTAGTGGTCTTGGCTTTCCAGAATGGAGCAGCCCTCCCTCCTGTGAGTAGATGCAGCAGCAGGAGATGTTGGGCAGAATGTCCCACTCCCTTCTCCCCACCCCCAGGGGGCTGCCTGATTGGCCCGAATTCTCTCCTTGGTCTGATCTCTGTGCCAGCTTCCTTCTCCCCAGCCTGGGCCCCCTACCTCTGCATGCTTCTCACCTCTTTAAGAGTGAAAATGTATATACTAAAGATTGCCACTTAATTGATTGATTAATAACAGAAAACCTAATTGAATCCTCCCAGCTTGTGTGTAAGATGCCTTAATGGTACAGCCTGGGGAATCACCGCACAGCGGGGAAGTTTGAACTGCTTGGAAACCACTCACACTTGGAATGGAAAAGTCAATCTCATTATACAAGAGGTTGTTTTCCTCGTTCCTCGGGAAGCCCAGAGACAAGAGCCTGAGCTGCTCCTCCTCCTCCTCCTCTGTGAGCCTCAGCCCAGTCTGTTGGTGTCTGTGCAAGATGCAAATAGCAACCCTCATCTCTCCTCCATCAACCTTCATCTTTCCCTCCCTCCTTCCTCCCTCCCTCCCTCCCTCCCTCTCTCTCTCTCTCTCTCTCTCTCTCTCTCTCTCTCCTTTCCCACCTTTCTCTCCATTCCCCCCTCCCTTTCCATCTCTCCTTTTTTTTTCCTGTCCAGGATTTGTTCCCACTGTTGCATATCTGAGCAGCTCAGTAAATATTCATGAGGCTGCCTTTGGAGGAGGAAACTGTGAAAAGCACAGACAATCTGCCCTCCAAGGTGACATGAGATTTGGCACCAGTGGGCACCGAGAGGCAAAGGGGGCGGAGAGAGCCGGGGGCAGCCTTCAGAAAAGGCTCTGGATACCTCGCAGCCAACTCTCCTCAGCCTTGTCTTGAGAACTACCACTTCTCAATCTGAATAATAATAAACTATTAAATAGTTTAATAAATAATGATGATTTTAAAATAACAATGACTAATAGTAAGCAACAATATTCACCAATGTTGTCATCCTCCTCAGTAGGGATTGATGCGTTCCTTTTATTTCCAAGAATTCCAAGAATTGAGCCTGGAATACAATAAGCATTTAATAAATGCTCATTGGTTGCCAAAGAGTTTTCAAAATATAAAGATGTAGTAGAGGAGACCAAAGTTATATGGGAACAGAATGAGGTGCATGTCATCTCTCTGGTCTGTTCTGCCAGTGGAGTTCTGTCAGGGATTCTTTGAAAAAGCCTATAGGGGATGAGCTGGCATCCCAACATGTTTGTTCAACTACAAAAAAGGTTATTTTGTCCAGAAAGAAATGGAAAGGAGGGAGGAATGGAGAGAGAGAAGAGACAAAGACAACAAAGAGAAGAAGAGAGAGAAGAGAGAAAAGATAAAGAAAGGACAGAGAGAGAGAAAGAAAAGATAGAAAAAGGAGAGAGAAGATAAAGAGAAAGAAAGGAGAGAGAACAGAGACATACAGAGAGAGAGAGAGAGAGAGAGAGAGAGAGAGAGAGAGAGAGAAAACAGTGGTCCAAAGAACAATGAATATAGTTACAATGCCATGATATTGAATTGTCCCAAGACCATTTCTATCTGAACCCCACAGTAAAAGAGAGAGAATTCATTGATAACAGTAGCCTTCTAGAAAGACATAATCAAATGGCCAGAATGGTCCCATACAAGCTCACTATCCTTCATAATGTAACAAGTGACAAGGGAGGAAGGAAACAAGTATTTCTTAAGTCCTTTCTACATTCCCAGAACTGTGCTAAACATCACACAAATATTATCTTATTTGGTCCTCCCAAGACCCTGAGAGGTAGGTGTTATTATTTTCTCCATTTTACCATTGAGGAAACTGAGGCAGGCAGCACTGAAATGACTTGCCCAGGCTCAAACATTTAGTAAGTGTTGGAGACTAGATTGGAACACATATCTTCTGGACTTCAGGTCTAGCCCTCTATCCACTCATATATTATGAGCATATTATATACATATTATATGCATATTATATGCTCATATAATAAATCCAAATCTCAAAGTATCCTTGAGAATTCAACCAATAAACTACATTGAAACCCGAGCACCATCACCTGTTGCCCACAACCACCCAGAAATTACCTTGACTCCAAAATTTAGCATTTTAAGTAGGTAGCACCATACCACATCCTCCTCAATTCCAAATACATGGAATGGAAAGCTCTTAAAATATATTGACCTAAGAAAGAAATCACACCTATGTGAGGACAGAATGAAATTCATGTTATGGCTGTCCTCTTGTCTGCTTTGAGAGTTGTCCTGAATATCTTTTCAATAAGTCCACAAAGGACTTATCCATAAGGATGAACAGATACCCCAATACATATCATCAGTTACAAAAAGGAATAATTTTATCCACCTGTGCAAATCTGGCAAACATTAAACCAAGACATCAATTTGCCCCAGGACCACTATTTGTATCTGAACTCTATCAAACAAGAGGAGAAAAATGATAATGTTATCACTAAATAAATAACAATGTAATTATATATAAATTAAATATATCTGACTTTTCCAGTCTAGATATAGATTGGAAAGGTAGGAGGGAGGACTTTATATTTTATTATACTTATGTATTTATTTATATTTATTAATATGCTTATATTTTATATTTAATCCTGAAAGTGATAGGGAGTTATTAGGATTTGTTGAATAGGGAAACATCTGCCTTTTAGGAAGTGGAATACTTTTGTGTGATGACAAGGGCTTGACCATATCTGTGTGTGACTAAACTGGACCAGAAGTGTGTATGATGGAAAATGAATAAACTGAGGAACTGAGTTGTTGGTGTGCTTCTGTTAAAAAGTTGAATTTCTTCCTTTGAGAATGTATTGTTCATCTGCTTTGACCTTGTATATACTTGGGCCATCTCCTTGTTCCTATGTATGTGAATCAATTCTCAATATATATTGGATATCAGCTCTTTTACAGGTAAAATTTCTACAAAGATTTTTTCCCAGTTAACTCCCTTCCTTCTCATTTTAGCTGCATTGATTTCATATTTGCAAATTCTTTGTTTTTGATTTTATGTAATCAAAACAGTTCACTTTATCTTCTTTGATTCTCTCTATCCCTCCATTGTTTGGTCAAGAACTCTTCTCATATACAGAGTCATAAAAGGTATCTCCTTTCCCTCTTCTCTAATTTATTTGTGATATATATGATCTTTCATACCTAGGTCATGTATCCATTTGGAGCTGATTGTGGTATATGGTGTGAGATGCCCAGTACTTATTTGACCATACCATTTCTTCTATACTTAAGATTATTCCAAGAACTTGGAAATGGAAGGGTACTTAAGAGATGTGGAGTTGAGCTCTTTGATTTTTACAGATGTTGAAACTGAAGACCAGGGAGGTTGTGACTCAACCAAGCTCATCCAGATAATGACAGATAAGATTTACCCCAGAGCATCTGACATCAAGCTGAGCACTCTTCCAAGCTGTTGACTCTTTAATCCCTACAAATACCAGTGTTTTACCCATCAATCAATCAATGTATCAGCAAACATTTCTCTTAATGGTTTGCAAAACACTTGTCCCACTGCCTGGAGTTTTGTTTTTAAGTTTCATTTCCCTCTTTTTATCCTGAATGTTTATTGTAGTTATTGTTCAGTCATGTCTGACTCTCAGCGACACCATTTGGAGTTTTCTTGGCAGAGACACTGGAGTGATTTGCCATTTCCTTTTCTGACTCATTTTCCAGATGAGGAAACTAAGACAAGCAGGGGGAAGTGACTTGCCCAAGTGCACAGAAAGTGTCTGAGATCAAATTTGAACCCAAGTCTTCCTGACTCTTGGTCCAGCATTCATTTTAGCATCCATCCCGATCACCAAAAAGGGTAAGTATTTCCATATACAATATGAACCTCTGTATCTTCTTCTAAGCGGAAGTCCTACAAATTCATTATCATTTTGAAAGCTGTCCTACTTGTCCATATGTCCTACATGCCTTATTTCTCTGCAGTCTTTAGGTGTCTCAATAATCTTCTTTTCTTATTTTTCTCTTATTTCATTGTGTAATCTTAGCTAGACCCTCTCTTTTCCCAACTCCCCACCCCAGAATAAAAATTGAATGAAAGACAAAAAACTAAGACCATTGCATAAAATCAGACTAGTGAAGCAAACTGAATAGACACTGTCTGAAGAAACATCTGCTTCTACACTTTGAGTTCAGCTAATCCCTTTCAGTGGGTAGCATGTTTCATGACTGTTCCCCATCTCCACGTGCACTGGGAGAAGGAACTCCCACTAAGAAATCTCCCTCCACCAAAGCAGATCAACTCTTGCCCCATAACTCACAAACTTAGAGAACTGCCTGGGCTACAAGATGTAAAATGATTTTCCCAGCATCTCACAATGAGGATGCAGCAAAAATAGGATGGAATTTGGATCTTCCCAACTCTGAGGTCAATCCTCTAACCATTACAGCACAGTTGCTCACCTAGCATGCAGTAGGTGCTAAATAAATGCTTACTTGATTGATTGACTCAAGGCCATGCCTGATGTGTTGATACTGACCTTGTCATTCAATTTCTCTAGGTCCCCCTTTCCAAGCAGCAGGAACTTGTATTTGGGTCACAAAAGTCCTTGGGGACATTTGAGCCAATAGGATAATGACCATCAAAGTCGTCAAACAATGGATGAAGAATTCCTTCCCCTATCTGACCATCTCAGTTATATGTCAGTTTCTTCTTCTGTAAGTTGGCCATGTGATCCAGTGGAGTTGTTATGACTCCTCCCAACTCTGACATCCGATGTCCTAGAGCCCCTCTCAGCTCTGACATTCCATGTTTCAAGACCTCTCCCAACTCTGACAGTCTTTATTCTGAGGACCTTCCCCATTCTAATATCCTATATTCTAGAGTCGCTCCCAACCCTGTCATTGCCTGTTCTAAGGCCCCTCCCAGACTTGATATTCTATAATAATAATAAATAATAACTCATCTCTTTCTTCACATGCAAAGCCCTCTTCACACATTATCCAACAATGCCTCTATATGTGGTCTGGGCTAATGTATCTCTTTTCAGATGAGCAAATGAAGGTTCAGAAAACCTCCATGTCTCACCAAGGGTCATCAAGTGTCATGGTCACTTTTGAACTGAAGTGAATTGAATGTCAATTGCTGGATCTAAAAACAGATGCCCTTGGTTTGAATCCCAGCCGCATTGCTTGTTAGATGTATGACCTTGGACAATTCATTTAGTCCCTCTGGGCCTCAGTTTCCACATCTGGAAAATGATGGAGTTGTATTGGATTGTTCTAAACCTTTCTTGCCAGCTGTAAATCAGTAATCTGACTATCCCCTTTTTGTGGCTGGGTCCAGCACTCTAACCATTCTGCAACACTACCTGTCTCCTGACCCACTTTACCTGGACCTGTTTCCTCATCCTGTGATGCCTCCTTTTAGCAAAGTGGACCCCTCAGCCTCTTGCCTGGCAGTGAAGGAAGCAGCCTGCCAGCTTTAATTGGCTAATAGCAACAGCGTGATGGAGTCTCCGAGGGGAGATCACGGTGCTCATGTTCTGGTAACCAGGTGTGCAAGCAAGAACTCTAGGTTCAATTAGAGCCCGAGAGGGGCTGATTTGTAAATGGACCTCTTCGGGGCTGCCTACAAAGGCTGATGACTGTCATTTGCTAAGGCCTGCCAGGCCTAATAATTACCTGAGGGTGGTGAAGCTTTCACCTACTGGGGAAGTTGAGCTTCGGTAAGAAGGCAATTGGATTTGCTTTCTCATTACTATTAATACTATTTTAATTTTATGAAAATGAGATGGTTTTTAGAAAATCCACTTTAACCATAGTGGAAACATTTGAAAAGGAAATTAGAGGTTTTCCTTGTTTCCAGACTCCTTGATACCAGTGTCCTAATATACTGCTCTCTCTAGTGTTTGCAGCTTTCATTGGCTCCCAGCTGCCTTATTAAAAAAAATTTACATCATGCATTGAAGACTATATGAAATCCTTTCCAGCCTTATTCCAACACCCTGTTCTGTCATCCAGCCAAACTTAACCAGTCAACACTTACCAATTCTATTCATTCTATGACAAACATCTATGAGGTGACTGCTATGTGCTAAGCTCTGACAGTAGAATTCAGTCACTAGTACACAGAGATGAAGACAAAGCAGCCTCTGCCTTCAGGGAGTTTTTAGTCAAATGGAGAAAGCAAGGAAAATATGAAGATAATGTATATGCTTTGTAGTTATTTCCACCATTTTGCCAACCACCTTGATAACTGAAATGTAGCCTGTCCTTCCTCTCTCTCCAACTCTCCATTTCTGGGATCTTTGTAAGGTTGAACCATGATCCAATGAACTCTACCATTGTTCCTGAATGGGGCATTTCAATCTACTAACCTTTGACCCCACCACCATCTCATGACCGTCCAGACCAAAGTGAAATACTCTCAGTGGCCTCCTTGCCACACAGATAATGGTTCCCCCATTAGAAAGTCAACAAGGACTGGCTTTGCTTTTAAATCCAGGATTTGGCACAATGTAAATATTAAGAAATGTTTCTTTTTTTATTTATTCATTCATACATGTGGGGATGAATATACAGGGGCTGGACTTGTGATTTCACTGATAATTCCAAATCTTCTCTGAAAGTTATCATTTTAAAAGATGCCTAGAACACTGAGATAGGAAGAGACTTACTTGCTCAGACTCACCCAACCTGTACATGCCACAGGAAGGACATGAATCCAGCTCTCTATGTCCAATACCAAACTGCTTCTTACAAACAAATGCATGGTTTTGAGTATACATACAGATGCTGCTGTTTGGTTATTTCAGTCATGTCCAACTCTTCATAACCCCATTTGCGGTTTTCTTGGCAGAGATCCTGGAGTGTTTTGCCATTTCCTTCTCTAGCCCATTTTACAAATGAGGAAACTGAAGCAAACAGGGCAACCCAGGGTCCCACAGCTAGTAAGTGTCTGAGACTGGATTTGAACTCAAGAAGATGAGTCTTCCTGATTTTGGACCCAGTAATCTATCCATTGCACCACCTAAGAGCTAAAAGAGATAGAGACATGTGGACATGCATAGATATCAATATCTCACGATATCTAGGATAAAGAGTAGGAACTAGTTTGGTTATTTCTTTGGTATATGAAATTCCAAATGAGGCAACTTTTGCTACCAAAAAAAAATAAGAATCGTTGCTTCAACTTTTAGTTTTAGAAATTTTCCCTGGGCACTAAGAAGTTGTGACTTATGCTATATGCACAGACATATACCTATTTTATACATATGTATAATAAACTGTATACATGTATGTATATTGGAGGCAGCTGGGGGCACCATAGGATGCAAAACACTGGGTCTGTAGTGTAGAAGGCATGAGTTCAAATATGACCTCAGACACTTACTAGCTTTATGATTCTGGGAAAGTCATTTAAACCTGTTTGTCTTAATCCTCTGGAGAAGGAAATGTATACTAGAATACTGTGTGTAAATGGATAGACAGACAGATAGATGAATGGATGGATGGATGAATGGATGGATGGATGGATGGATGGGTGGGTGGATGGACAGATAGATGGAAAGAGAAAGAGGGAGGGATGGTGATTAGATAGATAAGATAGATTTAGATAGGTAGATAAACAGACAGACAGGATAGATAGATAGATAGAGATGGACAAGCAGATGGATGGATGGATGGACAGATAGACAGACAGATATACACATGGGTTGCTAGATGGCTCAGTGGACAGAGTTCTGGGCCTGGAGTCAGAAAGATCTGAGTTCAAATACTATCTCAGATTCTTATTTGCTGTATGACTCTGGGCGAGTCATTTAACCTCTTTGCCTTAATCCACCAGAGAAAGAAAGGGGGAAGCACTCCAGTATCTTTACCAAGAAAATCTCATGAACAGTATGGTCCACAAAGTCATGAAAAGTAAGATATGACTGAACAACAACAAATATACACACATGCTATATATATGTATGTTATTTTCTCCAAATAAAATGTAATTACACAAAATGTAATTTTTCCTTTTTATTTGCAACATCAAGAATAGCTCCTGGACCATAGTAAATGCTTAATAAATATTTGTTGAATCAATAAATGAGGGGTCCCTGAGGAAGATCCTTAGTACCTTAGAACCACCCCCTCCACTCCCAAGCTGGAAAACTGTCAGGAGGACCTGGACAAGAATTCTACAGGAAAAGTAGGCATGGATGGGTTGCAATATGCATCATGACATGAAATACACACCAGGAAACTCACTGACTGATTTATCAAGAGTTCTTTACCTGGGATCCTTGAACTAAGAAAAAAATACAACTAATTTCCTTTGTACTCCTATGTATTTTACTTGTTGCCCTGAACATCTCTAGGCTACCCCTAGCTACTGAAGGTATCCATGACACAAGCAAAGGTGAAGAACCCCTGTATAAGAGAATCAGTGTGTTGGGGAAACTTGTGTGAATGGGGGTAAAATGAAATGAATCTGCAGAGGGGACATTTATCATTCATGTTGGGTTTTACAACTGGCAGTGACCTTACTGGACCAACTACTACCTGCTCCCTGAGAGCAGAGATGGTATTTTCTCTATCCCAGGTCCAAGAAGAGCACCCTTCACTTGTTAAGTGTTCATGTGCTGGATCTCAGCCTTTCACTTTTTCTCTGAAGTGATAGCAGAAGGTGATGACACAGTGGACTTAATCATGGGATTGGACTCAGAAAACCTGGGTTCAAATCCATACTCTTCTCCTCACTCCCCCACATGACCTTGGGCAAGTCACTCTCAGGGAGATAGTTTTCCTGTTCTGTAAAATGAGGGAATCAGACTAACAAATGAGCAAAATCCTTTCTGCCTCTAAGTCTATGATCTTATCATCAAAGCTGTTGTCAAGTATTTGAAAAAGGGATTCAGTTTGTTCTACTTTATCCCAGAGGACAGTGCTAGAAGCGATAGGTAGATGTTGTCAAGGTGTAGATTTTGGATTGATGAAAGAAAATTCTCTTTCCTTTGAAAACCATCCAAAAAGGAAAGGGATGCCCCCAGAGCAGAGCCATGACTAGGGATTCTGGTGTCCAGGAGAAGCAGCAGTAAAAGGCCTTTAAAATCACCTTTCAAACAAACAAACGAAAACAAATTTAGTTTAGAAAAGGAGAGAGGAAGATCATGTGGAAAGAATTCAGTTATTAGGAACTAGGGTCTTAGTGAGAGATACATCCTTCCAGGCTACCCTCTCAGGAAGGGGACCACAGGACTCTCTAAATAACTCAAGGTCACTATTAAGAGAGGAAATGTGGAATATTGAATATCAGACCTGAAAGGGGATCTTAGAACAGGGAATGTCAGAGCTGGGAGGGACCTTAGGACAGGGGATATCAGGGCTGGGAGAGAGATTTCAAACCATCTAGGTCTCAGTACCATTATAGATTACAACAATGAGTCTGGGGCAGGTTAATCCACCTGCCCAGCATCCACCAGGCAGTCCGGGGCAGAGCCAGGGACTGCCTGCCTGGCATACAATTGCCTCTCCCTCAGCTATCTCTGATACATGCCCTTCAGTGGCAAGGTGGCCACAGCTCGAAGACAGGACGATTAGACCCTTCTCATCACGGTCCCTCTGGTGTCAGAGAGGCTGGAAGGGTGTTTTTGTTCCCGTCCAGCATCGTTTTCAGAAATGCCGGGACGCTGACAGCTGTGAGCGGGCGCGCCGATCAATAGAAGGGCCTGGAGGGGCCTCAGGTTGGTGTCAAACGTGGGACTCTTAGCATGGAGGCGCTCAGGAGACTTCCGCGGTCCTGCGCTGTCACGCTGGTGAAGATGCGGCAGAGCAGACACACAAGCCAAAGTCATCGTCTCCAGTCTCAAAGTCCTTTAGACGCTTCTCGAGGAAAAATCAGAGATTGGGAAAAGACAGAGCAAGCCACCAAACGTTCACAAATGCCTCATTGCCAAGTCTTGCCTCCTTCCACCTCCCCAGCATCTCACAGCTCAGCCCACGAGCATTTACTATGCACCTACTATGGACCAGGGACTGTGCCAAGCGATGGGCCCTAGAGAAAGACCAAAGATAGCCCCTGGCCCTGCACGAGTGCCTTCCCTCTAGGGCGGGCACTAAATTCCCCTCCCTGGGATTATTGCAGTCTCCTCCAATTTGATCTCGCCATTCCAATCGCACAGCTGCCATACTGGTTTTCCTAAAGCATGTGTGGGATGTAGTCCTTTCCCTGCCCCAGAATCTTCAGGGGCTCTCTGCTGTGAAGCATAGATTCTTCTAGCTGGAAATTAAAGCCTTTCACATCACAGATTCTCTTTCATTTTCTGTGAGTTATCTTGTGAGACTACTCTATACACACTATGAATCCCAGTCAAGATGATCCATTTCTTGTTCTTAACGTAGGACATTCCATCTTTCATCTTCATGCTTTCAAAAGCTGTCTTCTATGTCCAGAATTCACTCTCTGTACCTCCAACCGTTTAAAATCCCTACTTTCCTTCCAAAGAGAAAGAGAGAATGGGAAGGAAGGAAGGAGGATCGTGGAAAGGAAGAAGGGAGGGAGAGAGTGGAGAAGGGAGGAAAAGGAAAGAGGGAGGGAAGGAATGAGTAATGTTCACTGGCTTTCTAAATTCACCCCAGATGCCAGATTTCCAACTTATGAGTATGGCCACTCTTCACCAGTCCCACCATAGCTGGTTCTACAGAGTTTGAACAAGGCTGTAGCTATCTTCCAAAGGGAAGAGGTGTTTGTAGGATCACAGATGTCAAGTGGGAAAGGACCTCAGAAATTGTCTTCTCTTATTTTACAGAAAAGGAAACTGAGGGCCCAGAAAGGTCACAGGATCCTAGATTTTGAGCTGGAAAGGGCTTTTGAGATTATCTAGACTTAACTATTCTCATTTGACAGAGGAAGACACTGAAAATAAGTCACTTGCTGGTGTTAGAGCAGGCAACTCAGGCCAATACATGCTTATTCACTTAATCTCTGAATCAGCCCTCAGCATGTGGCTTCTGTCACTGAGTTTTTTAGGGAGGGCGGAGAGGACTTTGGGCATATCCCCATAAGAAATGTGTGAGGAAAAAAATTGCAGTTATTCCTTCCCTCCAGAGTTTCCATCCCAGAGGACCCCAAGGACCTTCCAGATATGTTCTCATTTTTATAGTCCATGGGATGTGTGACCTATTCCAATGGCCCAATCTTACAAGAACAAACTCTTTTAAAATTATTTTTCAAGTGATTGATTTGCATACAAAACAGAAAGACTTTGACCCACTCCCTACCCACCCACCGAACCCCAACCCCCAAGAAATGGAAACATATTGAGGGCAGAATTTTTCTTTTGTTTTATTGTGTTTTATATTTTTGAGAATAATAGTGACTAACCTTTATATCAAGGCTTGACTCTTTTTTTTTGTTTGTTTGTTTGGTTTTTATATGTAAAATAAAGGGATTGGACCATATGATCTCTAGTGCCCTTCTACACTTGAATGGATGAGTCGGTGGCCTGAGTGTGTATTTGTCTTTGGATACTTACTAGTTGGGTTACCTGAGGCACATTCCTTCCCCTCTGTGGACCTCAGTTTCCCTCCTGGGCATGAAGAGGTTGGGGAAGGGAATGAGCATTTCTTAAATACCTACTATTCGCCAAACACTGTGCTAAGTACTTCCCAGATATTATCTCATTCCATCCTCACAAAAATCTTAAGAAGTAGGTGTGTTCAGGGCAGGTAGAGCCATGGAGAGCACTAGGTCTGGAGTCAGGAAGACCTGAGTTCAAATCCGTCCTCAGACACTTCCTAGCTGTGTGACCTTCAGCATGCTGGTTAACTCTATCTGTCTCAGTGTTCTCATCTGTAAAATGGAAATAATATAACACCTACATCCTAGCCTCTTAATGAAGGTGAAATGAGGTATTTGTGAAGTGTACAAAAAGCTGTATAAACGCTAGCTGGCATTTACTCTTATTAAATCACTTCTCTCTGCTCTTGAAGTTCCTCCTATACAAAAGGAGGGGACTGGGCTGGATGATACTTAAGGTTTCTCTCCTTCCCAACTCCTCTGCTCTTCTCAGGCCCCTCCCAGATCTAGCACTGAGCTAGGTTAGAAAGTTCCTATGAACATCTGGAAAGAGAAAGGCCAACCTGTGGTATTCCTTCAAAATCCAGGCAGTTTTCTCCAGGAATCTGGGGATTCCAAGGAGGGAGGTATCTCCTTACCCTAGAGAAGAAGGTCTATCATGCCTTCTGTGAGAGAGAGACTGAAGAGAACTTCACTATTGTACAAAGGAGAAGCACAGAATGTCTGACTAAAAGAAACCTTTAGAACCCACCCCTTCCCACTCTCCCCAACTCCCACTTGACAAAGGAGGAACAGAAAGGAAGTTGAATGTCATCCCCCAGGAGACCCAGCTGGGCAGAGATGGAAGAAGGATGGCTTCCCTCTCCCAGCCTGATCCCTTCCACATTGAATTGCATTGCCACTCAGAGGGGTCCAGGGGAAGTTCAGAGTCCAGTTCACAGAATCTCAGGGAGTTGGTACCCAGGAATCCTCGGGAAGGGTCAAGCCAGCCTTCTCTTTCGGAAAGGAGGAAATCCTGGGCCAGAGAGGGGAAAAAATCCCAATTCTGGCAAGCCCCGGAGATAGCTCCTAGTCCTCAGCTCTTTCCATTCATCCAGGGTCGATGGGGATGAAGCCTGGTACAAAGGACAGAGTACTGGATTTGGAGTCATGGGACTTGAGTTCAAATTCTGTCTTTGGTATTTACTGCCTGTGTGGTCTTGGGCAGGTAACTGAACTCTACTCATCTGTAACCTCAACAGTAAAATGAGTTGGTTGGACTAAGTAACTTCTGAGATCCCTTTCCATTCCAGGCTTATAATCTAATGATTGTATAACTTCCAAGGGAGATGGAAGGCAGAAAGAGTGCAGGATTTGGGGCTGGAGGATCTAGGTTAAAATTCTGTATCTTTCATTTACTACTTTGGTGACCTTGGGCAAGTCATTTTTCCTCTCTGAGCCTCAACTTCCCCATCTGTAAAATGAAAGAATTAGACTATATGGCTTCTAAATTCCCTTTCAGCTCTAGATCTATGATTCTCTTATCTTATGGCTACATATGGGGACCTGGCCCAAGCACTCGTCAGGGGCTGATGGAGAAAGAACCTAAATTAGGTCAGACTGAGGGCCTCCAGGGTCCCCTCCTGCTATGAGATTCTATGGCTCTCTGATCCAGTCATTTAAAACATTAGGATTTAAACTGGGATGGGGGGAAAGACATGGAAAGGATATTTAAAAAATGCCAAGTCTGCAGGCACCCACCACTGGTCTGTCTCTTTAAGGCTCTGCCTTTAGAGAAAGGAATGGAGGAGCCAGCCAGCCGCCAGGGAGAAGGGTCCTCGGTCTTGTCTGCATTCCTCTCCTTCCCTGGCCCCCATAAACATGCGGCACACAGTACTTCCAGACACTTTTTAATAGAATCGCTTAAAACAATTAATTACCAGAGTTTTCATTCAAGCTGCAATGGCAAAGATACGCAGGCAATAAAAGACATTTATTCCTTGGTTTCTGGAGGCCTGTTTGTTATTAACATGTAAATTAAATCATCACAGATGTTCCATTTTTAATCTGGGGATGAGAAGCACGGGGCCAACCCCAGCCCAAACTGCTTTATTTCATTACGCGCACATTCATTAGAAACCAGCAGTATTACGGGATATCATTTTTCTTTGATGCATTTTTTTTCCACCAATTATCGGGATAATTTGTTCATTTTACTCTCTATTTGTTTTCCCTCCTGCTCGTCTGTGTCAGGAGCTGCATGCCTACACTGGTGGGGGCTCCCGCTGCTTCCCCTAGCTCCTGTGGACTGCTGTAGAAAACCTGACCTCTGAACCACCCACTTCCCTGCAACTGCCAAGCTTAAGCCAGTAAGAGAAGCCTTGGCCTTTCCCATATCTGGGCCAAGATGGCCACCTCCTCAACTGGGGCCAGGCATTAAGAGAGAGTGGGAGATGGTAGAGGTGGGGTGGTCCTTTCTGAACTTCAATTTTCTCTTCTGTTCTGATAAGAGGCGTAGCACTTTCAGGTCTTTTCCAGATCTGATAGTCTATAGTTTTTAAAGTTGCCTTGCAACTTTCATATTCAATGTTTTATTTTATAAAGTCCTTGCAGCCCTCATGTGTGTTCTGTGTTTGAAAGTCCCTTCGTGCCTTATCGTTCCATGTTCAGAAGTCCCTTCTACATAGAGTGCTTCATTTTGGAGAGGCAGAGATCCCTTCCACCTTGAACTTTCCAGTGTCCATTTTTTTTAAGCATGGTAAGAATCTAACTTTCTGCTGTAAGGCATATTGACAGCCCTGACATCCCTAGTTCTAAGGCCCCTCCCAGCCCTAACATTCCCTGTTCTAAGAGCCCTCCCAGCTCTGACATCCCCTTCTATTCTTCTGTTCTAAGCCCAAATGCTTTTGGAAGCTATCCATCCAGTCGCAATGTCACCATCAGGAATGAACAGTCTTTGAGTTCTATACTGGTAGACAAAAGGCAATGGAAGAAAGGGGAACATGACAGGAGGACCCCTAATTTATTCCACTCTCCCACTTAAGATCTTGAGTTGGTTCTGTGTGTCCCATGCCAGGGAGAGTAGTCTTCCTGGGGACCAGGCCAGCCAGAAGAAGTGAGAGGGAGGCATTCTAGCTTGTAAAGTTGGCTTGGCTACCATGGTACTGTTGTGAGGTCAGACATCCTTCTTTGGGACATTCCTGGATCTGAGAGTCATCCCCTCTCCTTGAGAAGAAACCAAGCCTTTGAATACGGACACCTCCATAAGACTAAAGGAAGGTGGGAGGGCTCAGATTCAGTTAACTGAAAATAGTTACATTTAATTAAGGATTTTTTTCTTTTTCTTTTAGATATATTCCACCTATACTATCCACTCCCATCCCACCTCCTCCAAAACTGAATTCTCCCTTGTAACAAAGAAACCACACTTAAGCAAACTCAACATCTAGAGGGCACCTATGTGGCACCACAATGAATATTGCGCTAGACCTGGAATCATAAAGACTCGAGTTCAAATCTGGCCTTAGACAATGACTAGCTGTGTGATCCTGGGCAAGTCATGTCACCCTGCTTACCTCAGTATCCTCATCTGCAAAATGAGCTGGGGAAGGAAATGGCAAACCACTCCTCTATCTCTACCGAGAAAACTCCAAATGAGTTCAGGAAGAGTCAGACAAGACTGAAACAACTGAGCAATCACAGTTAAAGTTCTCATACCTGATGTTTCCAACACTTTCTACCCATAGAACAGGTACTTTGCACATAATAAATGCTTTTTAATTCATTCATTCCCATCACCATTATCACCCAACCCCCTCCTGGCTGGGAGGGAGTACTAAACACTTCTGACTCCCCAGCTGTGCTCAGGGACAGAACTGTGCTGACTGATAGAGAGATAAAGTTCAGACAGGCCCCATCCCTGACCTTGGGGAGCTCTAGGATGAGGGGTGAGAGACCCTTAAGCAGATCATCTACAACAGTGTACTAAAAGAGCATATACTGAGATGAGAGAGACTATCTATCATGAAAAATACTTGAGGGTGAGTCATGGGAAGCCTTGCTCTCTGATAAATCATCATCATAGATGAGCCAAAGGGCAGTGTAGATGGGGCCCGTGGCAGACACAAATGGGCTGGGGCCAATATTCAAGTCAGACAATTTAGAACCTGAGAGGAACTTAGCGGTCATTCAGTCCAATTGCTTCCTTTTACAGATGAGGAAACTGTTAGTCAGTCAACAAACATTTATTAGGTGCTTTCTGTGTTTCTGAGCAGGCCTTAGGAATATACAGGAAGACAATCCCTGCCTGCCATTCCAATGCGGTAAGATTGAGGCCTTTGTCAAAGTTTGGGCTGGTTCTGTGTATCCCATCCCAGGGACAACAGCCCAATTCTAATGGGGTAGGACGTTGCAAGGCCAAGCTTTGAATATCAGACTTCAGATCCTAGGGCACACATTCCACCACATCACATGGCCTCTTGCCAGACTGATTTGTGAATAAGGAGGGTGCAGCCACATAGGACAAGAAGGTTGCTGTTGATTGTACTTAGTTCTCCAAGAGGACCATGACATCAAGGAGGTGATGCCATGATGTGCCAGTGAATTGGATTTAAGTGAGTCAGGGCTATGCAGTCACTAGCCTCACTTTCTCCTCTGGAGCCATCTGGGTCCAGTGGTCAAACATAGATCAGGACAACCAGAGATGGCCCTCAGGACCAGAAGAGGTCATTTCAAGAGGAAAAGGGGCAACACGTAAACAGGCCTTGTGCTATTTACCCCAACGTCCATCGATCCAATATTAAAACAACCAGAGGAAGCCTCTATCTTGTCATTTGGATTCTCTATGGGGAAATTTATGGAAAGACACCAAAAAGCACTAAAGAAAGTGAAAAGTCTTGAGAATTCTGCAACCTTTGCCAGGAGATGGAGAAACTTTGCAGATGAGGTAAAGTCATTTCAGAAACATTTATTGAGCACCTACTGTATACAAGATTCCTTCTAGGTATTGCTATGGATTAAAAAGATGCCAAGATGTAAGAGAAGCATTTGAGATACTGTGAGTGGATGGAGGTCCTGCTTGAAATCAAGGAGGCTTGGGTTCAAGAGCTCATTCATTCATTCAATAAACATTTATTAAGTGTCTACTATGTGCAGGCACTGTGCTAAATGTTAGAGATAATAAAAAGAGGCAAAGGGCAGTCTTTATCCTCAAGGAGCTTATAATCTAATGGGGAAACAAACATGTGGACAAATATGTACAAAACCAGATATACACAAGAGAAACAGGAAATAACTAGCAGAGGGAAAGCACTGGATTTGAGAAGGCAGAGTTCTAGTAGAGGCTTAAAGGAAGCCAAGAGGAGGGAGAGCCTTCCATGCATGGGCATAGTCAGAAAATGCTTGGAGGTGAGAAAGGGAGTGTCTTGTTCGTGGAAAAGGAAGGAGGCCTGGATCCAAGCATTGTCTCTAGCTGTGTGGTTCTGGACAAGTAACACTTCCCTTGGGGAGACGGTGTGTGGGGATGGAAGGAATGCTGGATTTGGAGTTGGAAGTGATGGGTTCAAATCTTGGTTCTGTCACTTAATATTGGTGTGACCTTGGGCAAGTCATTCACTTTCTCCTTGTCTTCAGTTCTTTCTCAGAAAAATGAAACAGATGAGTTCAATGCCCTCTAAGGTCCCTTTTGCCTTTAAGGTTCTATCAAAAGTCAGAGACTCTCTGAGCCCCAGGCAAATTTCAAAGACTATAAATGACCCAGGGGTTGGCCAGCTTTGCTGATAGAAGGAGACTGAGACAGCCCCCCACAAATGATGTTTAAACAAAGCACTTGGGGAGCTGTGAACAAATCCATTTCGGCACAGCAATCACTTACCAAGCAACAACAGTTGAGGGCCAGACGCTAGGCTCAAGGGAAACTTGGATCTCATAGATTTAAAATGATCTGAACTACAGTCTATCCAGCCTGACTATCATGGGGGACACATCTTCCTGGAAGTTATGTCAAGGTAACAAGCATTTATTAAGCATGGTGATGAGGATACACATCCAAGCAAAATTTTAAAGACATTCTTTGACCTCAAGAAACTTGCTGTTCAGTCATGTCTGACTCTTCAAGACCCCATTGGGGGTTTTCTTGGCAAAGACACTGGAGTGGAGACACCATTTCCTTCTCCAGTGCCATGTTGCATATGAGGAAACTAAGACCAACAGGGTTAAGTGACTTGCTCAGGGTCACACAGGTAGTAAGTGTCTGAGGCCAGATTTGAACACAGAAAGATGAGTCTTACTGGCTCTAGGCCTGGTGCTCTATCCATTGAGATACCCAGATGACATATTAGGAGGAAGACAATACACAAAAGGGAAATGACAAAGGGGTAGGGGACCACTCTTTCGTGAGCATGATGTCAAAATCCAAAAGCAGAGAGGGGAGGAGAATGAAGGTTAACCAGACTGAATCCCTCTCTGGAGTTCCTGGAGGAACTCATAGACAGAAGAAGAGAGTGGATTTGAGGAAGTGATGGTTCAGGATGAGGAGGCCCCAGGCATGGAGAAACATTCCTGGGTAAGACAGTAGTTGAGGCCACAAAGTCAGAAGCATAGCCAAGAAGAGAATGGAGGCTGTTGCTTACACAGCTGGTAAACATCACTAGGAAGAATTCAAACCCAGGTCCTTTGACTCCAAAATCAGAACTTTCTCCCCTAGACTACCAGAGACTCCTCCCAACTTGCTGAAGGCCATCTTTCCCTTCTCTCCCCATACTACATGGCCTGCCCTCTCTTCCTGGATATAAAACCAAATGCTGTCTAGTGCCTGCCCTCAAGGACTTACATTCTTCCAGAAACATAGTCATTGTTGTTCACTCTCAAAGAGGACCATGACATCAGGGAGGTGATGCTGCGACATGCAAGTGAACTGGATTTAAGTGAGGCAGGGGTGTGCAGAGTCACCAGCCTCATTTTCTCTTCCAGAGCCACCCGGGTCCAGTGGCCAGATACCTGTCAGAATGACTGGATATGGCCCAAGATACAGCATTTCAGAAGAAACTTTCTGACTAAAACAGGTCTAATAATTTAATCCTAAAATAACATACCCTCACCCTGAAGAAAAAGTATAGATAGACTAGGGATCGGGACCCTGAGTCCTTGAGGTCATGTGACCTTCTAGGTCCTCGGGTGCAGTCTTTTGACTGAACCCAAGTTTTACAAAACAAATCCTTTTATTAAGGTGATTTATGAAGTTTGCATTGAGTCAAAGAGCTACACTTGAGGACTTAGAGGGCCACATGTGTCCTCAAGGCCATAGGTTCCCCATCCTTGGTATAGATAGGACTTCTCTCACAGCAGATAAAACTCAGCCGGGCTGAGTCAAAAGGAGTGAATGGCACACAAGGGCCTTCCCCAACCCCTAGGCTAGGGCCCAATCCCCAAAGTCCTTTCCTTTTGCTGGCCAGCCCTATTCAGAGAAATGTGTGATTTATAAGTGTACCTTTAATCTACACACATGCACCCATGTATGCATGTGTGTGTGTGTGTGTGCTGAAGCATGCATTTCTTTGTGTCCTCCCTGAACCAACTCTATCTTCTCCCTGAGAGTCCACCCTTCTCCCATGGTGAGAGATTTGGATTAGCCACAACCCAAGAAGCAGGAGACAAGGTGTGGCCCAAAGAGGAGACTGAGAGAAAGGACAAAGGTGAACGTAGCCACAAGGTCATTAGGGTTCAAGGCTTAGAGGCAAAGATGCCATCGCTCCAAGGATTTCATACACTCTCACAAGAGGCAGGGCTAGGGATAGAGGAGCAAGGGTCAGGTCTATAGCCAGAGACACTGGGTTCGAGTCCCAGCTCTGGCACAAGCTGTGTACAGTGCTATCTATGTAGGGTAACCCAGGATCCTAGATTTCAAGTTGGAAGAGACCTTGAAGACCATTTTGTCTAATTGCTTTATTTCACAGAGGAGGAAACTGAGGCTCAGGGAGGAGAGTCAGTATTGAAACCCACTTTTTTTGACTCCAAATCCTCCACTGAACTTTGGTGCCTGCATATCAAAAACTAGGGAGATTCAACATTACACTTCTTATCTAAATGGTTTGCAAGTCCTAGGCTCATACCAAAGCTAGAGGATCTCAGAGGCCATGGAGCTCAACCCTCTCATTTTACGATAGAGGAAATTGAGGCAGTGGATTATGCAAGATCATGCATCAAAATCAGGATTTGAACTCAGGACCTCTGACTTCAGAGCTAAGCAGTGTTCTTTCCAAAGGTCTCCCAGTGCATCCTGGGTCATCTCTAGTCATTCTGATAAGTATCTGGTCACTGGATTCAGATGACTCTGGAGGAGAAGTGAGGTGACCTTAACAGCCCTCCCACAATCAAAACAAAGTCAAGTGCAAGTCATGTCATTATTTCTCTGATAGCATGGTCTTCTTTGGCAACTAAGGACGAATCAACCTCTTAGTGGGGAGGGTTCGTTGCTTACAGAAATAGCTCAAAGAAGTGAGTTAGTATTATTCCACTTATTAATATATTCTATAAGCATTTATTAGACTCTTATTCCATGAGACAGTTACGTCTCCCCACCCCACCATCACTCCCATCAGTGCCTCTGTGTGATGAGTGGAGAAGCAAGCAGTGTGGTATGATGATTAGAGCCTTGACCTTGGCCTCATGGAGAACTGGTTTCAGATCCCAGTGGAACACTGGGCCAAGCATTTAATTTCTCCAAGCTTCAGTTTCCACATTTATAAAATGGGAATGATAAACCTTCCTCATGGTGTTGTTGTGAACTTTCCAGTGCTATACAAAATGTCGGTTTTCATTTTCTTCTCATTCTCATCTTATACTCAACATAGCTCATCAAGAAATGGTTCAAGCCTGAGTCATGATCCTACTGGTTTTTTTAAATAACAAATATTCCACAAACCATTTCATAAATGGGTAAAATGTTTCCATTTTGGAATTGAGTAATTATATTGGGCTATCAACTCATCTTCTTAGGGTCATAAGATTTATAGGATTATCATGTCTGGGAACCCAAAGGGAGTTTAGAAGCAATCAAGTCTAATCCCAACCCCCATTTTACAGATAAGAAAATTGAGACCCAAAGAGGCTAATTACTTGCCTGTAGCTCACAGGAGGTAAGTGGTCAAGGTGGGGTTTAAAGCCAGATCCTCTAGTTCAAACCCAGTTCTGTTTTCAATGTACAGCCCTGGTTTTGCTCCCAGACCAAAAGCCATGGTAGGCCCAACAGAACTAGTGATTGTCCGCTGATCATCTGAAAACCAGCTTAACTAAGTTGAGGAAGAGTCATCATTGGGAAACTGGAAGGGGCACTAAGTGCTGACTTTTCAGTTTTCAGCTCAGTTATTAGGCTATAAACTGATATATGTGTCTCAGCTGAAGAAATCAGAAGCCCTTCTGTTTGTAGTATTAGTTCTGGGGGCGGTGATGGCTTCACAGGAGAGCTATACTCTGACACTCCATTACATTCTACCTCTCTGTCTTTCTAGATAGACCTATCCAAGGTGTGCTTCCCCAAAACAAAAGCAAACATGAAAACAATGCCCTGGGCACTATATGTTAGGGAAGTAGAACGAACTTTGGCTTGGGAGACAGAGCACTGGGTTCAAATCCAGATGCTAACTACCCATTTAGACTTGGGAGAGTCTCTTATAGTCTTCAAGTCTCAGTTTTCATATCTACCGAATGAAGGGATTGGGATAGATGGTCCCTTCTAGATTAGATCTAATATCCCATGATCCTATCTATGTGACTGGGGAACCTTCTTAAGGTCACTGAGTTTTGATTTCCTCATTGTTCAGATGAGTGAACAAGACAGCAACACATCTGAGGTCACTTCCAGGTCTAGACCTAGGATGCTCCAAATCTATGGAGGCCAGTGAGGTGGTGCAGTGGGTAGAAATCTAGGGCTGGAGTTAGGAATACTTGGCTTCAAATCTGGCCTAAGATACTTCCTAGCTATGTGATACTGGGCAAGTCACTTAATCCTTTTGCCTCAGTTTCCTCATCTATAAAATGAGCCAAATGTGGAGCCAAGATGGCAGAGTAGAAAGATGGACCTGTTGTAGGTCCCCCCTCCATAGCCCATAAAATACCTGTAAAAAATGACTCTAAACAAATTCTAGAGCAGCAGAAGCCACAAAACAACAGAGTGAAAAAGATTTCAAGCCCAAGATAGTCTGGAAGGCTGACAGGAAAGGTCTATTGCACTGGGCCCAGAATGGAGTACAGCTTGGCCTTGGCTGTCCTGCAAGTCACAGACAGGACTGGAGTGGGCTTCAGGGTACAGAATCTCAGAGAGCAGCTGTGGTTCCCAGATTTCTCAACCTACAAATGCCAAAGACAGCTTCAAGGGCCAGTGAGAAAGCTCTCTCACCTGGGTGAGAAGGAAACAGGGTCCAGCCCTAGCCCTGGCCCCAAGGCAGCACCAGTGTCCACTTTTGGAGCTCTGGGCCTAAAGACCCTAGAGGAATCAAATGGCCAATCTGGGTCTCAGTCCTGAGTGGTAGTCCTGAGGTGAGGAGGAGCACTGGCATGGAGGAGTTAGTGGAGGCTCTGGAGAGGGAATCCTACTGGCAGATCCTGGGCAGAACAGAGTGCTTGTGGTTGCTCCCAGATCAGAGAGAAGGCCAGAAGAGGAGTAAACTCCTCTCCATAGATTGTGACACCTTGGAGGAACTGAGAACTTAGAGGTTCCTAGAGTATACCCTCCACTTGATAAAAGACTCAAAAATCAAGTAACTGACTGGAAAAATGCCCCAAAAAAGGGAAAAATAAGACCATAAAAGGCTACTTTTTTGATTAAAAGGTATTTTCTTCCACATTTTTGGATGAGGAAGAACAATGCATACCATCAGAGGAAGATGCCAAAGTCAAGGCTTCATTCAAAACCTCCAAAAAGAATATTCAGTGGTCTCAGGCCATGGAAGAGGTCAAAAGGATTTTGAAATTCAAATAAGAGAGGTAAAGGAAAAATTGGGAAGAGAAATGAGAGTGATGCAAGAAGATCATGAAAAGGGAGTCAATAGCTTGCTGAAGGAGACCCCAAAAAATGCTGTACAAAATAACACCTTTAAAAATAGACTAACCTAAATGCCAAAAGAGGTCCAAAAAGCCAACAAGGAGAAGACCACTTTAAAAAGCAGAATTAGCCAAATGTAAAAAGAGGTTCAAAAGCTCACCGAAGAAAATAGTTCTTTAAAAATTAGAATGGAGCAGATGGAAACTAATGACTTTATGAGAAACCAAGAAATTACAAAACAAGACAAAAGGAATGAAAAAGTAGAAGAAAATGTGAAATATCTCATTGGAAAAATAATTGACCTGGAAAATAGATCCAGGAGAAATAATTTTAAAATTATTGGTCTATCTGAAAACCATGATAAAAAAAGAGCCTAGATAAAATCTTCCAAGAAATTATCAAGGAAAACTGCCTTGATATTCTAGAACCAGAGGGTAAAAGAGAAATGGAAAGAATCCATTCATCATCTCCTGAAAAAATCCCCAAAGTAAAACTCCTAGGAATATTGTGGCCAAATTCCAGTATTCCAAGGTCAAGGAGAAAATAGTACAAGCAGCCAGAAAGAAACAATTCAAGTATTGTGGAAATACAATCAGGATAACACAATATTTAGCAGCTTCTACACTGAGGTATTGAAGGGCTTAGAATATGATATTTCAGAGGTCAAAGGAGATAGGATTAAAACCCAGGATCACCTACCCAGCCAGAAGAACTGAGTATAATACTTCAGGGGGGAAAATGAAATTTCAATGAAATAGAGGACTTCCAAGAATTTTTATTGAAAAGGTCAGAGCTGAATAGAAAATCTGACTTTCAAATATAAGAATCAAGAGAAATATGACAAGGTAAATAGGAAAGAGAAGCTTTAAGGAACTCATTAAAGTTGAACTGCTTACATTCTTACATGGAAAGATGTTATTTGTAACTCATGAGACCTTTTTCAGTATTAAGGTAGAGGAAATATATATATATGTAAGTGTATATGGGTATGTATGCACATATGTGTTGGTATGTATATGTACATGTGTAAATGTGTGTGTATATATGTATATATGTGTGCATTATATGTTATATATAATATATACATTGTGTGTGTGTGTGTGTGTGTGTGTATACACACACACACATACATAGAGGGCACAGGGTGAGCTGAATATGAAGGAAAAATACCTAAAAAAATAGAATTTACTGTTGAATGGAATGTACTAGAGGTAAGAGAAAGGGAGAGGTAAAATGTAGCAAATCATCTCACATAAAAGAGGGAAGAAAGAGCTTCTACAATGGAGGGGAACAGCGGGGAGATGAAAGGAACTAATTGAGCCTTACACTTATGGGATTTGGCTCAAGGAGGGAATAACACACACTCAACTGGATATGGGAATCTATTTTACACTGCAGGAAGGCAAAGGGGAAGGGGATAGGAGAGGGAAGATAATAGAAGGGACAGCAAATTGGGGAAAAGGATAATCAGAAGCAAACACTATTGTAGGAGGACAGGTCAAGGGAGAGAATGGAATAAATGAAGGGCAGGATAGGAAAGAAGGAAATGTGATTAGTCTTTTACAACATAACTATTATGGAAGTGCTTTGCATTGTTACACATGTATGACCTCTATTGAATTGTTTGTTTTCTCAATGAGGGTAGCTGAGGAGGGAGGGAGAGAGTGTGGAACTCAAAGATTTAAGAATGAGTGTTAAAAATTGTTTTAACATGTAACTGGAAATTAAGCTATCCAGGCAATGGAGTATAGAAATCTATTCTGCCCTACAGGAAAATAGAGGGTAAGGGGGTTGGAAGAAGGGTGGGTAGTAGAAGGGAGGACAAATTGGAGGAAGGGGTGGATGGTTGCATGCTGTCGTGGAGAGTGGGGTGGGGAGAGATGGGGGGGAAATTTTTGAATTCAATATCTTGTGAAGTGAATGTTAAGAACTGAAAAATAAATAAGTTATATATCAGAAAAAAAAGAAAATGAGCCAGAGAAGAAAATGGCAAACCACTCCAATATCTCTGCCAAGAAAATCCCAAATGAGGTCACAAAAAGTCGGACAAAACTGAAAAAACTGAATAACGTTTTAAAAAAATTAATACACTTGAGTTCTGAAAAGGACTTCAAAGGCCAGCTGGGCCCATTGGTACCTGCATAGGGTTCGCTCTACAATCGTGTCAGACAATGGATCATCCAGCCTTTGCCTGAAGATCCCAAAGAGGGATTCTCTTTCTATGAACTCCATTCCACCTTTCTTACATCCAAATTCAATCAAGGAGAAACACTGATGGTAGAGAATGGAATGGGTCTGCCCAACTCAGATTAGCAAGAGACTGGGGGAAATTTTATGGCCTGGTCAGTTGGAGGCATTTCTGTATCTGTAGAGAATATATTTCTATCTCTATCCACATGGAACAAAGACACTGATGAATATATGCTTAATCTTACATAAAAGAGACAAAGTTGATCACCCAGTCAGTCCAGGATTTTAAAAAATCTCTGGCTTCAGCAGTATGAAGGTATTCTCCACAGGTTTATATCCTACCCCCTTATCCTCCTCAGGTCTTCAGTCCCAGAGACAAACAAACACTAGCAAGACTTGCTTGGTGGTCATTCCCATAGGGATTCATCCCTTACATTTAACTAGACTGGTCTCCAGGGGTATATCAGACATTTAAGCCCATTGTCCAGTCCATGTTAAAAACTTCTCTAGTTTGGTAGGCTCTGATAGAGCTTACCCATGTTGGGCAGAACCTTTAGACAGGGAGGGTCTCCTTCACACCATGTGGAAACATCTAAGTGAGACTTTAGTGAGTCCTTGGGACCATAGATCTCCAGCTAGAAGAGGCCTCATAGGTCACCTAGACTAATCTCATTTTAAAACTGATGCATCTGAGGCCAATAGAGGGGTAATGAGTTGTGACACACAGGGGTTTGAAGCCAGGGCTCTGACCCCAGAGCCCAGGCTCTCTTCCCCCCTCACTTGTGACCTCCTATCAAAATAATCCATCATCACATCACAGACTGAATGGGAAGGCATCTAAGCTGGTGCAACAGCAAGGGTTGTGAAGATTGTTCTCCCCCACTGCTTCCTCTTCCATCACATCAGGGATGGAGTAATGGAGGCTCACTGCTGTCTCTCCCGGATGACTGTTTCTTGATCCTATCCAGGTATCCCTTCTACATCATGATTTTCCCCATTGCAATATCAATATAGCAGCTCGGTATAAGAAATTAAATGGGCATTTGCGGGGGGGGGGGGTGGAATTTTATGAAAGCCACAGAGGATGCGCAAAGGCCTTCAGATAGTACAGAAAAAGTTTAGAAACTTAGAAATGCATAAAATCTGTTTACTATTGTTTAATGTCAACATATTTTATCTTTTAATACTATAATAATTCAGAATTTTTCTCTGGTATAAAGGGAGGGACAAAAGTTTTTACATATTTTCTAGACTGCAGGAGTACTGTGACCCTAACTACTTCAATGTGGAAAGGATAACTGTACAATGATGCAATCATAAGGTTCATGCCTGCGCTAGAGAAGGGAACCAGCTTCCTTGAGATCACACAGTTTGTAATTAAAAGAGCCAAAATTTGAAACTAAGCCAGTGGATTATAGATTTAAAATTGGAAGAGACCTTAGAGGCATCTAATCCAATGTCTTTACTATACAGGGCAACTAGGTGGTGCCATAGTGCACAGAGCACCAGTCCTGGAGTCAGAGAGACTCATCTTTCTGAGTTCAAATCCATCTTCAGACACCAGCTCTGTGATCCTGGGCAAGTCACTTAACTTGTTTGCCTCAGTTTCCTCATCTGTAAAATGAACTGGAAAAGGACATGGTGAACCATTCTACTATCTTTTCCAAGAAAACCCTAAGTAGGGTCATAGAGTCAGATATGACTGAAATGACTCAACAACGTACTCTACAAAGGAAGAAACTTAGGCCCGTCCTTTCATGTTTACCTAGGGCCAGAAAGAAACACAATTCGAAACTAGGTCCCCTAAGGCCAAATTCAGAGGTAACTAGGTGTTACAGTGGCTAGAGGACAGAACCTGGAGTTCATATCCATCTCAAGTCTCTTCCTAGCTGTATGACCCTGGGCAAGTCACTTGATCCATCTGCCTCAGTTTCCTCATCTATAAAATGGAAATAATAGTGCCTACTTTCCAGGGTTACTGTGAAGAAACAATTTTTTACAAGGTGCTTTATAAACCTTAAAATGCTATATAAATGCTGTTGTTCAGTCATTTTCTCTTCATGACTCTATTTGGGGTTTACTTGGCAGAGATACTGGAGTGGTTTGCCATTTCCTCCTCCAGCTCAATTTACAGAAGAGGATATTGAGGCAGACAAGGTTAAGTGACTTACCCAGACACAGTTGGTGTCTGAGGCTGCATTTGAACTCAGGAAGATGAGTCGTCCTGACTATAGGCCCTGTGTTCTATCCAATGCAACTTCTTCAATAAGCCATCCTGTTCTCTTGACTCTTGGACCAGAATTTTTCCCAATGAGTAATGCTAACTCCCTAGCAATTCAGCAGTGCCAATCATGACTTCTATCTGCATGGCATACTCCCATGCATTCTGCCCATTTTCTAGGTGAATCTCAGAGAGGCCTCTCAGGGAGCCAGGTGGTGGCAGTGCCAAGCAGGGAACTTGTGCCTTTTCTCCTCCTGACCTTGCAGGCCTGAGCTTGCCCACAATGTGCCAGATGGGTCTCTGGGTCATCTGGCCCTCCACATGCCCAGGAGAGAGGGCCCAGACAGATTTGTGGGGGGGGAAGCTCCCTGCCCCCTGTACTGCTCTAACGGAAACTGCGCAGGTGGGGAAATGGAGAAGTAAGGAACCAGCCGGGCCATGCTGACTGCTGAGAACGTAGAGGAAATGGATGTGTGGGGCTTATTTATAGCTGATGGCAGGAGGACAATTCTTCCAAACTAAAAATTACTTCTAAACCAGAATATAAATTTCCATTGACAGCACAGAGCTGGAGAGTTAGACCAGAAGGAAAACAGCAAGCTCTGGTCTGGGTTGGGGAGAAGTGGGGGGAGCACAGGGGGAGTTATTTCTGGTCTTGGGGGGGGATTGTCTGTTTTATTTATTTATGCCTGATAAAAGATGGAAGCCAATTCAGATGCCAAGGCCAGTGCTACACTGGGTCTGCAATTTCCTTCCAGGAATTCTAGTGGCCAATTCACCCCGAATGGCATGTAAATAAGCCCAGGCTCATGCCAAGGGGGCAGGAGGGGAGAAAACCAAGGGGTCAAGGGAATGACACTCTGGCCACTCAGAGCCTAGGTCCAGTGAGCCCCAAAAGACCCATATGGGGGCTCTTGAGTCCCTCTCTGCTCTTTGGGGGCCTCAGTCTCCTCCTCTGTACAGTGAAGAATATGGATGCAACATTAACCTACATTGGACACTTCAGGTTCTGTTCAGCCCTCACATTTTATGTTCTAAGATTCATTTCAGTTCAAATTTTTATAGTTTTGATTATATTGTCTCTTCTAACTCAGGCATTCCATGACCTGTGTTCTAAGGCCTGGTCCTGCTTCAATGGTTTGTGTTCTAAACTCTAAGGTCTGGTTCTAACCTTCTAAAATCCAGATTTTGACATCCAATGTTCTAAGAACCTTTCTAGAACTAACAAACCAAGTGAGCTGTAATATTCTGTATTAGCTGGTCCCTAAAATTCCAAAAAACTAGATCATCAAAGAGTCTTTCCATTTCTAAGTCTGGATGTTTCAAAAACTCTAATCTTCTGTATTCTCAACATTCTATTGACTATGTTCTAAGGTTCCTTTATCTGTAAAATCTTGTATTATACATACTATAGTCCTTTCCAATTCTATTATCCTATGTAGAAGACCCCTCCCAGCTCTGACATCCTCTGCTCTCAGGCCCCTCCCAGCCCTGACCTTCCCCATTCTAAGTCTCAGTCCTTGGCCAAATCTAGTTGTTTGTACTTCCACAATATTTCTTGTGTGCATCACCTTGTCTCCACTCACAGTGTCACTTCCCTGGTCCAGATTCTCATCCCTTATCACATGACATAGCCTCCACCTCCTGTCTATCCCCTTCTAAGCCAGGCTCCACTCAGCTGCCAAAGGAATTTTCTTCCATTTTCAGTCAGATCATGGCCCTCCTCTTCTCTATAACCTTGAGTGAAACCCGCTGACCTTTAGAGTCAAACAGAATCTCTTTTTTTCAATCATTTAAAGCCAGACCTACTCACTCTGGAGCCAGCTCTTTCCCAGTGAAGACAACTGGTTGCTAAATTGTGTATTTACATCTCAGAAATGGGTGATCACTACAAATTTTTTTATTCATATATTATTTTAATTGTTTATACTTAAGAAATCAGTGGGGAAAATGTTAATAAATAATGCAGATTAAACCCAAAAAAATATCTCTTGGACACTTTTTTTTTTCTCCAGAAAGCCAGTTATAAACATTTACTAACTGCCCTCCCCCACCCCAAAGCTTTTCACAGCCTGGTCCCTTCCTGCCTTCCCAGCCTTCTTATACTTCTCTCCTCTCCTTGAAGTCTGTCACCCACCTATACTGCTTCCTCACTGTTTCTCTCATACAGTGAGTCATTTCCCACCTCCACCCCTTTGCATGGGCTATCTTTGGTATGTCAACTCTTCCTCACTTCTACCTCTCAGAAGCCTTGGTTTCATTCAAAATTCTGTCCCTTCACTAGGAGGCATATCCTAGTTTGCCCTTCCCCCTAGGCACCTTTTTCCCTAGGAGCACCTCCCCAACATTACCTCCCAGTGGCTCAGTTTACACTCACCGGTACAATCTTTTGCATGTTTTCTCATCCATTCTTAAGATCACTGAGTGTAGCTACTGTTTTCAACTTCTTTGTATCCCTAGAGCTTAGCATCGGGACTGATACAGAGCAAGTGTTCACCATTGTTGCCAATTGACTCACTGAATGGTTCTCTGGGTTCTAAGGTGTTCCTGACCCTAAATGTTTCTGTTCTGAGGGATCTTGAGATCAGTGGTCCTGACCAGGTCTGACATCCTCTTCCATCTGTAAGAGTTCCCCAGATGAAAACTACTTCCAATCCTTCCTCCTCCCCCTAGGATAGGCTGGAGCTTGGAGCTTGGAGTTGGTGTGCTTGGAACTGCTCCCTCCCTCCTTGAAATTCCCCTCTCCACAGTAACACACATATACACACAAATACACACACACAACCCACACAGATATACACACAGACACACTCACCTCACATAAACACACACAGATATACACACATAGACATATATATACACACCATCACACATATGCACACACCCATACACACATCCAACATAGACATACACACACGTTCTCCACTCACACGTATACAGGTACACACACACACACACACACACACACACACACACACGCTCACATGCAGTCTTTCCTGCTTTGTCTCCCACCTCTAAAGGCCTTGCTGGCAGCTGATGGCCCCAAGACAAGGGTCTCCAGTGTGCCCTGCCAGGGCCTACCTCACTTCCCTAGCTTGGTACCTCCCTCTGGGATCATGGGTAGAATGACCTTGAAAATGAGTAGATGAACAATCCGGCTCCATTTGACAAACACCTGGGAGTGTTTAGAGAGTTTTTGGATGGAATCGGAGAATGCCTGGCTCCCTCCCATCCACCTCCCCCTCATCCTCTTTCTCCTCCTCGTTCCTCTGTTTTTATCCCTGGCAGGTTCACTGACTGGCTCCTTAGGGAGAGGTGGGGGTAGGGGAAGGCAGTGATAGCCCTTCTGGTCTACCAAAATAACATGGGCCGGGGCAGGAGGGACCAACCATTAGGGCAGTTTCCTGGGAAAGGTCATTCATAAGAAGAGAGAAAATAGAAGAGAGAAGGGAAATAAGAAGAGAGAAAAGAGAATAGTAGAGAGAAGGGAAGGTGAAAGCTGGGGGATGGGAGCAGACACGGAAATAAAGGAAGACAGACAGTGAGGGGGCAGTAGAGAAGGAGAAAGAGCAGAATGGCAAGGAGAAAGATGAAGGTAAAAGGAGATAGGGGAGAGAAAGAAAGGAGGGGAGAGGAGAGGGGAGGGGAAAGAAAGCAAGGGAGGTGATGGGAGGGAGAGACGAAGGGAGAACATGTGTGTGAGTGTGTGTGTATATGTGTGTATGTATGTGTGTGCATGTGTGTATCTGTGTGTATGTGAGTGTGTGTATGTGTATATTCATGTATGCGTGTTTGTATGTGTGTCTGTGTGTATATGTGTGTCTGTGTGTATATGTGTATATGTGTGTATGAGTGTGTATGTCAGTGTGTGTGTCTATGTGTCTATGTGTGTTTGTATGTGTGCATGTGTGTGTATGAGTGTGTGTTTGTGTGTATGTGTGTGTATGTGTGTGTATGTGTATATGTGTGTATGTGTGTGTATCACACTTTAGGAAGGGGATAAAAGACAGAGAGATAAGTTGGACAGCTAAAAGAGAATGAGAGAAAGTCAGAAATAATGGGAGAAAGAATGAAAATGGGGGTGGGAAGGGAGATTCAAATGAGGAAAGAAACAGAAAAAGAGAGAGAAGTAGAGGAGGGGGAAAAGAGAAGCAAGGCAACAAACAAATGGAGAGCAAAGAAGATGTAGCAAAAGGAAAAGAAGACGAGGAAGGGATTGATGCAGAGGCAACAGTGCTAGAGGCTTGTTAGAGTTCTCTGCGGGTTTTCTCCTGGCCTAACTATGGGGGGAAAGTACGGGTTAGGTCAGTCACCAACTACCATCTGCCTAGGTCTGACTACTTTGAAATGAGCCAAAATGCCAGTACAGGCTGCTTGGTCACCTAGGCCATCTCCTGTAGCCCTCTGCTCAGCTCTCAGAATAACAAAGGACCTGAGAGGCTGTCTAAGGCTCCCCAGCCATCCCCAAGCTCCTCCACTCCACCTAGTTCTTGACCTCCAAGGGAATTTTCTTACATCCTTTCACTAGATCAAAATTTATTTTCCCGTTTTTCTTCTTTTCCCTACACGTAAATCAGAGGGATTCTTCCTTTCTCCTCTCTCCCTCCCTCCACACACGCACTCACACACACACATACACGCATCTTTTTACACACACACACACACACACATACACAAACACACACACACATGCATCTTTTTTCCTAGTGGTTCTCTGCAGTTGACATTATCCAACCCCATCCTTTACTCAGAAGGGGGAACCCAAGGCCTAGGAAGGCTCAGCCAAGGTCACACAGGTACAATCAGTGGCAAAATGAACCTAGTCCATCTGACTCCTGAGCTAATGGTCTTTCTACTGTACTATCTTGCTTCTTTATGAATAAATCAATCCACAATTAATTAAGTACCTACTATGTGCCAAATATCCCACTATCGATTACAGAAACCATACCCACTCTAATAAAACTTATATTCTAATGGAAGAGAAAACAAGTAAATATGAAGCTAATGCATACATATATATGCATGTATATATGTACATAAAACATGTATGTCCATATGCATGTATTCATGTGTTCGTGTATGCAATATGTTTACGTGCATATACACATGCCTGCACATATGCGTGTATATATACAAAGTAGTTAAATACAAGGTAGTTTGGATGTGGGTAGGCACTAGCAGTTGGGGGGATCATAAAAAGCTTTGAGCAGAAGTTAGAGCTTGAGCTGCATCTTCAAGGAAAAGATTTATTCTTTGAGGCAGAGGAGAGAGAGGAGAACATTCCACACATGTGGGGTGGTCAGTGGAAGCACAAAGAGATGGAAGATAGAGGGTGAAGGCTGAAGATGGAAGATGATGGAGAAGGCCTAGCCTAGATGGTTGAATCCATGAGAAGAAAAAGGAAAGAGTCTTTGGGAACTTTCACAGTTAAGGGGCATAAGAGGGATGATGAGTCAGCAAAAGAGACTGAAGACCAGTGACCAGAAAGGAGGAGAGAGCATCTGGGAGGAAAAGATGATCAGCATTGTCAAATGTCACCTAGATGTCAGCAAGGAGGAAGACTGAGATAGTACCATCAGACCTGTCAATTTGGAGAGCTTTAGTAATATTAGAGACAGTTTCAGTTAAGTGATGAGATCAGAAGCCAGATAATGAAAGGCTGAGGACTGAGGGAGAAGAGAGGAAGGGGAGGCATCAGTATAGCTATCCCCCTCCTCTTCACCCCCTCCCCCAAGGAGTTTGACTAAGAATGGGAAGAAAGATACAGGATAATAGCTGGAGAGATTGGCGGGGTCTGTGAAAGCTGTTTAAGGATGGGCTAAATTGGTGGGATTTGGAGAGAGTGAAGAAGGAACAGTAGAAAGAGAAGGGTTGAAGTTTGGAAAGAGAATTAGGATTGCGTGAAAGAGACAATCTGCTGGATTTACATTCGAGGGGGAAGCCACTTTTTGTCAGAAACCAGGGGAAAAGAAGTGGGAGATCTTCAAGATCTTCAAGGTAAAGAGAATGACCTCAATTTTTTCAGTAAAGGAAGAGGCAAAGACTTCTGAGGGGGTGGGGAAGGCAGAGGGAAGTATGAGAGCCTTGAGGAAGGAAGACAAGGTTTGGAACAAAGTTGGGAATCCATAGCAGAGCACCAAGGGATTGACTACCTTGAAAGCCTCATTGGAGTTGGAAAAATTTTCTTTACCCCCAACTTCTCCTCAAGACTCAGGGACTGCCTCCACACCAAAGCAAAATCAGGTATGTAATAATCGACACAGTGCAGGGTGATGTTTAGAGCACTTGGATCTGGATCAGGATTTGAATACCAGCCCTGTAAAGCCTGACCAGCGCCATCTTGGCCAATCACTCTGGACCTGTCTCTTTTTCTATAAAAATGATGATCTCAAAAATCTCTCCTATCTCTAATTCTGAACCCAAGGAATTGAATTGGGGTCAGCAAGTCCCAGCAAGTCACTGAGGACTTAAGATACTTACTCTTTAGTTTTACAGACTGGACAATTTCCCAGACTGTGTAGAGACAAGATCCTGCGTCTCCTCACCATCCGTACCACCAATACTGCCTTCAATAATAATTTAACATCCCAATTCCACAAATTATTTCAATTCAAAAGTAATTAGTATGATGCCATGATGTGCCAAACATTGGATTAGAGGTTGGTTATGGAGAGACACAAAGGAAGTGATTCCTCAAAGGAGACTCATTCTATTGGAATAGGACATCTGGACTTAATAACCACAGTGGTCATGGGAAGTATGTGATGTAACTGAAGAGGCAGCCCATATACAGGTGAGAAGTACGAATCACAGGAAAGATGGCAGGAGAGGGAAGGGTTACATAGCAAAGTGAAAGGAGACCAGTTCTCGGAGTCTATTCAAATCAAGGAACCTCTATATCTTATACTTTGTTTAACAAAACATCCAAAGAACAGGAAATTTTTACCAAAGGAGATTTAAATAGCTTTGGAAAGGAGTGAGGAAATGGAAAAACAGAGGGGACAGGTCTCGTTGTCAGGAAAGAAGGATATGACTGCCCCACTGGATGATGTTGGGAAAGATGCTTCCTCTCTCTGGCTCTTAATAACCCATCTATGGAATGAAGAAATGAAACTGGATCATTTCTAAGGTCCATTCCAGCTCCATCATTCTGGACTGCAAGGCTCCTTTGCCCTTTGGCATTCTATTTCATATGAGTTTCACCATTTCTAGCAGCCTTTAAGGATCAAATGGGACAAAATATGGAAAGTGTTTGCAAAAACATATAGTGCCATGTAATTGCAAATGATGGTTGTGGTGTTATTGTATTCTAGTTTTATTTTATGTATTATATATAATATATATACATTTATTATTAATATGATACATCATATAATGTAATATAATACAATACAATATAATATAACATAATATAATACTGTAAGTCTTCGCCTAGCTCTTACATTCCCTATTCTGAGATCTCTTCCAGTTTTCACATTCCCTGTTCTAGGGTCCTTCCCAGTTACAGCATCCTGTATTCTGAAGCCTCTTCAGTCTAAATATCCTTTGTCTGAAAGTTCCTTCTCCCTTCCAACTTCGAAAGATTTTGTTCTGCATTCTAAGGTCCCTTCTGCTCTAACATTTTATGAGCAAATGTTCTGAAGACTCCTACAAATCTGACATTCTCTGTGTCCCAGATTATATGTTTTGTAGCTCTAAAATACTGTCTTTTATGTTCTGAGTCCTTGAAACTCATACCTTCTATGGTGGCTCTAATGCCACTTCCAATGCCAGTGTTCTAGGAGCTAAGAAGCCTCCCAGCTCTGACATTCTCTGTTTTGTGCTTCTCACACTTGCCACATCTCCTGGGTAAGTCCATCCACTTTTCTATTCTATTCAAGTCCATAAGCATTTATTAAGGTCCTCCTCGGTCCAAGGCCTGAGCTAGGTCTCTCCTTTCCATATGACTTCTGAGTGACTCAGGACAAGTTGCTTTTTTTTCCTCCTGTGACAGCAGGCAGGATGGGGCCTTTGTCAGTCCTTCTGTCCATCAGTCAGTCCACATGCCAGTTCACTTTGTTTCTGTCTTTCACACAATCCCAGTCCCAAGGAGAAGTCATCCATAAATCAAAGTTCTCTTAAAGTGCACCGGAGAGATGTACATAGCAGTGTCTTCCCTCAGCATGTGCCAATAAAAAATATGCAGCCCCCTTTGGCAACACAAGCAGAAATAAGCAATTTAAGATCCTAAAAGATAAAAGATAATAAAAGTAATTAAGATAATTAACCACCCTGAAGAGAGAAAAATTTACTGCTGTAAATTTTGTGCTTCTTTTTGGTCGGCAATATTGCAGCTGCCACTCTGCTCTCCATTTAATATACATCCCATCAAGACTTGGAGATGGTGTGTGTGTGTGTGTGTGTGTGTGTGTGTGTGTGTGTGAGAGAGAGAGAGAGAGAGAGAGAGAGAGAGAGAGAGAGAGAGAGAAACTTGTGGGAAACTAGGATGAGGGAGACCAGTCTAGTTTATCATCATGAAGATGGTGAACAACACAGTCAGAAAACTTGGGTTCAGAATCTAACCCTGTCCTGTGACCCTCAACCAGTTAATTTTCCTTTCCAAGACTCAGTTTTCTCTTCTTCTCAATATGGGACATAAATGATAGCAGAGGACCTCAAGTTCAAACTCCTGCTCTCCTATTTAATGTGCCTTCATAAGCAAGTCACTTAACCCAAAATCAGTTTTCTCATCTGAAAAACAGCTATAATTAGTACAGCAATTATTTATCCCACAAATGGATAAAATGATTTTTATAATGTGATAACTTTAAGATGCAGGTTCATCTTTCATAGACTCATTGAAAGTCTCTTTGGGACAAGCGATAACAAATCAACAGTACTGCAGGGGTGATATGTCTGCCCCCATTAGAGGGAGCCCCTAGGCTGGGGCTGTTTTGTACTTTTCCTCATTACCTTACATTTTATCCTCAGCAATGAACATGGTGTCCGGCATATGCCCTTTAATGAATGTGTTTTTGAATGAATCAGCTATTTGCTGTATGCTCCTTCCTCTCGCCACATGGCTTGGATTTCTTTTTCTAGGTTTCTATGTTTTGACAGTTTTTTATCCCATGTAGTTTGGCAATTCTGTGAGTTTGACATAGTGATATTAAAAAACAATAGAAAACAAAAACATTATTTTTAATGTTTTTGTGGCTGACTATGACATCTCAGAAATGCTGGATCACAATCTTGTCTACGACAATTCCTTAATTCCCATACTGCTTAATTGCTGAATACCCATTAGGTTGTAAACTTGAGAACAGGGACTGCTTTTTTCCACTTTTTATAACCTCAGCTCTGAGCATAGTACCTGGAACATAGTAGGCACCTAATACATATTTGTAGATTGGATACTTTGGAGTTTACATATGTCAGACAGGGATTTTTCTTCTGTTAATTTATGAAGAATAGAAAGCTTCTGTTGTATAATTCAAGCTACTTGAAATTATTTTCATAATAATTACAACAAATATTTATATAGCATTTAATGGTTCACAATGCTATCTCATTTCATCCACACTACAACTGTGGGAGGTAGGTACTATTAATATCCTCCTTTTACAGATGAGGAAACTAAGGTAAATAGGGGTAAAGTGACTTGACCATGATCATTTAATGTTTAAGTGCCTGGGGCAAAATTTGAACTCAGGCCTTAATGGACTCCAGGCCCAGCACTCTGTACACTGTGTCATTGATTTTTGGTAAGTGCTAAAATTTTGCAGCCTGCAGTGACATCTTGAATATTTTCTACTATTTCCTTTTCCATTTTTTTTTAACATCATTTACTAAGGGCAAGATCCTTAACTAGGAACTGTCTGGGGCTTTGGTTGTAACATTGATTTCATATGCTTATTATGAGTCCATTTTTTTTTTTTACATAAACAAATCTATCTAAATCAGTCAATTGCTCAACCTTTCTCTGTTGACATTTTGTTGGTTGTGTTTGAGTAGATGTCGCCCACAGAGGGTCTTTGATTTCCCTCCTTGGATCTTGACATTTTCATAGACTCCATCCAGAAGTAAACTAGTAACAGGAACATTTGATAAGTTCCATGGTATGTTTCAATTATCAGCCTTTACTATTATGTTGTGAATTAATGTTTTTTGGTTCAGAAAGCATTTGTGTGAATCTTTAATCCATTCAGTATGTATTTTAAAAATATCTGCCCATGATCCACTCTCTTTTTGGAAAGATTAACCTTTCTAAAGTTATCTTAGAGTGGCAGGCTCTGAATCCAGTTAATATTGCAGAAAGGTGTGCGTGTGCATGTGTGTGTGTGTGTGTGTGTGTGTGTTTGTGAATATGTATACACATACACAATATACACATACACACATATACGTGTGTACATATATACATATAAATACATATATGTGTGTATACATACACTGAGTTATCTGTTCCATATTGCAACTTTACCCAACTAGGTTTCAATATATTTCAGGTCAGT
>CM053773.1:236763895-236779126 GCA_028658325.1 Potorous gilbertii
CATCATCACCATCATCATCATCACCATCATCATCATCATCATCACCATCACATCATCATCATCATCCTCACCATCACCATCACCATCACATCATCATCATCACCATCATCATCATCACCATCATCATCATCACCATCATCATAATCACCATCATCATCACCATCACCATCATTATCATCACTGTTATATTGCTGCTATTATTTCATTAGTTATATGACATGGGGTAAAATCACTTCTCTATGCCTGCTTTCTTCTTTGGCAAATGAAGCATGTAGATTAGTTAATATCTCTTAAAGCATGATATCATGGAAAGAGCACTGGTTCTAGAATCCAAAGACTTGGGTTGAAATTCTGTCTTTTAAACCATCATCATAACCATGCACAAATTACTTAACCTCTCTAGGACTCACCTATAAAATAAGGGCATCGTGGCTAAATGGCCCCTATCGTCCCTTTTAAGTCTGAAGGAGTATGATTTCTAGATAATCTCTGAGGTCCCCTCTAGTCTTAATGACTCTAGGACTCCAGGGTAGGATAGCCTGAAGCATCTATAATGTTGAGAGTGGAAGTAGGGCACAGAGAAAACAAGTCATAATTAGTATACATGTCTGAAGAGTTGGGGGAAGTTTATGAATAATAGGTCTTCTACACACAATGAGCAGTGATAAGTCTTTTTAAAAAGGTCCCTCGGGTTTGCTGAATATTTCTAGAGGGCTTCCAGAAAAATTTGGACAAGTTGTTGCTGCAATCCATGCATACTCCCACTCACTATGGATCATGGTTCACAAATTATCAGCCTCCACCTACCTACCTTCCCTCTCAGAGTTACCAGGAGAATTCTAGGGATGGAAAGCAATGATGGTGTCAGTCATGATTATGCAAACCTCATCTTCTTAACACGGACTTTCTCCTAGTGAGAAATTTAATGTTGAAGATCAACCAATTAAGAAGTGTTTGTGAAGCACCAGCACTATGTTGAACAATGAAGGACAAGGAAAATCATGGAAAAGTCCTCTGGTCCTCAAAGATATTATAAACACAAAATCTGAGACAGTTCAGCAATCATTTATTCAACACCTTCTATATACCTAGCACTGTGCTAAAGAAAGACAAAAATATAACAACTCTTGCCCTCAACAAGCTTACTTCTACTAACATTTAATTAAATCAGCACCCATTTATTGCCAGTTCTGTGCTAGGCACCGTTCTATGTGTTCTAGATACAAGCAGAAATAAAACAGTCTGTACCCTCAAAAGGTTACATTTTATTGGAAAGAGAGTAAATATAAAGAGATTCAAGGCAATTTCATAGGGAGGGCACTAATAGCTGTGAGGCTTCACATAAAGGGTCACACCTGAACTGGGCTTTGAAGGAACATAGAGATTCTAAGAGCCAGAGAGGTAAAGAGAGGGTGCATTCTAGGCACAGGTGATGAGGGAGAGGACAGCCTATCATACAGATAATCAAAACATTAAGTAACCTGCAGGACCATGGAGAGAGACATTAGGTGGGTGGCTGATAAAATAGCTCATCTAAGACATAGAAAAGGGAGGTAGATCAGTCATTCAGGAATAGAACGAACAGCCCATGTATACTAGAATCTACAGAAAGTGAAAAAGATCGAAAAGAATGCTTCTAGTGTGTTGGCTAGACCATAAGTAGCTAGGTGGAGACCAATGGATTGCTGACTTGGAGCTGAGGACTGAATTTGACTCCTGAGTCAAACTCCAGCTGTATAATCCCAGGCAAGTAATTTAACTACTCTCAACCTCAGTTTCCCATTCTGCAAATTGAGAAGTTTAGACCTGATAATCTCTAAGATCCTTTCCAGCTCTTCTGCCCAGGACTGACGATCTGAGTTGGAGGGAAAGGGAAAAGGCATAAGAGAATGGAAAGAGGAAGCAAGCAGAACCATCTAAAACCAGAACTGGAAGCAACTCCCCTCTCCATCATCCCAAATAATCTTCCAGTCTGGGCTTGACAATTTTTGGTTTTGGTCTGGGGTTTGGTGTTTTTTTTGTTATTTTTATCTTTCTTTGTATTTTTAGTGCTGAGAACAATGCCTACCATATACATGTAACAAATGCTCTTAACAAATGGCAGCTGACTGACTAATGGATGGTTTCCTCACTTTCAAAATGAGGAGGTTGAACCACTAGATGGTCTCTCAGTCTTGCTCAGAATCCATAGTACTATGACTCTGTCTTCCATATTTTTCTTCCTTTTTTTCAGGCAAAATGCTAGAAAAATCAGTTGGTGAAAACTCACTGTTTCTTCCGCCTTATCTTCCATTCATGTTCTCAGTCTTATACTATCTCTCTTTTGATCCTATCACTGAACTGAAACTGTTCCCTTCAAAGTGACCAATTACCTATTAACTCTCCAATCCAAAAACTTTTTCTTGGTCCTGGTCTTCCCTCAACTCTCCCCAGGTTTCATGACCATCAACCATTGCCTCCTAACTCCTGGGGATTCTTTTTTTCCCTCTTGGTTTCCATGGCTCTCCTCTTCCCTACTTCTTGACTAAAGCATATTTCTCACTCTCTCACTAAACCAATTTTCATCCCATGACTCCAGTCATGGATGTTCCCCAAGGATTTGTCCTACAGTCTCTTCTTTTATTCCCCTGTACTTGATTTCTAGTTGATTTTATGAGCTCCTCTGGGTCTGGTTATCATTTATAATCAAATGAATGACCTGTAGTAGAGAGAAATTTCCAATGTCTCCCTTCTCTAATCTACCTTCCACATACCTATTAAAATGATCTTCCTAAAGCCTAATTCTAACCATGCTACTCCTGTGCTCAAAAATAACTAAAGGATCAGATCATAAATCTACAGCTGAAGGGATCCTGAAGACCTAACTAGTCAAACCCCTTCACTTTATAGAAGAGGAAACTGAGGCTCCTTCTCTATCTCTCTCCCCCCTCTTATTCTCTCTCTGTCTCTCTGTTTCTGTCTCTCTCTCTCTCCTCTCTCTCTCTCTCTCTCTCTCTCTCTCTCTCTCTCTCTCTGTCTGTCTTTCTCTGTCTCTCTCTCTCCTTGATCTGCCTCTGTTGATATCTCACTGCTTAAAATGAAAGCTCCAGAGACCTTTCTTGATCCCACGATGCCATGCACCAAAAGGAAGAAGATACAACCAGAAGGTAGATCCACTCAAGAAATAGATCTGCCTTGTGGTCCAGTAATTCATCTCTTGGGGTTAGGTATAGGAAAAGGTCTGACATTGACCTTTTGGAGCACATAGAATCATCCTGCACCTCAACATTAGGGAAGGAGAAGCCTGAGTGGTAGAGTTTGCTCCTTTAGTTTCTACTATGTTCTGGCCCAGAGATGATGGAAAGCATTCAGAAGTTTTTGTGCCTGCTCTGAAGTATGTGTGCATGTGGATGGGGATGGATTCATGGGAGAAGGGCCTTTCTCTCATTTCTAAAAGAATCTTGCATTGATATGGTATTCATTAGACTAAGTTCCTTCCTCTGAATGTTTTTCAGTTTATTAATGCCTTTTCTAAAAACTCAAGTCCAGAACCAAGTACCACACTTAATACAGAGAATACATAGGTAGCCCTATTTAGAGTTCTGTCTTTAAATATGCCCATGACTCCTTTTAGGGTCTGACCTGGGCATCATACATGAAATCTATCTCCTCCTTACTTCTGGAGAAGTCATTCATTACTTTCTCCCTCATTTACATATGAGGAAACTGAGATCTAGAAAAGTAGCGGATTTGTCTATGCCCTCACATAGTGGGAGAGTTGTGAATCACATGTAGATTTTCTGATCCTGAATTCAATACATTTTTCCTCTACTATGATACCTCAAAGAGAATGAAAAAGAAGATGATAGAGAAATGAGAATGCAATGTCATGGAAGCTCAAGAAGGAGACCCAAGTTTCAAGAGAGAAAACGTCAGAGCAAATGAACTTGGAGTAGAAAGAATTGCTAGGACTGACCAATCAATATTAGAATCAATATTATTGATTATTTGAATCAAAAATTTGAAGGAATTTAGAGACTGATGTTTTAGTTTGGGGGCAGAGACTGAAACCAGATTCTGAAAGGGTTAAAGAGTAAGGAACAAAGGGCAGTGGAGAAGGAAAGATAGGAAAGGTAAATCTGTAAGCCTGAGAGGGGAGCAGAGAAGGATTATTAGAATTGGGAACATAAATTCTGTTATTGGAAAGAGAGGACGGATGCCTTTTCTCTCATGTTTTACCTCTTCTCAGCTGATTCCTTGCTCTCTAAGTAAAAACACACCCCAATACAAAATCTAGCTAAATTATTTTCTCTACTACCTTATATGCCCCTATAATATCTTTCTTTTTCCTTTATTGGGGTGAGGGGGAAGAGAGAGCCTAGTGGAGTTGATTTGGTTATATTCAAATAAATATATAAAATATAAAATAGCTAATAAGAAAGCTGTTTGCAAACATCCCAAGGAGACTTGTACACTAACCTCTCAAGTTATTGCAATCTCTCTATGAATGTTTATTGATTAGCAACAAAGAAAAATAAACTTCACTTCATAAATTGTATCTCATTTTATCATCATAGTGACCCTGGAAGATAGGTGCTGTTCTCATTGCCAATTTACAATTGAAGAAACTGAGTCAGAGTGACTTGCCAAGGAGCACACAACTAGTGAGTGTTTGAGTCTGGATTTGAGTTCCAAGCTGCCTCTAGAGACCTGGCTAGCCTCTCTTCTACATGAGAGTGAGTAGAAGAAAGAGGGCTGTTGGGAACTAGACCAAGAGGTGCTGGTTGTGATGTGTGGTCTTATAGAAAGAGCGCTGGGTTTGGAGTCTGAGGTCCTGAGTTCAAGGCTCAACTGGCTCTATCTTTTACTACTTGTGTGAGTTAGGCAAGTCATTTACTGAATTCACTCCCCTTTTGGTAAAATGACTCAATGACTTGTAGCCCCCAGATTGAATGTCTCTATGAGCTGAGAATGTTTATCCTGGGGAAGGGAAGAACAAGTGGGACACAGGCTGATAAGAGGGGACGTGTTGATTGTCTTCAAGTGCTTGAATAAATAAATACCAAATGAAAGTGGAGTTTGGCTGCTTTTGCTTGGATGCAAAGAGGAAAGTTAGTCATCATGTCAAAAAAAAAGTCTAATGATTTTGGGAGTAGACCAATGATTGTACTGGTACCAAAAAAAACCAAAACCTGCCAGTGAGGAAACCCTCTCTATCAGTGAGATCAACATCTGCCTTACAATTTATAATCCCAGAGTTTCTAGGGACTCTGAGAGATTAAGGGACTTGCCTCAGGTCTTCCTAATTCCCAACAATCCCTGTCATTCCCCTCAAGCCAACACCATTTGGTGGTGGTGTTTAGTCATATTTTAGTCCTGTCTGACTCTTTGTGACCCTATTTGGGGTTTTCTTACTTTAGCATTTTCTTCTCCCAGTTCATTTTATAGATAAGGAAACTGAGGCAAAGAAGGTAAAGTGACTTGTCCAGGGTCACACAGGTAGTGTCAAAAACTGGATATAAACTCAGGAAGAAGAGTCTTCCTAACTCCAGGCCCTAGTGCTATCTACCGTGCCACCTAACTACAGGGCTAGCCTTGCATGCAGAATGTGCTAAATAAATGCCTATTGGCCTGACTTGACTACATTCACCTTTAAATGCAGACATTTCCCCAGTAATTTCCTCCCCATCCTTCACCCTACTGCCCCAGGAGTTCTTTCAGGAGAGGAGTCTTGTATTTTACATCTCTACATCCCCTTTAGCCCCCAGCCCAGGACTTGGCACAGGACCTACTCTCAGAAATTCTTTCTTCATGGAAGAGATAGAGATGAGTTGTCACTGAACTGGTGTTCCTGAAATTCCAATTTGCTCAAGTCTCCTTCATCTTCCAGGGATCCCACAAGGACCTGTGAAGAACCTACACTATACCACGTAAATTCCAATGAAAAAGACAACCTCCTGAAGAGGACCTAATAATTATACTTGAAGTGAGTCTCATAACTCAGTAACTAATTACCTGGTAGCCTCCACCATGTTGCAGTTCCTTCAGTAACAAGCCAGTTTCAAAAGCAGCTTGGCCCATAAAAATCCCTGTAAGGACATTAATCTACTGTATTTATTTATTGGGATTTTGAGAAATATGGCCCAAGCCCAAGGGCCTCGGGATGTGTCTACATCATTTAAATTGCATATCATTAAAATATGAAAGACTGTAAAAATACACCAGCAGCCACATCACCTAAATTTCTACCCATCCAGGTAAGCCAGCACCAAGCAGTAATTAGTGAGTTTATGGCCCTTATCTACATGCACCTGTGTCTACATTAATGTATCCACTCTTAATGTCAGATTATACTTCATGTTCTAAGGCCCTGATGAGTAGGTTCTCTTTCCTTTGCTTTTCTTCCCACAGATTCTGGAGCTAATGGTTAACTGGCTGGTTGGAGGTGAGTGAATCAGTCACATTCCCTAATCCCAACCCAGAAAGACAAAGATTATTTGTGATATTAAGGAACAGACTACTATTTTTGAGAGGGACTTTAGAACAGGGAATGTCAGTGCTGGGAAGATCCTTAGAACAAGAAATGTCAGGGCTGGGAGGGGTTTTAGAACAGGGAATGTCAGAGCTGAGAGGGCCTTTAAAATGTAGAGTATCAGGTATGGGAGGGACCTTATAGCATGGAATGGCAGAACTGGGAGGAGACATTAGATGTGTCAGATGTGTGAGGGACTTTAGAACATGGAATGTAAAAGCTAGGAGGAGTTCTTAGAACAGCTGGAAAGTACCTTAGAACAGAGAATATCAGAGCTGGGAAGGGCTTTAGAATATAGAGTGTCATATGTGAGAAGGACTTTAGAATAGGAATGCCAGAGGATGTCAAAGGTCCTTAGAATGTGGTATCAGACATGGGAGAGTCCTTAAAACACAGAATGTCAGAGGTAGAAAAGACCTTAGGACATGGAACCAAAAATGTTAGGGCTAGAAAGATAATTTTAACCAATCCAGTCCAATAGACTCATTGTTTAGACAGGGACCTCCAGAAAGGGATACTCAACTTGTCCTCCTAGGCCCCAAAGAGTAGGCTGATCCAGGAGGATCCAATTTAGGCTGTGGCAGAAATAGCTTCCTAAGACACCACTGAGGCCAAATGTGAAAGAAGCTATCTCTAGGAGGAATAAATTTCCCCCTCAATAGAAGTTTTTAAGCAAAGGCTGAATGGAATGAGGAGTAGATTCCTGTAGAGGCACAGTCTGAAGTCAGACTCTGAGATATCCTGATTCTTAAGATCCAGAGAGGGCAAGAGATTGACCCAAAGTCACACAGCAAGTCAAGAAAGGAGATAGGACAAGGACTCAGGGCTCCTGACCCTCAGTCCGGTGCTCTCCACTCTACCACATTGGTCTTTGGTAATTAGTGGAAGAGTTAATGCAAATGAATGTGGGGTGTTATTTTTGCTCTGGGATGGACTGTTAGAATCTTTGGCTTGCAATTAATTTTCTACCCACTTCTTGGTCTTCTAAAGGCTCATGGTAGACTGGAAAACAACAAGGTTAGGTCAGGGGCCCCCATGCTCACACCCAATTCGGGTTTCCCTGGAAAAGTCCACAGGGACAAAGGAAATAGCAGTCCCCCATCCCCAGCTCCTCTAGACAATGCCATGTAACTCTGGAACCCTCCTAGAGGAACAGTCCCAAATGTCCTTACCTCATCTCCCAAACCTTTCATTAGCATAACAATGCATATCTGAGAGAATGACAGTGGCAGACCAAGACTGAGTCTGCAAAGCAAATAACTCATTCCCATACATGGAGGGCTCCCTCTGCCAATTTAAGGGGAAAACAAAAGAGATATTTTCATTTCAGTGCTTTTTTTCAAGGTTTACTCTCTGAGCTTCTTTTACGCACTACACAAGTTATTCAAGGCCGTCGGGAAAAAAGGGACTCCTCTCCACTGCTCCTCCGGTAACGTAGAGAGTCCTGGAACTGTCCCTGCTGGAGTCCTGTCTGGACGGGCATCGTAGGAGCTTTTGAGTGTGGAGGAGGGGAGGGGTTGGGAGAGAAGCAACAGAATCACAGGGATGAGGAACTGGAGAACATAGAATGTTAGAGTTAGGAGGGGCTTAGGACCAAAAATGTTAGCTGAGAGGGGCCTCAGAACCGGGAATGTCAGAACTGGGAGGGGCCTTAGAACATGAAATATCAGAGCTGGGAAAGGTCTTAGAACAGAGAAAGTCAAAGCTCATAGAGGACTTAGAACACAAAATATCAGGGCTGGGAGGGGCCTCAATACATGGAATGTCAGAGCTCAGAGGAACCTCAGAAAAGTGAATGTCAGACCTGATGGAACATTCTAAGAGCCAAGGAGCTCAAAGAATATCTCATTTTATACAGAAGACTGATAGGGGATTATCACATCATGAATTATTTCCAAGAAGATCATTGATTTACTCAATACCAAAATAATACAGTTTATGCTCTCCAAGAAGGACTTGATTAAAAGAAAAAAAGACCTACTATGCAGAGTGAAGTTAGCTAAGCCAAAAGAACAATTTACATAATAACAACCACATTTTAAAGGCAAGCAACTTTGAATGATTTAAGAACTTTGATCTATGCAAAAACTAGCCAAGATTCCAAAAAGTCTATGATAAAACATGCTATTTATCTCCTGATGGAGGCAATAGTCTCAGGGTACAGAATGAAACCTATTTTTTGTTGTCTATGGCCAGAATGGGAATGTTTACTTGACTATCCATATTTGTAACAAGACCTTTCTACCTCATCTAGCCAGAGATCAGAGGGAGAGGAAATAAAGTTTTTATAATTTTTACAAATGAATTTTTAAAAATAAAAAGTCATCAGAAAGCTAGAAAGACCTAGAACTCATAGTATCAAAAGACCTGGGTTCTAGTTTGACAGTCTAATAGCTGTGCAACCCTGGGCTCTTCACTGTCACACTCTGAGCCTCAGTTTTCTCATTTGTACAATGTAGATAATGCTCCTTGACTTGCCTAGTTCACAGGGTTGTGTTGGAAGTCAATGAGCTAATACTGTGTGGATCAAAGGACTTTGTCAGGATCAAGAGATACATGCACCTAAGCAATGATTAAGGTGTCACAATACTGTAGACACCTCATCTACAAGACAGTGGTACTTTACCAGCCTGCAGACTGGGCTCTAATTCAGACCCTACCTTCTTTAGATCCCTTACAATATCAGGATCAATGACTCAATTATTCTTGGCATTCCAGACAAAGGCATGCCCAGCCTTTGGTGTGTCTTATCACCAGAGACATCTGTATTTCAATAAGACACAGATCAATCATTCTCCCAGTAAGCATGTATTTAGCTCCTACTATATTCCAGGCACTAGGCCAGGTTCTGAAAATATAAATATATGAGGATATAAAGAATAAAACAATCCATATTTCCAAGAAATTTAGATCCTAAAGGAATCTTTAACATAGAAATTCCAATTAGCAAGTCATTAGTAAGTTGCAGCTTCCTTTGACTCTTGCAATACCTACCATCAATGGCTACCTATTCATAAACACAGAACTTGTTATTAGCGAACGCCGCACCGAAGGAGATAAATACTATTACCCACAGGACCTTTCAAGATTTGAACCATGAGGAAAATGGCAAAAGTGGACAACAGTGTGTGTGTGTGTGTATGTGTGTGTGTGTGTGTGCGTGGTGTGTGTGTGTGTGTGTGTGTGTGTGTGTGTGTGTGTGTGTGTGTAAAATTAAAGTGTGGATGAGATGGTACCAAAGGATGCTTCCCACTTTAACTTCCTGGAATCTCAATTCTATCTCCAGTCTAAGATCCCTTCCATTTCCATTTTCTATTCATTTCTCCTCCTTCTCTTTCATTCTAAGAACCAAATGTCTGGAGGCAGGTTTCTGGTACCACTGCAAGTCATTAAGAACAACGATTGTATTGTAAATTTTCGGAAGATGTTTGGTATTCCATATGTGCTTGTAATCAACAGCATTTGAACCCACCTAGAAGTAAACACATTCCACCATGTGAGTCCCAGACAAAGGCAAAAATCAAGGAGTGAAGCCTCAGGGCCACATTGGAGGCGGCCAGGAGAGAGCTTTGTCAGCCAAGGCACTGTAGGATTTTGACTAAATCATTTTGCTTGTCTGAGCCTCCTGTCTCTAAAAAATAGATGACTTAGTTGGTCTCAATAAAACCAGGAGATTGTTTTCACCTCTTCCCATCTAGGGCTGTTATTCTAAGGGGTCTTCCAACTCTAACACTCTTGTGTTCTAAGGCCACGTCCAGCTGCGGCCTTCTGCGCTCCATGTTCCCAGGACCCTTCATGCTTCAACATTCAAAACTGCAAAATTGTATGTCCCGAATCCTCATCCAGATGCAACATTTGATGAGGCCCTTTCTAGCCCTAGCCAGCATTTTGTGGTCTAACATTATATAGCCTCAATTCCCCTTTAAGCAACGGTCAGCCCATTAACAAGTGTTTAACTATGATAGCTTAAGATTCATATAAACACACATCTATCTATCTACCTACATATACATATATACATATATGTGTGTATATATGTATATATATGTGCATATATATATATACATATATATATATATACACCCACACATATATTTATATTTTTCTATGGTATCTTATGACATTGTATTCAAACTTTCTATGTATTAACATTCTTTCTTCCATGATCTAAGGGTCTTCTCAATTTTGATATTCTAGGACCATTCTAGTTCTGACATTCAATTTACTGTGTTTAAGAGAATATTTCTGATTTTTTTTTTTAGTATCATCTAAAGTTTTTCCTGTATCTTTTTACTAGCCCTTCCCAGAAAATCATACCTTATTACACAACCATTTTTAAAAGAAAAAGATAAAAAAAAAGAAGTCAGCAAAATAAATAATACCCTGAAAAACATCAGGGAATACATATAAAACATTCCACACCTGTGGAACCTCGGCAAAGCTGTCTTAGGAACTAAGCTTGCTCTTTGTCATTTCACAAGATTCATTTTCCATTATTTTGTGGTGATTATCTCTCTGTCATTTATAGTGTAGTCATCTTGCATGGTGTTTTCTTGGCTCTACTTACTTCCTTTTGCATCAGTTCATAGAAGTCTTTTCATGCTTCTCTGTACTTACTTCTTACAGTATAGGTTTAAATATGTATGTATATGTGCATATATATGTATATATACACATGTGTGTATATATGTATATGTGCGTATATGTATATATACACCCATATAATTTATAATATAACATAACATAATAACATAATTTATATATAAATATATGCCATTTGTCATGTGTAAATATATATTTGTTACCTATACACATATATATTGTTTATATGTATAACTTGCGATATATATGACAAGTTATGTATTTTATATACAAACATGTATATATACACACACAATATACCTGCCTACATATGTACACATGTATTATGTGTACATGTGTTATATATAGTACATGTATTGTACATATTTTGGTTTCTCACAAATTTCTTTTCAACTGCAACTATAAATATTTTGGTATTCTTTCTCTCTCTCCCTTTCCCTCTCTCTCCCTCCCTCTCTCTTTCTCTCTCTCTTTAAATCAGTGTGACCTTGTTGCTGAGTTCTTTTAGTCATGTCCAATTCTCTGTGACCCCTTTTAGGTTTTCTTAGCAAAGATACTAGCATGGTTTGCCATTTTCTCTTCAGCTCATTTGACAGATGAGGAAACTGAGGCAAACAGGGTGAAGTGACTTGACCAGGGTCACACAGCTGGTATGTATCTGAGGTTGGATTTGAACTCATGAAGATGAGTTTTCCTGGTTCTAAGCCCAGCGCTCTGTGCACTATGGCGCCCCTTAGCTGCCCTAAACAGTGATCCACCAGGACACATGCCTAACAGTGTAATCTCCAAGTCAGGCTGTTGGGCTACTTTGGCCACTTTATTTACATAATTCCACATTGCTTTCCAGGCTGGTTGCACTAATTCACAGCTCTACCATGGGGTGGCTCGGTGGGATCAGGAAGACTTTAGTACAAATCCAGCCACAGGTCATAACGCAGACCTCCAAGGGCTGTTGTGAGGCTGAAATGAGCCAATGTTTGGAAAGCATTTTACAAACCTACAAGGAACACGCAAATGCTAGCTTTCATTATCATTACCAGTGCATTAATGTACCTGTCTTCCCATAACCCTTCCAATATTGACAATCTCACTTTTTCTGATACTGTCTTTCCTAAAATCCCTCCCAGCCCTAACATCCCCTGCTCTCAGGCCCCTCCCAGCCCTGACATCCCTTGTTCTCAGGCCCCTCCCAGCCCTGACATCCCCTGCTCTCAGGCCCCTCCCAGCCCTGACATCCCCTGTTGTAAGGCCCCTCCCAGCCCTGACATCCCCTGTTCTAAGGATCTACCTCCCCCCCCCCCCGCCCCGCCCCGCTCAGTGGTGACTCTCCGTGTTTTAAAGGCCACCTCATCTCTGATATAGTCTACACTCTTGGTCTCTCCTCTGCTCCAACATTGGTTCTTTCCTCACAACCTTTCAGGTTTAATATTCTTTGGTCTTGGTCCCCTTCCATCTCTACTGCTACAAGGCCTTTGGTTTGAGGGAAGAGTATTCAACAGCTCCTCTCTAAAGACAAAAGGTCAGCAGAGGAAATAAAGACCATGGAGTCCAATCCTTTTATTTCACAAATCAGGTAAATGGGTGTCACAAAAGGCAAATGACTTGTCCGATTTCACACAGTTATCCTACGAAGAAGAACTGACACTGGAGGTCAAAATCTCTGACTCCAAACCCAGTATCCTTTCCACGACAGTACACTGTTTCCTGCACTGAATATCAGAGGGAAAATTCACTGTCCTCATGTTACAGTTGGAGATTCTGAGGCCCAGAAATAGGAAGTGAGCAGTCTAGGGCCACACAAGCAGTGCAGGCAAGGACTGGACCTCCCATGTAAACTGAGTCAAGGTAAGAAGTCATTTCCTTCTCAGAGTGTTTCTACACTGGTTTCTTAAGTTAATAAAACCCTACTCAGACAGCTACTCTCAGGGAAAGGCTTCGGTGGGATAAGTGGCTTCCAAAATGTAAATCTCTTTCTTTATTATTGCAAACAAGACTTGATTCATTTGAAAAGCTCATCTAACTGAATGACCCTGGGGACCTATGGTCAAAGGGGAGACCTTGGGTATCTGAAAAATCTTAAAGAGGGAGCCAGAGAGAAGCAGAGAAAGAGACTGAAATACAGGGACAGAAGTCAGATAAAGAGAGAGAGGAAAATGAGGCAGAGAAGGGGAAGGAGAAGAAGGAAAGAGAAGGGGAGAGAGAGAAGAGCGCAGAGAAAACAAGACAGGAGGAATGAGGAACAGAAAGGTAGAGAGAGAAAAGAGAGGGAAAAGGAAAGCAATAAAGAAATGAAAGAAGGGAGAGAGGAAGGAAGAAAGGAAAGAAGGAAGGAGGGAGAGACTACCTAGAAATAGAGAGAGAAAATGAAAGACAGAGAGAGTTAAAGAATAAGAAGGAAAAGTAGAGTGGACCAAAAATAAAAAAGAAAGAGCAGTGAATAAGAGTGAGGGATGTGAGAGATTGCCTTCAACAGAAGGCCAGGTATGGATGGAGTGAAAAACCATAGCTCCCTACCCAGTGGGCATCATGATAATAGGGAATTAAGCAAAAAATAGGCAGAAAATCAGTTTATTTTATTCCAAAGTGACAAATTTACTTTGCAACGCTCCCCAGAACGGCTGCCAAACAGGCTTTTGTTAGAGTGGAAGGTGGGGGATAGCCTTCCTCCTCCTCCTCCTCTTCCCCCCAAGGCTGGCCTGGAAGCAGAAACACAGCCAAGGCCTCAGCAGAGGCCCTTTCAGCCACATTCCAAGGCCAGCTCTGAAAAGAATGAAGTGTTGAGCTTTTGCCAAAGAAAGGCAGGGCCAAAGGTTGCTATTTATCCCAGAAAAGTAGCCAACATTCTGTCTATTGATGGGAAGGGCCCCACAGGATTGTGGGAAGGAAGACTGCTCGTTCAACTGCCAATCACAGACCCACATTTCCATGAAGTGCCAATCATAATTAGATGAAATGTGTCCGCTCACAAAGGTCAGGGCAGCCAGGATCAGGCTGAATAAACAACAGGTCCTCAGTGAAAGCCACTCCAAGGACCCTACCAGATCCCAACACTAACACGGACACTGGAAATTGTTGCTGGGGAGACGGCATGAGGAGGAGGGGTGTGGGCTAATCAGGTACCCATCTCCCCAGAGTGCCAATAATCCCTAGGGATCTCCAGGGTGGGTCAGTGGAGGCAGCAACATTCTCATCAAGAGATGAAGAGGTGTTTTGGGTGACTTTCTTTGCAAAGAAGTAAAGTTTTATTTTGAGATGAGGAGGGGAAATCCTAAAAATTAGACCTATGCAAAAGTACAATGGGTAGTCTGGGAGTTGGAAGAATCACCATTTCCCTAACATTTGTATATAACCATAGATGTTAAACCAGAAAGGGTTTGAGAGGGTCGTAAGAAATCGAAGCCCCGCATATAATTTTATTTTGCAAATAAAGAAACCAAGGCACAAAGGAGCAAAATGATCTGCCAAGAACACTTGCCTCACTAAGAGACAAAGTGGGAATTTGAACTCACGTCCTTTGATGTCAGTTCTAGGGTTCTTTCCACTTAAGGCATTTCTCTTGTAGCAGATTCTTGCTCTGGTCTAGTGTGGTACTAATCATCTCTGAGGTCTTGTCCAAAGGTGAGACCCTGAAATTCTGTGATCTACGGGGAGCGGATGCCCCTGGGTGGATCGGGTGCTGGATCTAAGAATCCTCTTTCGGGGGAGCTTCCAGATACAGCATTATGGGGAAAGGCTGGAATAGATTTATGTCTTTGGAGGAAATGTAGCAGACTGAACTGCCCACTGAACTCGGGGTTAATAGATAGGCGGTCCATCCCTTACTAGCTTCCTTACTAGAATCCTTACTAGCTTCCTGACTGTGAGTTAGAAGTAGAGCATCTAACATTTACTACCTTGGGTATATTTATATATACTCACATATGTATATATACATGCATAATATATATGAATAACAAGAGAAACATATCTCTCTATATAAATGGAGTAGAATATATGCAAATTGTGTGTGTGTGCGCGCGCATGTGTGTGTGTGTGTGTGTGTGTGTGTGTGTGTGTGTGTGTCTGTATGAAAGAGAGAGCGCTTACTTATAACTTTCACCCCTTAGGTATGCCAATTC
>CM053773.1:236779226-236892016 GCA_028658325.1 Potorous gilbertii
CCCACCCTCACTTCCCACCCCCAATAATCTTCTCCAGGCTCAAATTTGGGTCATCTCAGTGGATGAGGCAAACCATGTTTTGTAGTCTACTTGCTGGTAAATTCTTAGGTGTTATATCCTAGCTATGACACTCCGTGTTCTCAGGCTCACAGGTTTACATTCTAACATTATAGGTTAGATGAATATTGGTTTTGTGAAATTTGGGTTCAGTCGAAGGACCTAGAGGGGCACATGTGGCCTCGAGGCTGCAGGATCCCCACTCCTGGGTTAGAACATACCTCACAGTTCGGACCTTTCATTTTGTTCTCCCAGGCCATGTTAGTTAGCACAACATTCTAATTTAGAAGATGTCTTAGAATGTCACCATCCTTACAGTTTTTTTGTGTTCTGACATCCTATAGTCTAACGACCTTCAAACAATGTTATGTGTTCTAAAGTTTCCTCCACCTCTGACATTTCATGTTCTAAACCCCCTTCTTGGCCTGATATACTATGTTCTTGGGTTCTTTCTGGGTTTGAAATTTTATTTTTTAAGATTGAACCCAACCATGACATCTCATGTTTTCAGTCTCCTCCCAACCCTGACATCCCTTGTTCTCAGGTCCCTCCCAACCCTGACATCCCCTGTTCCAAGGCAGCTCCCAGGTCTCACATTCTGGAAGGAGTTCACTCCTTATATACTCCAACCCCCTCAATGGATGTGTAGGCTTAGGCAATACAACCTCCGTGGGAAGTTAGCCTCAGCTAAATATAATTAGGAAGGTAAACGGGCTGCGAAAGGCAACATGTAACATATTTGGGAACCAAATAAAAGGACAGAAAATGGGCTTTGCTGGTAGCACAGCATCCCACAACTTAGAGCTTTTTAAAGAATGTGGCCTCAGTTCCTTTATCTCTGGTTCTGCTCCCAAACAAAGAGGAGGAGGCTGTGTTGGGAGCCGGGAGGATGGCAGCACTTTGCAGCTTGCTCTGTAGCAGGATGTGGTGTGAAGAACACAGAACTGGAGCCAGGAGCCCAGAGCTTTCCAGCTGCCTCTGGGACTCAGTCATTGATGGTCTTGCTGAAGGCCCTGCCCTCTCTGGGCTCCTGTTCACTCCCTGTAGGATGGGTACTCTGGGCAAGGGAAGCAGAAACAAAGTAGAGAGGGAGGAAAAAAAGAATGAAAGGATATAAATGCCAAGAACTGTCATGGAATCTTAGAATGTCAGTTAGGAGGGACACTGAGTGAGGAGGAATGTTGGACCAAGGGAGGTCCTTGAAACATTAAATATCAGAGCTGGGAGGGGCCTGAGAACAGGGGATGCCAGGGCTGAGAGGGGCCTGAGACCATAGAATTTCAGGCCTAAAATCTTATCTCCCTGAGATCAAGGAAACTTTCATGTTTGATTTTATGCCACACTGAAAACACTAAATGATCTAGGAGATTGATCTAGAATAAAGAACATCAGTACTGAGAAAGAGCTTAGCGACCATCTAACGCCATCCTCCTCGCTGTACAGATGGAGAAACTGAGGCCCAAGAAAAAGTGATTTGCCCCCAAGGTCACACAGCTCCCTCCCAGCCTCAGTGGTGAGATGGGCTAGCACTATGGCAGAGGCATCAAGGCGTGCACAGAGCACTGAGCGTGCACTCAGGAAGCCCTGAGTTCAAATCTAACCTCAGACACTTACTAGCTGTGTGACCCTAGACAAGTCACTTCACCTGTCTGCCTCAGTTTCATTAACTACCAAATGAGGATGACAACAGCACCTGTCCACCAGGGTTGTCAAGAGGAGCAAATGAGATAATATTTGTAAAGTACTGAACACAATGCTGGCACATAATCAGCATTCAAATACTTGTCTCTTTCCTTTCTGAGTTCAGATGCCTCCACCCAGGAAAGATCGTATGAACACAGAACAATGACGGAACACTGGAAGACTGTCTCCCTTGAAACCTTATTTTACATATGGGAAAACGGAGGCACAGAGCAGAGATGAAGTGTCTTGAGCTCATCAGAGTGGCAGAGCCATCCTTTTCTCGCAGTTTCATCCTACCAGACCTTCAGGACATGCAGTCCCCCAGAATTCTCTCTGGTCTGAAGGGCATCCCATTCCCTGGGGAAAGGTCAGAGGGTTATGGACAGTATGGGCTCTCTCCCCAGGAAAGTCTTGTCTCAGGTGCCAAAGAACCGGGACAGGACATTTTGTTTGTTTTCCTTTGGCAGTGGGTCCCTGAGTCACGGGGTTCATAACACACACGGAAGGAAGATGTTCTCTCTGATCACTCTGAAACACCAGATGGAATCAGGATCTTTCCTTACTTGGAGCCTGCCCAGGGCCCTAAAACTCAGAACAATTTTTTTTGCTTTTTTGCAAATAATAATGTTAGAGATTAGGAGTCACCAAGGAGGGATGAAAACAGAAAATGGGAGAGGAGAGGGAGGCCCCGGCAGATTTGTTTTAAAGGAAGATGACATCCTGGCCACCTTCTCCAGTGGCCAAGGGTAGGGAGAAAGGGCCCATTTCTGCCCCTGACCACATGACTTTGCAAAGGACACTTTCCTCCCCTGGGTTTTTCATTGTTTCAGCTTTGTCCATGAAGGTGCTGGACTCAGATGATCTCCAAAGTCCTATCCTGCTCAGACAGCCTATGATTTTAAGCTCTGAATAGTAGAAGGGCCCACTAACGTTTGGACTTCTATTTCTCCTTCTGTAAAATGGGGGTAATCTGGTACTCAGACTGAAGGGCAGTTGGCTAGGACACTGGATGGGGGGCCAGTGCTGGAGTCAGGAGGACTTGAGTTCAAATCCAGCCTCAGACACTTACTGGATGTATGACCCTGGGCAAGTCACTTCACTGTAGTTGCCTCAGTTTCCCCATCTGTAAAATGAGCTGGAGAAGGAAATGTCAAACCACTCCAGGATCTCTGCCAAGAAAACCCCGAAATGGGGTCATGGACAGTCAGATGTGACTGAAAATGACTGAACAGACTGAAGAAAGAGCTTCACAAACAAGAAATCTGTAGGAATTGAAGTTTACCTTATTTAACATTTTATATTTTGTTTCCTATGGGCCTTTGTAGATCAAACATGGGATCCTACGTGCTAAAATCTTCAAAGCGTCACTGTCAATAATGTTTATTAAGCACCTACTATGTGCCAAACACTGAGCTGCACACTGGGAATGCAAAGAAGGAAGGTCATCTCTTCTTGTGGGATAGGAGTGAAGGAGGAGATAATGTCAGAGGTCATCTGAGTGATAGAAAATGAGGAAAAGGAAGAAAAGAGGCCAATGTCCTCTGTCTTCCTGGGATTTCAAACTAAAGGGGAGCTTTATTCTAGCACAGGCATGCATTTTAGGATCCCTCCTAGTCCTGACATCCCCTGTTCTAAGCCCTATCCAGCTCTGACATCCCCTATTCTAAGATATCTTCTATTTCCAACGTTCTGTGACTTGAGTTATTTCCATCACTGAAGCTCTGACATTCTGAGTCCTATCAATTCATCAAACATTTTCCCAGGAGTCAGGAAGGTCCCTGGAAATTTGGTGAGCTCCCTAGGTGGTCTCCTAGGAAGGAGGTCTAAGGTTGCCCAACATCCATGATGGCTCTAAAGACCTTGTTTGCAGTCTGTCCACTTTGTTTCAAGGAAAGGCCTGACCTAGTCTGGCAGACCAGGGAGGTCATACTGTAAATAACCATAATTCAAAACAGAAAGATGAAGTCCACATTGTGCTCATACCCCAAACCTGATGGGGATTTAGAGGTTTCAAAGACAGACCAGCCAAATGCACAGGGAATCCCTGCTGCCCCCAGACTCAAAGCAAATACATAGACATGGACTTGTCTAAGAGCAAATCACTCACTAGGTCTCTCCATCTCAGCCATTCTGTTTCCCTAAACCACCAAGGTTACTTTGTCAGATCACTTTTTAGGAAGTCTTTTAAAGGGAGGCCAGTTGGGCAGGAGTGGAATGAGATGCCTCTGCAGGGAGGGAGCTCTCAGGAGTTGTAGAGACCCCTTAGGCTTGTAGCCCCCAAGGCCATCCCTTGCTGCTCTGAGACTACAGCTGGATCATTTCTCCATGCTCCCTGGTAGATCCTGAGGCCCTGGAAGGAGAGTCTTAAGGTTTAAGTCGTAGTCATCTCTATTCCAATCCTGGACCACGTCTACCTCCACCCTCATCCTGAGCTCCCTTCATTGGGTTCCTGCTACCATGGGGCAATGTGTCCAAGGATGGATGACTAATAAACCTCAGGGGTAACCCCACTGAGAGAGATAGTTCTTGGGCTCAGGAATGCCTATTTCACTTTTCCTCTCTCCTCTAAGACCTCTTAGAAATATCTCCCAAATATCTCTAAAAGGACCACTCCCCAGCCCAGTGAGAGCCCCGCAGGGGTCAGAGAAATAGGCTCCCAGGTCATCTGAGCTAAAAGTTTCTCAGGCAAAGAGAAGAGAAATTGTCCAGGAAAGATCCAAAAGGAGGCACCATCAGACAGAGTTGAGGAAAGGTTGCCAGGACAGATCAGGGGAGCACAAAGCTGTCTGTCTCCAGGGAGAGCTGCTTCTCTTGGCCAAAGTTACAATACTTCCATGGTAACTGCCAGGTTGAGCTGAAAGTCCTGGAGAGTTTTCAGAATCCTGGAGCCCAAATTGTCACCAGAGAACAGCCACACCAATTCCCTCTGTGTGCAGAAAGGGACAGAGATGGCGACGGTGATGGGCAAGGGCTCCCACAAGAGCCCATGGCTGATTGGTGGAAAACCAGGAAGAACAGAAAACAGATCTTTGGCAAACTTGGTCCCCCTGCCCTTTGTCCCCCTCACCTTAAAGCCTATGAATATGCCTGGGAACCCACGTGGTAAAGGGCATAGAGTCTGAGGGTTTTGATTTGATTCAGGGTTTTGTTATACTCCTTAGTATAATCCAAAGGAGTCACTTGCCCCCTTTTAGTCTTAATTCATCCAGGTTTAAAGCCAGGAGTTGGTCTGAATTACTCATAGCACACTGTACCCACCTCCCAGAATTGTGATGAGGATCAAATCAGATAATATTTGTGAAGTGCTTAGTATACAGGAGGCACTTAATATATGCTTGTTTCCTTCCTGTTCAAATAGTATAGGCATTTAATAAATGCTTGTTTCCTCCCTTCAAATATTGTACGGACTTAATAAATGCTTGTTTCCTTCCTTCCCTCCTGTTTCTAGACTTAGAGCTGGAAGGGAGTTTAGAAGCCCTCAAGTTCAACCCCTTCATTTCACATAAGAGGAAACTAAGGTCCAGGGAAGTGAAATGCATTTCCTGAGGTCACACAGGTAAAATCTTAGGATCACAAAATGCTAGAGCTAAAATCACAAGGTACCCCAGAGGTCATGTTTCTTATTTTACACATGAGGAAATCTAGACATGGCATAAATGACTTGTCCAAAGTCACACCGTAAGGCAAGATTCAAACCCAGGTTACTTGATTCCAGAATCTTTGTTCTTTCTACTATGTTGTACTTCCACCAACCATGCTATCCCTTACAAATTTTTCAAATAAATTACTGTCTATCCAACCCTTCCTAATTTGGTAATTTTAACGTTGACTTTTTGAACCCAAGTGTATTACTTTACATTTGTGTTTTTTTAATTTGATCTCATTTTGAGTCAACTCATTGATATTGCCCATCATCTTTGTGAATCTTTACTGTGTTATCCAATATAATGTCTCCCTGCCAAGGACCACCTGAACATTAGGCTAATGGTTAGGTTATGAAAAGGTTGGGATGTTTGAATATTTGTGCTAAAGTCCCCTAGAATAAGGGTGGAAATTGGGAAGGAGAGAAAGACTGTGAGCCAAGCATTGAACTCATTAAGGAAAGGAGAATGTCCTAAAGGTTGGTAGATAACAGTCACCAGAATCTTGACTGAGTGATAAATATGGATTAGATGAACTTCAAAGGTCAAGAAATAACTGAACGAAGATGGGAGAGAGTCTAAAAGTGGTTATGGGGACCAGTGAGTCTGGGACTATGAGTGAAAGTGCTGAAAAGTGTGTCTTAGAAAACTGTTATCAAGAGGAAGCCTTCTAGACCAGTATCCCTCCACCATCCCTTTCCCAACTCCCCTGCAAAAAAGGAAAGGAAAGTGAGTCATTTTGTCATGACTTCTTTTCTTGATGAAGCCATGTTGGCTCTTTGTGAACAATGCTTTCTTCTCTAGATGTTCATTAGCCATCTCTCCAAGAATAAAGATTAGGCTTTAAGAATGTTCCCCCCATCAGACATCTGCAGATTCCATTCTCTTCCCATATTTGACCTTCTGTAATCCTACTGTCCTGTCCTCCATGAACTTGCAAGATCACTGATGGGGGCTCATTTATCACCTCTGCCAGTTCTTTGAATACCATCTTTTGGATGTAGTTTTCCAGACCTGGTGACTTGAAATTAACTAGGGAGCCATCAGGTGCTCCCTCATTCAATCCACAAATATCTTGGTTCTTGACTCTCTATTAACCCTTTAAATCCTGTCTTTTCCATTACAAAAATCATTCTTGCATGCTGGGGATAGGGAAGAAGAAAAAAAGTTGAATAATTTTATATTCTCACCAACATCCACTGACATTGACGTATCCATGCAGAGTTAGGGTCTTTTTCCTTCTTGAGTCTTCCACCTTCCCTGTATAACTTATAAAAAACCAGAAATAGCTGTTTTTTCACCTGGAAGAGTTCTTTGTCATCCTTAGCTCATTCACAGCTTTGGCAGCTGAGTGGTGCAGTGAATAAAGTATAGATTCGGAGTCAGAAGGACCTCAGTTGGAATTCTGCCTCGGATGTTCCTTTAACATGTGACCTTGGGTAAGGTCATTCAGCTTCCCGGTGCCTTAGCTTTCCTATCTGTAAAATGGAGATAATTATAACAGAGTTTGTTGAAAGGATCAAATGAATGGATGAAATGTGCTTCACAAACCTTAAAAATGTTGTAAAATTGGTAGCTATTGTTATTAACATAACATTAGTCTAAGAAATATTTATGTATCTCTTCTCCATTACCTGGTTTGCTTCCATCTTCTACATATATCTTGTAAAAATCTCTATTGGTGGGTGAGTTCCCTATGCATCCACACTTGTCTCTTGGGACAACGTCTTCCTCCACATAACTATTATTTCCAGACTTGTCTTTTAGGATCTTGAGAGTTTCTCCTCCCTTTGGGAATGACTCCTGTGATATTTCTATTCTCTCTTATCTGCCCTAAATTTCATTTTCTTTATATGAATTTTAAAAGGACATATTTGGTTGCTTTTCCCCTCAGGAAAGATTGTGAATGGGCCATGATGAATGTCTCTAAATGTAGCATGGGGTTAGAACTAGAAGTGATTTACAGATTGATTAAGTTATGCCCTCTCTTTGTATAAATGAAAAACCTTGAATACAGACAAAGAAAGTAATTTGCCCAAGGTTGGTGGTTCAGTGGATAGTCTGGTGTCAGGAAGACATGAGTTCGAATCTAACCTTGGACACTTAACTATGTGACCCTGTGCAAGTCACTTGTTTCCTGCCTCAGTTTCCTCAACTGTAAAATGGAAATAATAACTACCTCCCAGAGTTATTCTGAGGTCAGAAGACATAATATTTGTAGACCCTTGTACAGTCCGAGGCACATTGTAGAGATCTAATAAATACCTAATAATCATCAATAAATTATTAAATATAAATATTTAGTAATAAATATTAAATCCCAGACTAACAATTTGAGCCCAGAGTCTCTGACTCTAATTCCAGTTACCTTTTTACTGGCCCTCATGAAACAAAATTATGATGTTATAAGAGAATAGACCTCAACTCCATAGAAAGGAACACACTAGATAACACCCTCTGGCCATGGGATGGGCGTCACTCCAGTTGTTATAAGGGTCCTATATCTAAAAGTAGAAATATATGAGTCTCTGGCAGCATCAAGGGGCTTCACTCTAATTCTAAATATTTTGTATCTATAAAAAAAAGGATGTGAAAACATAATTTGGAAAAGAGGAGAGACAGGAGCAGTCAATTATCTCACACACCTATTCTACCATCATGACCCTCGAATTAATAACCTTTTGCAAATCACTCAATCTCTCTGGCACTCAGTTTCCCTATCTGTAAAATGAGAACGTTTGACTCATTTGTCTCTGACACTCTGATGCCCCTGTGATTCCTGAGGCCATGATCCTGCTTCAGGTGTTCACCCATTTGGTCTCTCCATTAGCATAGGCTTCATGCTGGGTTCTCTGTGACTAGCTTCTTTCTCTATAATCCCTCCCCACCCCACCCCCAACCAAACACAGATCTATTACCCTAAAGCACAGGTCTGGTTATATCACTTACCTGCTTAAAAATCTTCATGGTTTCCCCAACAATTTGTTGCAAGAAATCCCAACTTCTCCTTTTTCTTTCCTCTTCTCCCTCCTTTTAAAAAGTATATAAAAATGAAGTAATTTACATACATTATCTCACTTGATCTTTACAACAATACCACCTGTAAAGTAGGGGTGCTTAATATCCCCATTTCATAGATGAAGAGACTGATTCTATCTCCTTCCCTAGAGTTATCCTACATTTCACGCACTTTCTTTACATTTAGGGTCTTACCCTCAAGTGCGCTCACTGTCTAACCAACACAGCAGGCTAAATCTCTTTCCTATTTTACTGATGGAAAAACTGAGACCCAGAGAATGGAGGTGACTGACCGACCGATGGTAGCACAGCTAGTCAGGGCGAGAACCAATACTTGAACTCATGTTTTTTGACTCCATGTAGCGAACTCTTTCTTAAGGATGGAAATCTGTAGGAAATAGCATCCCCCATTCACTGACCCCTGATCTGGGGCTCAGTTTCCTCATTTGTAAAATAAGACAACTGGACTCCATGATCTCTAAGGGTCTTTCTAACTGATTTTCTTCAATTCTTTGATTAAGAAAAAAAAGGGCAATTCATGCTTCAACCCCCTCCAAGACCTAGACAGTAAATGCATAAACATGGGCACTCCCATTCCACCACTCGGGGGCACTGTCACCTCACAAAAATTACAGACACAAGTCATTTATCTGGCTGACAAATTTTTGTTTTAAATTATAAAAAAGGGAGTTCTCAAATTCAGAATCTCTGAACTAGAGACCATGGAGTGACCACTCTGTTGTTTTAAAAAGAAATCATCTGAGGACCAGGGAAAGTGACTTTGTCAAAGTTCCGTAACCAATTAGTGGCAAAGCTAGGACTAGAACCCAGGACTCTTGACTCATTAATCACTGCATTTGTTGTTTTGTTTTTTTTCCCCCATCCCACACTACTAGATTTGAAAACAAGATGGCAGACCAAGTTCGATGGAGGAGTCTTTGCTGGGAAAGCACAAGTTGGGTCATTGGGTTTAACTACCAGCAAAGGTAAGGGATGTTGGACAATGGGAATTTTTTAAAAGAATAGAAAAGGGAAGGGAAGGCAAGACAAGACAAGGGGAGGGAAGAGAAGGGAAGGGAAGGGAAGGGAAGGGGAGGGAAGGGAAGGGTATGAATTTCCATTTTTTCTCATTCATAAAATGATCGTACTAAAGCTTCCTATAGGCCCTCAAGGGGTTTGTAAGGACAATATTTAGTCAACAAACACTATAGAAGTGGAAGTGATTATGAATCTTGTTTACTGTTGAACATGGACATAGGATCATAGCCACAAAGATCTAGAGTTGGAAGATAACTCAGAGGCTGTCTAGTCTACACCTTTAACTTTACAGATGAGGAAACTGAGACCCAGAAAGGTTAAGGAACTTGTGTGATATCACACAGGTAGCTTCAGAGGTGAGATTTGAATCCACACCTTCTGACCCCAAAGTTTCCATTGTAACACAATCTGAATGGTGAAGACCATGCTTTCCCTAAGTAAGGTACAAGTCAGCTTTGGGACTATGGTCCTTCAATGTTTATACGTAAACAGATGCTGCTGTTTTAAAGGTTATATTTCTTATCTAATCCCTAAAGTGACCTCTAAGGGCCTCACCTTGGAAACACTTTGAAGTGAGACTTGAGAGATAGTCTAGATTTTCACTCTCCATCTCCAAGTCAGCCCTAGGACTAAATCATCTCAGTCTCTGACATTAGGTCAGATTATTGGAGCCTGCTCACCCAATATAGAAACACCCTCCAGACCCTCTCCTCCTCTCAGCTTTGTGCCACCAGACTGGTGAGGAACTGGGGACCTTACTCAGAGCATCCAGTCCCTAATCTGGCCTCAGCCTTGGCCAGAGTTTACCTGGGCCAAGCCAGAAGCTGTGCAAAGGCCTGGAGCCCTTCCCAATTCCTACTAACCTGCCTTGCAAGCACATTCTTGGAGGCTGTTGTAATAGCCCATAGCTGCCCTCCCTAATCTCTCTCTCCAAACCAAGACTGTAACAGCAACAAGTCCCCTTAGCACCCTACCCCGCACTAATGCCATCCCTACTCCCTGCTACAAATGCCCAAGACACAAGAGGAGACAGGGGACTTTGAGGACTTTGTCTCCCACTCATTTAGCTCCAAGCCTGGAAGGAAAGCTAAGAGACTGGGGGCTCAAAGGTATAGAAGGTGAGGCTGGAAAGGAGAGCCTGGACTTGGAGCATCCCCAAAATCAAGAGGTGATAGACAATAAGAAGAAACAATATGGAGAGAGGGGGAGAATAAGGAATGAGGCCCATAGGGGAGGGTGAGGAAGAGGAAAGGAAAGGGGAGAAGGGGAGAGGCAGAAGATGAGATGAAGGGGAGGGAAAGAGAAGAAAGAGAAGAGAAAGGAAAGGGTCCAGAAAAGGTAGGAGAGGAAAGGAGAGGGAAAGAGAGAAGAGGAAAAAGGAAGAGGGAAAGTAAGGAAGGGGGCACAGGAGAAGAATGAGGGAAAGAGAAAAAGGAAAGAGAGAAAAGAATTTTTAAAGCAGAAGGAAGAGAAGGTGGGGGGGGACCATGAGGTAGACTGGAATTTGGGAAAGAGAAAAGGAATGGAAAAGAGAAGGGGAAGGAGAGGAGAAGGGGAGGGGACACAGAAGGGGGAAATGGTGGAGAAGGGGAAAGGAAGATGACAGAGCTGAGAGGGGAAGAATCCTGAGAGTCAGGAGAGGAGGGCAGAGGAGGGGGGACACGGATGTGAGGGAGGGATGGAGAGAGGAAGGAGAAGGAGGGGGAGGTAGAGAAAGGAGCCTGAGATAGCAAGAGAGACCTGTCCAGTGAGTCAGCCTGGAGTGTGGGGGAGCGGGAAGGGGTTCCATGGGAGCAACGTAAAAGACACCAGATCCCACCCCCTCCCTCTTCCCAGCCTCTGCCTTGGGACACCACCTCCAGGTGCCTAGGCCCCCTCCCAGCCTCACCCCAGTCTCCCAAGCCCCAGGGGCCACCTGAGGCAGGGAGGGCACCCCCCCTTAGGGTGGGGGTGGGGGCCATCAGGACGGGTAGCTACCCTGACATGATTCTATTTAAATAAACTACACCCTGCCAGTACCGTCGTTTGCATAAAACAATATTCAAGGAGGGTGATTTGAATGTTCTGTTCTATTTTTGCTTCTCTCCAGATTGCTGTTTGCATATATTTGCATACCCTGGGAGAATTAAGCTGAGAGTATGCAAATGTGGCCGTCCCTGCCAGCCAGCCAGCCCTGCTGCTGCAGGGGCCCTCCGGTGCCCACGGCCGGCCTTCTGCCCCTTCCCCACCCAGTCCAGGCTTGCCTCAGCCCACCCTGCGTGTCCCCCCTCCCTGCCACTGCTCTAAGCTGAGCGGGGCAGACCCCGACGGCCAGCCAGGAAGGGAGGGAGGCAGACAGTGGCCCGATTGTCTCTGAGGTCCCCCCCTAGCGACTGGTAGCTGGCTGGCATTGTGGATGCAGCCCCCAGAAACCTGACCCTTGGAGGAGTAACTGGGCAGGGGCCCCGCCAGGGGAGGGGAACTGGGGAGGAGGAAAGGGAGGAGGAGGGGACACAAAGGAGCCAGTCAGGAGCTGGGGCCCAAGGGAACCTAAGATTTAGAAGTGGAAGCAACTTGAGAAAGGACCTGGGTGGAGCCACCTCATTTGCCCCTGAAGAACACTGAGGACCAGAGAGGGTCCCAGAGCCAACACGCAACCGAGTCAGGGTCAAAGCCAAGTCCTCTCAGTCCCAATCGTTCCCCTCCCCCTGGGCAGCCCCTGGAGCTTCTCCCCAGTGATGAGGAAGTCGAGCCATCCCCTAGTCTCTATCTAACGTCCCTCCTGCTCAGGGTCCCTAAGCCCATTCTGGTCTGAGGAGACGTTTTTTCATCCGTTTCACTCTCATTTTACATCTGAGGAAATTACGTCCCAGAGAGAAATAACTTGTCCAAGGTCACACAGGAAGGAAATGTCAGAACCAAGATTTGATCCTTGGACAAGGTGCCGCATTTGGAATTGGGGGACCTGAATCTTTCCTCCACTACTTACTATAAATAAGAATTTATTAAGGGTTCACTATATATGTCAGGCGCTGTTCTAGGACAGGCAAAAGCATGGCCCCTGTCCTCAGGAAGCATCCAGTCTAAGGAAGAGAAGACATGTAAATACAGGATCAAGGGAAGTAGTGGGGGTGGGGAAGAGAAGGAGGCTAGGACTGCCCTTGGCCATCCTTCTAGGGGAGCCTGGGGGGGTCCAGGCTGACAAACTGGGGAACAGGATGTGAGCTTGGTGCCCTGCCCACAGGGTCTTTGTGACCCCAAAGAATAGTACAGAGAATTGTGCACAGTAGGCACTCAGTGAGTCACTGGTTGGAGCCAACTGGGGCCGATTAATTAGAGATTTTGTAGATGGATCTTGTTTTGGTTGATGTTCTGTCACTTCTGACTTTTCCTGAACCCATTTGAAGTTTTCTTGGCCGAGGTACTGGAGTGGTTTTCCTTCTCCAACCCATTTGACAGATGAGGAAACTGAGGCAAACAGGGTTAAGTGATTTGCCCAGGGTCACACAGCTAGTAAGTGTCTGAGACTGGATTTGAACTCAGGTCTTCCTGACTTCAGGCCCAGCGCTCTAACCATTATGCCACCTAACTGCCACCTTGCTCTGGTGCTGAAAGCACCATATTGAAAGCACTATATTTTAATGAGAATAAGGCAACAAGCCCTGATCAAGTACCTCCTATGTACCAAGCACTCTGAGGATACAAAAAAAAAAAAAAGAAAAGAAAAGAAAAAGAAAAGGCAAGAGCCAGTCCCTCTTCTGACAGAGTGGAGTTTCCAGTTTTCACATCTTGCTTGCTAATACTGATGAGTTGTGGGGCCTTCAGAAAGTCTCCTCACTTCTCTTAGCTTCAGTTTCTTCATCTAGAAAATGGGTGAAAATAATACCTAATAATAATCTACATAAATTGCTTGCCTTCTCAATGAGGGTGGCAGGGAGGGGAGGAAAGAATTTGGAGCTCAAAATTTTAAAAATGAATGTTAAAATTGTTTTGCATGTAATTGGGAAACAATAAAATGTTAAATAACTGAAAAAAAGGAAACAATACATAATAAATAAATATAAGGTTCAATTCGACAAGAATTTGTGAATCACCTACTGAGTGTCAGGAATTGTTCGGGGCTCTAGGATACAGAGACTGTGTCCAAAGAAATGAAACCTTCATCTCTATGACTGGAACCTATATAGAAGGCGGTCTTCCAATCCATTGTATGGGGTAACTATTTCTTGTCCCTCCCATTACCCCATCTTTGACACTGTTTGTTCTGCTTACACATAAGGTCAGTCCAGAGCCACCGGAATATATCAACTCCCTAAGCATCCTTTGTAGATCCCTTCTTCTGTGATCCACCAATAGATGGAGCCAGAGAGAGAGAGAGAGAGCTGATCGTTAAATGATTAGTGTGAGCATTGACATCTCAGAAATCAGCAAATGCTACAAATCAGGGCTTGATTTATTGTTTCATTAATTGTTTAGACTGAAGAAAGTGATGAAGAAATTGCTACTGCAGATTAAACTTTAAAATATATCCAGTTTTTTCCTCCCACAGACAGCTGGTTGTTAAATATTTATCCATATATATTTACAATTAATCCTTGTAGAGGATTATTTTTCTGATCTGCCCCTTCCTTTCCCATTTTCCAAGTTCCAGATGCCTTCCTAAGGTGGGGGAAGAGGGAGGACAAAGGGGAAAGGTAAACCTGGAAAAGAAACCTCTAATTGTGTTATATAGGCTCACACACATATGTTTCCTTTAATATCTCAGCAAGTATTGGCTTGCTGAGCAAGAAAGAGCGTCACCTGTGAGTGAATGGGATTTTCTGAAGAAGGAAAGCCTTTCATGTCCCCCAGGTGCTGCTTCCTCTGAAACTCCATCAGTCCTCAGTTCTACCGCTGGTGGGCCAGGTGGGTGATGGCCTGAGCCTGGTGGACCAGAGCAAAGCCCCCACCACCACCACAGGACATGGAAATTCCTAGGACCAGCGAAATTCCATGGGCAAGCCCTATTTCTGTCAGGAACTGATGGAGGCAGCTCAGGTAGCCCACTTCTCTCTTGGTTTCAGTTTCTTTCATAACATGAAAGGAGTGGAGAAGATACCTATAAACTCCTACCATTGACATACTGTGTTCTAAGAACCTGCTTAATTCAAATTATCTGTATTCCCTGTTCTAAGACCCTCCTGCTCTGACATTCCCTGTTCTAAGACCCTCCAGCGCTGACATTCCCTGTTCTAAGGGTCCTCCCAGCTCTCACCTCTCCTGTTCTAAGGACCCTCCAGCTCTGACACTCCAGGATGGGGAAGGCTGTGTCTTCCTACCTATTTGCTTCTTGGGAGCTAAGCTAGTTTTTCATCATTTTGCATGCTCACTTTCCATTCTATTGTGGTTGTCATTTCATTCACCCTGACACATCCATTATGTTTCCCTGGTTCTCCTTCCTTTCCTATGTTCTGACTCTCACCCAGGGGAAAGGTACACCTTCTGTCTCCTAGGGACCGTGGAGGCCCTGGGCAGAGCCCTGTTTTGCTGCCTGTGTTGGGGGGGTTTCAGTAGAAGGAATCAGGAGGCAGGTCTAAGGAAACCAGGTGGCCAGAACAAATGACCACAGATTTATCTGAGTAAATTTCACATCTTGGAAACTGGTTCTGGAGCCCACCACCAGCACCATCATCTTTTGCCTCTATAAGTTCCCAAGGAAGGGATGTTCTATGACTCATCACAGGTAATTTCACAGAGAAAACCTGGCAATTCATAGGGAAAAAAGGGAGCTGAAGAGGTCTCACAGAGAGAATACCTGAACCTGGATTACCCAAACAACCTTCTGCTTTAAGACATAATTCCAACCCAGTGCTCACTAGCAGGAATTCTAAGAGGAAACTGAATCTAGAATAGAAGAGATTCATGTATCTCAGGGACTGAGTAGGCCTTAAATCTTAGACACTTTGGAGGTGAAACTCAGTGAGACCCAATGGAAGATACCAGCTTTAGTCAAAGAACATGGATTCAAACCCTACCCATGATACTTATTAACTGTGAGACCTTGGATAAATTACCTAATCTCCCTGGGCCTCAGGGAGGTTTTACTAGATGGGCTGAAAGGTTCTAAGTCTGTGATCTTACAATGTCATGGATCTCCCCTTGTACCCCCTTGCTCTACAGTATAACCTCTAAAAATCCAGCTTTGTGGTTGTTCAGTTGTGTCCAATTCTTTGTGGCCCCTTTGGGGTTTTAGTGGCAAAGATACCAGAGTGGTTTGCCATTTCCTTGTCATGCTCACTTTACAGATGAGGAAACTGAGGCAAATAGGGATAAGTGACTTGCCCAGGGTCATACAGCTACTAAGTGTCTGAGGCCAGTTTTGAATTCATGGAGATGAATCTTTCTGATTCCAAACCTAATGCTCTATCCACTGTACCACCTAGCTGCCCCAATAATCCTGCAGATAAAGTCATGGAAACATGGAATTTTGGAATTATTCAGTCCTGGAGTTAGAGATATTAGGAATTCTAAATTAAAGCCTATAAGAATCGTAGAGTTTTGGGATTATAAAATCTTAGAAAAATAAAGAATTATAATCCTGGTAGAATTCACTAGAATGTAAGGACTGGGGACTACTTCATTTTCTTCTTTGCATCCCCAGAACCTCACACTGCCTGGCACATAGCAAGGGCTTCATAAACGCTTGGTGACTTTAATTCAGCATAATTAATTATACTCTATCTTCTTCTTCTAAGATGGGGGCTGGCTAGGTATGGCCTGGCTGAAGCCACTAGGCCTATCCTTGACAGGCTACCATGTTTGCCCAGGGTAAAGCTATAGGAGAATCTTGATAGAGGAAGTTGGTACCTCATTTTTCACATTCTTTGGTCCTTATCGCCACAGTTATGCCAGGGGAAAATTGTTACTTATAGAATTGTTAATTCAAAAAAATGGCTGTGAGTTTAAAATCTAAGAGTCTCCTCAGCAAGGAAGAAAATTATAAAAATACGAAAAGAAAAAGAAATAAACCAAGACCAAACATGAATCACATATGGAATAGGGAGTTTATTCTGCATACAAAAAAGAAAGGAATACTAAGCAATATAGAATTATTCAGAAGACATTCTGATACCTTGTACTAATGCCATGAGTTGGGAAGCTAATGTTTAGGCCCCATTAAGACAACAGCAGTTCTTGCAAGGCTGCCAAAGAGCCTGTTCACATTTCACCTTCGCTCAACACAGTTCCATCAAAGGCCAAGTGTGACTCAAACATTGTCTTTTCTACTGGTCCCATTCTCCTTAAGGCCAACTCTTCCTTCGGCACCAGCCCATGCCTGCAGCTGCTGCAACTGTATCTGTCCATTCCAGTGGATGCTGCAATTCTCCCCTGTTTGATCTCATAACCTTCTGAAAGTCAAAGGGTCACATGGTTCAACCATCTCAAGGTGGCTGCTCCTTCATCTAGAGGGGAAATTCTAGAAAAGAGAGGGCATCACTAGGGCCAAGCTTGCCTCAGTAGGACACAGACTAAGGGTGGCAGATAAGTCTTTCTACGTCAACCAAACCCTTCCCAGACATATCTCCCAATCATTCTCAATACCACAAATCCATAACAGAAGAGAGCAGGCAGCCCCTTTAGAAGATTCAGGGACCCTAGTTCAGTAGTCAATTAAACACCCTTTTTTATCATCAAGATACAAACCATGTCATCATGGCTGATACTTAGCTGAAGATACTTGCACACTAAAAGTGAAAATTGCAAAATCATAGCATTTTGGAATGGTCTCATTCTTAGAATAATCAGGCCTTCAATATCACAGCATCTGAGCACCAAAGGGTACCTTGGAGGTCATCTTGCTCAACCTCCAATTGCTTGCTGGCATATTGTCTTCAATGACTCCCCTCAGCCCCCCACACGTTGGGGATTTATGCCAACATTCTACTTCTAGACGTGTAAGCAAACACTGACATAGATCGTCTTTAACGAACCCAGTTACAGAAATAACACTAACATTAGACTTAAATTTTCTCGGGGGACAGATAGTTGAGTCAGTAATCGGTGAAATACGTTCCTGTTCACTTGACAAGGGGAGATTCTCAGCTCATTGTAGAGATAACACTCGCGTCTGGCCACAGCTGGGGCTTAAATGCTGCAAGGGGGCAGCCGTGGGAGGGGAATGATATCCACCAAGGTGCTGCTTATCTCCAGAGGCGGGGGTCTGATGTCTGCTCTCCCCTTCAAGCTGTAAGAATCATCCAGCCCTTCTGGCATCAAGCGACACACATGTGTGTGCACATGTTAGACAGGCACACACATTTAAAGGGACCAAGCAAGTGTACATGCATGCACAGGCCACTCATGTGAAGTAACGTATACTTGTGCATATATGCATATGTGCACATATACTGCATGTAGGTACCCAGATGAATATATATATATATATATGAATATAAATGTACACATTGTAATATGTGCATGTTTTTATATATAAATATGCTATAGAAATGCACATATTACATATATGTACACTGTGTAATTGTAGATGTGTAATTCTAATATGTGTACATTATGCTATTGTGCATATATATGTTATAGAAATGCACAATTGTACATATGTGTACATTTTGCTACTGTGTGTATGTTATATAAATGCATATCTTTTACATACGTAGACATTGTGCTTTTCTGTATGTGTATGTTATATAAATGTCCCTCCCAGCTCTGACATCCTCTGTTCTAAATCCGCCCCCAGCTCTGACATCCCATGTTCTAAATTCCCATCCTGCACTGACATTCTCCCCTATCCAGACATCCATCTTTCTGAGCCCATGCTCTTTCTGGGACAGAGGGAAGGAGGAGGGCAGCTCTCTGTCCTCACTCTTCCTTTTGCCTCAGAAGCAGGGGCACAGAGCTAGGCCTGCCAGGAAAGCATCCTTACCGTGCAAACAAAGGACACCAGGCCTCTCTCCTTCCTGCACACTGGTCAAGAGAGCAGCTTCAGTGATCTCAACCACCACATTCCGTGTGCTGTGATGAGCAACGAGGCTGAGAGTAAGGAATGTGTAGGGCGTCTTGTCAGAGATAATTGGAAATAACATCCCTTTAAGGAAACAAGGCTGGTATCCAGTTGGGTGGGGGAGATGAAGGTTCTGCTCTGGGGCCTGGGGCCCAAAGGAGGGGGTGACTGACATTGAACTATTCATTCCCCTTCTCAGCCCCTACCTCTGTCCTCCCCATCTAGACACTTTCTCCAAGGGTCAGAGTTGCTTTTCTCTGTCAAAGCCCTAGAGCCTGCAAGATTGCAAATGTTTACCATAAATAACTCAACAGACAGGCAAATCTTCTCCCGCAGCTCTTCCCAGCATGGGATGCTGGTGCAGTGACTGATCGGGCCTGATGATGGAGAAATGCAGAGCATCCGTGATTCCCTCTGACATCTCAGAGCCTGCCGAGCCGACTTCTTGTCTCCCTCAACCTGTGGGTGTCCCAAGCTTCCCAGGAGACACAGTCATGGAGGGGAGAGGTTGGAGGCAAGGACCATGGGAAGGTAGCTCCAATATTTCAGCCCCTGAAAAATTAGGAGCAGTTATGAAATCTCAAGGAGGGGAGAGAGAGAGAGAGAGAGAGAGAGAGAGCAGGAAAATGCCCAGATTCAGGAGATGGACTGCCCTGTACCAGAAAGAACCAGGAATCCAGCGTCATAGGATCTAACAGAACACAGGGAGTAGTCTCCAAGAAGACTAGAGAGGCAAGGAGGGGACCATGTTCTGAAGGGCTTTGAAAGCCAAACAAAGGATTTTATATTTAATCATGGAGAGAATAAGGAGACACTCTAGTTAACTAAAGAAAGGGGTAACATGGTCAGAGCTGGACTTTAGAAAGATAACTTTAATAGTTGAGTGGAAGAAGGCCTGGGTTGGCGAGAGACTTATGCCATGGAGATCCACAAGCAGGTTATCGCAATAATCCAGAAAAAGAAGTCATAAGAGCCCATGCCGATAATGAGCATGTTAAAGGAGAGAAGGAGGCATATTTGAAAAGACATTATGGACTTAGAAACTAATTGGATTTGAAGAGTAAGAGAGAATAAAGAGTAGGGCATGACACCTAGGTTTTGACCTTGTATTACTGGGAGGATGGTGGTATCCTTCACAGTAATAGGTTAATTAGGAAGGGTTTAGGCAAAAATATGTTAAGTTCAATTTTGGACATAGTGAGTTTAAGATGTCAGAAGGGCATTTATCCCTAGATATCCAATAAGCATTTGGAGATATGAGACAGGAAGTCAATAGAACTCTATAGAGATAGTAACTGAAACCATAGATACTGGTGAGATAACCAGTCAAAGAGTATAGATGGAGAAGAGAAAAGGGCCAAAAACTGAGTCCTGTGGGAGACTCATAGTTAACAGGATCCAGCAGAAGGGGCTGAGAAGGACTGGTCAGAGTGGTTAGAGAAGAACCATGAGGCAGCAGTGTCACAAACACCTAGAGAGAAGAGAGTCTCATGGAGGAGAGGGTGATTGGCAGCGTTAATGGCTACAGGGGGAGGGGGGATGGTCATTTCTTTAAAAAAAAAAGTGATAGTGACATAAACTAGCCAAGAACATGTCATTTTGATATCAATCCACCAATGAACAAATGTTTACCAACTGCCTACTATGGGTCAATTACTGTGCAAGGTGCTAGAGATGCAAATAAAAGAAAGATGATCCCTGTCCTAAGGAAGCTTACATTCATCTTGGGGGAAATGATACATTTGATTGCTACCCTTTACATTAGTCTTTTTTTTACATCTATTTGATTATAGATCTTTGAGAAACAGATGGAAGACAGGGGAGGAGTTGATAGGGACCCATGACTTGAGCAAGGTGCATGTGTCTCACAGTGTCTGATGGATGAATGTTGGATGGATGGATGGGTGGATAGAGGGACGGAAGGGTGGATGGATGGTTGGATGGATGGACAGAAGGTGGATGGATGGATGAAGTATGACTTATCAACCCTAATTTTGACGTATTAACCATTCTGAAGAATTCAGTAGCTGTCAGCTACTAGCTAACATCCCTGGAATACATTCAAAACAATGTTTAATCTACTGACTTGGTATTAATTGTTGACATTAGTCAGTTGATAGACATTACCCAGAAAACAGATATTTGAGAGGAAAAAAAGGAACATGGCAACAAGTATTTACTGGCTTGGGGTGAACGGAGGGAGGGTTATAAAAACAACCTTCATTTTGGATGGCATCCAGAATAGCAAAAGATTTTGGAGACTAACAGGCTGTAGCCAGTTCTTACAAGTTCTTGAGAATCAATTGTTAACATTTTCATCGTGAGCATTTACAACCTGGAAATCAGCAAAAGCTACAAATAGCGATCTGATTTATTTGTTGTCTATTGTTTTTTGGTTGTCTAGACTTAAGAAAGTGATCAAGAAAATCATAATAATGTAGGTTCAACTTAAAAGTGTGTTCTGAAATTTTGGAAAGCCACTTGTTAAACATTTACAAGCACATAACTGTAGTGGAAACCCATTTATATAAGAAGCAGTTGAAAGAACTAGGGATAGTTAGCTTATGGAAGGAAATGTATAAGTGATATGAGAACTGTTACCAAATAGTTGAGTTGTAGGGAAGAAAAAAGATTTATTTTGCCTGGTCCCAGGTAGCAGGTAGAAGAATCAAGATCAAGCAGGTGTAAGAATAAACATAAACTCACCGACTCAGTCAATTGTAGTGATTACCCTATGATTAAGTAGAAACTCAACCTGATTTCTGATCTCCCAGCAGTTAATATTCTCTCTCTCTCTCCTCTCTCCCTCTCTCTCTCTCTCTCTCTCCCTCTCCCTCTCTCTTTCTCTCTCTCTCGTCTTTATTTGTATTCTACTTTCTATTTAGTCTCTATATTCTTTTATATGTACAGAAAGTCTCTCCAAGAGAAGGTAGGTTCCTTGAGGCTAAAGACTATTTTCCGTTTCTCTTTTTATTCCCAATATGTAGCACGGTGCCTGGGACACAGTTTGTCTTTCGTTCTTAAAGAGGACCATGAAATCAGGGAAATGGTGACATGACTTTCATTGAATTGGATTTGAGTGAGGAAGGATTGTGCAAAGTCACCAGTCTCACTTTCTCCTCCATAGTCATCTGGGTCTAGTGGACAGATATAGATCAGATTAACTGGAGATGGCCTAGTGCCTTGCATACAGTAGATACTTAATAAATGCTTGTTGACTAATTGAGTTGAATTGAGTAAGGGGATACATGGTCTTGAAGGTCCAGATCTGTGATCCTGTAGAGACAGACAAATTGAAAAAAATGTGATTTGAAGAGACAGAATCCTACTAACGGGGGAGAATGGGGAAATGTCATGAAGGTGGCAGACTCTGAGGAGTACCTTGAAAGAAAACAAGAATTTTGAGAAGGTAGGAGGGGATAGTTTTCAAGAATGTGGGCTGGGTTTGTGTTAGAGTGAATTGCCTGGTTTGGCTGGAAGGATGCTAAAAAGGAGAGATGCAAGCTTCTATTAATCTAAGAAAATGGAATCCTCCAATTCCATGTCTCAAACATTTTCAGCTTCTAAAACTCAAGGACTGTGATTTCTTTATACTATAACTTGTGCTGTAGAGTGCAGTGAGCTCCCCCCTCTGCCTATAGTGTAGAGGCAAAGACACCAGAGCTGTCAGATCTATTTGACATTACGAAAATTCTTATAAATAAAATAGTTCATATAAAATCTGCATGAGCCGTCTACCGTCCATCTAACAGCATCATTAAAAAAAAAAAAACTCAGGAACATCAGCCCAGGCTCCCCTTCTAAAGGAGGGAAAGCTTATTTTAAGAAGTATAAAAGGGAAAGTAATTTACAGTCTATTAACATTTTAAAAGTATGTTAGCAAGAAGGGAGAATACATTACCAGCTCGTGGCTGGAGCTGGAGAGTCAGGGGAAGCTGAGACATTACATGTCTTTGTCTTCATTGTTTTTTAATTTATTTTTTTTAACCTCAAGAATCAGAGTTTTAACCTTAGAGCCAACCAGAGGATTTTCACCCTTTCTTGCCCCAGAAGAAGTCAAGAGTGAGTTAAGGCATCAGACAGGAGAGCTGAGGTCCAACATCAGAGAGCTGTTATCAAGCAATCTAGGAGCTTAGAAATAGATCTGACCCAATGTCCACATAGCCTTTGCTGATGAAGTAATCAAAGACTGGACAAGAAAAGAAACTTGCCCAAGGTCACAAGGAACATCCGAAGCAGTATCAACAGGAACCAGTTTCTGGATTCTCAGTCTAGGGTTCTTTAATATGCAATGTATACTGAATTTAAATACACTTTTGAAAGTCCCATTCTGTCTGAGCACAGCATATATTGTACATTTTGCTTCTTTAAAATCACCATTAACTGGTTGCATCCAGAAATCCAGGACACAGATTGCTGGGCAGGTAGAATAATAACTACTTAGATGAAGCCCAACCACCAGGCCTTGAAGGAAGCAGGCACTCCAGAGAGCCAGCACCCACTCCTCCAACCTGCTCCAACCCTCCCCCCGATTGGTCAGATCTCCTCTGGTGGGCCCAACAGAAGCAGACACCCCAGAAAGCCCTTCCCCTCAACACCAGGGTTTCTACCAGTGCTCCCTTCTTGATACTCCCACTAGCTGGACCATGTCTCCTTCCATAGCAGCTACTGTGGGATAGAATTCAGAGACTCCCTTCCATTCTAATCCTTAGCCCATTCCACCATGCCATGGGAAGCTTCAGAAGAGTGCTTTAGGTGAATAAAAGCGTGAAAGAGACCCCAAAATGATTAGGCTTGGCAAGAAGGGTGCAAGGAGAAAGCCACATGGGCTAGGAGACAAAAAGTCAGACTTAGGCTTGGGAAGACTTAGGTCAGAAGCCCTCCTCTGAAACTTACTGACAAGAGGGCTTGCCCCAGTCACTGTGGCCATCCAGGCCTCAGGATCCTCATCTGTGACATGAAATAATGCCCATAGCTCTTATCTTACCAGGTTGTAGTGGGACTCAAGAGTGATAAACTAAGAGAGGGAGTTTGTCCAGTTTGAAGTGCCATATAAATAAATGCCAGCTCTTAGGACAATCCTAAGGGGTTGAGTGATAGTTCTTTTGGACATATTCAAAGAACTGAACATGTCCAAAAGAGAGCCCATTGTCTTTTCCCCAGAACCCTCCCCTCTTCCTAAAGTCCCTGTTTGTGTCCAAAGCACTGCTATCTTCCCGGTCACCCAGGCTCAGAACCTTGGAGTCAACCTGGTCTCTTCACTCTCTCATTCCCCAGTATTGGCCAAGAAATCATCACACCATGGAGGAGCAGTCCTCACGGCCTGAAGACAATGGGGGTAGTTTGAGATTATGGAAGGTTCTGAACAATCTCCAACAGAGGACATTGGGAACAACTCTAAACGTCCAGTGAGGACCAGCTCAGTGGCTATCAAAAGAGATTTTTTCTTTCTGGGTCTGAGTTTCCTAATTTGTAAAATGATGAGGAGGTTGAATCAGATTATCTCTTAAATGTCTCCAAGCTCTGACCTTCCCTGCTCTAGGGTCCCTCCCAACCCTGCCATTCCCTATTCTGAGGTCCATCCCAGCTCTGACATCTCTTGTTCTAAGGACCCTCCCCTCTGCTATGCTCTGTTCTAAAGCACCTCCCAGCCATGGCATTCCCAGTTCTGTTATGCTACAGCCTGTGGTCTGTTGCTTTATACCCAATGTTAAATCCTTGCATCCCATCCAGCTTTCCCATTTCAATTGTAAAGATCCCTTAGAACTCTCTCTAACCTCTCTGCAGCCTCTGGTACTATCGATCTCCCACTTCACTCTTTTCTCTAGGTTTTCGTTGGATTGCTCTCTCCTTGTTCTCCCCCTCCCTTCGTGGCCACTCGTCACTCTCCTTCACTGTTTCTCCCTCCAGGTCACAAGTAACCTGGTGTCCTCCAAGGCTCTGTCCTGGACCAGAATCTCACATGGTGATCTCATCATCAAGCTCCTATGGATTAAATTACCACTATGTAAATGATTCTCAGTCTATTTGTTCCATGCCAAACTCCACAGACCTTCATTTTCTCATCTCCAACTGCCTATTGGATGTCTTGAATTGTATCTTACAGACATCTTAAACTCAACAGGTCCATACCTGAACCCATCATCTTCCCTTCTCCCTAACTTTCTTATCACTGTTGAAGGCATCATCGCCCTCTCAGTTCCCCAGGTTCACAACCTAGGCATCATCCTTGAAACATCATTCCCACCCCCACCAAAACCAATCAGTTCTAAGAACCTGTCAATGTTACCTTTGTAACATCCTTCCCCTGAACCCTTTGATACAGGCCCTCATCCCTCTCTCCTGGACTGCTGTAGGAACTTGCTGCTTGACCTTCCTGTCTCAAGTCTGTCCCCAAACCAGTCTATCCTTCTAGGGCTCAAGCTGACCCTCCTAAAGCACCTTTCTTACCTCTTAATCAATCAACTCCAGTGACTCCCTAGAGCCTCCAAGACCAAATATAAGATTTTCTCTTTGGTTTTTAAAGCCTTACATGCATAGTCTTACTCCTTCCTACCTTCCCAGCCTTCTCACCCCTTATTCCCCTCCCTATACTCTGTGATTCAGTGACACTGGCCTCCTAGAAAATGAAAATTTTGACAATTTGAAAATTCCCACTCAAAGCATATTCGCCAGCCTTCCCCCCAGGCCTAGAATTCTCTCCTTTTTCTTGATTTCCTGGTTTCTTCCAAGACTCAGCCAAAGTTTGACCTTGTACAAATAAATAGACTTCCTTATTCTTAGTATCTTCCCTTAGAGATCATTTCTGACTTATCTAATATATATCCCATATATGTATAACTGTTATATTCTGTCTCCCACATTAGATTGTGAGATCTCTGAGAGGAGACCCTGGCTTCCTTGGTGACACTGTGTATTAGCACAGTTCCTGGCACATAGTAAAGTTTTATAAATATCTGATAACTGATTTCTACATCCTATGTTCTAACATTCTAGGTTCTCATATTCTCCCTCTCAGCTTTTTCCTGAGCTTTCTCCAGTGAAAGTGACTCTTATCAAACTTCTCAGTAGATGAGTGGAATGCTAAAATATCTGTGTGTTCCGACAAGACCATGAATTTTATGTTGAAAAATTCATATTTACCACTTGACAAGGCTGTTTTCTTGACAGAGATCCACGATTCAGAGCCAGGGTCGTTAAAAAAAATCCACTTAGATAAATGAAGATGGTTTTTAAAATCAATCCTGTCTCCTTGGTGTTATCTGACTATAGGACACTTTTTAGTAACTGAGCTTGGACATGACACAGACATGAATATTGGATTCTTTGTTTTGACCAATTATGGAGCTAGTCTGGTCCAGGGTGGCACTCACTTTAATACCCTCTTCTGATATTTGTCTTCAAAGTATCAGCCAAAGTAATGTTCTTAAGGAACAGGTTTCCTTATGTCACTACCTCACTTAAGAAATCTAATGGCTCTCACTTACCTGTAGGATCAACTCCTATGCTTGGAATTTACATACTTTTTGCTACCAACCTCCAAGCTACCTTTCTACTCTGTTATACCATATTTCCATTCTCACTCTCTAAAGTTCAGTGAAACTGGCTTGGCTGTAATGTCTTCTAAAAAATATTTCATCTCCCATCATGATGCTTTTGCCCAATCTGTCCCTCCTGCCTGGAGTGTTCTAACGCTTCACCTTTGCCTCTTAGAATTCCTACTTAATTTTCAAGGCTTAGCTTTTTACACAAGGCCTTTCTTGACCCTCTCCCCTGCTAATGTGCTAGTACCTTTGCTGACAAAAGTATCTTCTATTTATTTTGTTAGCATTTAAAAACATTTATAAGTTCTTGTATTATCTCCCTTAATGGGAGATGAGTTCTGAAAGCTCAGGGCTTATTTCAGCTTTGTCTTTGTATTCTCAGAACTTAGTATAGTACCTAGCACAAAAGAGGCACTTCATAAATGACTGTAGATTGATTGGTTGATTTTTGAGGCTTTGATATTCTGTGGTTGAAGACTCCTCTCAAGGGGGAGGAGTCAAGTTGGTGGGGTCAGAAGACGAACCTGCTCTAGCGCTACCCCCATAGCCCATAAAACATTAGTAAAAAAAATGACTCTAAACCAATTCTAGAACAGCAGAAGCCACAAAACTACAGACTGAAAGAGATTTCCAGCCTGAGACAACCTGGAAGGCTGACAGGACAGATCTATTGCACCAGGCTCAGAGCAGAGCACAGCCCAGCCTTGGCTGTGTGGCATGGCATAGACAGGACTGGAGCAGACTTCAGGGCATGGAATCATAGGTAGTAGCTGCGGTTCCCAGATTTCTCAACCCACAAATGCCAAAGATAGTTTCAAAGGTCAGTGAAAAAACTCTTTCACCTGGGTAAGAAGGGAGATCAGTCTGGCCCCAGGGCAGCAGCAGCCACTGTCATAGCAGCATCCACTTTTGGAGCCATCTGCCTAAAGACCCTGGGGGAATCTAGCATCCTATCTGTGTCTCAGTCCTGAGTGGCCATCCTGGGTTGAGGAGGAGCACTGGTACGGTGGAGCTGGTGGAGGCTCTGGAGAGGGAATCCAGCTCAAGACCAGACAGGCCTGGAGAGGAGTAAACTCCTCTCCTTTGATTGTTCCACCTTGGAGGAACTGAGAGCTTACAGGTCCAAACCTCCAAAAAAGTATTTAATGGTCTCAGGCCATAGAAGAACTCAAAAAAGGATTTTGAAAATCAAGTAAGAGAGGTGGAGGAAAAATTGGGAAGAGAATGAGAGCGATACAAGAAAATCATGAAAAGCAAGTCAACAGTTTACTAAAGGAGACCCAAAAAGTGTTGAAGAAAATGACACCTTTTAAAACAGACTAGCCCAAATGGCAAAAGAGGTTAAAAAAAGCCAATGAGGAAAAGAATGCTTTAAAAAGCAGAATGAGCTTAATGGAAAAGGAGAGTCAAAAGCTCACTGAAGAAAATAGTTCTTTAAAAATTAGAATGGAGCAGATGGAAGTTAATGACTTTATGAGAAACCAAGATACTATAAAACAAAACCAAAAGAATAAAAAAATAGAAGAAAATGTGAAATATCTCATTGGGAAAACACCTGAGCTGGAAATTGATCCAGGAGAGATAATTTAAAAATTATTGTTCTACCTGAACAACATGATCAAAAAAGAGCCTAGATATCATCTTCCAAGAAATTATCAAGGAAAACTGCTCTGATATTCTAGAACCAGAGGGTGAAATAGAAATGGAAAGAATTCACTGATCACCTCCTGAAAGAGATCACAAAAGAAAAACTCCTAGGAATATTGTAGCCAAATTTCAGAGTTCCTAGATCAAGGAAAAATATTACAAGCAGCCAGAAAAAAAAGCAATTCAAGTATTGTGGAAATACAATCAGGATAACACAAGATTTAGCAACTTCTACACCAAGGGATTGAAAGGTTTGGAATATGATATTCCAGAGGTCAAAGGAGATAGGATTAAAACCACAAATCACTTGCTCAGCAAAACTGAGTATAATACTTTAGAGGAAAAAATGGAATTTCAATGAAATAGAGGACTTTCAAGTATTCCTGTTGAAAAGACCAGAGCTGAATAGAAAATTTGACTTTCAAAAACAAGAATCAAGAGAAACATGAAAAGCTAAACAGGAAAGGGAAGCCTTAAGGAACTCATTAAAGTTGAACTGTTTACATTCCAATATGGAAAGATGTTATTTGTAACTCATGAGACCGTTTTCAGTATTAGGGTAGTTAGAAGAAATATACATATATATGTAGGTGGGTAGGGGTATGCATGTATGTGTATATATGTGTAGGTGTGTATATATACATAGGTATTTGTATATGTGTGTGTGTCTGTGTATATATGTGTGCATGTATTATATATATGTATATGTGTGTGTATATGTATGTACATATAGACAGAGGGCACAGGGTGAGTTGAATATGAAGGGATAATACCTAAAAAAATAAAATTTACTGTTGAATGGAATGTACTAGGAGTAAGAGAAAGGGAGAGTTAGAACGTAGCAAATCATCTCACATAAAAGAAGGAAGAAAGAGCTTTTACAAAGGAGGGGAACAGGAGGGAGATGAAAGGAAATAATTGAGTCTTACTGTCATGGGATTTGGCTCAAGGAGGGAATAACACAGTCTCAATGGGATATGGAAATCTATTTTACCCTGCAGGAAGGCAAAGGGAAAGGGGATAGGAGAGGGAAGATAATAGAAGGGACAGCAGATTGGGGAAAGGGATAATCAGAAGCAAACACTGTTGTGGGAGGATAAGTCAAGGTTGGAAATCAAATAAATGAAGGGCAGAATAGGAAGGAGGGAAATGTGGTTGGTCTCTTACAACATAACTATTATGGAAGTGCTTTGCATTGTTACACATGTATGACCTCTATTGAATTGTTTGTTTTCTCAATGAGTGTGGGTGGGGAGGGAGGAAGAGAAAATGGAACTCAAAGCTTTAAGAATGAGTGTTAAAAATTGTTTTAGCATGCAACTGGAAATTAAGCTATACAAGCAATAGAGTATAGAAATCTATTTTGTCCTACAGGAAGATAGAGGGTAAGGGGGATGGAAGAAGGGTGGGTAATAGAAGGGAGGACAGACTGGAGAAAGGGATAGATGGGGTGCATGCTGTATTGGAGTAGGGAGTAGGGAGAGATGAGAAGAAAATTTTGAATTCAAATTCTTGAGGAAGCAAATGTTAAGAACTGAAAATAAATAAATTATATATTTTTTAAAAAACCCTCTCTATTCAGACATTCCATATTCTAGGTTCTAAACTCCCTCCTAGCTCTGATGTCCTTCATTCTAAGGTCCCTCTCAGCTCTGATACTGTGTGTTCTAAGACATCTCCCAGCTCTGTCATTCCATGTTCTAAGATCTCGACCCAGCTGTGCCATTCTATGTTCTAAAACCCCTTCCCAGCTCTGCCATTCCATGCTCCAAGTCCTCTCCCAGCTCTGCCATTCCATGTTCCAAGTTCCCTCCCAGCTCTGTCATTCCATATTCTAAGACCCTCCCTCAGCTCTGCCATTCCATGCGCCATACATTGAGTTGCTTCCTCGTTGGCACAATATATAATGTTTTAGTTTGGATCTCGAAATGAATTAGTCTGGCCCCCATTGGAAGATGTAAAGGGTTGCAAATCCCCCGCTTCAACTTAACCTCTCTTCCTGTACATTGCTGGAAATCCAAGCCTACCTTTTGGGGTTCACTATGCCCTGTTCCATTCCTCTCTCTCTCTGAGATGCAGAGCTCCTTCCCCAAACATCTGCTTATCTCCCAAAATTTCTCCTGCCCATACACATGTGCAAACACAGAGTGCCAAGTCCTGGAGAGTATCTACATTTTCAAGTTCCCTCCAGCACTTTCCTCCCAGGCCACGGCCAGGCAAGTCTTGGGATGAATAACTGTTTGGGGCTTTGCACTGGTCATTGGTATTTGTGCAGATCCTGCTATCTGCTGGAAGATTTTCATTTGGGGTAATAGGAAGGGGAATGAAGTAGATGACCAAGGGAGTATGGGAGAAGTAGCAAACTGTGGGCTTCCCTGAGTAAGGATTGAATAGAGGAGCCTTCCTTTAGCCTCAGCTGATGGAGAAGGGTAACCTTGTAGGCTGCTCCTGGCAAGGCTGTGATGAATAAGGTAGCAGCTGGGCAGTAGTCAGACAAACAATAAACATTTTTTAAGCACTGTGTGTTATGCACTGCACCAAAGACTAAGGATGCCTAGAAAGACAAAAACAGGCCCTGGCACCAAGAAGTTCCCATTCCAGTGTGGAAAACATGTGAACATCAATGTGATTACAAGAGATAGAGAGATAGAGATAGATATAAAGCTACATGGATAGACAGAAAGACAGACGGACGGACGGACAGATAGACAGACAAGATAGGATAGATAGACAGATAGATAGATAGATAGATGATACATAGATGACACTCAGAGATAGACAACAAATGGATGGATAAAAAGATATAGAGCTAAATAGATGGGTAGATAGACAGACACAGATAGATGAACAAGTTGATGAATAGATGGATGGATTGGTGAAAAAAGATGGATAAAAAGAAAAAGGAGGGATGAAAGAAGAAGGGAAGGAAGGAAAGAGGGAGGGAAAGAAAGAAAGAAGGAAGGAGAGAGGGAAGGAAAAAAGGAGAGATGGAAGAAAGATGAGTCGCTAGAATAAAAAATAATTAAAAGAGAAAAATAATTCACCAAAACTAACATACCAGAAAAACATGATATCATAGGCAGTTTTCTATGCCCATTGCTAAATACTTCTGCAAAGGAACAGGAAGATTTCTTCTTCTCTCTCTTCTTTGAGGCTTAACTGGGTGATTATCATTTTGCACCATTTTGTTTTGAGTCTTTCACCCATGTCATTCTTTCCATTTCCACAGCTGGAGTCTCTGTCATTCCCCAATTCTGTTCACTTGGCATCAGTTTATATAAGTCTTCCATCTTCCTTCAATTCTTCATATTCATCATTTCTTTCTGTGGAACAATGTTCCATTCCATTCACGTCTCTCACCTCTGGGCAATCCTTCCCCCAATCTGTCTACTACAGTAAAGTCTGCTCTATTCTGGTGTATTTACATACATACATATTTATATGTGTATAGTATATAAGTGTATATGTACATATATGTGCGTATGTCTGTATACTCTCTTGTGTACACACCCATCCCTTCAAAGTTCATCTCAAATGTTACCTCTCAATAAGGTCTTTCCTGATACCCCCAATGCCTCCCTTACCCCACCCTCAATGACCTTGTATCTTTTAAAATTTTACATATTCTTATATCTCCCCTAATAAAATATAAGCCCCTTGAGGTCAGGGACTATTTTGTTTTTTTTGTTTATACACCCTGTGTTGAGTACAGTGTCTTGCACATAGTAGGTACCTAATATATGCTTGTTTTTTGACCAATCAGTCCTTCAATCTTTCTGGACAGGTATGAGGGTAAAGCTCCCTGATGAGATGTGAAAGTGATGGCCCTCAGCCATCATAGGGGGCAGCGATGGTTGGCACTGGATGATATCTCCAAGCCCTGCCAAAGGTAATCACAGAAATGTCAACAGTGTGAGAGATCTTCACATAGACACTGAGACTGGAGGGACCTTGGAGCCCAGAATGGCAAAGATAGAATACGGAACACAAAATGATTGACCTAGAAGACATCTTAGAATCAACCAATCAATTAATTAACAAGCATTCATTAAATGACTCCGATATGCCAGTCTCTGGGCCAGGCAATATGGGTACTAAGAAGGGACAAGTAAGATCATTCGAGCCCACAAGAAGTTTAAATTCAATCAAAGAATAGTGTAGAGCACATTCAGATAGGAAGGGACTTTAGAATGCAAAATATAGCAAACCAGAGTTAGAAGGGACCTCTGACCTCTGCTTGTCCTCCTCATTGTACAGAGAAGAGTTTTAGAGAGAATTAATTTGTCCAAGGTCATACAACGGAGGATAGGGGAGAGACAAGAACTCAAATATCCCAATTCCAAGGCTAGTGCACTTGGATTCCATAGTGGGTCCTCTCCCTAACTGAGGAAGATCCAGATGTCTCAATGAATGAGTGAGGCCCTGGTTTTTAATTTAAGAGTTAAATAATATTACATGTATATTAAAAAAGTTAGGTAAATTTTTTCTCTCTCCTGTCATTACCTACAAAGCTCCCAACCTCTAGATTGTAATTATGTACATGAATAATGAAATTAGCATATCTATCAACTCACTCCCTGCTCATTATGTACATAGAAGGGTAGTGTGGGAAGGCTTGTGTGTTCAGATTTCCAATCAGCCTCTCCTGGCATATCCTCCAAAGCCTCAGAGGGAGGGAGTGGGGTGGAGGGGAGCTGGGATTCCAGTTCTTTGTAACAGAACTCCTGAACTGGGCTCCTTCAAGGTCTCCCTCTCTATTACTGGCCTGCCCTCAGGCCCTGGGCACATTAGGACTCTCTGAGCAGCATGAAGGGCACTTGGACAATTGCCCTCCTAACCTTGACCTGAGAGAAGGTGATGTGGAAGGACAGGCTCCCAAAGAATTGGACTGAGGACTTGAGAGCATGGGAAGAACTCCACAACTGGAATGTGGGGACCAGGATGTTCATCTCAGCTCTTCTACTGGGATCATAGGTCTAATGATAAAAGGCAGCTTAGCTAAAGGTCATCTGATCCAACTCCCTCAATTTATAGGAGGAGGAATTGAGGTCCAGAGACCGGATGTTACTTCACAGAAGGGAAGAGAGCTTAGAGGTCATCTAGGTCAAAGTTTGGAATTTACAAAGGGGGAAACTGTGACCATAGATAGGAAGTATCACACTGGATAGAATGCTGGGTTTGGAGTCAGGAAAACTTGAGTGCAAATCTGACCTCAGATAATTTGTTAGCTGAATGATCCTGGGCAAGTCACTTTTAAACCTTTGCCTCAATTTCCTGAACTGCAAAATAGCAATAATAATAGGGTCTACTTATGAGGACCAGAGGAGATAGTATTTGCAAAATAGAAAGAAAAAGTGATTCTTAGTTGATGCTATATAAATGTTTTCCCCCTTCCCTTTCCTCCCTTCCCTTCATAGATATAGAACTGAAAAGGACCTTAAAGGTCATCCATTCCAACACCTTCAATTTACAGAGGAGGAAACTGAGGTTGAAAGAAGGCAAGAGTCTCCATCAGATCACAGATTTGAAGCTCAAACAGATCTTTTAGGTCACGGAATCTAGAACATCAGGCGAGATACCCAAAGAACAAGGGGGAAAAAGAAACATTGCCTGCCCTCAACTATGCTCTGCTCTGTCAGAAACAATAATACATACTCCCACAAATGAAACTGTATTGGTTTGAGATATTGTCCCCCTTCTTTGTGCCTGAATAGCTGATACCAGCTGTGGAATAGATTATGTGAAATGGAATCAGGAACAGAAACCACTTCTCTTCTCTCTCTGACTGTTCTACCCATCCTGTTTGGTTGGTCAGTTGGTTATTGCCCTTTATGCTCAAAGAGGACCAAAATGATGTCATCGCGGTGGCTGATCAGACAAATATGAAACTCTGAAGGCTCTACCACAGGGTAGGCAAAATGATCCATGTGAACATTTAGAGTGGAAATGTCTCTAAATTGTGCATTTCTCATTCTTTTTGAGCTACTACAATTCTACTTTGCTCATACAGCATAGCCCTTTCTCTGATGAGGGCATGTCCTGTATCAGTGTTTCCCATGACTTAACAATTAATTTCGAAGTTCTTCATAGAGATCTTGAGACTGTCCTTGTATCAGTTTTTCTGACCATCATATGAGTACTTGCCTGTGTGAGTTCCCCATAAAACAGTCTTTTAAGAAAGTGTATATTTGGCACTTGAACAAGCCCATTGGAGTCGTGGCAGTCCAGTTCAAGAAAGGACCTCAGAATCTGATACCTTATCCTTCCAGGTGATCTTCAGAATCTTCCTAATACAATTCAAATGGAAGTGATTAAGTTTCCTGGCATGGCACTGGTATGCTGTCCAGGTTTCACAGGCATACAACATGAGGTCAGCACAATGGCTGTGTAGACTTTTAGTTTGGTAGGCAGCCTAATATCTCTTCTCTCTCACATTTTCCTTCGGAGCTGCCCAAACACTGAGCTAACTCTGGCAATGCATGCATCGATTTTATCATCTATATGGACATTCCTGGAAAGTATATTGTCAAAGTAAGTAAACTTTCCAGAGTATTCAAAATCTCTCCATTTGCAGCAACTGATGGTTTCACAAGTGGATAGTGTGGTTCTGGCTAGTGGAGAACCTCTATTTTCTTGGTGTTAATTGTTAGGCCAAAATAAGCACAAGCAGTAGAGAATTGATCCATATTCTACTTACCCCACTCGGCACTTTGCTGAAGGAGGTCCTCCTTGTCTCTACCTTGTTGGCTCTGGAGATGTCTTTCCCAAATCAGCAACAGAATACTCACACACTCACCCACACTATAACTATGGTTAAAAAAGAAGTGAGCATCTCATTGTCTTTCACTTAGGTAGGATTCTAAAGTGAAAATTACAACTCATCAAGGAAAATACAGTGTGAGAGAATATGGTGTGAATGCTTAGAATATGATGGAGAACAAGATTTTATGGCATACTTCAATATCAAAGAGCCCTTTGTAACATAAGATGTTAAATATGCCACTGTCAAAGAATCCTTATGACGCAAAATGGCAGCCACTTTGTCACTGAGGCACTTGTCATTGAATAAAAGGTAGCCTGCTATAATTCCTGAAATGCAAACAAGTACACCAGAGGATGAACCCCTAAGAACAGGAACCTTAAAACCTAACCAAGAAAATTCTCAACTTCAAAATATATCCATTGGAGTAGGATTGCATGAACTACTCAAGCTTTTTATCCAAAGGAGGTTCTGATTTATAGCTTATAAGATTGCCAGATCATAGATTTAAGACCAGAAAGACTTTCAAATCCCTCATTTTTTTTGTTGTAGTTGAAATTTTTAACAATTTAATTTTTGTTATATTTTAAGCTCCAAACTTTCTCCTTCCCCACCCCACACTAGGAGAATATGGTTTATTAAGGAATGAAGCACATGGTCATATACAAAGACACCAAAAATATACAAGATAAATACACATTAGTTTTGTGGGGAAAGTAGTAGAACCTGGGGAAATCAGCATGGGCCTCCCAGAGGAAGTGACACATGAATGGAGGTTTGACCAAAACTAGGGGTTCTAAGGGGTGAGTGTGTGTTAGGATTACACCTGAGGCATGAAGCAATGCCTGTGCAAAGGTATGGAAAGAGGAAATTAGATGCATGTCAGGAGCAGCAAGAAGGACATTTTGGCTGACCTGAGGTAGTTCATGGGTAAGGCTGGAAAAGTTATGAAATAGTTTAAATGCCAAGCATTTCAGTTAGGATTTGATCCTGAAAGTGATGGGGAGCCACTGGAGTGTATTAGGTAAGTGAGTGACACAGGGTGAACTGCTTTAGGTATATTATTATTATGACAGTGATTTGAAGAGTGGATTTAAGAGGGGAGAGACAGGGAAACCAATTAGTGGGCTACAGCAATAATTCCAGTAATACTAAAGCACTGTAATGACTGAGTGGGTAGAGAGAAGATGCCATAGATGTTGCATCAATAAAAATGACAAGTTTTGGTGATTGATTGGCATTAGGAACTGAGAGTAAGGACTCAACAATGACATCAGGGTTGAGAGGCTGGGTCACTGCAGGGATGGAGGTGGCAGCAACAAGGGCAGTGACCTTCAGAAATAGGGTCAGTTTCAGAAGGAAGATGACCAGCTCTGTTTTGCACACTCTGAGTTTGAGATATCTAATTAACAATCCCTTCAAAATGTCCAACAGGTGAGTATTGATGGGGTGGCAGAGTTACAGTTAGGTAGAGCAATCAATCAATATTTGTTAAAGTGCTCATTATGTGCCTGGAACTTGCTGGGCTATTTTTCATACATGGTAGCCACTCTTTCTACTCTGGCTGCCATGCCTGTAGTGCTCTACCTCTTCATCTCTGCTACTGGTTTCTCTGGCTTCCTTCAAGATTCAGCTTAAATCACATTTAGTCCATGTAGAGCCTTCCTCTGAGATGATCTCTAATTTGCCTTATATAGATCTTGTCTATATATAGTTGCTTATTGTTTTCATTGCTGTTAGAATATTAACTTCTGGGGGTCAGAGGCTGATTTTTGCCTATCTTTGTATCCCAAGTGCTTAACACAGGGTCTGGTGTATCATGAGCACTAATAAATGCCTGTTGGTTTGCTTTTTTACTTGTCTTGCATAGGAGGAAGGGCACTAGAAATTGGGAGAGAATTACTAAAGACTTTACCAAAAGATGGTGCCTAATTTGAATCCTAAAGAAAGAGAAGAACTTTATGAGACAGAAGTAAGCAGGGAATCCATTCAAGATGAATGCAAAGTGCAAAGACATAGCTGGAGATGGAAAGTGTGATTTCCTAAGCAGGAAAAAGAAAGATAATTTGGCTAATTCAGCTGATTTACAGTGTGCATGAGGAAGATGAATGTTCAGTGAGACTGGAAAGGTATGTTGGGGTCAAGTGATTTAGGATTTTAAAGTTAAACAGAGGATATGGATATGAACATGGATATGGATATGAAAATCACTGGAAATATGTATATAGAAATCAGCATAGAGATGTAAATTTAGTCCATTGTTGCTAATAAAATCAACAAGGAATCATGTGGAAAGCTAAGAGAATAAATGCAAAGACAGTCTTGAGGGATAGCTATAGCCAGCTGGAATGGCACCAAAAATCATCAAAAAAGAGAAATGGTGTTCAGACAGGTGAAAGGAAAATGAAGACACTGCTACCTTAACCTAGACGAGAGAAAATTTAGGTCATTAACAAGACTGCTTCAGAGAGTTCAAGAAGGATGATTTGGTTTCCTACCCCAAAGATAAAAAGTTACAGAATTATTTTTTAGTGGAAGAGAATGAGATTAAGGAACAGACAATTGAAAAAAGATTAAATACAAGATGGAGGAGTAGAGACAGGAACTCACCTGAAGTCTCCCAAATTCTCCTTCAAACAACTTTAATATAACACCTCAAAAAGAATTCTGCAGCAATAGAACCACAAAAAAATAAAGTCTGGGTGAAGACTTTTTTCTAGCCCAAGACAAATTAGGAGGTCCACAGGAAAGGTCTATCACACTGTATGAGTTTCCAGGGGGCTACAATAGCAATAGTGGTAGTTTCAGGAGATCTGCGCTGACAGACAATAAGGTGTTCAGACAAATAGTCAGAAAGAAATTACAATGCCTGGCATTCAGTGAAGAACTCTTACATTGCATATACATGGTTGTGCCCACAGAGAAGAAGGCTCCTGGTTCCAGAGTGGAGAAGGGTGTGGTTGCTCACAATGGAACAGAGACCTTGGTCACAGATACAGGAGCAAGAGAAGTACTAATATTTGTGGCTACAGGGGAACAAGGTCTCTTTCTGGGTAAAGATCACTGTGCAGGACAGGAGAACAGTAACCACATCATTCCTTTAGATCATAGCACCTTTGAGGCACCAAAAACATACAGTCCTCAAAAATTAGCTCTAAAAAGAGCAGCCTGAAAACTTGAAGCTTGGGGAAGTATCTGCTCCATTGCAGTAGCAGAATTAAATTTTAATATAAAATTAAAAATCAGGAAATAGGTGGGAAAATCAAGCAAGAAACATCAACAAAAGAAACTGACCATAAAATGTTACTATGGTGACAGAGAAGATCAAGACACAAAATCAGAAAAAGACAAACCAGCTTCAAGCAAAGTGTAAAAGAAAATACATGAATTAGATACAAGCCCAATAAAAAATCATGGAAGAACTCAAAAAGAATTTTCAAAATCAGATAAGAAACACAGATGAAAAATTTGGGAAATAAATGAGACGGATACAAGAAAATTTTTAAAAGAAAGTCAATAGCTTGGTAAAAGAAGTACAGACAAAACTGAAGAAAATAATACCTTAAAAGCCAGAAATGGTCAAATGATTAAAAAGGCACAAAAATTTGCTGATGAGAAGTCTTTTAAAAGTATAATTGGTCAATTGGAAAAAAGATACACAGACTCATGGGAGAAAATAATTCTTTAAAAATTAGAATTGAACAAGTGGAAGCTAATGACTCCATGAAAAACCAAGAAACAACCAAACAAAATCAAACAATGAAAAAAAGAGAAGACTGAAATATTTCATTGTAAAAACAACTGATCTGAAAAATAGATCCAGGAGAGATAATTTAAGAATATAGACCACCTCAAAACCAGAATCAGAAAAGAAATGTAAACAGCATCTTTCAAGACATTATCAAGGAGGAGGAGGAGTCAAGATGGTGGAGTAACAGTAGGCACTTTATAGAGAGCTCCTGCCAACCCCAGTCAAATACCTGTAAGAAATGGCTCTAAACAAATTCTGGAGGTGCAGAACCCACAGAATGATGAAATGAAGCAAATCTCCAGTCCAAGGCAACCTGAAAGGCCCCCAGGAAGTGTCCATCATGCCATGCTGGAAGTAGAGCACAGCCCAGTGAGGGCTACAGGTGCACAGAGGGGACCTGAGCAGGCCTTGGGGAGACTGGATTTCTCACACCTATGGTGGTTTCCAGATTTCATGACCCCAAAACACTGAAGACAAATTGGACAGTCAATGGAAAAAGCCTGTGGAATCAGTGCAGGAGAGCAGAGTAGTCTGGCCCCAGGTCCAGGGCAATTTTTGGGGGGGGGCGTGCAGAGGAACCTGTGGCAGCCACAGCAGCAGCAGAGGCAGTTGCACCACAGTTTCTGGAGCTCTAGTCCCACAGATTGTGGGGAGATTGAGTAGTTCACAGTATACCCCCCATTCCCACTGGAAGTAGAGAATTACTTTGACAAAGAGCTCAAAAGTCAAGTAAATGACTGAGGAAATGAGCAAAAACTGGAAAAAGAATCAGACTATAGAATCTTACTTTGGTGGCAAGGAAGACCAAAGCATGCAAACAGAAGAAAACAAAATCAAAGCTCCTCTATCCAAAGTCTCCAAAAAGAAATATGAATTGGTCTCAGGCCATGCAAGAACTCAAAGAGCATTCTGAAAATCAAGTAAGAAAAGTAGAGCAAAAATTGAGAAGAGAACTGAGAGTGATGTAAGAAAATCATGAAAAACGAGTCAACTGCTTGCTAAAGGTGACCCAAAAAAATGCTGAAGAAAATAACACTTTAAAAAATAGACTAACCCAAATGTCAAAAGTGATCCAAAAAGCCAATAAGGACAAGAATGCTTTTAAAAGCAGAATTGACCAGATGGAAAAGGAGATCCAAAACTCACTGAAGAAAATAATTCCCTAAAGATTAGAATGGAGCAGATAGAAGTTAATGACTTTATGAAAAATCAAAAAATTATAAAACAAAACCAAAGGAATAAAAAAAATAGGAGACAATGTGAAATATCTCGTTGGAAAAACAACTGACCTGGAAAATAGATCCAGGATAGACAATTTAAGAACTATGGGGCTGCCTGAAAGCCATGATCAAAAAAAGAGCTTAGACATTATCTTCATGAAATTATCAAGGAAAACTGCCTTAATATTCCAGAACCAGAGGGTAAAATAAATATTGAAAAAATCTACTGATCACCTCCTGAAAGAGAACTGAAAAGAATAGCTCTTAGGAATATTGTAGCCAAATTCCAGAGTTCCCAGGCCAAGGAGAAAATATTGCAAGCAGCCAGAAAGAAACAATTTGAGTATGTAGAAATACAACCAGTATAACACAAGATCTAGAAGCTTCTACATTAAGTGACTGAAGGACTTGGAATATGATATTCCAGATATCAAAGGAGTTAAAATCAAGAATCACCTATCCAGCAAAACTGAGTATAATACTTCAGAGGAACAAATGATCATTCAATGAAATAGAAGACTTTCAAGCATTCTTGATGAACAAAAACAGAGCTGAATAGAAAATGTGGCTTTCAAACACAAGAATCAAGAGAAGCATGCAAAGGTAAACAGGAAAGAGAAATCATAAGGGACTTACTAAAGTTGAATTGTTTATATTCCTGCATGGAAAGATAATATTTGTAACTCGAGATTTTTCTCAGTATTTGGGTAGTTTGAGGGATTAAATACATATAGACAGAGGGCACAGGATGAGTTGAATAAGAAGGAATGATATCTAAAAATAATAAAATTAGAGGGTGAGAGAAATATATTGGGAGGAGAAAGGGATTGGGGCAAATTATCTCTCATAAAAGAGACAAGGAAAAGCTTTCTCAATGGAGGGGAAAAGGGGGGAGGTAAGAGGGAAAAGTTGAAGCTTACTCTAATCACATTTGGCTTAAGGAGGGAATAACATGCACACCCAATTTGGTATAAAATCTATCTTAAGCTATAGGAAAGAGAAGGGGATAAGTGGACAGTGTGGGGTATGACAGAAAGGAGGGCAAATAGGAGGAGGGGGTTAATTAGAAGCAAATATTGTTGGGGAGGGACAAGGTCAAAAGAAAGAATAGAATAACTAGGGGGCAGGATAGGATGGAGGGAAATATAGTTAGTCTTTCACAACATGACTTTTATGGAACTCTTTTGCATAACTGCACATGTATAACCTATATTGAATTGCATGCCTTCTCACTGGGGATGGGTGGGGAGGGAAGGATGGGTGGGGTTGGAGGAAAGGAGAGAAGTTGGAACTCAAAAGTTTTAAAAACCAATGTTAAAAATTGTTTTTACATGCAACTGGGAAACAAAAAATACACATAATGGGGTATAAAAATCTATCTTGCCCTACAAGAAAATAGAGGAGATAGGGATAAGTGAAGGGAGAGGTGTAATTGAAGGGAGGGCAGATTAGGGGAAGGAATAATCAGACTGCATGGTGTCTTGGAGTGGGGGGAGAGGAGAGATGGGAAGAAAATTTGCAACTTAAAATCTTATGAAAATGAATGTTGAAAACTAAAAATAAATTAATTAATTTTAACAAAAAATAACAATAAGAAATTTGCAAGGAAATTGGTGTTCCACAACCAGAGGTTAAAATAGAAATTGAAAGAATCCACCAACCACCTCCTGAAAGAAATACCAAAATGAAAACTCCCAGGAATATTGTAGCCAAATCCAGAGCTCCCAGGTCAAGGAGAAAATATTACAAATTGCCACAAGAAACAATTCAAATATCATGGAACCACAGTCAGGATCACACAAGATTTATCAGTTTCCACATTAAAGTGCTGGAAGGTATGGGATATGATATTCCAGAAGACAAAAAAGTTAGTATTACAACCAAAAATAACTTACCCAGAAAAACTGAGTATAATTCTTCAGAGGGTGGAGGGGGGAATAGATATTTCGTAAAATGGAGAACTTTCAAGCGTTCTTGATGAAAAGACTTTCAAATTTGACTTTCAAATACAAGACTCAAGGGAAGCAGTGATGAGAAGCAAAATAAGACAGTGAGAGATGAGAGAGAGAGAAAGAGAGAGAGAGAGAGAGAGAGAGAGGGAGGGAGAGAGGGAGGGAGAGAGAGAGAGAGAGAGAAGAAAATAAGATGCAGGGAAATAAACAGTAATCAAAACTGTGGATGTGAATGGGTTGAATTCACCCATAAAAGGGAAGAGAATTACAGAATGGATTAAAAACCAGAATCCAAACAATATGCTATTTATAAGAAACACACTTGAAACACAGAGACACAGAGAGTAATTAAATATGGGACCAGGGGAGAATTTTTTATGCTTCAGCTAAGGTTGAAAAAAAATAGCTGAGGGAACAATCATGATTTCAGACAAAGCAAACAACAACAACAAAAAGGCAAACCTAATTTAAAAAATAGCCAAGGAAACTACATTTTGTTAAAAGATACCACAGATAATGAAGCAATATGAAAATTAGCCACATATGCACCAAATTGTATAATATTAATATTCTTAAAGGAAAAGTTAAATGAGTTATAGGACAAAATAGACTATGAAACTATACTAGTTCATAAGTTGAACTTTCCTCTCTCAAAACTAAATAAATCTATCATAAAATAAACAATAAAGAAATGAAGGTGAATAGATTTTTAGAAGTTTAGAAAAGCATAGAATTTTAGAAAAAAATAGAAAAAATTTAGATATGCTAGATGTCTATGGAAGAAGGAATCAGAATAGAAAGGAGTGAATATTTTTTTCTCAGTTGCATATGGCACCTTCACAAAAAATGACCATATACAAGGGAATAAAAACCTCACAACCAAATGCAGTGAAGCAGGAATATTAAACACATCCTTTTCAGATGATAATGCAAAAATTACATTCAATAAATGGCCATAGAAAGATTAAAAGCTAATTGAAAACTAAATAATCTAATCCTATAGAACCAATGGATCAAAGAACAAATCATATAAATAATCAATAATATCTTTAAAGAGAATAACAACAATGAGACAACATACTAAAAATTATGGAATGCATCAAAACAGTACTTGGAGAAAAATTTCTACCTTTAAATACTTGCATCAATAAAATAGAAAAAAAGTAGATCAATAAATTGGACATACAACTAAAAGAACAGAAAAAGAGCAAATTTAAACGCTCCAATTAAACACTAAATTTGAAACTTTGAAAATCAAAGGAGAGATTAATAAAATTAAAAATAAGAAAGGCTTTGAAATAATAAATAAAACTAGGAAACAGTTTTATTAAAAAAAACTAAATAGACAAACTATTGAGTAATTTGTTTTAAAGAAAGAAAACCAAATTACCAACATCAAAAATGAAAGGATTAAATTTACCAACAATGAAGATGAAATTAATGTAAATTATTAGGAGCCATTTTCCCCAATTATATGCCAATAAACCTGACAATCTAAGGGAAATGGATGAATTTTTACAAAAATATAAACAGATTAACAAAATAGTAAACAAAATAGTTAAATGATTCAATCTAAGTAAAAATAAGAAATTGAAAAAATCATAAATGAGCTACCTAAGAAAAAGTTCCCAAAATCAGGTGGATTCACAAGAAAATTCTATGAAACATTTAAGTAACAATTCATTTCAATACTATTTAAACTATTTGGGAAAATATTCAAAGCAGTAGTCTTATAAAATTCCTTTTATGAAACAAATATGGTGTTGATATCCAAATCAGGAAGAGCAAAAACAAGGAAAAAAATTATGAACAAATTTTCCTAATCAATATTGATGCAAAAGTTTTAAATAAAATAATAGCAAGGAGTTTACAGTAATATGTTACAAAGATCACATGTTAATGAGCAAACAGGACTTATCTGAGTAAGCAGGACTGAGTAAACTTTAGGAAAACTATCAGCAAAATCCATATGAATATCTCAATGAGTGCAGAAAAAGCTTTTGACAAAATATAATGCTCAATCCTATTTTTAAAAATACTACAAAGCATAAGAATAAATGGAACTTTCTTTAAAATGATAAGTAGTATCAATCTAAAACCATCAACAAGCATTATCTATAACAGGGATAATCTAGAAGCCTTTCCAATAATATCAGAGGTGAAGCAAGGATGCCCACTACCATCTATGTTATTTAATATTGAATTAGAAAAGCTAGCAGCACCAATAAGAGAAGAACAAGAAATTGAAGAAATTAGAAAAGGTAATGAGAAAATGAAACTACCACTCTTTGCAGAAGATATGATAGTATATTTAGAGAATCAACTAAAAAACTATTTGAAACAACTAACAACTTTAAAAAAGTTGCAAGATATACAATATGTCCTCATAAGTTATCAGCATTTCTATATATTGTCAGCAAAATTCAGCCACAAGACAAAAAAAGAAAAACACTCTTTAAAATAAATGCAGACAATATAAAATATTTGAAAATCTATCTGCCAAGAAAAATCCAGGAACTATATGGACACAGTTACAAAATACTTTTTACACAAATAAAGTCATATATAAACAAGAGAAATATTAATTGTTCATGGGTAGATTGAGCCAACATAATAAAAATGACAATTCTATCTAAATTAACTCACTTATTCAAACTACCAAAAAACACTTTATAGAGCTAGAAAAAGGTACTAAAAAAATTCATCTAAAAGAATAAAAGATCAAGAATATGAAGAGGATCAATAGGAAAAGAAAGTGAAGGAAGGTGACCTAGTAGTACCAGATTTCAAACTGTATTACAAAGCAGTAATCATAAAAGTAATCTGGTGCTAGCTAAAAAATAGAGTGATGGGTCAGGATAATTGATTGGTTATATAATACAAATTAATAAATGACCACAGTCATTTAATGTTTGTTAAACCCAGAAGACCCAAGATTTTAGGACAAGAACTCACTATTTGACAAAAACTGCTGAGAAACTGGAAAGCAGCTTGGTAGAAACTAGGTATAGACCAACATCTCATGCTGTACATCAAGGTAAGGTAAAAATGAAAACATGATTTAGACATAAATAGTGATATCATAAGCAGATTAGGGCAGTATGGAAAATTTTATCTGTCAAATTTATGATTAAGGGAAATCTATGACCAAACAAGGGATAGAGAGCATTGTGGAATAAAAAATGAAAAAGTTTTGCACAAACAAAACCAATGCAGCCAAGATTTGAAGGAAAGCAAGAAAGTGAGAGGGGGAGAATTTACAGCAAGTTTCTATGATAAAAGCCTCATATCTCAAATACATTGAGAACCAATTTACAAAATTTATAAAAAACATGAACCATGCCTCAATTGATAAATGATCAAAGGATATGAACAAGTAATTTTCAGAAGAAGAAATTAAGGTTATCTATAGCCACATGAAGAAAAGTTCTAAGTCACTATTGATTAGAGAAGTGCAAATTAAAACAACTTTGAGATACACCCTACACTTTTTAGATTGGTTAATATGACAGAAGAGGAAAATAACAAATGTCAGAGGGGATATGGGAAAATTAAGACACTAAAACACTCTTGGTGGGGTTGTTAACTGACCCAACCATTCTCGAGAACACTTTGGAACTATGCCCAAAGGGTTGTAAAACTGCAATTTCCCTTTGACCCAGCAATACCACTACTAAGTTTGTATCCCAAAGAGATCAAAGAAAAATAAAAAGGACCTATATGTACAAAATATTTATAGAAACTCTTTTTGTGATGACAAAAAATTGGAAATTGAGGGGATGCTCATTATTGAGGAATGGCTGAACGAGTTGTGGCATGTGATTGTGATGAAGTACTATTGCACTATAAGAAATAATGGGGGGATGTTTTCAGAAAAAAAACAAGGCAAGATTACATGAACTGATGCAAAGTGAAATGAGCAGAAACAGGAGATCACTGTACACAGTAAGAGCAATATTTATGATCAAATTTGAATGACTTAGCTACTCTGATCAATACAATGATCCAAGACATTTATGAGGTACTTATAATGAAAAATGATATCTACCTCCAGAGAAAGAACTCATGGAATCTGCAGGTAGATAAAAGCATACATTTAAAAACTTTTTTCATTTTGTTTTTGTTTTCTTTGCCTTCTTTTGCAACATGGCCAATAAGTAGACACGTTTTGCATGACTTCACAGATATAATCTATATGAAATTGCTGCCTTCTCAAAGATGGGAAAGTGGAGAGAGGGAGAAAGAGAATGTAGAATTCAAATTAAGAAAAACAAATGTTAAATATTTTTACATTTAATAGAAAAATATTTAATGAAATAAAAATATATTGGGGAAAATGAAAGGCACTAACATATTGGAAAAAGGAAATGATTAAATAATTTCAATTATACAAAATGGAAAAGATTTTCTACTCTTCCAAAGAAAAATCAGTGCAACTAGGATGAAAAGGAGTACTAACCATTGAAAGAAATATTTGTATCCATACATCTCATAATGTTATACATATGTATATACGTGTGTATGCACACATACAGAAAAGGGTATCCTATATATCCTATGTATAATGATATATATATATATATAAACATACATATATTATCATATATATTCATAATAATAGTTATACATCATATATTTCATATAATTATATATTCGAACACCTGAATAGGCCTTGGTCTTAGGGGCACAGGTCTCCCATTGCATCCTGGGCCATGGATCCAGGTGGCTCATGAGAAGAAAGTGAGGCTAGTGATCTTGCTGAGACCTCCCTCACTCAAAACAAAGTCAAGTGCAAGTCATATCATCGTTTCTCTGATGGCTTGGTCTTCTTTTGGCAACAAAGGACAAACACAACAACAAAGATGACAATATCATAAAACTAGTATGATTATACATACACACATTTGCTTTCCATCATACTTTAAGAGGACCAAAATGACATCATTATGTCAGAGTCAATGGACTTTGTGCCCAGCTGTGGCTGATCAAGAGCAATACAAATTTGGAAGGCTCCACCACAGGTTGGCCACAAATAGTCCATATGACCATTTGGAGTGGAGATGTTTCTAAATTTGCACATCTCATGTTTTTGTTTTTGTTTTTTTTTTGAGCTACTTAGATTTTAGTTTGCTCATAGACTATAGCATCTTCTTTGATGTGGGCACGCCATGCTGAGCAGTCCTGTGCCAGTGTCTCTTATGTCTCATAATCCATCCCAAAGTTATCAGAGAGACCTTGAGAATGTCCTTGTATTGCTTCTTCTGACTTCCATGTGAGCACTTACTTTATCTAAGTTCTCTGTAAAATGCTCCTTTAGACAGCCAGATGTTTGGAATTTTAACAATGTGGCCAGCCCATCCAAGTTGCACTCTTCCCAGTAGATTTTGAATACTTGGCGGTTTAGTGTGAGAAAGGACCTCAGTGTCTAGTACCTTATCTTGCCAGATAATCTGCAGAATCTTCCTAAAACAATTCAAATGAAAGTGATTCTGTTTCCTGGCATGGCGCTGGTAGACTGTTCGCTTTTCACAGGAATACAACAATGAGGTGAGCACAAGGACTCTGCAGATCTTCAGTTTGGGAGGCAGTTTAATACCTCTCTCCCACATTTTCCTTCAGAGCCTCCCAAACACTGAGCTAACTCTGGCAATGCATGCATCGACCTTATCATCTCTATGGACATTCTTGGAAAGTATATTGCCAAGGTAAGTGAACTTATTCGGAGCATTTCATTATAACTAGTTGGTTGTTGTCCTTGATTCTATGAACTTCTCCAACCATTTTGTAAAGAAATTTGAAATTGAAGAGACTAATTTTTTTTCTTTTTTATAGAGATCCTACTGCTTGGCTTATACCCCAAATATGTCAGATTATTATTTTTTTTTTAAAAAAAAACCCTTTCTACATCCAAATATTTATAGCAGAATTTTTGTAGTAACAATGAACTGAAAGCAAAGTATATCCCCATTGGTTGGGAAATGACTAAACAAGTCATGGTACATGAATGTAATGAGACATTATTACTGCTTCTAGGAAATGACGATTGTGACTATAGAGAGCAGCAGGGGAAGATATGTGTTATCTATTGGAGACTGTAAGAACCAGGAAAATAATATACATTGTGACTACAACAATGTAGATGGAAAGAACCAAAAAACCCTTACACTGAAATATTTGGTAATTAACCAAGTCCCAAGAATAGATAAGAAAGTGGACTTTTCTCCCTTTTGAGGGCAGGGGACTATGGCTGTGGGACAGTGCATACAACTCAGATACAGTGGATGTGTTGGACAGTGTTGCTAAGGTCTTCTTTTCTTTTCTTTTCTTTTCTTTATATTTTATTCTTATTTTCAAGGGATGGCTAACTGTATAAGGCATTGGAGAATATTCACCAATGAAGTTGATGTAAAAAAATGAGAGGTATCATTAAAAATTGAAGCAAAACATAAGAAAAATCAGTATCTTCAGGACAAAATGATTGGTGTGACAGGAAGGGGAGAAGAAACAGAGATACAGTGAAATAGAAGAGAGAAAGATAAAGAGAGAAAAACTCAGAGAAATAGAGGGAGGAAAAAAGAAAAAGAAAAAATAGAGAAAAAAGAGGGAAAAGAGAGAAGGAAGGAAAAGAAGTGAAAGATGGAAGAAAAAGAGAGAGGAGGAACAGAAGGAAGAAAGAAATGGAGAAAGAAAAAAGACAGAAAGAAAAGGAATGAAGGAAGAAAGAAGGAAAGAGAAAAAGAATGAGGGAAGGAAAAAGAAAGAGAGGAAAGGAAGGAAGAAAAAGAGAAAAGAAAGAAAAAGAAGAGGAAAGAAGGTAGAGAAAAGTAAGGAAGAACAAGAAAGAGAGGAAGAGAGGGAAAGAGAGAAAAGAAAAAGAGGACAGGATGAAAGAAAAGAAGGAAAAAAGAGAAAAGAAAAAAGAAAGAAGGAAGGAAGGAAAGAAGGAAAAGAAATGAAAAAGAAAGAAGGAAAAAGGAAGGATGAAAGATAGGGAAAGAAGAACGGATAGAAGAAAAAGAAAGAGAAAGGAAAGAGAGAAAGAAGGAAAAGAAAGAAAGAAAAAAGGAAAGAAAGAAAAAACAAGAGAGAAAAGGAAGAAAAGAAAGAAAAGAAAAAGGAAGGACATGAGGGAAGTAAAGGAAGGAGGGGGAGGAGGGAACAGAGGAGCAAGGCCAGGGGTCATTTTAAAGGAATGCCACATGTGCCCTAAATAGAAGCTAGTGTATGATAACGGTAACAGCAGCCACAACTAGGGAGCACAACCAGGGCATTGTCCAATTCAGAGCGCCCTGGCTTGTTCAGCAGCTTGGAAACAACTGCATTAGCTCTAAATTGGAATTCTTAACTAATATCTGCAGCTGCTTGATGCCACATTCCTTTCTTTGGTCAACGTCCCACATAAGATCCTTCCTGCCTTTACACCTCCCTGATCTCTCCTCTCCTCCTACAGTGTTGCCTGTACAATATTGACCTAGGAATGCCCTAAACTTCACCTCCCCCCAACCTCAGTGAATCTGTCCCTAAGCATGTTGTATTGAACATGTTGAGTCGAAAGGCGTGTTCCATCCTGCCTTTACCAGGCATCATTTTGAGGCTTTAAAATGACGAGCTGCAGATCTAATAATGCCAGTGACCTTGCCCATGGACATGCAGTCAAACAGGGTTTCTTACTCAGACTGACTTTACCAGGAGAGATGGGGAAGGTGGAATACCCAGGAGTCTGCGTGGCTGCTGGAGGAGGCCAATGGCTCCCACTCTCTAGGAGTCTCTCCAAGCAAAGGCTGGTCTCAGGACTGTGAAGGGGATTCTTGGTCAGGTGTGTGCTGGCTAATATGGCCTCCCCAACCTCCTACAGCCTGGAGGTTCGGCAACTCTGGGAGCCCTAGACCCATGCACACTGGCTGCTTAGCGCTCTGGTCCTCAGCTGTGATCCATCACCGGCTTCCTTTATCCCTGCCCACTCCCCCAACCCCAAACAGCAGGAATGCAGATGAAACGTTCCCTTAAAAGCCAGCGGGGGGGATATTGGACCTGGCTCTCCGTCTCTGTTTCCATACAAAGTCCAACGTAAACATGTCACTCTCAGCTCCCCCTGCTTCCTGGAAAGCCTCCTGCTGCTTGCTTGGTCTCTGAGGGGCCACTGGGGATGGGGGGGGGCGGGGTGGAGAGGGAATGAGGTATCCGAGACTCTAGGTTCCCTCAGACAGCACGATTCCCTTCTGCTGGGGCCCCTGCACTGGTCCAACACAAAACCAATACGGAAAAGTTTTTTTTTCTTTTCCCAATCCCCTCACCTTGTTGTATGACTTTCAAGTTTCTTGTCCAGGGCTGATTTCCTCAATATTGTACTACAACGCTATCTAAGGTCCTTCGCAGCTTCGTCCTTCTCTGTTCTAAAGTCCTTAATATTTCTGAATATAGAAATAACTCAATAAATAGGTCTGAAGTCCTAACAGTCTGTGTTCTCAGGTTGCTTGTCTTTCTAGGTGGATAGCTAGGTGACACAGTAGATAGAGCTCTGGGCTTAGACCCTGGTAGTTCAAAGAGAGATTCCTTAACTGATGAAAAGAGGAGTTTATTTTTTGATTCTAGATTTAATAGAAGTCTATTGAGCAGGAAAGTCACAAGATCCAACCTGCATTTCAGGAAAACCATTTTTGTACCTTTTTGACAGATGGAGCAGACAGAGGAGAATCTAGATAGGAATATTTTTTTCCCACTGTTCCACTCTGCTGGGGGACATTAAGTTCCCTCATCATTTAAATAAAAAGATATCCTTACTGACATACATCTTGGGTAATACCTTCCCCTCTCCAGATAGCAATGCCTTAACCCAGGTAAATTGTGTATGACTCTTAAGCAGTACTGCTAATGGTTGGCAGAACCCTATGGTTTGGGGACTGATCTATCACTTCTTATAGTCATCTGGCACAAGTAATTGGCCAAGTCCGACTCATCCTCAACTTTTCCTACAAGGATGTTCATTGTCTGTGGGTGGGTTGGGTCTCCAGTCAACATTTGGTCCTTCTCTGAGGTTTTCCATTGGAAAAGTTGCATCTGTTTTGCCTTGGAATCCTTTACTAATATTTTGCTCCAAATATCTGTTCCAAGGGCCTATGAGTACACTTCTCTCCTGTATCCTTTCACTCCTATGAGAATATCCCTCTACTCTCTCTCTCTCTCCAGGAGTCTAAGAGTTCACTTTAGTAGGCTTTCCTAGCAATCTATCCTAGAACCTGTAATAATATCTTTTAAAAATCATGTTTAGCCTGTATATAGGATGTGATGGGGCACTTAGGTGGCATAGTAGATATATCACTTGGTTGGGAGCCAGGAAGATTCATTTTCCTCAGTTCAAATCTAGCCTCAGATTCTTACTAGCTGCATGACCCTGGGCAAGTCACTTAACTCTGTTTGCCTCACATATAAAATGAGCTGGAGAAGGAAACAGTAAACCATTCCAGAATCTTTGCCACAAAAACACAAAAGGGGTCACAAAGAGTAGGACTTACTGAAATATGACTGAACAACAACAAATGTTCCTTTTTATATATTTATTTGAATGTTGTGTCCCTATTAGATTGTTAGCTGTTTGAGAGAAAAGTTTTTTTTTTTTGCCTTTTTGTATCCCCATAACTTAGTACAGTGACTGGTATATAGTAGGTGTTTAATAACTTAACAATACTTGGCATGTAGTAGGTGCTTAATAAATGTTTATTGTTTGATTGATTGAAGATAGAGTTGATCTGCTTATCAAACTTTAGATGCTATCAGACCAAGAATACCTCAGATATTGAATGTCAGAGTCAAGATCTTGAAAAAGCTTAATGCTTTAGGTTTTTAGACCAGTTCTAAGAAGAGGAAATTTTACAGAGATAAATATTCTACTCAAAAAAAAAATCACAGATATGGGATGGTAGAGGGATAGCTAGCAAAAAAGTTCTTATGAAAAAGCTCTGGGGGCCTTAGTGGATCACAAGCTCAATATGATTCAACAGTATTACAAGAGCCCCCAAAACATAATGTCATATAATAATGCATTAAGAGAGGCATAGTGATGAGAGTGAGGGAATCAACTGTACCACACAGTATTCTACCCCGGTCAGGACACAGGCAACATGGTGAAAGGCCTCAAGATTATGCCATAAGAGAATTGGCTGAATAAACTGGAGGAGTTTTAGCCTGGAGAAGAGAAAATAGGTGGTAGTGTTGGGTAAAAGGGAATTATATTCAGGTGTCTGAACATCTGTCCTGTGGAAAAGGGATTAGCTTTATTTATGCTTGGTCCCAGAGAGTAGAACTAGGGGGCAGTGAGGGAAAACTTCAGAGAGGCAGATTTAGTCATGATATAATACTCTTCCAAAGGGGAATGAGTTGCCTAAGGAACGAGGGTGGGATCTTCCTCATTGGAGGTCTTCAAGAAAGACCTGAAAGATGCTTTTTCAGTTATGTTGACAAAGGGAATTCTTGGGTATGTTAGTGGTCCCTGAGACTCTGTGATCATGGGAAAGTTTCATCAACTAATTATCCTCATCCTACAAACTAGTACTTTATTAGATCAACATAAAATACATTTGCACATGTCTTTATCTCCCAAACGAGGAGTAACTATTTTGTGGACATGAGACCATTGAAAAGATCTGTGACCTCAACTTTCCCACCTGAAAAATGGGGGGTGACAATCTATCCCCTCATTTCCTAAGCTTCAAACATTGCTTTTTTTTTTTAGTCTTCTCTGATGCTCTATCTCCTTTTCTGTAAAATGAGTAAGGTGATAATGCATCTTGGCAACATGGATAGAGCACTGGGTTTGGAATCAAGAAGACGAGTATTCAAATCCTGCCTCAGACACTTACTAGTTGGGTGACCCTGGAAAAGTTACTTAATTTCTACTTAGCACTAATGCATAGAATTACTGTATGTAGCCCTAATGTGTGGTGCTACATGTTCTGTATTATATCTAGTTCACAGCAAAGTTAAAAATCTCAGCCTGTCCACAAACATTTATAAAGTGCCTACTACGTGCCGGGCACTATGCCTAGAGCTGAGAATACAAAAAGAGGTAAAAATCAGTCCCTCCCTTCAAAGAGTGCAATGGAGGAGATACCATGAAAACAACTGTGTCTACACAACCCTTAAAAAAGATAAATTGAAGAAAGTCAATGGGGGAAGGCCCTAGTCGGGTATACATGGCTTCTATATTCTAGCTTTGTGGGATATGCCTGACACCTTGACAATGGTTCATGCCTTCTTCATAAAATTCTAGGTGTTTGGTGCTTAAATGTACCCTGTGTTTGGAGGATGGTCAACAAACAGACACTGAGCATCAGGGACTATGTCAGGTGCTCGGGATGAAGGCAGAGGCATTTTGTTCCAACTTTATAAAACTGATCTCAGATGGCAGTCTCTCTTGTGGAAGTCAGAATCTTTGGGTTGTATTCTGAATATGCTACCAGCTTCTGTTGCCCCTTCTCTGGGGCTCACCTCAGCTTTAGGGGCCAAGTGGTACTGTGAATAGAGTGCTGAGTCTGGAGTGAAGAAGACATGAGTTCAAGTACAGCCTGAAATACTAGATGTAGGACTCTGAGCAAGTCTTTTAACTTCTATTTGCCTCACTTTCCTTAACTGTAAAATGAGAATGATACTAGTTTCTACCTTGCAGGGTTATTGTGAAAATCAAATGAAATATTTGTAAAGCCCTCAGCACCATGCTTGGCACATAGTAGGCACTTAATAAATGTTTGTTCTCTCTCCTCTTTGGTATTTCCTGTCAAATTGGAGCTGCTGAACTTATAGTTGTCTAACATTGTTATCACAGACCTGGCTCCTTCAGGAATTCCCTGCTTTGCTCTGGTTGCAGATGGATGTGATCCCCAAAGGCTCTCCCAAGTTAGATACTGGCAAAGTCAAGAAAATCTCCCTAGGTTTCATACAGTAGTGGCTGCTTCAATGCCAAAATCCAGCAGATTCATAGTTTAGAGATTTAGATGTGATCTTGGACAAGTCACTTTAATCTGTCTCAGTTTCCTAATCTGTAAAAATGAAGATAATATCACCACCTACCTACCAGAGTTGTTGTGAGGTTCAAAAAAGAAAATCAATCAATCAATAAACATTTTATTAAATGGCTACTACGTGGCAGATATTGTGCTTAAGGACTGGGTATACAAAAACCGTCCATGGCCTAAAGTATCTCACCTTCAAATAAGGAGAAAACATAGAAACAAATATATACAAAGCAAATTATATACAAGATAAACAGGGAATAATTAATAGAGGGAAGTCTCTGGAATTAAGAGGAGATGGGAAAGGCTTCTTAAAGAAAGTGGGATTTTACTTAAAGGAAATCAAAGAAGTCTACAGAGAAGATAGAGTGTTCCAGGTATGGGGAACAGTCAGAGAAAATGTCTAGAGCCAAGTGATAGTCTTATTCAAGGAACAGCCAGAGGATCAGTGTCACTGGTTCAAAGCATATGGGTTGGGAAATGATAGAAGACTGGAAAGAGAAGAGGCAGTCATGTTATGAAGGGGTCTGAATGATAAATTGTATTTTGTGCTTGATTCTGGAGGCAATAGGAAGCCACTGGAATTTATTGAGTAGAGACCTTCATTTTAGGAAAAATATGGCTGAATGGAGGATGGACTGGAATGGGGAGGGACCTGAGGTAGACAGACCCACCAGCAGCCATTGCAATGGTTCAAATGGGAGATGATGTTGCTAAGGTAAAATTGATGAGAGAGGCCGCAGAGGTGGAATCAACCAAAGATATCGCAAAGGTGAAATGGACAAGAGATGCTGTAGAGGTGAAATGAGTAGACCTTGGCACCATATTGGATATGGGAGGTGAGAGATAGTGAGGAGCCCAAGATGACTTTGAAGTTGTGAGCCTAAGGGAATGGAAGGATGATGCTCTCAACAGTCATAGGAAATGCAGGAGGTGGGACTGGTTTAGGGAGAAATATAATGAGTTCTGTTTGGACATGTTGACTTTAAGATAGCACATGAAAGATGCTGTGCAAATATTTAAGTGCTATATGAATACTAGCACTTATCATCACCATCATCATCATCATCATAGGGTCATGCAGTCTATCTTTGAAAAATTCAAATAAAATGGAGCTCACTACCTCCCAAGGTAGTCCATTCCACTCTAGGGAAGTTCTAACATTAACAAGTGGCTTTGGGTCTAACCCTACTATTTTACACTATTTTATTTTATTATGTTTTTATTTTTATTTATTCTTTATTATTTTATTTACATATAATATATATAATTTATTATAAATTTATTATTATATTATAATAATATTTTATTATATTTTATTTTAACCCTACTGTTATACACTATTTAACCACTATTTTACAATTGGAAAATTGAGGCCCAAAGAGTCTGTGACTTGCCAAGATTATACCTGCCACAGGTAAGAGAATCCATATTAAATCTCAGGCCCTATGATTCTCTGTTGAGTCCTTTCTCTACTATACCATGTAACTACTCCAAGTTTTGCCCTCTGGAGTCAAGCAGAATCTAAGACACTTTCCTGCCTACACATACAACTGCCCTTCAGATATTTAAAGACAATCTTGATTTCACCTTCAATTCTTCTCATCTCCAGAATGAACATTCTCTGGCTACTTTAACCTATCCTCAACTGTCCTTCAATTTAAGCCCTTTACCAGCCTTCTTGCTTTCAGTCATTAAAAATAATAATTATATATATATTATATAAAATATAATAATATTAAGCGGGACACTGTCCAGCTTATCAAAGCCCATCCTGAAATATACTACCAGTTATTGAATGCAGTTCTCCATATATGGTATGACCAATATTCTACATGAGGACAGGTTCTAACATAGAAGTCATTAAGTGCCTTTCAACATAGCATAAGAGCTATCATAATACAGACAAGATTAGATTAGTTTCCCTGGCTGCTCCTATCATGCTATTGATGCATACTAATCTTATAGGTCACTAAGATCCCCAGATCTTTTTCAGGTGAGTTGTGATTAAACCATGCTACTCTTTACCTTCAAAAATCATTTCCAGTTCTGACAATCTGTGCAATAAAGTCTTTCCCTTCTCTATAGTTCTTTGTTTTTAATTCCTTCCTAGTGAGGACATTATTTTAAGTCGTCTCTCAGCCTTGACATTCTGGGTTGTAACACCCCTTTCTGACATTATATGTTCTAGGTATTCCCCAAGTACTCTGTGCTCTAGGGCTCCTCTCAAATCAGTCATTCCCTGTTCTAAGACCTTTCCCAGTCCTGAAAGTCTCTCTTATAAAGCCCCTCCCAGTTAAGGTCCCTCTGCCAGCTCTGTTCTCTGAAGACCCTATTCTCAGGACCCTCAGCTCTAATATTCTATGCCCCTCTAGCTCTGATATTTTCTTTTCTGATGGCCTTTCTGTGAAAGAACCTTCTAGAACCTTAGAACCTTCTAGGTTCTAAGATCTTTCCCCACCCTCAGTGTGACTAGGTGTTTTAATCAGCCTCTCCACACACCCACAAATCTCCCCCAGAGAGACCAACTCAATGTTCCAAATCAAAGGAAGGTACAGATGGATCTCAGGATATCCCCCCCTTCATTTTGTGGGAGGCCCTTCCCTTCCTCCTCTTTCCCTCTCCCTCTGCCCCTTTCCCCCCTCCCTCCTCCTCTCTCCCTCCTTTCTTCTTCCCCCTCCCCCTTCTCCCTTCCCCTTTCCTTTCCCCACTCCACAGTAATTAGAGGCCCTCCAAAGGTACCAGAAGCTCCGCTTTCAGCCTGTGGTCCAAATTACCCACCATCATATTTTGCAAGTGATGCCGACATTCCTGCAATGGGATGGTGAGCCAAAAACAACTGGGGGAAGGCTTGTCTTGGCCTGGAGTCAAAACCAGGGCCTCCTCAGCAAGACTGAAAACATTTACACAGCTGGGCCCTCCTCGCCTGCTCCCCTCCAGAGCTTGTCAGGGCTTGAACGTCTCAGTGTATTTTGGGCGATTCTGAAGGATCTTATGTTCTGGGGAGCTTCTGGCCGTCCCCAGCACCGAAAGAAAATACCTCTATGGTCCCCGCTCCCACCACCCCCTTCCCAGGAAAGTGGGAAGGGCACGAGGGGATTCTTTCAAAACAGGGCATGGAGGGGGGAGTGAATTAGGGCCCCAGAGGCCTCAGGGGGAGATGAGAAACAGAGGCTTCCTCCAGCTTTCACAATGGGCCCAGTACAGGCACATCTGTGTCAGAGGGTGATGGGGGCCTTCCTGTTCCCAACAGATGTGGCTCAGCTATTAAGCTTATTAGAAGAAACCACCAATCACAACAAATTGTAACCTGTGTCACCAGCTCTGACAGCCCAGAAGGATGGCCTCTGGCCCTCTTCCTTTTGTGTCCTGGATTCAGGAATCTTGGTTTGGGGGCATCCACCCCTCAGGGCTCTCTGTGGCTTTCCTGGTTCCTCCCCTTCCCAGAGCACCCCTAATATCCCAAAACTGACTCCTGTATATGGAGAGCTGAAAGAATCTTGACCTCTGTGTTTCCTAGAAAATGAAACCGAGACCCAGAAAAAGTAAAGCAGTATGTCTAAGGTCACATAGTTTCACAGAATTTAGAGCTAGAAAAGACCTTGGAGGCTAATCCTCCCATTTTATAGATGAGGAAGTGGAGGCCCAAGGACACAAAGTTAGCAAGTGACAGAACCAGGATTAAAATTCAGCAGGTCTCTGTATTCCCCACCCTCTATGCTCTTTCTTGAAAGAATCCCCTCCTACTCTCCCCATTCTCCTAAAGAAGGAGTGATGGGGGCAGAGATCTTAAAGATATTCTCCCTTTCCAGTATTCCTAACAGCACTGAGGTCTGGAATTTATTTGGGAAGTAGGAGATAGTATCATAAGGAGGAAAAGGGTCTGGATTAGTAAATTAATCTGTATAGGCAACTCCAAGTGAAAACATTCCTTTGCCTAGTGCAGGTCAGTACCTGCTATGCTCTGCAATTTATAGCCTCTGAGATTTAGCCTTGGACAACCAGAAATTAGGTGTCTTGCCCATGGTCACATAGCCTCGTTGTGTCAGAAGTCAGTTTTTTCACCTCTCCCTGCTCTGATATTCTGCATCCCCATCAGCTGCTGATATCCAAGACCCCATACAAATCTCAGATCCCTGGACTTTTACCTTTGAGGATACAGTGTGAATCAGGCTTTCCCCTCTAACTCAGTGGTAAAGCTTCTTGGGGCTAGGCTTCTACATTTCCCTCCACTTTGCATCTGTAGTCAATCAGTGGCCAAATCCTGAAGATTCCAATCTAATTAACCAGCTCGATTAAGCACCTACTATATGAAGGGCAGCTTGGTGGTGCAGTGGATAGTTCTGAACCTGGAATTGGGAAGACCTGAGTTCAAATTTGGCCTCAGATACTTACTAGATGTGTGGCCCTGAGCAAGTCACTCCACCCTGTTTGCTTCAGTTTCCTCATCTGTAAAATGAGCCAGAGAGGGAAATGGCAACTCACTTTAGTATCTTTGCCCTGAAAACTCCAGATGGGGTCGCAAAGAGTCGGACATACCTAAAATGATTGAACAAATGTTCTGGGCATCCAGCCAAGTCTAAGAATACAAAATCAAAAATAAATCTTGTCTGCCTTCAAGAAGATTACATTCCACAGAGAGTACACAACATCTACACAGATAACCTAGAACACAAGAAAAATGGAGGAAGGAGAGGGCTGTGGAATCACAAAGGCTCACGGGATACGTGGAGAATGAAAAAGGTGGCCTCAGATTTGCTTAGGATGTGTCAGCAACTTCATCTCCTGAATTCAAGGCTTGGGGGAAATCCCAGCATCTCCTCAAAGTCCCTAGGACCAGGATATGGTAGAGGGATGTCTCATTTTAAGCAGCTGTTATAAGACCCTTCTTACCCCAAGGTTCTATACTAATATGATTCTTCCCCCTTCCCCCCCACAAAAAAGGGTGATGGCCTCAGGCAAAAAATGTAAGCTGCTCCCACATACCATCGGGGAGCAGAGAATTCTGCTGACTCCAGTTTGCAAAAGAATCATTTTTTGTTTCCTGCTCATTCCGTGCATTGGACGGTGGGGGTGGGGGGTTGAGGGAAGATAGCGTCAAGGGAGTTGTGGCTTATGTGGAAATGCTGTTTTTTCCAGGTGGGTTGTCATCTTTTGTTAACCAAGAGCTGGAATTTTTTCCCTTCCTTCTCATTACCCCCAGCCTGATATGAAGAATTCCCCTGAGAGCAGCTTTTGTATTTTATCCCAGGGACAACAGCTCCATGCTTGGTTCCTGCAGAAAGATGGGAGGGTGAGAAATGAGGGCACTCTTTCTTAAGCTTTGCTTTGGACCACAAATACCAGAGAGCAGAAGAGTTGGAGAACTTGGGAAAATGCCTCTCTAGAGGGAAAGTAATTAAAACAAAATCAGCTGTTTGTTAACATTCCTCATCAAAGGACAGGTTCTAGGAAAGGGAGAAAGGTTGGAGGGGCTAGTCTGAAAGGCTGCAGGGGAAGAGTTTTAGCCTAATAATACATGATTACTCTATTTTCCCAAATGTTCCTTGAACCTGGGAGCTGGGCGGGACTCACAGAACTCAAAATATTAGAACTCAACAGAACTTCTCATCAAAGAACATCAGACTTGGGGGGAGATCTAGATTAGAACAGATTAAAGAGAAGGTTGGGTTGATGGTAATATTATTACACAGATTCAGAACTGATCAGAAAAACAGACTAAGAGTAATTAAGGATTCGTTGTCAAAGAGGCAAGAAGTCTCCAAAGGAGGTTTCCCAGGGATCTGAACCTGGGTCTGTGTTATTTAATATATTTATTAATGACTCGAACAAAAGTGATGATGGCTCACTCATCAAATTTTTCAAATTGAACAATGTTTGGAAGGATTGATGACATTCCGAATGGCAATCAGAATCTAAAAAATAAGTGTAGTAAATAACCTAGAGCATTGGGATAAATTTAATCACATAAAATCCAATGGGGATGAATGTCAAGTCTTGTTCTTGGGTCCAAAACATCAATTTCACAAGGACAGGATGGGAGAGGTACAGTCAGACAATGTTGCTTTTCAATTGTTTCAGTCATGCCCAACTCTTTATGATGGCCATTTGGGTTTTCTTGGCAGACTTATTGGAATTATTTGTGATTTCTTTCTCCAGTTCATTTTAAGGTTGAGGAAACTGAGAAGCACAAGGTGAAGTGACTTGCCTAGAGTCACCCAGTTAAGAAGTGTCTGAGGTCAGATTTGAACTCAGGAGGATGAGTCTTATTGACTGTAGGCCCAGTGCTCTGTTCACTACACCACCTAGCCATCCCTATTCAGGAATTAGACTGTAGGATTTAGAATCAGAAAAACCAGAACTCAAATCCTGATACAGATACTTACAAGTTATATGACCCTGGACAAGTCTTAATCTCTTTCGGTTGCAGTTTCCTCTTCTATAAATAGGGATATGGAGCTGTTGAGAAGTTCAAATTAAGATAAAATATAAATTGCTTTGTAAAGCTTAAAGCACTATAGAAATGCTAGGCATTAATAACAATGATTATTATGACAATTTCCTTATGAATGAAGCTCCTTCAGAGCTTACAGAATCATTGGAGTTTGTTTCATTTATCGTGTTTATAACCTCAGCACCTCCCACAATGGCCAGCACAGAGAAGGCACTTTCATGAATGGTTGTTGATTGACTGATTAATTAAACATGATGGGCAAAGGGGAGGTCTCCAAATAGGGCCCTACGATCTCAGGCCAGAAGAACTCAAAGAAGCTGTTGGGTCAAAAGATGATGCTAATCACAAAGTTATGGCTGGAAGTCATCCTAGAGACTCTCTGGTCCAGGGGTTCCTAACCTGTGGTCGGTGAACTGAAAAAAAAATACTTTGATACTATATTTTCATGCAGTTGGCTTCTTTTATAATATTATATGTTCTATGCATTTTAAAATGTTATACTGAGAAAAGGTTTTAGGTTTCTTCAGACTGACAAAGGGGACCATGACATAAAAATGGATAAGAATTTCTGATCTGGTCCATCTTCATTTTAATGTTGAGAAAAAACAGTGAGTTTCAAGGACTTACTCAAAGTCATTCATCTTTTAAGTGACAGAGCTGAGATTCAGCCCACCCTCCTTTTTTTAGACAGTAGCAAACTAAGGCCCAGAGAAGAGGAAGAACCACACCCAACTTCAAGCACATAGTGGTAGGTGGGGAAGGGAGAGCAGGGTTGGGAGTTGAGATTGGGTGAGTGAGGAGAAAGTGCAAGAAGTTAGAAGGGAAAGGCTGGGGGTCAGCTAGTTGGGGTCCCATGGAATAGAACTGGCCACAAGGTGATGTAGAATTCAACATGGGGCACCAGGATTGGCTCCTGTTGGTCAAGGCTCTAAAAGGTTGGCCAGGGTTTTTGTTGTTACTGGTGTTGGTAATTGTAACAAAGGATATTTCAGTGGTTTCCTTATTAATTCTTCCCTAGATGGGCCTCCTTGGTCTATTCTGCTGCACACAACACACACACACACACATATTATTGGGATTAATACTGCATAATGCATAATTAATGAGACTGAATAAATATGCAGATTTGCAATCACAGGCTGACTGCTGTGGTCAGTTCCCTGAACGGGGTGTAATTGATTGGATGCTTGTAATTACTGTATTTCACCATGTCTCCTTTGTAGGCAGGTGCCCCCAATACCTCCAAATGAGGACCTCCACACTTGCTGGCTGCAAGGGAGGCAGAAGGGGGCAAGGATCATATTTTAGGCTTGGTCCCTAAATGGGAGTCTGCCATGATACCCTGCATAAAAGACTTGCCCTTGCAGGTTTTATTAAAAGCAGGTCAGAGGGATAGAACTGTAGACTGAAAGGAGAAGACATCCATTTCTGTGTAGGTGGAAGCAGTGTCTCATTTTAGAGAAACCGAGGCCCAGAGAGGAATCACTGATTTAGAGCTGAAAGGACCTCAGAGGTCACCAAGTCCAACCCCCTGCATTTCGGAAAACTGAGGTCACATGAGGAGGAAGTATAACAACAGGTCCTCAGACCATAGGAGCAAGACTGTTCTTTGCTCAGTCATCAGCCAGTGGGAGGTGACTTTTACTCCATTTACTTTGCCCGAAAAATCCTCAGTGTCTTTGCCAGTAAAATAAGGGAATTGGAGGTGATGTTTTCCAGTCAGGAATTCAAATGCTTATTTGTCAGATGAGTGGGGGCAGAGGTGGGGTACGGATTGTATAGTACTAACCTTGTAGGTTCCAAATTCAAACATCCCTCCCAGCTCTGATATGAGGCCCCTCTCACTTCTGACATTCTTTGTATTATATTTTTTTATTATTGTTAATTTTTCAGTTTTCTACAATCACTTCCATAAGTCTCATATTTTCTTCCCCTCTGTTCCATCTCCCTCTCCTAGAAGCAAATAATCTTATATGGGTTCTACATATACATTCTTACTAAATACATTTTCACTTTAGTCATATTGCATAGAAGAATTAAAATGAATGAGAGAAACCATGAGAAAAAACCAAACCAAACCAAACATTTGTGTAACATTCTGAGTTCTTACATTCTTGGTCATAAGTTCTGTTCTCTTGCATTTCTAACATGCTTCTGAGATCCCTTGTAGCTCTAACTTTAGGTAACCCAAGTTCCTTCCAGCTCTGCCATCCTGTGACTTGTGATCATAACTTCCTAATGTTATTCTAGATACTGTGGGATCGTAAAGATGAGCACAGCATACATAGCCTCTACCCTCATCAGGTTCAGGACTTTAGTGCAGGCAATAAGACACAATCATAGGCAGCCTTAATACAGGGAAGAAAATGGCAAAGGCCTAAGAAGTCTAGAACAAAATCCTCATTAGGAGGAAACATGTTTCTAGATTTGGAATGGAATGAATTTTGTATTGGGAAAGAAATCGACCTTTAGAAAATGTGTGAGAAAGCATTGATTCTAGGCCTGGCTCTGCTTCTAACTCAGAATGACTTTGGGTAAGAATGAAGGCTCCACTGGATGATCTCACGTCCCTCTGAGATCTCTCATACCATATATGTCCACCACCTTCTGCCCTTTGGGCCATTGTCTCCATGTTGGGGATGACTTCATCATGAACAGAGGCATCCATCCTCTTATAGTGGAAGGAGAACTGGACCTGGAGAAAGGAGAGTCCTGGATTATATCTCTAGCAAGAACATTTAAGGAGCTATGTGCCTGTAAGTAAGAGCTTTCTGAACCTCATGGTGTCACTTGTAAAATCATCATCATAGGAATTATCAATAAAACACTTCATAATAACCCTCAAGATCACATTTAACAGGGTTTTTATGAGGGTCAAATTAAATGATTTATACAAAACTCTCTGTCAATCTTAAATCTTATAAAATATCAGCTATTATCATTATAGGGCAGGTAGGTGGTGCAGTGGGTAGAGCACCAGGTTTAGAATCAGGAAGACTCTTCTTCCTTCATGAGTTCAAATTCAGTCTTAGATACTTACCAGGTGCATAACTACGGGTAAGTCACTTAACTTTACCTTATTTTCCTCATCTGTGAAATGAGCTAGAGAAGGAAATGGCAAATGACACGAGTACCTTTGCCAAAAAAAAAAACAGTAAACAAATGGATGACCAAATGAGGTCATGAAGAGTTGGACATGACTGAAACAATGCAACAATATCAACAACTCCACAAAGAAAATGATAATATAACACACCATCTAAGAAATCCTTCCACACTGCTGTTTTGACACATCACATAATTTGCAATATAAACATCATTGTCCTCATGTAGTTCTTTGTTCTTCGTGGAAAATCAAAGTTTCTACACATAGATCAATAAAGAGTAAACTCTCAACCATCCCATAAATTCTTTGAACATTTCTGCGTTAAGTGAAGCAGGTACAACAATAGACATCTTGATGAGATAACTTGGGTGCCTACAGACTTGTCAGGACCATAGTATACTTACTCTGGGTCACCTATGTCATTTATTTCAACATGGAAGCATAGAACTATAAACTGAACCTAGGTCAGTTTATTGGTATCTTTGATCCATTCTAGGACAGCTATTTGGAGCATGGATTTGACTTGAGTTCCAGGGTTAAAATTATATTTATCACAATGTATAGATTGAGAGCTGAGTAGGACTTACTAGCACATAGTCCAACTATTTAGAGAGCTGAGAGAAAAGAGGGCCAGAGACATGATGTCATGATATGACTTGCCCAAGGTGACAAAGGCTGAAAGAAGGAAAAGTGTGACTAGAAAATAACTCTTCTGACTCCAAATTTACTCTGAGACATTTTCTTAGATGCAAGGTAATGCTATGTTGCACAGCGGTCATTTTTCCATCTGCTTCTCCATCTTTGTTGACTACTTGTGGATGAACAAGTGGTCCTTCAACATGTCTGAGGTCTGTGGCTGAAAAGCTACACAGAAATCATGGTGGATGGAAATTAAGAAAACTCAATTGATAGGCAAGAAAGAAAATATAGTCACTACATTACATTATAGCATCTCCTGTAATGTAAGAATGACACCAAGTCAAAAAAGAATCTTACCTACCATCTAATCCTTTACATACTGGAGAGGAGGAGAAAGGGAAGAATCCCTTATTGTGATTGATTCCACAAGTGGAACCATGACCTTGCTTGAAGAGCTTCAATGAGGAGGCCTATACTACATACAAAGACAATCTCAGTTACTTCTAACCTATAGTGCTCCTGGTACTACTTTTCAAGGACCCCACCCATCCTCTGTTACCTGCTCATGATCTTTCCCACAAATCTTTAAAAGAAATCTAGGTAGTTCCTTTTGACTCAGCAATACCATTTCTAGGGCTATATCCCAAAGATATCATAAAATGGGGAAAGGACCTGCATTTTTTGTTCTCATTTTTGACTCTTTATCTAGGCTTACTTTGATTTTGCTATGACACAGAAATACACAACTATTTCAATGGATTCAGTGCCTACTATGATCTCATCAATGTTTCAGAATTCTCTAGTCAATGAATCAACAAATATTTATTAAATGGTAGCTGGGTGCTGTGGTAGGGGCTGAAGTCACAAAGACAAAGACAAAATGGTTTCCTGCCCTCTAGGAGTAGGAATGATTTTAATGAGGGAGAGGCAGATGAACAGGTGTGACTATAGACATAGCAGATGCAGATTTGAGAATGACAGCATTATAGGTTTTGACCACTATGTTACACCAAACCACACAGCAAACTGAAAATGGATCTGTCACCTGAATGATGAAGGTGATGCCATAAAAATATTTGAAGAAAACCAGATCTAGTGTTTTTTACAGCTATGACAAGGGGTTGAACCAAATAAGGGATGCTGGCGAATACAGAAGATAAAATAATGTCACATACCTTAGGCTGAAAACCTTTTATATTGAAAAAGAAATTATGTAGCTTGGATAAGAAGGTAAAAGATTGACTGTGGAAAAGCAATCTTTTTAACTACATATTTGATAAGGGTTTGATATCTCAGATATACAGATATTAAAACAAATATAGTACTAAAGCATTAATATAATACATAATATTAATGCTAAAACAAAGACCAAGTACTATTCTTCATTTGATTTGTAGACAAGGTACACAAGCAATTCTCAAAAAGATACTTGAGAATACCATAATAATGGTATGAAAAATTCCCCAAATTACTATTAATAAGAAAGATAAACATTGAAACAACTCAGAGTTTCAGTTCTTACCCAGTCAATTAGCAAAGATGACAAATGATGGGAATAGTCAATGTTGGAGGGGTTGTGGAAAGATGGGCACACGAATGCTCTAATAGTGAATCTTTGGATTGGTCTAATCATTCTGGAAAGCAATTTACAATCCTGAGAAGGAAGTGACTAAGGAGTCTACATGCTTCAACCCATAAATTCCACCACTGGGCATATACTCCCAAGGCGGTCAGTATCAAAAAGAAAGGCACCACAGGTACCAAAATATTTATAACTGCTGTAGTGGCAAAGGACTTAAAATATAATGTCTATTAACTGAGTAATGACTGAACAAATTGTGGTACATGAATGAAAGTGACTATTTCTGTATTATAAGAAATGATGAATGCAAAGAAACATGGGAAAATTTATATAAACTGATACAACAGGAAGTGTGTTGATCCTAGGGACCAATATAAATGATACCTAGAGCACTGTAAATAGAAAGAAAAGTCAACCAATCAGAAATCATTTATTAATTGCCCTCTGTCTGTCAGACACTGTTGGTAAAGGGGATAGGAAGAAAGGCAAAAGACAGTATATTGGAGGAGACAACATGTGAACAACTATGTGCAAGCAAAATAATCACAGGATAAATTGTAGGTAGTCTCAGAAGAAAGGCAATGGCTTTAAGGCTCAGGATAGTCTTCATGTAGAGGGTAGAATTCTGTGTGTGTTTTTGTCCTTTGTTGCCAAAGAAGATTATGCCATCAGAGAAATAATGACATGACTTGCACTTGACTTTGTTTTGATTGAGGGAAGGCTGTTAAGGTCACCAGCCTCACTTCTCCTCTAGAGCCATCTGAATCCAGTGACCAGATACTCATCAGGATAACTAGAGATGACCCAGGATGAGGCAATTGGGGTTAAGACTTGCCCAAAGTCACACAGTGAATGTCAAGTGTCTGAGGTGAGATTTGAACTCAGGTCTTCCTGACTCCTGCACTGGTGCTCTATCCATTGCACCACCTAGCTGCTCAGAAGGTAGAATTTTAGTTGAGACTTGAAGGAATCCAAGGAAAGTGGTAGGCAGAGAGGAAGATGTAGAGCATTCCAGTCACAGAATCAGCAATGAAAATGGATGAAGTTCAATGTATCTTGTCCAAGGAACAAGACAGAGTGTCTGGTTCAGAGATCAGCAAAGTGGTCAATGTCACTGGATCACTGAGCATATGGGTGTAAGAAGACTAGAAAGGTAGGTTATGAAGGGCTTTGAATGTTAAACAGAGAATTTTCTATTTGATCGCTGAGGTAATTGGGAATCACTGAATTTTCTTGAATAGGAAAGTGATATGGTCAAAATTTTGCTTTAAGAAGATCCTTTTGAGGGACAGAGCCAAGATGGCAGAGTAGAAAGACAGACCTGCTATAGTTCTCCCCCCAAAGCCCATAAAATACCTATAAAACTGAATCTAAACAAATTCTAGAGCAGCAGAAGCCACAAAACAACAAAGTGAAAGAGATTTCCAGCCAAAGGCAGCCTGGAAGGCCGACAGGAAAGGTCTGTCATGCCGGATTTGGAGCGGAGCACAGCCCACAGAGCACAGCCCAGACTTGGCTGCCCAGCACAGCAGGGACAAGACTGGATCAGGCTTCAGGGCATGGAATCCCAGGTAGCAGCTGCAGTTCCCAGATTCCCCAACCCACAAACTCTAGTGACAACTTCAAAGGTCAGTGAAAAAACTCTTCCACCTAGCCCCAGGTGGCTGCAGCGTCCATTTTTAGAGCCCTCGGTCTAGGGATCCTGGTGGAATCAAGAGACCAATCTGAATCTCAGCCCTGAGTAGTGGCCCTGGGGTCAGGAGGGGCACTGGTGTGGTGGAACTGGAGGCAGTTGTGTAGAGGGAACCCTACTCACAGATCCTGGGCAGAAAAGATTGTGGTTGCTCCCAGACCAGAGCAAAGGCCTGGAGAGGAATAAACTCCTCTCCCTTGATTGTTCCACTTTAGAGGAACTGACAGCTTACAGGTCCCTAGGGTATACTCTCCACTTGACAAAGGACTCAAAAGTCAAGTAACTGGCAGGGAAAATGCCCAAAAAAGGGGGGAAAATAAGACTATAGAAGGTTGCTTTCTTTGTAAACAGGTATTTTCCTCCATCCTTTTGAATAAGGAAGAACAAAGCATGCTATCAGAGGAAGATATCAAAGTCAAGGCTTCTACATCCAAAACCTCCAAAATAAATACGCAATGGTCTCAGGCCATGGTAGAGCTCAAAAGACATTTTGAAATCAAGTAAGACAGGTGGAGGAAAAATTGGAAAAAGAAATGAGAGTGATGCAAGAAAATCATGAAAAGCGAGTAGACGGCTTGCTAAAGGGGACCCCAAAAAATGTTGAAGAAAATAACACCTTTAAAAATAGGCTAACTCAATTGGCAAAAGAGGCCCTAAAAGCTAAATGAGGGTAAAAATGCTTTAAAAAGCAAAATTAGCCAAATGGAAAAGGTACTTCAAAAACTCACTGAATAAAATAGTTCTTTAAAAAGTAGAATAGAGTAGATGGAAGCTAATGACTTTATGAGAAGCCAAGAAATAACAAAACAAAACCAAAAGAATGAAAAAAATTGAAGACAATGTGAAATATCTCATTGGAAAACCAACTGACCTGAAAAATAGAACCAAGAGAGACAATTTAAAGATTATAGGACTACCTGAAAGCTATGATCAAAAAAGAAAAAAAGAGCTGAGACATCATCTTTTATGAATTTTTCAAGGAAAACTGCCCTGATATTCTAGAACCAAAGGGTAAAATAAATATTGAAAGAATCTACCAATCACTTCCTGAAAGAGATCCTAAAAGAAAAACTCCTAGGAATATTGTAGCCAGATTCCAGGGTTCCCAAGTCAAGGAGAAAATATTGCAAGTAGCCAGAAAGAAACAATTTGAGTATTATGAAAATACAATCAGGATAAAACAAGATCTAGTAACTTCTACATTAAGGGATCAAAGGGCTTGGAATATGATATTCCAGAAGTCAAAGGAACTAGGATTAAAACCAAGAATCACCTACCCAGCAAAACTGAATATAGTACTTCAGAGGAAAAAATGGTCATTCAATGAAACAGAGGACTTTCAAGCATTCTTGATGAAAATACCAGAGCTAAATAGAAAATCTGACTTTCAAATACAAGAATCCAGAGAATCATGAAAAGGTAAATAGAAAAGAGAAATCATAAGGGACTTACTAAAGTTGAACTGTTTACATTCCTTCATGGAAAGATAATATTTGTAACTCTTGAGACTTTTTCTGTATTTGGATAGTTGGAGGGTTATAGATATAGGGCACAGGGTGTGTTGAATAGGAAGGGGTGATATCTAAAAAAACAAAATTAAGTGGTGATAAAGGAATATATTGGGGGAGAAAGAGAGAAATGGAGTGGAGCAAAGTATCTCTCATAAAAGAGGCAAGGAAAAGCTTTTTCAATGGAAGAAAAAAGTGAAGAGGTGAGAGGGAAAAAGTGAAGCTTACTTTCATCACATTTGGTTTAAGGAGGGAATAACATGCACACTCAATTTGGTATGAAAATCTGTCTTACACTACAGGAAAGTAAGGGAGAAGGGGATAAATGGGCTGTGTGGGGGATGATAGAAGGGAGGGCAAATGGGAGGAGGGAGTAAATAGAAGTAAACACTTTAGGGGAGAGACAAGGACAAAGGAGAGAATAGAATAAATGCGGGACAGGATAAGATGGAGGGAAATATGGTTAGTCTTTCACAACATGACTATTATGGAAGTCTTTTGCATAACTACACATGTACAACCTATGTTGAATTGTTTGCCTTCACAGTGGTGCTATGTGGGGGAGGAGGAAGGGAAAGAAGTTGGAACTCAAAGATTTAGGAATAAATGTTGAGAGTTGTTTTTGCATGAAACTAGGAAATAAGAAATACAGGTAATAGGGTATAGAAATTTATCTTGCCCTACAAGAAAAGAGAGAAGATGGGGATAAGGGAAAGGAGGGGGTATGATAGAAAAGAGGGTAGATTTGGGGAAGGGGTAATCAGAATGCATGGTGTCTTGGGGTGGGGAGAGGGGAGAGATGGGGAGAAAATTTGGAACTCAAAACCTTGTGAAAATTAATGTTGAAAGCTAAAAATAAATTAATTATAAAAAGAAGAAGATCCATTTGGCAACTGAAAGCAGGAAGAACAGACTAGAGTAAGGAGAAGCTTGAGTTGGGGAGACTAACCATGGACTACTGAAATAGACCAAGTATGAGGTCTTATTATGATAAGGATTGTATTTTAGTAGTGGTAGCATCTGAAGGGAAAAGAAGATTTATATGAGATGTTGCAAAGACAGAAATGAAACAATTTTTTAACTGGTTGGATATGGGGAGTGGAAAAAAGTGAGAAATTAAGGATGACACCTAGGTTATAAGTTTAAGTACGTGGGAGTACCCTTCAAAGCGGTAGGAAAGATAAGTAAAAGGGAGGGTTTGAGGAACAAGATAACAAATTCAGTTTGGGACATATTGTGTTTAAGATGTCTCCACCTGACTTTTCGTTTGAGATATCCAATAGGCAATTAGAAGTAAAGGTGTGGAGGTCAGGAGACAGATTACGATTGGATAAGTAGATCTTAGAATCATTAACATAGGAAATGACTACTGAAGGATGATGATGAGCCAATGAGATAAGTAATTAAAAGTGAATTCTGGGAAATTAGAATGATCAAGCTTGGTCCCATTGAAAAGATATAAGATTCCTCCACCTCTTTGTCAAGAAGGAAGACTCTGGTGTGGAACACTGTCTAATGGAAAATTTGACAGTATTTTGTTTTATACTCTTTGCTATCGGGGATTATAGTCTGAGAGGGCAATAAGGACTACTCTGCGAAACTTAGTTAATGTAAAAACAGAGTGATTCAATATCATTTTTTAAGAGCAGAGGAATATGAAACAAGGCTGGAAAGGTAGGTTGAAGACAGATTGTAGGGAGCCTTCAACAATAAATGAAGACGTTTGCATTTAAGTACAGAGAAAATGGGGAGTTGGTGTGTGATATTATCTATCCAGGGGTGAGGTGGCCTCAAGGCCATGTGTGATCTTCTAGATCCTCAAGAGCAGCATTTTGACTGAGTCCAAGTTTTTTCCTTGTTTTTGAGTCCACATTTTACAGAACAAATCCTTTTATTGAGTTTGTTCTGTGAAGTTTGGATTCAGTCAAAGGGCCACACTTGAGGACCTAGAGGGTCACATGGGACCTTGAGGCTTCAAGTTCCCCACCCTGATCCATCCTATGATCTTGGAAAGTTATTTTTGACAGCTTGGGGGAAGTAACTATAGATGATGGCCATGATGTCATAGGTATGTGTAGATTGTGGGCTGGGTGTTCTTGAGTATGTCGGTATCCTGGCCTAAGATTCCCACTTCCTGACCCATACCTTCTATAAACCCTCAAAGGAAGGAGTCAGTTCAAATAAGAATAGTAACACAACACACCTGATTGTTGCTACTTTGCATACCAGACAAATGGCCACTTGGTTGAATTTTCTGACTTTCAGCTTGCTTCAGTATTTCAAGAGTGAGGTAGATTACATGGAATTCCTTTTCTGGTAAAGTCTATATCCCTCTCCTCGAAATTAATTGAATGAGAGGAAGTAGCCTCAGTAACCTCAGGCAGGGACAAGCTAATATCTGCAGGGAACTCAGCTGAAGATCCCTGTCTGTTCAGTCAGATCCTACCATGTATTTCGGAGGTGGGGGGCAGGGATAATGAATAGACTGGTTACATTAATTGCTCCTTTGGAGACATTCCAGAGACACCTCACCTCAAACCTCTGCCTCCCCCAAGGCTAGACAGGAACAGGAAACAGCATTAAAGGCATCCTGGAGGTGATGGATACCATCGAGGGGTTGTACAAATTGGCTGGAAAAAAGAAGGGGGCTTCTTTTTTGTAGACATTCACCTTCCTCTGTGAACAGAGATAGCACAGATAACTGAATCTGAGAAAATCAGTGAATGTCAGATGTGGAAAGAACTTTAGAATCACCTTGCATAAAATGTAAGAGATGGGAGGGGCCTTAGAACAGGGGATGTCAGAGTTGGGAGGAAAAACTGTTCATTGACATAGATTGTCCCCTTGTAAAAGGATGTTTGTGACCCTCTACAAAAACCTTCTTTTTTGGAGCAGGAAAGTCTGACCCGGATATGGAAATGACTTGCTCAGGGCCACACAGCTCACAAAGTGAGTTCTCCAAGTCCTTTCTTCTGCATCCTTCCTAGTCTTTCCAGCCAGCTTCTAGACAAGAGGTTTTCATTTCATTTCGACAAGACGAGATGTCAGGGCACTAGAGGATGCCAACCAGTGTTTCTGATCCCATGGCCGACTTCCTTGTTCTGTCCTTCGCATCTTTGAATCAGAAAAGGGACAGAAGACAGGATTGAAGTAATTGATGGCTCCACATAAATAATAAATCAATAACTATGGGTGAGTTGCACGCCTCCATTCAAACTGGATTTAAAACTAGAAATTAAATATAGAACAAAAGGAGGCTCTAAAGAAAAATACAAAAAAACAGCAGGAGAGCTTTTCTTGTCATTTCTTGCCTTTTAAACAAAAACCACCCTCTGGTGGAAATCAGAGGAAGTCGGTAGGGATGTTGGTCCTGCTCTGGGTGGCCAGCGGGGGAGGTCTTCATGCAAAAATATGCTCATCTGTGAGCCAACCTTTTAGAGAAAATCAGAATATAGGGAGATAGAGTGGTATGATGGGGTAGAAAAAACCATTGACTCAGAGGGCTTGGGTTCAAATCCCACTGCTCATGCCTGCCACCTATGAGACCTTGAAAAAAATCATTAAATTTCCCCACTCTGGGTTTCATCATCTGTAAAAGGAGGGGGTTAGACTAGTTGACTTCTGAGATCCTTTCCCACCTTAGCTCTATAAATCTATGACCTGTATGATGTTGGTGAAATTGCTTTAACTCCTTGGACCTCAGTAAAATTAGGGGGTTCAACTCTGAGGCCCCTGGCAGCTCTACCCAAGTAGCAAACTCTCCAAGATTTGTAAGGGCCAGGGTACTTAAAGCCGACTGAGTCTGAAAATCAAGTGCTCTCATTCTACTCAGGTAAACCTCTGTGCCCCCTCAGAAGGTTATTCAAGGGCTTTGGAATCCCTATGCTGGGAGTAGGAATGGATGTTCACTGAGTCATCGATATTCTCTTAATGGAGGCCTCTGGATGTAGGGAGTGGGGCTCAGGGGCGAGGAGCTCTCTCTGGGGCCTGAAGCCTTCAACTTTAAGGCACCAGACTAACCAGCATGACAACCAGTCCCAGACCTGGGTTATCCTCCCCAGCAATGACAGGAGATAAAGAAGACAAGGAGAAGAGGGAGAGTGAGCCTGATAAACTGCTAAGGCACAGCCTATTCCTAGAAGGGGGTGGGGTAAGGTAGGGGTCAGTGCCACTCATCAGTGTCCAGAGATAGGACTCAAACCAGGACTACCTGAATAACAGAATGTCACATACATTGAAAGGACCTTTGGACATAGAACATGGAAGGCTCCACATGGAAGGCACCATTGGACATCAAATATGGAATGTCACACATGAACATAGAACATGGAACAACATCACATGTGGAAGGGATCTTTGGACATAGAACATGGAATGTCATGTGTGGATGGGACCTTTGGGCCTTGAGCATGGAACATCACACATGGAAAGGATATTCAGACATAAAGTGTGGACTGTCACTCATGGAATGGACTTTACAACAGAGCACATCAGAGCTGCAAGTCAACCTGGATTACCCGCTCCAACACATTCCTTTCACCATCCATTCACCTAGAGGAGAGATATGACTTGCCCCAAGTTCACACAGCAAACTTACTGTACAGAACCCAGACTGGCAGCCAGGTCTCCTAGTTCTTAATACTGGGCTCACTCCCTTGATCTCCTCTAGCAGAAGCAGGCTGGCCAAGAGGAAGAAGCAATCCTTGGGTGGGGTGGCTACTCCTGGGGAGGGAGGAGGGGAATGCTATGATGAAGACACAACATGGGAGATGAACCACCAGGATGGGCGACTTTAATTGCTTTCCTTCTTATTGATAGGCAAACTGGTTTTCAGGATGCAAATTGCTCTATAAATAACAGGGAAACAACCCCAGCAGACAATTGGCGGCTTTGTTAGAGGCAGAGCAGAAAGAAAATTAAATCAAGACAAAGTGTCCCTAATTCAATCCCACACACCCCGGCCACAGCAAGGGATGGAGGCTGAGAAAAGCTGGGCCTTGCAGAGGGGAGGGGAGCCATTATTATGGCAGGCAAGGAATGGGCAGTCATGGGGCACAGAATGGCAGGACCACAAGAACCGCTGGGACGTTCAAACACAGCTTGGGAGCTGACCACGGGATGGAAGGAGGAATGTCTGCCCACAAGGAGGAGCATAAGCCTCACTGCTGCAGCTGCCTGCCTCCCTATTCAATTGCTAGTGTCATAGAGTGACCCTCAGAACAGGGCATGCCAAGAGGGGCCTTTGAGCATGGAATGTCAGAATTGGGAGGAGCCCTTAGAACAAGGAATGTCAAGACTGGGAGGGGCCTTGGAGCATGAAATGTCAGAGCTGGGAGGGGCCTCAGAACGAGGGATGTCCAGGTTAGAAGCAGTCCTAACTTAAAGAAAACAGAAAGACAGAACTGCGATGAATCTTAGAATTTAGCACAATAACACTAAGAGGGACCTTCAGTATCATATAGTCCATCAATGTGGAAACTGAGGCAGGATCCTTCAAACTGGAGAACCCAGCAAGTTTCTGAGACTGGGTAGGAAGGTTTAGGTCAGAGAGAGATTCAAAAGACTCAGGCCAACACTGTGTAGGAATAAACGTTGGAATCGGATGAGTATCTCCTGACCCAGAGCTGGAAGGTGGATCCCCACCCAATTGTGCGCTCTGGACAAGGTTTGGGTAGATGAGGGCCCCAAACGGTAGTGTTACAAGAAGATACAATGTAGAAATCACTTAAAGTGGAGAGGGGATCACTCTATCAAGGGAAAGATAGACCAGAATCCCTAAGATTCCTCTGGTTCAAGATTTGAATGTTCTGTGTTAATAATAGCTTGCATCCAAATTACAATTTAAAATTTCCTATTTGTGTATGTATCTCAGATTTGTATACATACCTATACATGTATGTATATGTGAGTGTATGAGAAACAATTGATTTAGAGCTGGAAGGTCCCTAAGAGAGCATCTAGTCCAACCCCATCATTTTACTGAAGAGAAAATTGAGGTACAGACTGGTGAAATGACTTGCTCAAGGGCCTGACTCTAGGACCAGTGCTCTATCTAACTGCCAGTGCCACCGAGCTGCCCCAGGAGTCAGGAAGACCTGAGTTCAAATCCAGTCTTTGCCACTCACTAGCTGTATGACCTTAAATAGGTCATCTCACCTCTATTTGCCTCAGTTTCCCCATCTGTAGAATGGGGTAATGATAAGCCCCACTCCTAGGGTCTTTGCGAGAATAAAATGAGATAAGAATTGTAAAGCACTCAGCACAGTTCCTGGAACCTGAGGAGTTATATATAAATGCTTATTCTCTTTCCATCCAGGGAGTTTTCATTCTAATGAGGATACCATAATACATAGAAATAGATAAGTCAATGCAGCACTCTTTGAGGAGGGAGAAAGCATTCTCAAGTAGGGGACTTAAGACATAATTTCTATAGGAAATTGCCTAAGATCTAGAAATAAGGGATAGTATATGTAAATTCTTGGAGCTAGGAAATGGAATGCTGAGTTTATGGAGCAACATGGAAGGGGCCCTAGAACTCTAAAACATTGAATAAGTCACTTTCCCTTCTTTGTGCCTCAGTTTACCCAGGATAGAAGAGCTGGGCACAGAATCACCGACTCTGAGCTCCAAGACTTTTGCAACTTTGGCCCAAAGAACATAAAAGGACCTCAGTTTCCTCCTTTGTAAAAGGAGGGCATGATGTTGGAATTGCTGGAAGGTCCCTTTTGGTTCTAAATCCTAGGATTCTGTGAAAAGCGAGGGTGAAGACAGGGGACAAAGGGGCATAAAGGGAGGGAGAGAGGCCCTGAGGAGGTCAAGCCACCTACGAGAAAATGAGCATTTGGGGGAGTGAAGTCCCCCAGACAGGTTTCAAAGCATGCACTGTCGTAAATAAATAAAGAAATGAGGGGAACTTTTACAAAGCACTCTAAAGTACTCCTGTGGGGCTAAGGAAAATGTCTTCAGTTTCTAATATTTTGAAAGATTCTGACTCAGTGACAAAATAATGCGCTTCTATTTTCCTGGCAGTGATGAATTTGGCACCACTCTGGTTCTCCCTCCTTCTTGCTCTCCCTCCCTCCTTTCCCTGTGGATGGTTTTATCCCTTCTTCCAGGGCAACTGCGGATCCTGGGAGAACAGTCATAAGATCACAGAGTTGGAGGAGGCCCCAGACACCATCTAATTCAATCCCCTCAATGAGGAAACTGAGTCCCAGAGGGCTTGTGACTTGGCCAAAGTCACACAGTTGGGATTGGAACTGAGGTCCACCGATGTCCCTGTTGTTCTAGCAAGTGAGAAGCAATGCAATATGGCATAAGCAGGTAGCCTGCAGGCATGACTAGAGACCTTAGATGACAACGTAGTGCACAGAACCCTGGACCTGGAGTCAGGAAGACCTGAGTTCAAATCCATTCTCAGACACTTACAGATGTGTGCCAGTGAGCAGGTCACTTTTGACTTCTGTTTGCCTCAGTTTCCTCACTGTAAAATGGGGATAAGAATAGATCTATCTTGCAGAGGACCAAATAAGGTGATCATTGTAAAGCAGTCAACCCAGTGACCAGAACATAGTAGGTGCTATATAAGGGTTAGCTATTCCTATCACTATTAATAATACTTCATTCTTAGATGATGTCTCCTAGGGCATACTGGGATACAACTCCACTCCATGGCAAAGGCAAACTGCCTTCCTTTGTGGATAACGACATGATAATATTTGCTGACATTTTTGCAGGGTTTAAAGTTTCCAAATCACTTTCTAGAACTTTCTTTCAGGCTACCCTCACAAATGCTCTGGGAAGTCACCAGGAGCAAATATTCCCATTTGACATATGGTGAAACTGAGGCCCAGAGGAAGAAAACTTCTTGCCCAAGGTCAAGTAGCTCTTAAATAAGAGTCAGGGACTATACTTGAGGTGTCCCAGAGGCTGGCCCAGGGTTCTCTCTGCTACACCAGACTGACTGTCACAGTCAAACTGGTCATCTGGTCGCCTGAGCAGCCATTCCTCCCTTTGACCAGTCTGCCTGCAGCTGGGAGCCCAGAGGGGACCTAGAAAAGGCCCTGCTCAGCTCCAGATGTTGGGCCCTGAGGAAGCACAAGAGGCTAAGAAGGGACCCACTGGTCTTTCCTGACCCCATCATCCCTCCAGGATCATGGTCCCTGAAGCCCCCACTCCCTTCACACATCTGCATGGACCCAGCCCAAGTTGCCTCCCCTCCCCCAGTCCTATCTGTCCAGAAGAGTTCAGCCGGTGGCAGCCAACGATGTGAATGGAAAAGCTCTGGGAGAGTGGGAGAACCATGGAGGATTGGACAGGGAGAAAGAAGAGATTCTAGTTCAAAACTGCTGGCTCACAGTGTGATCTTGGGAAATTCATGGCCCTTCCTTGGTCCTCAGTTTCCTCTTACGTAAAATGTGGGAATTGTACAATAGTCGATAAGGCCCTTATCACACTGACATTCTGTTTTCTACACGCTAAAGTTCCTTCTAAATTATAACAGCCCGGCTATTATTTTATATCCTGTGCTCCATGTGTTCTAGATGAAGTATTCCATAAGCTGCGGAGAGCAGAAATCAGAACAGAAAGAAGAGGGATGTGAGGGAGAGAGGGAAGGAGCAACAGCAGCGAGCTGGGCCAGTCCTCACTGGGGCCCCTGTCCAGAGTTCCAGGGGCAGCACCTGACGGATGGTCCGGATTACAAAACGAGGCAGCGGGACAAAGCGGGGTCTGGTTCGCATTAGGCGCCTCCGGCCGTCGGTCCGTCCCTCGTCCGTCGGTCCGTCGGTCCCTGGGCTGGAAGGAGGGGCTGGAGCCTGACAGCTGGGTTTGCTCCCTCCAAGGAGGAGGGAGGAGGGAGGGAACAAAGAGGAGCCTGCGAGTTTGGAGCAAGCCAGCTGAGGCCTGGCGTACTCAGAAATATGTAATGGGTTTCTTATGTATGAGAAAAGAAAAATTCTCCGAGCCCCATCACCTATTTTCTTGTCAAAGGCTGCGGACAAAAATGTAATCACCAAGCGAATGCCTGCTTCCAAAGGGCTGGGTTATTTGAAGTCAGTTTCTAAAATAGAACACAGACTTCTAAGTTAATGTGGAGCAGCAAAGGCAGAGGGAAAACAGTCCCCCAGGCTCCCCCAGCGGCTCCCTGGGCTCCAGGGAACTAACTTGTCCCAGAGGGAGAAGGGGGGAGCTTTCCCCCCAACCCCCTTCCTTCCTCTCTCATCTCCTTCCTCCATCCACTCTGAACTTTCCCCTCCCCCTCCTAGCCATCATCTCCAGTCAGCAGTTGACCTTTCTCCAAGGATCTGGGTCCAGGACAGGTCCATAGGCACCAATGGTCTCTCCTGTGTGCCCAGGGCAACTGGGGAGGTGAGTGATGGGATAAACCCCTGCTCTCCCCAGACCTGTAGATTATCCGAGATGGAAGGAGCTTAGAACAGAGATTGTCAGAGCTGGAAAAGATCTTGGAATAGAGAAAGTCAGAATTGAGGGAAAATCTTGCAAACTACATCCGGACTTGTGATTCCATTGGCGTAGGAAACTCTCAAGTGAGGACAGTCCCTCCACCAATGCGAGGTATCACCCTCCCTGCAAATCATGGGGAGTTTCCTGAGGTCCTAAGAAATTAAATGCTTTGACCAGGGTCACTCAGACAGTGTGTGTGAGAGGTAGAAACTGAAGCTAGGCTTCTGGACTCTGAAATCAGTTCTCTGTCCACTGTCACATTGTCTCTAAGAATACAGAAAATAAGAGCTTAGAAATTGGATGGGACCATAGAACATAGAATGGTGAAGGTCTAAAATTGAAGGAACCTTAGAATTTACAAAGTCAGAGCTGGCTGGGACAGTAGAACACAGAACATTGAAGGTCAGAAGTGGAAGAAATTTTAGAACCTAAGAAGTCAGAATTGAGTGAGTCATTACAGCATGGAACACTTAATATCAGAAGTGCAAAGAATCTTAGAACCTAGAAACTCAGAATTGGGTGAGACCCTATAAGGCAGAACACTGAATTTCAGAACTGGAAAGGAAATTAGAACCCTGAGAGTCAGAACTTGCTGCTTTACAAACATCTTACTTGATTCTTCATAAATCTATGATCTTATGATCCTTTATGATTTTTCCTCCCCAAGCCTCAGTTTCCTCTCTAGCTAAGGAAATGTGTGTGTGTGTGTGTGCGTGTGTGTGTGTATTATATTACCTCAAGGTTCCCTTCAGTTAGGGTTACTGATAGAACTTGCCAGGAGAATGGCTCTGATGGCCTACCTCAAGCCCTTTGGTCATTATTGACCCATTATATAGAGAAGCAGACTGAGTCCCACTGCCAGGGAACCCAAGATCTGTTAGTGTCCATCCCCCTTTCCCCAGCTGCCATCTTGTTCCCCCCCCCCCCCCACTAGACCAGGCTCTCCATCCATGGCCTGCACTGCCTACCCAGCAGCAGCCTGCACTTCACAAGGGATCTATTGTATATACATCTTTGCCAACCATGCCTCTGCCATTAGACACTTCATAGGGTCTTTTGTTAAGAGCTGCTGTGAAGCCTTGGAAGCTGTCTCCCCTCCCTGATCTGCCTCACCAGCAGGCAGCCTTTCTCCAAAACCCTGCTTGCCTTAAATCCTGGTAACAGTGGCTGGCTGTTCCCCTCCCACCCACCCCCTTAACCCCTACCTGTATGTATTTATTTAATCCTTTTAGGAAGCCAAGTCTAGGGAGATCTAAAGGCTATCTCTTTGAACCAGTCAGGACATCAGAAAAGATCCTTCTTAATCCCTCTAATCAGAGTGAGCTCCTGAGTTACAAGACCTCAGAATGGGCCACTTGGGGTGAATTCCAAAGTGTAGAGAACAGATCCAGGCCATGATCTCTGCTCCCACAGCGTAGTCTTCTCACTGGCATCAGGGCCCATCTGAGGCACAAGGAAACTGAAGTCAGAGGGCTTGCCTGTCTGCTCTCTACTAGCTGTGGGACTTTGGCAATTGCTTGCCTTCTCTGGGCATCAGTTTCCCTCTCTGTTAAGAGGGCAAAGGATCAAATATCCACTGATGTCCCTTTCACCTGTTAGGCCATGATACTATGACCACCTGTAGTCTTCAGCAAGGCTGCCTATGAGATTTCAAAGCCCTCAGCTCTGGGCTGGTTCTTCTACCCAGCACACATCCATCAGGCAGTCACTCATTAACGTTTATGAAGTACCTACTATGTACCAGGCACTGAGCAGGTAAAGAAAGATAAAAGACAATCCCTGCTCTCATGGAGTTCGCAACATAATGTAATTTCAGCCCATCATGTACTAACAAACTATAGACAGGACAAAGTGGAAATAATCAAAAGGAAATCTCTAGACCTCAGTCACTACCCATTCCCTGGTTGAGAGCCAAATAGCACAGTGGAGTAAGCTTTGGCTGAAGAGTCAATCAGATGTGACCCTAGTTACAGACCCTTAACTAGGGTGGGGTGACAGGGGCATTGTCCCACTGTACTCACACACTGTGGGGCATCCTTTGGTCTACTAGCTTACCACCTGCAGCTACTCCTTTTCCTTCCCCCAAGCAAGGGGCCCCAGGATTCCATTCTGATCACATTCTTCTTTTTCTAGGGTCCTATCTCCCCTCTCAACCCATTACAGACTCTGAAATAGAAGGACTTGTTTTCAAATCCAATTTCTGATGCTTACTACCTATTTGGTCTTGGTCAAGTCATTTCAACACTTTGGCCTCAGTTTCTTTATCTGTAAAAGGAAGGAAAGTATTTCAGTGGTCTCTAAAGTCCCTTATAACTCTAAATCTAAGTCTCTTTCACCCCACCAAGTCTCACTTTTCCATTTGTAAGTTAGAATGGGCATTAATTACATGACCTCCAACCCATGGTTGTTTGAAGGAGAACACCCTGGAGGTCTTAAAGCACTACAGGAATGTGTCATTGGCCAGGTATCCCCAGGGCAGGCCAGGGCTGTGTTTCCCCACTGAGATGACTGGTAGCTTTCTCTGGTGTGTCTTTCCTGCTATCCAGAGGGGCCAGACTTCACTTTCAGTGAAGTAGCTGGGGAGAGGTGGAGGGATGGAGCATGGGGATCCCTAAAGACTTTCTCCTGAGGTTCCTCAAAAAGCACAAGACTAAAAGCAAGTTCTTTGGAGCAGAGGGTTTGGGCCAGTCCCAGATAGGAGAGATGTCTCTACACAGTAATCTATCAGAAGGCAAGAAATGACCAGGAATTTTAGGAAGTTATAGCCTAAGAGTTAGAAGGGGTTTTAGGAGCCATTGAGATCAGACCCCTCACTTTACCAGTGAGGAAACCAATGCCTTAAGAAGATAAATGACTTTTGCACAGCCACTTGGCTAGCATGTGTCTAGGGAGCCATCTAAGCCCCATTCCTCCCACCTCCAAGTCTGACACATATGGCTTCTTTTCCAAATCCCCTTGTTTGGGATAAAGAAACACTGGACAGATAAGGATACTGAGGCACAGAGTAGGAAAATGACTCCCCCAAGTTCAGAGAGGGAGTAAATGGTATATCAGTTATGTCCAAGGCCACACCATGGTGTTCACAAGTTAAAAGCTGCCTTTGTACCAAATGATGCAGTGGATACAGTGTCCCCAGGCCTGGAGTAAAGAAGACCTGAGTTCAGATCTGCCTTAAACATTTATTAGCTGTGTGACCTTGGGAAAATCACTTAACTCTGTTTACCTTAGTTTCCTCATCTATAAGATGAGCTGGAAAAGGAAATGACCAATCACTTCAGTGTCTTCACCAAGAAAACCTCAAATGGGGTCAGAGAGAGTCTGAAATGATTGAAATGATTGAAATGACCAAGCAACAATAATCACAAAATATAGAAAGGCAGTGTTCCCTAGTGGTAAGTGCCCCAGGCAAAGGATTAATTAAAAAACTATTGAATTTTTCAGCTTTGGCTTCATTCCTTGGACAAGGCACTCCAGTTTCCATATCCAAAAATGGGCATAAAAATACCTAAATATATGTTAACATTACAATGAAAGGTAAGATAGCTGAATGATTGGAGATCTAACCGACCTGGGCTCAAGTCCCATCTTTGACGTATATTGGCTGGGTGTCCTTGGGCAAGTCATTTAATGCAATGATTGTTTTCTGCCTGCTCTATAAATATCTTGTATGTTCATAGTTCTTTATTATTGTCTCTCCCATTAGAAAGAGAGCTCCTGGAAGATAAGGAAGTATTTTTACCTTTATTTGTATCCCCCAAATTTAGTGCTGTGCTTGGCACACAGTACGTTCGAAAGCGCTTGCTGCTAATAATGCTGAATTGCCTTAGGCTGCTCTGGGAAGGCTATAAAAGACAGAGAAGGTGCCGACCTCCATTCATAGAGGCAGTTCTTTACACAAAAGAATTCACTGGTTTGGTCCTAAAAATAATATTATCTTATACAACTCGGGGGCATTGGGATATATTGTCCAGCGTGCAGAACCTGGAATCAGGAAAGAGTTGAGTTCAGATCCCTGTCTCTGGGAAAGGCTTAATGTCTCAACCCCAGTTTGTCCATCTGTAAAATGGAGCCAAAAATAGTGTCTATCAAAAAACAAGATTGATGCTCCAAAGAGACCACAGAAGCAGAGCTTTGGGCGCCCTTTCAAACCCTCTCCGAGTGTCTGCGGTTTATCACTACTGCCCTCCTCTCCCGGCCCTTGTGAGAGGCTTCAATGGTCTCGATAAATGTGATATTATAAACCGAGAAGAGGTGCAGAAAGGCCACTAGTATTCCTATTCGAGGAATCTGTAATGTAGACTGTTTCAAAATGGTCCGAAGTGGAAGAGAGAGGGGAGGAAAAACTGCTTCTCCAGACAATCGCCTCGGAACAGAGGAGCCTCGGGTCCCTTTGTCTGCAGGATGGATGGGCAGAGAAGACCGCTGGGATTTTAATTGTCCGAGCATTCTAATAGGTGTAATATCCTCGCGTGTTACATATGCATTAATTAAGTAACACTGCATTTAGCTCCAAATCATGCAGAAGGAGCGCGCTGTGTTTGCACAGCCATAAATATCTTCTCCGTTACAGAGCAGACTAATCGGCGGTTCTGTTTGCCATGCAGTATTTCCATTCTGCCCTGATCGGCATCCAGAGAGAGAGAGCTGGGGCCGAGATCAGGAGCAGTAGCAGGAGGAGAGGGGGGCAGCACATTGCCAGAAGACTGGGGACCAATGTCTCTGAATCAGTGCCTGCAGAGAGCAGGAAAAGCGAACGATGTCAGAAGCCTCAGAACAGGGGATGTCAGGACTGGGAGGGGCCTCAGAACTGGGGATGTCAGAGCTGGGAGGGGCCTCAGAACAGGGGATGTCAGGGCTGGGAGGGGACTTGAAATTCACAATGTTCCAACTGGGATAGCCCCTAGAATGGAGAATATCAATGTTGCATAGCCCTAAGGGAGCATCTAGTCTACCCTTACTTTTTTACACATGAGGAAACTGAGTCCCAGAAAAAGTGACCAACCCAGAGTGTCCCTGCTACTTAGTGATCGAGTCAGGTCTAAATCCCTGATCTGCTGGATCTTCCTCTGAACACCTGAGGCCTTCTCCCCATCCTCCTTCCACACAGAAACCATCTTATTTTCTAACACAGCAGTAACAACAGCTGAATCCACTCTGGCCACTTGTGATCAAGGTCCCCTACGCTTCTCCTCTTCATTTTTTCCCCTTTACGAAAGGCCAGAGATGCAGGGAAACCATGTGAACGTGTATCATTTGGTAATTACTTCCCGCTCTCGCTTGTCCTCGAGACACGCCTGAATACAGATATTGCAATTTGCATAAAACCATCTCTGGTGTAGCCTTCTGGCAGCAGCGCTGGGCCTGGGATGGCTGCTGCTTTGCCTGGCTCCCAGCCCCGGCTCGGCCATCCATCCTCCCCCTCCATCCCAGCCCATTGTCTTGGGCCCCGAGTGGGGATCAGCCTGGCAGATGGCTGCCCGGGATGTGGGGGGCTTTCCCCCACCCCCCTGCCTGCCCGCCCCGCACACAGAGCCCGGCCCAGGCAGCCCGGCAGCATCCTCCTGTCCGACTGGGAGGACCGTGGCTACAGCTCAAGCCATTAGCATGCATGGCTCGTCCGGCTCCAGAGAGGATTAATAGACTCTGATTCCTAATATCCTGGAGAACAATTAATTCGCTCAGTTTTGTCATGGTTGAAAGTCAAATGCTGGAACAGATCGATGCATGGCGCTGCAAGTCGGAGCTGCAGCCGCCTTGGGCTGGAGCAGAATGTTAATTTGCCCGTCATCATTGCGGCCGCTGTTCCCAGCACACCCGGTTTTTAATAGTCCTAAAAGCCTCTTTATCCTCCTTATATCTCAGGGTGGTCCGCATAACCAAGTAGATTTGGATTCGGTAAATATTCCATATTCTTGCCCCGCTTCCATTATGGAATTAAAGAAAGACCAGCCTCTCGGAACGCTGACCCTCCTTCTTACCCCCAGCCTGCCCATTACCAGCACCAAGCTTCCCACACCCAGAGTGGGCTCCCCACTCTTTGGGAGGATGGACCCTGGTATGATTCAAAAGCCCAGAGACAAGACCCAAAAGGAAAATGGAGAGGGACCCCTGAGCCTGTTTATGCATTTCCAAGCTTGGTTCAATTCAGTTTGTTTGGTGAGAAAATCACCAGGATGTCCGTGTGTAGTTTTAGTGAGGGAGAAATCAATAGGCCTTCGAAAAACAGGGGGCTTTACTTAAGAATTATTTCCAGCCCTGCGTCTGCTGGTCACAGGGAAAGAGTCTGGGTCCCATGTGTATGAAGCCAGGCAGACTGGGAATCAGAACAGATCATAGACCAAGGATGACATGGGACCCCAGAGGTCACCTAGTGTAGCACACTCATGTTACAGATAAGAAAACTGAGGCCCAGAGAGTGAAGCTCCTTCTCAAAGGTCTTACCGTGGATAAACATTGGAGTTAAGATTTGGTTGAAGTCTGAGAAAAGAGCTTTCCTTTAATGGTTTCCTTCTGCCTTCATCAGCAGGCCAGGTACCTTTGTCAGGTGTGTGTATGTGTGTGTATTTATCTGAATGAGTGTGTATATGAATGTGAGTGTGTGTGCATATATGAGTATGTGTATAGATGACTGTATAAGACTATATGTATGTGTGCAAGTACAAGTGTGTATGTGAATGTATATAAGCATATTAATGTTAGTGTATTATGAATGCATGTGGAAGTGTATGTATGAATGTGTATGAATGTGTGTATGCAAGCACATATGGGAGAGTGTATGAGTGTTTGTAAGGGAATATGTATGAATATGTGTACATATATATGTATGAGTGTGTATATATGTATGTGAGTGTGGGTAAGCATGCATGTATGTGAGTATATACATTCATTGTGAGTGTATATATGAATGTGAGCATGTGTGAATGTGTAAGAATGTGTGTATGAGTGCAAGTGTATGTTCTGTGTGAGTGTGTATATATGTGTGGGTATACATGTTAGAATTTGTATGAATATGAATGTGTGTGTGTATGTGAGAGAGAAGGAGAGAGAGACGGGGTGGGGGCAGAACATAACTGTAATAATAAGAAATCACATCTTCCTTAGTAGAGAAAAATGCGATTTCCATGGCACTCAGTTTTGTAATCACAAAAATATTAATAACACATTGATAAAGCTATTCAAATCTCCCAGATGAATTCCCTCTCAGCAGCATCTAACTGTAACCTGGGGTCTTAGCGAATGGCCTGAGGCCCAGAGGGATTAATCCACTTACCCAAGGCCACACAGTCAGTCTGTGCCAGAGACAGAACTAGAATCCTGAGCCTTCCTTAAAGCTCAGGCCCAGGTATGCCTTCCTGAGGAAGTGCCTCATGGTCCTTCATGTAACTAGCACCTTCCTCTTAAAAATTCTTTTGTATGTATATGTGTATGTAAATGTGCTTGTGCATGCATGTATATGCACACATTAACATATATGCCTAATTTTGTCTATACATCCTTCCAAAAAAAATAGTTCCTTGAGGGTAAAAACTGCTTTGTTTTAGTCTCTGCATCCCCAGTGTGAAGCAAAGCACCTGCCCCATGACGGGAACTAAGTGTTTGTGGAAAGAAAGAAAGAAAGAAAGAAAGAAAGAAAGAAAGAAAGAAAGAAAGAAAGAAAGAAAGAAAGAAAGAAAGAAAGAAAGAAAGAAAGAAAGAAAGAAAGAAAGAAAGAAAGAAAGAAAGAAAGAAAGGAAGGAAGAAAGAAAGAAAGAAAGAAAGAAAGAAAGAAAGAAAGAAAGAAAGAAAGAAAGAAAGGAGGGAGGGAGGAAGGAAGAGAGAGGAAGGAATTCCTGATCCTGAGATAGCCTCTCCCTGTTTGACCACACTGTCTTTCTGTTCATATTAATACTAAACTTGCTAACAGAGACATGGGGAAAAGGGGTTTCTTTAGTACCTAGTCCATCCATCATGGTCACTATGCATTTATTAAGTGCCTACATGTGCCAGGCCCTGGAGTAAGGGTTTAACCCGTCAATCAGAAAGCATTTATTAAGGCCCTACTATATACTGGGTGCCATGCTGTTGTTGAGTCATTTTTCAGTCATGTCTGACTCTTTGTGACCCCACTTGGGGTTTTCTTGGCAGATATACTGGAGTGGTTTGCCATTTCCTTTTCCAGATGAGGAAACTGAGGCATACAGGGTGATGTAACTTGCCTAGGATCGCCCAGCTACTAAGTGTCTGAGGCTGGATTTGAACTCAGGAAGAGTCTTCCTGAGTCCAGGTCTGATGCTCTGTGCACAGCAGGGCTCCCTCGCTGAGTACTAGCCATACAAAGACAAACATGAAGTTGTAGTACCTACCAGGAAGGCTCCAGTGGCCCCAAACATCCTCACACTCCTGATCTCTCATTGGCCCTTCAGAGCTGCCTGGCAGAGCAGACAGAAGACTGAATGCAGGCTCAGGGACCCTGGATGAGAGTCTCAGTACTTCAACCCCACTACATATTCAACCTTAAGCCATTCACTCATCCCACTGGGCATAGGTCCCCTTGCTTGTATAATGAGGCTGAATGGACAACTTGACCTTTGACATCCCTTCCCACCTGAAATCTATGAACATCCCTGAAAGGGCCCCAGGCCAGTTTTTCATTCCTGTTTGACAGATGAGGAGGTTGATACCTTAGATTACATATGAAATTTATATTAGGACCATAATTTGACCCCTGGGTCTCAATTTCTAATTTGGAGTTGTGTCCATTATACCAACTGGCCATCTTGATGCTACAGTGGAAGGGATTTTGGTCATACTTATCCTAAAAGAAGGTATGGGAAAAAAAGCAGGATCTTGAGTTGCCTGATTAGGCACAACCTGAGGAGTTCCAAATGCCCATCAGAGACACTGGGCAATACCACTCTCTTCAAGATGCAGGTTTAGCTTTGTGAGGTAAAAAGAGGATGTCTAGTGGGTAGCATGATGACCATTGGGTTGGAGCACTGGAATTACAGGCAGAGGATCTGAGTTCAAATCCTACCTAGGCCATTTACTCCCTTTCTAACTTTAGATTAGTCATTCGCCTTCCCTGAGGCTCAGTTTCCTTATCCATAAAATGGGACTGGGGAAGAGAAAGGGATATAGAATAGGTACCTCTTTGAGGTCCCTTCTAGCTATAACTTGTGAACTTTGAACAACTTAATGTGACTTTTTGAGCTTTAAAAATACTTACTGGGTTTCTGTTATTGGGATTGGGAGAGGATCATTTTTTAAGTTCAAAGAACTTCGGTAATAGAAGCTATGATGGGGAGTCTTGAGCTAGGAAAAGGGGAGATGACCAACTTGCAGCCACCCTCCCTGGCCCCCCAGCTCCCCTGAAGGCAGACCAGTTGTTTTCTCCAGGCTTGACTTTCCCTCCTCCTCCAGAGATGCTGAGTTCAGCAATATCTGGCCCCTTGGCATGTTATTATTCTGACGGGCTACTCTTCCAGACTCAGCAGTGGCTGTGACAGAGAAGGTCCAAGAATAGATGGGCCCCAGCAAGCTGACTTGCAGCCCAGGCTGTCCCAAATGCCATGGGAATCTTTCTCAGTTTCACTATATCTCTGCCATGTGGAAAACCTTTCATGCACGTCCAGGTTCTATAAAGGCCAAATTCTGTAGCCTGGGATTTAAGGCTCCCCCACTCTCTGACACACTCTACTTCCCTTGCCTTATGCCCGACTGTTCCCCTAATTCACCCCACAGTACCAGTTAGATTGGTCTTTCATTATGTCAGAATGGATTTATAGCCTCCACACATTTGCTCATGCTGTTCTTTCTGCTAGGGATGCCATTCTAGCACTCCATGTTCTAAAGATTGTTAGGTGATCCAGGAAATTGAGTGCTGCCTTTAAAGACCCTAGTTGTGTCCATTCTTAAAGAATCAAAGGACTTCCCTACCCCCTCACCCCTTTCCCCCCAGAGAATACATTCTTCACAGCCCTGGAGCCCCCAAGAATTTGAGCATTTGCCCTAAAGGATCTCAATTCCTCTCCCCATCTCCAACTTCTTGCCTATAACAGAGTGGATTATTGGCTCAGCCTCAATCCTTCTGTTGACTTCCTTTGACTTGAGGCCAACACATGGTCAGGTGAGTTGTTCAGGGAGAAAACCCAGCCTGGAGCCAGACTGGCAGCCCTTGTTTCTCATAATCTTCCTTGGGGAGGAAGGGATCAGAGTGGGTAGAGGCAGAGAGGGTCAGGGGATCTGCATCTGCTCCCCATGGATGATTCCAAACACTTGGCTTCCTCTTCTCTTATAGACCCTGAGTCTCATGGGAAGTCTTCCTCATGGCAGAGTTGATGGGGTTATTCCTCTGCCCCAGGATTCCCACCACAGAGGAAACCTCTGGGCTCTGTACTGTGGTAGGGAATGCTACCACACTGTGGTTCCCCTATGAATGTCTCACTGAGCCATTGGCCTGAGCCCCACAGCCCCAGAGTTTGTACCCACAGTCTGGCCCTGAGCCCAGGGCTATAGAAGATGATAGATTGAGCCAAACCACTTCCATAGCTGAGATTGCTAGATATGTATACTCCCAGAAGGTACTTTGGAATATAGAACATCAGAGTTGAGAGGGAGCTTAGAACATTGCATGTTATAGTTGCATGTTATAGCTGGGAGCACACTTAGAACATAGAAAGTCAGACATGATGAAGAACTTAAGACAGAAGACCCCAAGTTTAATGGCCTCCATTTACAGAGAAGAATTTCATCACCACAACCCTGTAGGGTCAGGGGTGCAAAGACATAATTTTCACAGGTAAGGAAACTAAGGGAAAATGTCACATGATCAGAACCAGCATTTGAATGAAGGCACCCATGTAGCCCAACTCAAATCTACAATTTCATATACAGAATTTCCTGAGGGTACATCAGCATACAGGAAGAGGAGGAACTCCATGAAAGCAGACCCTCAGGGAGGAGAGCAATATCTGAATCACAGTGGAAATTATATGGATTTGTGGGTTAGATGACCAATGTTCCAGGCATGGGTCAGAGTCTTACTAGGTATCAGGACTTGCCCCGATTAATGTCCATTTTCTCATCAGTAAAATGAGAGCATGAGCTGGAGTCTCCCGCTTCTGACGCTCTAGGTCCTGTGTTCTAAAGTCCCTCCCTGTCCTTACTTACTCCAAGTAAGGATCTTCCTTTGTATCCCAGAATGCCTTAACCAATGTTTATTGACTGACTCACTGTCCCAACTTCCCTTCCAGTTCTGACTTTCTCTGTTCTAAGATTCCCTCCCATAGTATGTTCTTCCATAATATGTTCTAAGACCCCATCTGATTCTGATACTCTATGGTTTCTATTCTGAGGATCTTTCCAGTTCTGATGTTCTGTGTTCAATGCTCTAATGATTCTCTCATACCCGATATTCTGTGTGCTAATACTCTTCCCAGACGTCAGAATATTTTCATTTCTAAGATTCCCTCCCAAGTTTGACATTCTATAGTATGTTCTAAGACCCCACCTGGTTCTGACATTCTATGGTTTTATGTTCTTAGGTCCTGTCCAGCTCTGACATTCTCTGTTCTGTGTTCCAATGGTCTTTGTGATAGAGCCTGTATTGGTCTGATCAGCCACAGTTGGACACATCAAAACTTGACTCTCACATACTAATGTCATGCTGGTCCTCTTCTAGAATGGGCAACAACCAACCAATCCTGTGTGCTAAAAATGCCTTTCCCAGCTGTGACAGTCTCTTTTCTAAGGTTTCTTCCAGTTCTAACATTCTTTGTTCTATGGTTTAAAATTTCTTATAATCCTGATACCCTATGTTCTTCTGGGTTCTAAGGTTCCTTCCAAGTTAAGAGTTCTATGATTCCATGGCATTTCATCATTGGTAACTGAAATCAGTTTGGCATTTGGGGATGACTTAGTGGTTTCCTGATCAATGAGTAATTGGAGTGGTTGGTGAGAGGAATTGTGTTCCAACTGGGGAAGGGGTCCTTTAGCCAGGAACATCAGGCCCGACTTGGAGAAATTTGGAGAGTATTAGTTGACATTCAGACTCTCAGAGGAAATGTTACCTCCCAAAGTCACTCAGCCTGTTAGAGTTGGAAATCACACATGCTGTCTCAGAGTCCAGGGTTCATCCTCATGTGCTCACTTCCTCTCCTAAGACAGGATGCTTCACGTACATCTTGGCCTTGGGATCTGTGCTTTTGTCAGGAACTGAGAGGAGGAAGACAAGGATGAATAAGGAGAAAGATTTCTCCAACAAAATAGTGAAATGATTCTCCAGAGTGGAATTTCTTGTGACCGGATGTGTCTGTAAGTTTTATTCAACAGACAAAGAAAAGACCTTGAGTTGAACTCTACGAGGAAAGCTCATGAAGTAACTGGCGAGAGAGCCTACAAGATCTGACGAAACCCACGTACTCAGCTGAGGAGTGCTCTGTGAACAGTGAACATCTGGATGTAGCCTTCTGGGGCTAAATACCCCCAGTTCTTCTTTGGAAAGGGGGAGAGGAGACTCCTGAAGAAGACAACACCCCTCCCCTACAGATATCCTACCACATTGGGCCCAACTGGAACATGGTGGACTTGGCCAAAGAGTGGAGGCCAAAGTGGTCAATGGGACGTTGGGTAAGTCTTTCATCCCCTAAGCAGCTGTTTTCTCCTCTAAAATTAAGTGTCTTGAGTAGATAATATCTAGGATTTTTTTCCATCTCCAGCCGGCAATGTTCTTTGGCATTCTGTTTTATGTTCTAAGGTCCTACCTAGCTCTGACATTCTATGTTCTAAGGTCCTTTCCAGGTCTAGTATTCAACTACCTAAAGTTTTTCTCCTAATAATAATAACAGCTAGCTTTGATGATAAGGCTTTAAAGCTCCTCAGAATGTGTAGGTGTTGTTATTATAGCAATTCTATATTTGAGGAAACTGAAAAACCTTGCCCAGGATCATATAGTTGTTCAGTGTCTAAGGAGGGATTTGAACTCAGGTCTTCCTGAGTCCAAGTCATCATTACGACACCTCGATGCCATGCAACTGAATTCTGATAACCTCTCCTGAAAGTAATAAAGAGACGGGGGGGTGAAGGGAGACACCCCGATGTTGTAAGTTGTGGGGGGAGGGGTATTGCAACAGGAAGAGGGGTGGGAGGCCAGCATCTGCAGCAAATGCAGATCCATCTCCTGAGATGATTAGACATGGAATTGTGCCGGGGCATAATTATTATTGGGATGAGAGCATCGGTAATGGACCTCATCAGTCAAGAGAGCTCCACAATTCCGAAGCTGTCGCTGGCTTTGTCCCACCTGGATTTAAATTAAGGAAATATTTATGGACAAGATAGATGCCTTCTTTCCCGATCGTATATATCTTAATGCATCCAAGGCCGAGACCCCAAAGCCATCAGCTGAGCCTCTTGTGTATTCCGGCTGGCACGAGGCTTCTTCTGGCCTCAGTTAGCCAGTCAACAATGCTTAGTGAGGCCCCCGAGACATGTGCAGCCCTGTCAGGCCACTCGGCAAGGCCAGCAAGCATTTTCTTGGCTTATGTTCAGATTTGGTTTCTTGGGAAGAGACTGATTCCCTCCTCCTCTTCTTTCTCTCTCTCTCTCTCCCTCTCTCTCTCTCTCTCTCTCTCTCTCTCTCTCTCTCTCTCTATATATATATATATATATATATATATATATATATATATATATTTACAATATATATGCAAGTCATGTCATAATTTCTCTCATGGCACAGTCTTCTTCGGCAACAAAGGATGAACAATCCTGTGAGTAGATGCAGCTGGCTGAATGGGGACCCAGCTAGCTGGGTAACTCACCTCATCCTCTCCTGTCTGTCTCCCTCTCCCATTCCCTCTCCTCTCCAAAGAAAGGTAAATTTGGATGGCCAAGAGATGCTCAGTTGACTTGGATTTTACTGGCTCCTTTCCCTTCCCTTCCCTTCCATTCCCTTCCCTTCCCTTCCCTTCCTTTCCTTTCCTTCCCTAGAACGTTAAACCCCTGCCTAAGGGTTCCTCTGGACCCTTCTAACTTTACAGTGATTATCAAGAGTAATTGTTGTTGTTTCCCACCCAGTCTGATGTCTTCCTTTTTCTTGACCTCATTAAAGGGGCTATGCCCTGGCTACTTCTTAAACAGGCCTATTCAATGAAGTATCTGCAAAGACTTTGGCCTAAAGGGCCCAAAGTATCCCAGTACATCCTGGGTCATCTCCAATCATCCTGATGAATGTTTGGTCACTGAATTCAGATGGCTCTGGAGGAGAAGTGAGGTTGATGACCTGCACAGCCCTCCCTTACTCAAAACAAAGTCGAGTGCAAGTCATGTCATCATTTCACTGATGGCATGGTCTTCTTGGCAATGAAGGACAAACACAACAGTATTCATATATTTATATCATATATTTATATATCATGTATTCATATTTATTGTTGTTGCCAAGTTGTTTTTCAGTCATGATCTACTTCATGACCCCATTTGGGATTTTACTGACAAAGATATTGTAATACTTTGCCATTTCCTTCTCCAATTCATTTTATAGATAAGGAAACTGAGGCAAAGTCAAGTGACTTGCCAAGGGTCACATGACTGACAAGTATCAGAGATCAGACTTGAATTCAGATCTTCCTGACTCTAGATCTGGCACTCTGTTGACTGTGCCATTTAGCTGCCCTGTATTTATATATTTTGTTTATTTTATACACACACACACACACACACACACACATATTATCACAAACCTCATGCCTATGGACTTTAAAGGTTAGAATTACAGAAGATTTAGAATCTGAAGGGCTTTTAAAAGTCATTTAATTTATGCCCTTTAATTTACAGAAAAAACACAGAGAAATAAAGTGATTTGCCTGAAGTCAAAGAGCTAACATATCGCAGCATCAGGATTAGAACCCAGGATTCAAACCTTAGCCTACTGACTCCTTAATCAAAGAATTTTAGGGCTGAAAGGGAGCTCAAAAGCCATATTGAAACAAGACCCCCACTATAATATACACAACCATCCAGTCTTTACTAGAAGACTTCCAAGAAACAGATTCCAAGAAACCCAACAGTCCTTGAGCCTGCTCAATCCACTTTGGGTGCATTCTGTGTGTTAGGGAGTTTGTTTTCCCAATAGGAGACCTAAACTGACCACTTTTCAATTTCCACCCTCTGCTCCTAATTCTTCTCTCTTGAGTCAAATGGAAATCTCATCTCTATTCTGTATGACTGCCCTTCAAAGATTTGAAAGTGCTTGTCCTGTCTCCTTCAATCTTCTCTTTAGGCTGGACTTGCCTGGTTCCTTCAAGACCCTGAAATAGCATGGATTCGTGGCCCTGACTCTGGTTGGCCTCCTCTGGACACCTTTGAGCTTTCATCACTGTCCTTCTTAAACCCTGGTCCGGCAGCCTCCATCCTTATTAGGACTTTACTCATAAGAACCAAGGGAGGGACCTAAGGTAAGTATTTTACCCCACCTGGCTCTTAGGCAACCTAGATTTGGATTCTAGTTCTGTGGGTATGTCCTTGCCCCACTCTGAGACTCTATTTACTCATCTGTAAAAGTGAGGTTTAGTTATGGGGAGAGGGCCATACCATAAGGAAGTATGGCAGTCAGGATTGGAATTCATAACTTTGGATAAGAAATCTAATACTCTTTCCACAACAACCTGTGCACTTGGTGCTGTCCTTAATAAATATAGATAATATATAGGTAATAATAGATAAGACATTGATATAGATAGGTAAATATTTTGTGATGCTTCATGTAGAGTAAAGGTCATGTGTGGTGAAGACTCACTGTCCCCCACCTGTGGCATGGGGGTGTCATTGGATGTCTCAAAGGTAGGCAGAATGGACATCTCTAGCTTCTTCCTCCCCCACCTTTCCCCAAGGAACACTTGAATTCCTTCCAGGAGAGGACAAAGGAAGTGGAGTGCAGAGACCACCTGCTCTCCTCAGTGAGTGAGAGCAGGTCCAGGTCCTGAATGATATCAGTCTATTCCCTTAAATATTATTAGCCTGGGGGATGTGATCATGTTCAAGTTCACTTCCGATGTCAGTTTCATTATTGGGGAGAAAGAGGTCCCCAAACTCTATATCTGAAGCTCAACTCCTAAATTTCCACTAAATATCAATTCACAATGCCCACACAACATTCAGCCAAGAAAAATTATGCCAAATCCAAATGAGTAGCAAAACAGAAATGAGAGAAAGTCTACATGGGAGGATATTTACTAGACAGTACAGAGTGAAGATCTCCCATTGAGAATGAGGCAGTGAGAGAGACAGAGGCACAGAGAGAGACACACACAGAGAGACAGAGAGAGATAGAGTGAGAGACATACAGACATAGAAAGACAGAAAGAAAGAGATGGAGAGATGAATGGAGAGATGAATAAGATAGATGGAGAGAGATGGATTATGGATGAGGGGGGCTCAGAGGAGAGAGAGATTCTTTACACTGGATCCATGATTGCACTGGAATAGAGGAGGGAATTCCATCCATCAGTGTAGATCATCTCTCTAGTCACTATATTCTGATGCTTTCACTATGTCTGATTTACAAATGGGGAAATGAAGGTGCAATGAGTTCGGTCTACAGCCCTGCTGCTAGGAAGTTGGACTCTCAGAAAAGGGGGAAGAGAAGGAGATGGATTTGATGTACAAATTCATCATTAAAAGAGAACTACTCAGAAGCCCCCACTGGTGGGTAGTTGCCCAAGGAACAGACCTGGCTACATGAAATTCATGCCCAGTTTAGGTGCTTTCCTCTTAATGATTTGGGCTCAGTGTGTAAGATAAACTCAACAGCCTAGTGATGTGGTTTAGGGAAATGGGCATAATGAGGAGTAGGGAAAAGGCTCTCTAGTAACTTTGTTCTATGACTTTAAGACCCCTCCCAGCTCTGATATCTTCTGTTTTGAGGCCCCTCCCAGCCCTGACATCCCCCTCAGCTTTGACATTTCTCATCTCTGACCCTCAGTTTCTCCATGTGTAATAAATATGAATAACAACTTTCTCTCTGAGAGTTAGGGAAAGTATCATCTTGCCCCTCTCCCATTTTTTTTTTATTCTGTAATGGTTTCAATGCTTTTCTACATGTCAAGTGTGGACATTTCCTCCAGCAGTCAATACTTCCCCTACAATTTATTGTCTTGGAGAGTTGCCTCTGGACTCTCCAAGGTAAAGTGACTTTCCCAAGGTCACACATACTGTGACCTAGGGGCAGGATTAGAACGTGGGGCTTCTTGATTCCAAAACTGGCCTTCTCTTGGTTTTACCTCATGCCTACTCATCACCATCTCAGATAGAAGGAAAGTAAGACTGACAAAGACAAAAGGACATGTCCAGAATACATGTGAGCGGAGGCAGTGTGGTACTGTTGGAGGTGAAGAGGGCTTGGCTTCACCTCTGAAGGTCACAGCTGTGTGCCATTGGCCAAGTTCCTTAGTTTCCTGGGGCTTCATTTTAAATCAAATTTTAAATTAAAATGAGATGACTGAACTTAATGGCTTCTAAGGTTCCCCACTCTAGACCCATGAGCCTAGAACCTTCACAAAGTTGTCAAACAAGTGCTAGACTAGAAATCAGAAGTTCCGCTTTCTCATCCCATCTCAGTCTTTAACTCAATTGGAGCTGATATTTCTATTCTCTAGGTCCTAGGACCATTTAGATTTAGAACAGGAAGTGGTCAAGTTGTCCTTGTTTCCTCATTTTATCAAAGAGCAAACAGGTCCAAAGACATGGTAATGATAAAGTCATACAGGGAACTGAGAGGAGTCAGTGTATTGAAGGAAAGACCATGTGTCTTAACCACAGGTGCTCCAGGGAGCATGGAAGGGACAGAAGAGGCTCCACAAGAGAGGCAACCCAGGAAGCATCCCAGGAGAGTGGTGTGATGGTAAATGTTTAACAAGAAGTTCGCCAGAAAAAAATAATGCAAGTAGGACACACTTTTAAGTTTGACGTTCATTATTAACATTTTCTTATCACTTTCGTAAGTCTAGACAAACATTAAAATAACAAAACAAAGTCCAATTTGTCGTTTGCCTATTTCTAAATTTCTAAATTTTCAATGCTCATCTTGAAAATTTAACAATTGGTTTTTGTAAGTTTGGACTCTGACTGGCTCCAGTTTATCCCTGTACTCCACCCGGGAGCACCAGTTAGCACTTCCAAAGCTAGGGCAGCAGTCCCTCTGGTTGGTGTGAAACACATTAGCCCTATCCAGATAGCCATAATGCTTTTAAGATTAAGAATTCAACCTAAAGATAACAAAAAAGAGGGAAAGGACATATTTTTACAGAAGTATTTTATAGCAGCTCTTTTCATGATGTCCAAGAATTGGAAATCGAGGGGATACCCAACAGTTGGAGAATGGCTGGACAAGCTGAGGTATGTGATTCTAATGAAATATTATTGTGCTCTAAGAAATGATGAGCAGGATGATTTCGGAAAAGTCTGAAAAGACTTCCATGAACTGATGCAAAGTGAATTAACAGAACCAGGAAAACATTGTACATAGCAACTCCAGCATCGTTTGATGAAGATTAGCTCTTCTCAGCAACACAGTGATCCAAGACAACCCCAAAGGAATAATGATGAAGCATGCTATCCACCTCCAGAGAACTGATACTGTCTGAATACAGACTGGAGCAGGCTATTTCTTCCTTTCTTTTTTTCTTTCTTTCTTTTTTCTTTCTTTCTTTTTTCTTTCTTTCCTTTTTCTCTTTCTTTTTTCTTTCTTTCTTTTTTTCCTTCTGTCTTTCTTCCTTTCTTTTTTCACTTTTTTATTCAAGTCTTCTTGTTTAAAATGACTAATACGGAAATGGTTTACATGATTGCTCATGTATAACCTATATCAGATTGTTTATTGTCTCAGGGAGAGGGGAGAGGAAGGAGGGAGGGAGGAAGGGGGGAAAGCTGAGAAAGAAAGATTAAGAATTCTGAAGGGGGGCAAACTCTATGTTATTCCACAGTGGTGCCTTTGGACTCTCTGGCTTCACCTAGAGAAGGGGAGGTAGGAAGGGGGAGGTCTGTCCTTGGACTCTCCTGTTTGCTAAACATTTTAATCCGACAAGGACACAAAATCCCCTTCACACAAGCCTGTAACATTGTAGAGGTGTTCATAGCATCATGGATAGATTGAGAGTTAGAAAGTATTTCATAGACTGGTTCAATTCCATCATTTTTCAATATGAGGAAACAGACACAGAGAAGGATCACAAATGATCTAATCAAATTCTCTTATTTTACAGGAGGGGGAAACTGAGGCCCAGTGAGTTGGTCAATATACATTAAGTGCTTACTATGTGCCAGACACTGTGCTGAGCACTAGGGATACAAAAAAGAGACAGAAGTCAGTCCCTGTCCTCAAGGAACTCACAATCTAATGGGGGAGACAATAAGCAAACATGTGTACAAACAAGATATACACGGGATAAATAAGAAATAATCAACAGAGGGAAAACACTCCAACTGAGAGGGTGTGGGAAAGGCTTCATTTAAAATATGGGGTTTTAATTAGGACTTAAAGAGGGGCTAAGGGACTTGCTAAGGTCCCACAGATTATGATTGGCATCTGCTACCCTGAAGTGAATTATATTGAATTGGGCGAGTGGTGGTGTTGCCCTGCTGTATTCCTGCTTTAGAATTCCAGCTAATCCAGAGCTCTGGCAAGAGAGACTTTCCCCCCAGCTCCAATGCATTGTGCTTCCCCTCCCAAGACTTGGGCCCTTTTGCACAGATGTTGAGACCACTTAAAAGCTAATGACTTGGGAAGCAAAACCTTCTGGCTGTGTTTATCCAGAGCATTTAAGAGGCAAAATGTAGGCGCTGAATGGAGATCCTGCTTTGCCACCAGCTGCTGAGGTCAGATTCTAAGACCTGGTGTCTCCAGATTGGTGCACTCTGAGAGCTGGAATGAGCCTTCAAGCTTCAACCCCCTCCAGGGGCAGAAAAGGAAACTGAGCCCCAGACTAGAAGGAGTAATTTCCTCAAGGTCACACAGCAAGGGAATGGAAGATATGGGACTGGGACCCATTTTCACCAACTGCTGGAAAGGGGTTAAATCAATGGTCTGCTTTGACTAACTCATGACCCAGATGAAGAAGCAGAGTCCAGGAGATGGGAACTGGCATCCTCCAGGTCACACAGCTAAGCCAGATTGACATGGTGAGCCAGTGGGTAGATTCGGGACATGGACCCAGGACTCATGGCTCCCACTGACTACCTCAGACAGAAGAAGTATGGGCTGAGCTCATCTGCAGCTGAGATTCTTACTTATGGCTCAGTCAGGCCAGGGTATAAGAAAGGTCAGGTATGGCATGTGGCTGAGTGATTCTGGCAGGCCTTTCCTCACACCTGACAGCTTGCCCTCTGCTTAGGCTGCTGAGGGAAGCAGTCAAAGCCCCTCTGTCCATGGCTCACTTGACATTCAACCTCAGCCTCCTGTGGTCCTCATTGGACCTAAGTGAAACATGCCCCCCCATATGAATTACATTCTTGGGGAATGTGGCTGGTACATAAAATCATCCATGATAGAAAATCACACTGTCCATCTTTCCCTCCCATGAGCAGGTGCAAACTATAATGTCCCTGATTCTCAAGATCTGATTAAACTGTCATAGACACACAGCCATCTCAATAACTCCTGCGGCTCCTTCAGGGGCAGCTTGTTATGGCCCTGAGGCCCCGGATGCTCCAGTCAAGGGGCTGTCAGCAGTTTCATTACAGAACTCTGTTTTCTAGATTTGTTTATTTAAATTGGATGATTTGGGAGACACAATGAGGGCTGGGCTGACAAGAGTGGCCACCCACCACAGCAGCAGCTGGGTGAGGAAGACAGCTTCCTTGAGATTGGGGTTGGACAGCATTTATTTACACTGTAAGGTCTGCAAAACATTTTACAAAACTCTCATTTGATCCTCACGGCCACTCTAGGAGATCACTGATAATATCATCCCCATTCTATACATGAAGAAATTAAGGCAGTTAGAAGTTGACTTGCTCAAGGTCACACAGCTTGTATCTGAGGTTGGATTTAAACTCAGGGCTTCATGACTCCAGGTCTATCACTCTCTACATCATACCTTTAGCTGCCGAATAAGTGATCTCTAAGTTCACTTTTAGGTTTGAACCTTGAGACCATTATTTAGACTTTAGTGAGGGGGGAAGTAATGGGTGAGAGGGTAAAAGGAATAGGGGAAGACTGACAGTTTTCTTCAAACATCTGCAGCTGTGTGGAAGGGGATCAGCCTTATTCAACTTGGGCTGGCTGGGGAGAGCCAAGAGTCATAGAAGAAAGTTGAGACAGATTGCAAGCTGATGTCAGGAAAACTTCCCAATGACTAGAGCTATTCCAAAAGGAGGCAATAGGTCCTTCCTTACTGGAGAAGTTTAATCAAGGAAAATAGATAGATAGATAGACAGATAGATAGATAGATAGATAGATAGATGGATAGATAGATAGATAGATTGGATGGATGGATGACAGATGGAGGGACAGACAGATGGACAGACAGATAGTATAGACAGACAGATGATAGATAGAAAGAAAGAAAGATGATAGATAGATAAATAGAGAGATAGATAGATAGGCTGATAGGATAGATAGATGAATGGATGGTGAATGGATAGTTAGATAGATAAAAAAAACAGATAAATATATACATATCTAAAGATACAGAAACAGATGGATAGATAGATAGATAATATATGTAAGCATATATACTACATGGATAAATAGATAGATATAGAAATAGATAAGTAATAGAGTTGAGACAGATTGCAAGTTGATGTCAGGAAAACTTCCCAATGACTAGAGCTGTTCCAAAAGGAGGTAGTGGGTCCTTCCTTACTGGAGATGTTTAATCAAGGAGTCAGGAGGACTTGAGTTCAAATGTCACCTCAGACACCTGACACTCGCTAGCTGTGTGACCTTGGGTAAGTCATTTAGCCCCAGTTGCCTCATCCTGGGTCATCTCCAGTCATCCTAATGACTATCTGGTCACTGGACTCAGATGACTCTGCAGGAGAAGTGAGGCTGGTGACCCGCACAGACCTCCCTCACTCGAAACAAAGTCAAGTGCAATTCATGTCATCATTTCTCTAATGACATGGTCTTCTTGTGCAACGAAGGACAAAGACACATCGGGGTTAAGTGACTTGCCCAGGGTCACAGAGCCAGTAAGTGTCAGAGGTTGAATTTGAACTCAGGTCCTCCTAATTCAGGGCCGGTGCCCCATCCACTGCACCACCGAGCTGTCTCTCAAGTCTCTTTCCAGGCTAAATCCCGGACTCCGGGAAGAACACACCGGATTTGGACCAGTAGCGGGTCAGGCATCGGGAGCCTCCGAGCCGGGCCAATGTCTCCCGATAGACGGGTCTGGGAGAACGCGAGAGATTCGCGGAGCAAACTTTCCCCTCCTCTTCCTTTTTAATAAGCTTCATTATCGATTCATATACAAAACACGGGTGATTGTTTGCTAAACAAATCTGTGTGAAAGTCTGTGCGTGTCTCCTTTGTGCAGCAACTGTTGCCACGTCGAGAGAGGAGAAAAAATCCAGTCTAAATCATTTCCTCTTTTCCCTTTCCCTTCTGGTCGGTCCTTTTGGCAGGCGGAGGGAGACGTTGGTAATTGGAAGTCCTTCTGGTGTGGGCTGGCAGGAGGGAAGGGAGAGTGGAAAGAGAGCCCACCGGACCGATAGACCCAGGGACCCAGGGACCCATCCCGGCCCTTCCCTGATAAAGTTCCTTTCTCCAGACACATGCTCCGTTAACCTACCAAAGGTCAGCTTCCTCCGCTGGAGGGGAACTTGGAGGTCCCTTTTGCAGCTTCAAATTTTTTGTCCCATGTGGCTAAGGTCCCTTCCACTGCTGAGGGCCTTTGTTCTATGATCTAAGACCCCTACTCCCACCCCCAAATCTCGACATCCCTTGTTCTGAGGCACCTGGCAGCTCTGACATTTCCAGTTCCATGGTCCTCCTGTAGACATCTCATTTTCTAGAAGTCTATAAGAAGACAAGGGAGAAGCAAAAATATCCTCGTTCCTGCCTCCCAGAAAGCTGCTTCTCAGGCCCTAAGCCTGAAACACTGTGCAAGCATCCTCCAGTTTTATCATTCCTACCCTGCACTATTCCATGTCCCAGGCAATTTTTAATTTTTTTTTTTTTTTTTTTGGAAAACAAGTCTTTAAAACCAGAGCTGACCCCAGCTGTGATAAGGGAAGAGGTTCACCTGCATGCCTGTTATCAGCTCCTGGTGGCTGCCTCAGCCTCAGATTTCTCATTTCGATGTGGCAGCAGGCGGGAAATTGGATGGATCCTGCCTTCAACCTCCAGGAGACTGGCGCTTTTTGTCTTCAAGGACGACTGGAGTGCTTTTCCCTTTCAGGTCATCAAGGCTCCAGGGGAGGTTGGAGAGAACCAGGGGAGGGGGCAGGAAGGACGTGGGGGACAGGGCCCACAAGGGCTCTTCTTGGGGTGGGGGGATTAATGTTCTGTGTAGTCCAGGGAAAGAATGCTCACGATAAAGATAAATCCAGGATTTAAGGAGAAAAACGTAGCATTCTTTCCTCTTCCCTTCTCCTTCCTCCATCCTTTTAATTCTCCTTCTAATAGAGTCAGAACCTTAAAGCTGAAAACTCCTTTCAAAGATCATTTTATTTATTTTATTTTTAATAATAGCTAACATTTATGTAGGTTTGACGTGGGCAACTCCCTTTACATTCATTACCTCATTTGATGAGCAGTACTGTGAAGTAGGTGCTGTGGTTATCACTATTTTACAGATGAGGAAACTGAGGCTGTGAAATGTTCAGTGCCTTGCCCAGGAGATCACACAGATTGTAAGTGACTGAGGAAGGATTAGAACCCAGGTCTTCTAGATTCCAAGACCTGCATACCAACCTGTGTAGGGCTCACTGGTACAAATACTACTTGAGTATTTCATTCTTGCTTGTAATAGCTATACTATCATGAACAATGTTCGCTGCCATTTACACAGGTCCTACATTTTAAAAAGCATTTTACTAATATTATTTCATTTAATCCCCACAACAACCTTGTGATAGAGGTACTACTGTTATCTCCATTTTACAGATAAGGAAATTGGGACTGAAGTGATTCAGTGAACTTGCCCAGAGCCACAGAACTATTAAGTGTCTGAGGTAGGATTTGCACTGATGTCTTCTGTGATTCCAAGTCCAGTGCTGTAAGTACTGTACCAGCTAGCTGCCTTTAAAAAAAATCAATCAACAAACATTAATTAAATTTCGGCTGTATGCCAGGCATTGGGTCAGGTGGTAAAGCTGAAACAAAAGAAGTCCTTGCCTCCAATGAGTTTCAATTCTATTGTGGGAAGTACATAGCAATGGAGGTAACACTAAGCTTTGCTTTTATTCACTCATTTCAGTTGTATTAGACTCTTTGTGATCCCATTTGTTCTTGGCAAAGATACTGGAGTGGTTTGCCATTTATTTCCTTCTCCAGTTCATTTTACAGATGGGGAAACTGAGGCAAGCAAGATTAAGTGACTTGCCCAAGGCCACACAGATAGTAGGTGTTTGAGGCCAGATTTCAACATAGGAAGATGAGTCTTCCTGATTCCAAGTCCAATGTTCTGTTTATTGTGCTATCTAACTGCCCAGAAAATTAAGTCAGGACATATCTAGGGCAGTATTGGGATCTAGGCTTCTTGACTCCAGGTCTAGTGTTCTAGCTTCTATGCCCTTCTACCTTTTCAACTAAGCCATCATTAGTCAAATAAACTCATCCAGTTGTTGCATTTTTTTCTTCCCATAGAGGAAATACTTTTGCATTGATTGCTGCATTTTAATATATCCAGTGACAGGGAACTCATTACCTATCAAAGAGACCTCTTCCACATTGTGCTGATTATTAGAAACAGCCTTTTGCTATAGAGCTTCAATCAGTCACTTTTGATCACATTCTAATTCATCTAGGTCTCCATGGCCCTCTGATATCAAACAGAACCATTCTGGTCACATAATTCCAGATTTGGATCTCAAAGACACCTTAGCGATCAAATAGATTCATATGCCCAGAGAATGACAAAAGCTCAGACAACGTGTACCTGAATCACTTCACCAAAATAGCCAACAAATGGTTGGTGGATCTTTTTTCTGGAATGAAGATAGACTCATGCCCATTCTAGTCAAATCATTCTTAGGCAGTTGTGTGGAGGTGTTTGTTTGTTTCTTTGTTTCTGGACAAGTCCAACCCAATCTCTCCATGTTTTTTTTTTAAAACTTGGGTCAACTAGCTTCCTGGGGAGGGAGAGTTGTTCTCTGCCCCTCTCAATCTAGTGGATTGAATCAATCACCTCAACCGCATTGCAAACATCTAACATAAACCTTGATCTCCTGGTATTTTGTCAGGGGAAAAACACTTCTACTGAATTAAGTAAGTCAATAAGCAACATGGATTTTTAAAGTACCCACTTTGTTCCTAGCACTGGAATACAAAAGAAGTCAAAAGATAGTCCCAGCTCTCTGGGAGATCAGAACATAGGAGACAAGGTGAAAATGACAATATAAAAATCAGGTACAGACAGGTTCAATTCCAGAGAGAGAACTTGTGGCTGAGGAGATCAGGGAAAGGTTTCTTGCAGAAGGTAGAATTTTAGCTGAGATTTGGAGGCCAGGCATGAGGAGCGAGAGCATTCCAGGCATGAAGGACAGCCTGGGCATGGAACAGCAAGGAAAACAGGGTCACTAGATCTCACAGTACCATGGTGGGAATTGGAGGGTGGAAAGTTATCATAAGCATGGCACTACTCTAGCTGTGAAAAAGTCCAGAAGTAATTTGAAAGGACTGAAAACTGTGGGATGAAACAAGCAGATATCATACTGAAATTGCTGGTATTGATTAACGAGTCAGTCACATCCTGCGGGTCTTGGCTAAAATCAGCAAACTATTTTGGGGGGAAAATACATTCCAAAGATAGACCTGCAGAGAGAAAAAGCTCCCTCAGCCAAGCTCCTGAGGGGTAACGTCTCACTTGGAGGAAAGGAGGGAAAAGAGAGAGGAATAGAGTCTCTTTCTCATTCCCTCCCACCACTATTAACCAGAAGAAAAGGTAGAAGACTGGATTTCCCATGGGTGATAGTAAGAGTGTCTCTAAAACAATAGCAGTGCACTGGGTCATTAGGATGAGGATTTGAGCTGAGTGACAATAGAAGGCAAGCTAAATGGAGTTAGTTCAATGGATAGAGTGCTGGTCTTGGAGTCAGGAAGACCTGAGTTCAAAGCCACTCTCAGATACTTACTGGCTGTGTGACCCTGGGCAAGTCACTTTATTTCTGCCTGCCTCTATTTCCTCAAATGTAAAGCAGGGATAGTAATAGCCATAAAACCTACCTTGAAGGTTTGTTGTGAGAATCAAATGAAAAAATATCTGTAAAGCACTTAGCACAGTGTCTGGTAGACAGTGAGTGCCTAATAAATGCGAGGGATGATTAGGAGGAGAAGAAGCAGGATGTTGATGATGATGAGAACTATGGAAAGACAGCTCCAGAATGCCTTTGGGATTCCATCAAAATGTTATTCATAAAGGGATAGCTTTATGAGGTCTCCAGGAAGAGAGAAAAAAGACATAATTATCAGGAGCTGTGTCAAGCTCCTGGGTGGGAGGCCACATGTTTCCGGGATTCTTTAGGCATCCTCAGCTTGACGGATGTTTTGTATCAACCCTTCCTACAAGACTGCCTTAGTAAATCCACATTTTGAAAAGCTGAATTAAGCTAAAAGCTAAATGAAGCCTGGCTGGTTAATTGATATCAACTTAGTCAATAAGTGTTATTACGCCACTCTTGTGATGTGTTTTTCAAATATTACATCAATTGATCAAAGAAATCAAAAGACTGTCCCTGACCTTAAGGAGCTCATAGTCTAATTGGAGAGACAACATGCAAATAACTGTATAAACAAGATGTAGACAAAATAAATTGGAGACAATCGATGGGGGCAGCACAGCAGGGGAGGTTTATGAACTATGAAAAGCTCTCAGCAGTAGCATCTAGACATTTAGGGGGACCTAGCCTACTGGTCAAATGTTAATCGGGAGAGGGGGCCCTGAACTGACATGATCACAGAAAGTCAGGGGTAGCTTAATGAAGATTACTTGGTGTTAATATATTAAAACATGCCTATACCCTGTTATCCCTTTACGAAGTGTGAAGGAATTAGAAAGGCAGATAAACAAAGATTAGCTATGTCCCTGATGTACAGTATAAAAGCTAAGTTGCCTAGAAGCAATTGATACAAATGTGGCACAGGACAGCTTTGTGGCCCCTACCATAGCTTACTGGGGGTTGTGGACTAAATTATCTCTCATTTTTCCATCTTTCCTCTGTCCACGATGTCTTTAGGAACTACTCTCCCAGTCCAACAGGGAGAAAAGAGAGATAAACACACACAAGGTCAAAAGTAGGAAGCAATGCCAAGGACTGAGACTTCTGGCAGCAGAGAAGAGAGCCCACTACAGATTCAAGAGAGAATAGACCCTGGAAGTACAGTCTTGCTAAAGGGAGGAGCAGACTAAGGGACCCAAATGAGCAACTTACCCAGCTTATTGGTTGACTGAAGAAACCACATTGGTTCCTGGTGATTATTGCTTCCTTTTCTAGAGGTTCGTTGACTATTCTTTAAATGCTAATTACATTAGGTATAAGCAATATAGTTGGATGTGGTGACAAGGAGTACTATTGATCTATTCTGCAAAATATTATTTATCTATTCTGTTGCTTTAAATATCATAAATGGATATAAATTTTATCACAAAATTATAGCTTTGTGCTTTAGTCTTATCAATGTGTGCTTGTGAGTCTTTTCTATGGAAGAAATAAATAGCTGTCCTTTAACTGATATCCTTCATACATTGAATACCTTTGTACTCCCTTTTGGAAGATATGAAAAGACATGATCCAAACCTCAGCTTTTAGTCATTTTCTGCAGGATTCTAATAAGTAGAAGTGTTAGGACTTGAACACAGGTCCTCTTTATTCTAAGGCTCACCCTCTTTCCACTGAGCTATTAACACAATCGTTATGCTGTCCTGTGGTCACCACATAAACTCAATGATGTAAAAAGTTTTGGCATCATTATACTCTTTTCACAGGTGAGAATTCTGAAGGTGGGAAATCCAAAGTCACAAAACAAGTGAATGTCTGAGTCAGGGCTTTCTCCTAGTTCTCCTGGTTCCAGTGTTTTTTGCCTTATACCTCACTCTCCTTGAAACAATGGTACAGTGGGAAAAAGCTCTTGACCCACGATCAGTGCACCTGGGATTAAAACCCTTGCCCTGTTAGATCTTGGGTGAATCCTTTCCCATTCTGGGCTAATTTCCTTCTCCATAAAATAAACAAAATGGATTCGATGACTGACTGCTAAGGTATTTTCCAGTTGTAAAGGCAGATGAGCCTTTTCGTCTGTGCTCATGACCCCTGCTTATTCAACAGCTGCATACATCAGAGCCAAGTTGGACAGCAAAGAAGATTGATCAGCCACAGAACTGCCCCTGAGGAGATTTCAAAGCACAATTTGTGTGATGCTAGATTGGGTTCTCTGCAGGTGAAGAGGAGCAGCCAATACTTGATGAGGTGTCTGAAAGATTCTGAGTGGGGAGAAGTAGACTCTGAGCATCCCAGTAAATTGTCACCAAATGTCACAGGGAGGAGTAAGGCAGCTCCAGAAGTAGGAGTAAGACTCTCTCTCTCTCATCTGTCATTCTGTCTCTCTGTGCACACAAACATATGCTGTAACTAGATGTAGAAAGGAACTACCATGGACTGATATAGGGAAACCCTCTCACAATTTTGATCCAGAAGACCTCCAGAAGACACTTTAGAAGGCATCTGGTCCAACTTCGTCTTTATAGGTGATCTGGGACTGAGCGGAATGAATGAGGCCTAAGACCTCATGGGTCATAGATACTGAAACCTGGTTTGGGAGACAGTAAATGCAATTCAAGGAATAAACAGTAGGCCCAATTTGGTTGGATTGTATACTGTCAAGGAGAGGAACATAATATGAGTAAGCAAAGACTATTTGCCACCAGACTTAGACCAAGGAGCTGATCAACAATCCAGGTTTCTTCACTGGGGCCATGGAAGGATTCTGAGAAGTTGACTCATATTACTACAGCAAAGAGGTACAGAATAGTTTAGAGAAAGTAGAGACAAGTCACTTCGTTATACCTAAGAGGTAACAGAAACTTGAATCTGAACCTGTCCCAGGGTCCCAAACCCTTCTTGGTGGGGGCCTCCCATGACCCACTCTAGCCAGGCTACCTCAGTCATGGTTCACTGTACTCCTCAGCCATCTTCTCTCCAAATGTTTGATGCCCCACCCCTGACATTTGCTCCCCCATCCCTGCCACCTCCAGTTCTATAACCATGATCAAGTCAAGAGATCTGCCAGTTTACTCCCCTAGAGATCCATTCATCACCAAACCCCCTGCTTTATGTCTTCTTCCCCTAGTAGAATGGAAACTTCTTGAGGACAAGAATATTTCATGTGTGCCTCTAGCACTCCATGCAATGCTCATAGTAAGTATTGATAAATATTTCTTCATTCATTTCAATTCACCCAAGTATTTGAGTGGAAAAATGAAAAAAAAATCTAAATGCATTGCCTGGGTCTGATTTCTTCTTCTATAAAATGAGAGGGCTGTACCACAAGACTGCCAAACTTGAATTCAGAGGCCTAGGTTAAAATTCCAACATAAATACCTATTAACTGTGTAACCTTAGCCAAATCCTATTAATTCCCTTAGCCTAAGTCTCTTCCTCTATGAAATGGGGATGATAATTAATCTCACAGTGTTGCTACAAGAACCATGAAAGTCTTAATGTGCCCTTCAAACTTGAATAGGAATTTTATGGACCATTGGTCCTAGAGAAGAACCAAGGAAAAACCTTCTTCCTTGCAGAAGTATAGCCCTATGGAGGCGGACTAGAGTCCTTATGATCAGTCATGAGTGATGCGTTGGTTACTTTTTCTGAAAGGCTCTTTTCTTCTGGTATTATTTTTTACAAAGAATGACTGATGCCTAGTGAAGGGGAGACTAGATTTGCAAGTCAATGTTGGGTAAGAATGAAGCTATTAATAGAAATAAGATTTAAAAGTAAAAATGAATGGATGGATGGATAGATGGATGGATGGATGGATGAATGGATGAATGGATGAATGGATGGATGAATGGATGGATGGATGATTTTGTAAGATAAGTGCTATTAATATCTTCATTTTACAGATAAGGAAACTGAGTATAGAAGAAGTTAAGTGACTTACCTAGGGTCATGGAACCAGTAAGAAACTGAGACAGAGTTTGAACTCAAGTCTTCCCCCCTTTAAGCCTGCTTTGACTATTTTACGGAGATCTCACACAAAGCAGATGCTCCCACGGAGGTCAGAAGAAGCAATACAAAGACACTCTCAAGGTCTCTCTGAAGAACTTTGGAATTGATTATGAGACATGAGGGACACTGACTGAGGGACCACTCAGCATGGCATGCCCACATCGGAGAAGGTGCTGTGTTCTATGGACAAAACAGAATTGAAGTAGCTGAAAAGAAATAGGAGTTGCACCAATTTAGAGAATCCACCCCAAATGTTCACAGGGACTATTTGCGTCTGACCCGTGGGAGAGCATTCTGAGCTCAGCTTTGTCTGATCAGTCACAGTCAGACACACTGAAACTTGACTCTAGCATAGTGATGTCACTTTGATCCCCCTCAAGAACGAAGGACAACAACCATGTAGTAAGATGCCTTCTTTTCAAGATCACCCCCAACCTCCCCTCTCTTCATGGATATAGTCTCTCCTCTAGTTCAGTCACTGATCACTTTTCCCCTGCGTAATTACAATGTCTTCCTAAATGATTTCCCCACTCTCAGTCCCCCACCCCTCTGCTTTCCAAAACATCCTCACCACCCCACCTCCATTATTTTCCCTTCTTCTCCATTTAATGCCTTGAAGACAGGAATTGTGTTCCTTAATGAATAATACAGTCTGTGGCACATGATAGGCATTTTATACATGCTTATTAACTGACTGACTAGTAACCCAGGCCCAATATCTTATGTTCTGAGGTCCCTCCCAACTCTGATATTCCCTGTCCTAAGGCTCCTCCTAGCTCTGACATTCCCTGTTCTGAGGTCCTATCCTAATTCTGATACCCTATGATAGAACCCAGACTATTAACTTAACTCATTGTATATTCTATGTAGTATATCCTTTTGTAAAAAAAATTTATTTAATACACAGCACATCCTTAATAAATCTATGGTGAGAAAAAGGCCGTAGTCAAGCACAGGGTCATGTATTCTCTATCTGAAGTGCACAATGGCCAGGCCCCATTGGTTTCTTGTTACTTTTCTTTCATCTTAAGAAAAAAAGTGGAAATCAATCCTTTTTGTCATAGCCTCCTCTCTCTAGGTACTTTGGGAGAGATGGAACTGGTGGACCTGAGGCATCCCAGTTTGTGTGTTTAAGTTTTACACATCCTATTTGCTGTGTTTATAGAAAAACATACACACGTACACACATATACTCACACAGAGCCCAAAATTGATTGAAAAAATGTGTTGTTATTGCACTAGCTGAGCTGTGCTCGTCCCCTGCTGAAGCACCCGGAAGAATTGGACAGCCCTGACTTTCATATAAATAGTTGTTTCCAGTTGTCATGGCAACTGAAATCTGAAAAGTAAATAGGTTGAGGGGAAAAATGTTTTTTCTTGTCTCTGGAGAAGTTTCCTGTTGGGGATCATTTGAGGAAAGAATAACTAGTACAATTCTCAAAAGGCTTAAACAGTGGTGTGAAGCAATGTGGGTAGAAGCCTTGCAGACCTCCTGGAATTTTCCAACTTGTATGGGTTCTGGAATGGTACAATGCAAGGAACCTGGTTGGGTCCTGAGTGTTAGATCTTAGCTATGTAGACAACTGGCCTATGTGACCTAGGAAAAATCATTCAACTTCCCCAGGCCTCAGTCTCCCCTCTTTTCTTCCACTGAAATAATTTCACAACCAAAACTGCAATAGAAAAATAACATATAGAATTGTTTAGACTCAGAGTTGGTAAGACCTGGGTTCAAATCCTACTTCTGACACTTACTGGCTATATGACCCTGGGCAAGTCACTCTATCATTGTACCTAGATGGCATAGACATTTCATTAAACAGAGGAAGTTGTAATGCTGGGGGTTCCCTATGATGAGGTCAATAAGTCTAACAATAACTGTAGTATTATCATCACATTCATTCTTATTTCCCAAATGTCACACTGATTCATGAAAATTTAAGGACCGTATTTTTATAGAAGTCACCATACCTAATGGTTGGAGCTCCAAACTACTTGGAATTAAGAGCTCTCAAGCTGTAGAGACCTGGTGAAAGAAATGAAAATCATGGGAAGGCAGAGTTTGGTACATGTCTAGCCACATATCTTCTCTAACCATCTTATGGGCTAGTATTGTTCCTTCAAAGATGTACTATAAATCTACATTTCCATGCTTTAATTCACTTACAAAATCCATAATTTTATCTATTGGAACCAAACATCAAAAGATGTTTGAAAGAGCAAAGGTGGAGGCTTTAGAAAGCCCTGAAAAGACTTGTATAAACTGATTCAAAGTGAAATTAACGGAATCAGGAAAACATTGTACACAGTATTAGAGACATTGTGTGATCATCAACTAAGAATGACTCAGTTCATCTCAGCAACACAATGATCGAGTACAAAGGACTCACAAAGGAAAACACTATGCATATCCAGATGAAGAACTGATGGACTCAGTGCAGATTGAAGCATATTTTTCATTTTATTCTTTCTTGTGTTTTTTTCCTTTTAATCTGTTTTTTTTCTTTCACAACTGTGACTAATATGGAAATATATTTTTACATGATAACACATATATAAACTATATCAAATGCCTGCCATTTTCAGAAGAGAGGAGAGGAGCAACGGAGAAAGAAAAAAATGGAATTCAAAATCTTGTAAAAATGCTAAAAATTTTCTTGTCATGTAACTGGAGAAAAATAAAATACCATTAAACTTAAAGAACAAAAACAAAAACCATTCTTCCATTGAAGCATTCCACTCATTTTAAAGAGAAAATGAGAGGGAGGGAGATGAAGAAGGAGGAGGAGGAGAAGGAGAAGAAGAAGAAGAAGAAGAAGAAGAAGAAGAAGAAGAAGAAGAAGAAGAAGAAGAAGAAGAGGAAGAGGAAGAGGAAGAGGAAGAGGAAGAGGAAGAGGAAGAGGAAGAAGAAGAAGAAGAAGAAGAAGAAGAACAAGAAGAAGGAGAAGGAGAAGGAGAAGGAGAAAAAGGAGGAGGAGGAGGAGAAGAAGAAGAAAAAGAAGGAGGGGGAAGAGGGAGAGGAGATGGAAGGAATGGAGAGAGAGAGAGAGAAAACTGAGACTTCTCTAAGGTTACAAGACCATATGAGAGGGAGAGGAGAATGCAAGGCATCCGAGGTGTGAGAGACAACCACTGCAAAGGCACAAAAGGGGAACTGAATGTCACATGTGAGAAATAGATAGAAGACATTCAATTTGTCAACTTCTCAGTTCAGGAAGGTTCATGGCAGATCAAGGCTTCAAATACAGGTTTGCTGAATATTTTTATTCTAGATCCAAATATATTTTGTTTTATTTTTTACTATACCTCTGTCCCATAACATTATGTTTTATAACTTTCTTACCTGTAAACACTGCGCTCCCATCTCCTCCATCAGGATCTATGAAAGCAAGATATTTACCATTTTGTCATTTCAGCATCCCTGTTCTTCTTCACGTCTTTCATTATTTTAGATCACAACTGCGATTTCATTAGCACAGAAGGCTTTCCTCTGTGAAAGCTGATTGGCTCCCTGGTTGTAATTCATGGTCTTAGAGAGTTGCCTTGAGCCTCTAAGAGGTTGAATAACTTGACCAGGGACACACAGTCAATATGTACTGGAGAAAGGATCAAACCTAGGTCTTCAAGCTCTCTATATCCTATAAATGATCGAAAGATTTGTGATAATATTTCATAGTAGTAAAGAACTAGAAACAAACTACATGTCAGTTGATTGGGAATGGCTGAAAACAAACTGTAGCACATGAATTTAAGTTGTATATATTAAAATAAATCTTAAAAGTGAAATAAATTTAAATTGTTGTTTCTTAAGAAATTATGAATGTGGAGAATTCAGAGAAACATAAGAAGACTTCTGATAACTGATGCAGTTCTTCTTGAATATTGTCATATCAGCACCCGAGTCACTTTCCTCAGTTACCACTCAAGAGGACCAGACGAGCAGGGAGTGACTGCCCTTCCTATCACCTACTTATCATCCTAGAAGTAAATCTTAAGAGTCGCTGGGATTTGCTAGTTAATGAGCCCCCCCCAGTGTACTTTCCAATGATTAGACACACTTAATTACATTCTTGAAAGGATATTTATTAAGCAAGGAGGTAGATGATGCCATTGTGCATAGAGCCCCAGGACTGGAGTCAGGAAGACTCACCTTCCTGAGTTCAAATCCAACCTAAAAAGATTACTAGCTGTGTGATACCAGAGAAGGCAGTTCACCATGTTTGCCTTTGTTTTCTCAACTAAAAAATGAGCTGGGGGGCGGAGCCAAGATGGCGGAGTAGAAAGACTCACCTATGCTAGGTCCGAACCCACAGCCCATAGATTTCCTGTAAAAAGAACTCCTGACAAAGTCTGGAACAGTGGAAGCCGTGCAGCAACGCAGTGAAGGAGATTTCCGTTGCAGAGAGCCCTGAAAAACCGACCCCAAAGGTACCCCAGACGGGAGCGGAGTCCTGTCCTGCCGAGCGCTCCCCTCCCCCGCCCCGGCCACGTGGAACTGAGAGGAGCCAGCAGAGCCCAGCAGGCGTCAGGGACCTGAATCTCTGGTGGCCGCAAAGGTCCCTCCACCCACAGACGCACAGGTCAGTGAGAGAGACGGGCTGAGAGGGGAGCAGGGGATCTCCAGGACTCGGACCCCCTGGGAAGCGGCCGCGGTGGCAGAGGCTGAGGCAGCTTGGCCAGAGGCAGAGAC
>CM053773.1:236892516-236920871 GCA_028658325.1 Potorous gilbertii
GATTGGTGATAGGGGAAATTAGAATGCTCAGTGTACTGGGGTGAGGGGAGAGGACAAATAGGGAGAAAATTTGGAACCCAAAATTTTGTGAAAATGAATGTAAAAAGTTAAATAAATAAATTTATATTAAAAAAATAAAAAAAATGACATCCTTTTCTGATTCCAACACTTCTTATTTGATCAGAATAGCTTGTCCTTGATTCCAACACTTGAACCCCTTCTCCCCCATCTGTACTACAGTATGATTTCTCAGTTACTTCTTTAAGGAAATTATACACTATCAGATCAAGTAGTTTGTGGTTCACTAGGAACCCAGGTGCTGAAGAACAGGTCAAGAAATAGATATAGAGACCTGGGGTGTGTGGAGTAGACAATTCAAATTGGAGAGGGATTGGGGTCAGATGCTCCAAGTATGGTAAGATTGATCTATCTATCTATCTATCTATCTATCTATCTATCTATCCATCCTTCCATCCATCCACCCATCCACCCCTCCCACTCACCTGTCCACCCATCTATCTATCCTTCCATCTGTCCTTCTCTCTGTCTGTCTGTCTACCTAAGGATAAGGAAACATTTTTTTTTGCCCTTTCACTTAAAGCCCTTTAGAATAGCAAACTTCAGAATCAGGGTTTGAGCAAGAAGCATTTATATAAGATTCAGACTATGGAAGGAATGTAGAGATTTTGAATCCAATTATGTTGGTTTCCATAGAGAAAAACTGAGTCTCAGAGAGGTTAAAATTACTTGGCATAGGTTGTAAGAGGCAGGACCAAGATTTGAACCCAGAGCCTTTGACTCCAAAGTCTACTTCATGATAAAGTGTTACAATAGGTCTGAGGAGTCTAAGAACAGAGAAGGTGTCTAAGAACAGAGAAGGAGTCTAAGAACAGAAGGATCCTCCAAAGGTGATCTCATACAAATGTTCTCTTTTACAGACAAGTAAACTGAGGTCTGGAGAGGGGAGGCAGCATGCCCAGTGCTGTACAGAATGTTAGTTGACAGCCTTCTTCCTCCCAGGCTGGAGACCTAACTAGCTCAGTAAAAACAAACAGAACAGTCAGACCCATCCTCAGGCATCAAAACAACCCCTTGGCTGCTGTAGCCCTTCATTTTGTAACCAGCTGTAAGCTCATAGGACAGGGCAGCCTGTGATGTACCTCCACCCCCTCCTCTCCAGCCCAGGGCCCAGCTGTAAGAAATTCAGTGTGACCAGCGGAAAAACTGAGCCTGTCTAAGTTTGGGAAGACATTGCAGGTAGACTGGGCTGCCATCCAGGAGGGATGATGACCATCCAGGCCCAGAACACAGAGAGCTCCTTCGGAGCAGGACGCTAGGTAATGGGGCAGACGGGGGCGTCTATCAACATGCTTGTCAGAGGACTGGCCAGCTGCACTCGCCAGGATTAAGAGGGTTATTCATAACTCCTCCTTTTCCCCATCCCTTCCCTCTTCATCCCCCCTCCAAACCTTTTTAGTGGTATAACATAAGGTGCATCCATTTCAACTAAACTTCTCTCATGTTGGTGCCTTTGGCATCTGTATCAGGACCTAAGTTCTACCACCCACCTGGATCCCACCACCCAGAGAGAAGTGGTGGTAGCTTTAAATTAATCCTATAGAACCTCACACTAACCCATTCCATTTGAGTATTTGAAGAAACTTCAGGCAATGTGGTCATATTGGAAAATACGTGGATCATAGAATTTATAGCTGGAAAAGTACCCCCAACATCTGGTGCATCCCTCTCCATCCCTCTCTGAAATTCTGTTTAATCTACATATATTTTGTGTGTGTATGTATATATGTATGTATGTGTATGTATATATATATATATATATATATATATATGTGTGTGTGTGTGTGTGTGATATACTCATACACATACACAGGATGGCTTGGCCCGATGGTACCTCCTTTGTCTCTCCCTCCTTCTATAAAGGTTCTTAACTATGGTAATGCAAATAGAGGTGGCTCATTCCTGGAGGACCCTAACCCCTAAAGACATGGGTAGGACTCTTTTCTTGAATTCACTGGCCCTTTATATCTCTGCCTGGAACCCCAGGAAGAATCACTTAAAGTTTCAGTTTAGCTCATGTCTAGGGTCTACCCAAGACAGGAGTGGAAGTGTGAGAAATGTGCAGTGTAAATCAGGGATAGGACAGCTATTTATTTCCTCCACACAAAAACAATGTTTAAAACACAAAAGACTAAGAATCATGCGCTTACAAAGATTTAAACATGAAACCCAAACTTATAACTACAATTATGTTCTCCAGGGAGAATGAGACTTAAAACATCAACAGTCAAAACATTTAGCAGTAATACTGAATAGACATTTCACTTTCCTTTCTGATTAGAGGGGCGCGAACAGTGTCCTCAAGGGACATATTTTTGGTAACCCAGGTGAGGAATTAGAATCTTCCTCCTATCCACTCTCATCTTCTCCAAGAAGCATTTGGAGGACAGTCCCTCAGCTTTGACCCAGGCCTCCTTTTCCCATCCCTTCCCCACCTGGGCTGAAGGACTTTTCAAACTCTGAAGAATTTCTCATTTTCCCCCTGGCATCTTAGCTGTGCAACTGAGGGCAGTTGTTTCCTTGGAAGTCAAAGGACAACATGGACACACATTCATGACTCTACAAGCTCAGTTCAAGAGGAAGTCATTCTTATGGGGAAAACTTAGAAAACTAACAAAAGGTCTTCCAGGGGAGGACTTGGGAGTTAGCAACTTTGCCACATGTACTGTCTGAGCTTGAGTCTGCTTTCCTCTAGACTCTGTACATATTGACAAGATACTGTGTCAGACTGCTGGAGGGAGGCTTTATATCAACTCTATTTCTATATCAATTTATTAAATAGCAGGCAAGGTGGCACACTAGAGAGAGCACTGGACATGGAATTAAAACATCCTGAATTCAAAGTCAGATTCAGACACTTAGTAGCTGTGGGATCCTGGGCAGGTCACTTTATTTCTGTTTGCTTCAGTTTCCTTATCTATAAATGGGGATAATAGCAGCACTTCCCTTAAAAGAATTGTTGTGAAAACTACAAGAGATAATATTTGTAAAGCACTTATATAATGCTTAATTCTTTCTTTTCCCTTCCCTTCTATTCCCTTCCCTTCCCTTCCCCTTCCCTTCCCTTCCCTTCCCTCCCTTCCCCTCCCATTCTCTCCCCTCCCGTCCCCTTCCCTTCCCTTTCCTGGTTGGACCTATTCACAACCCCACCAATTGTGCATAAGCATCCATATTTTTCCACATCATCTCCAGAATTTGTCATTTTCCTTTTCTTTCATGTTAGGCAATTTGATGGAAATGAGGTGGTATCTCAGAGTTGTTTTAATTTTCATTTCTCTAATAAATAGTAATTTAGAGCATTTTTTTCTTATGTCTACAGATAGCTTTGACTTCTTAAAACTGCCTATTCATATTCTTTGACTATTTATCAATTGGGGAATGGCTCTTGTTTTTGTAAATCTGACTCAGTTCTTTCTACATATTTGAGAAATGGGGCCTTTGTCAGATGAATTTGATATAAAAATCCCCCCCCAATTTCCTGCTTCCCTTCTAATTCTAACTGCATTATCTTTGTTTGTATAACCCCTTTTTAATTTCATGCAATCAAAATTAGCCATTTTTCTTTCTGTGATCCTCTTTATCTCTTGTTCTGTTATAAAGTTTTCCCTTATCCAAAGATCTGACAGGTAAAATTTTTCGTGCTCCCCTAATTTGCTTATGATATCACCCTTCATGTCTACTCATTATCCTTTTTACATAAGCATTTAATAAGGGCTTTTGGATTAATCTGATTGATTTTAGAGATCACTAATCTCAGCTCTTTGTGTTATAGAGGAAAAAAAAATTGAAACCCAGATAGTAAATGAATTGCCCAAGGTCATACAAACCTAACTAGAGATCTAAGATGTATACCTGAACTCCAAAACCAATGCCCTCAGTTACTCAGTCAATAAACATTGATTAAATATTTTCTACATGTCAGAAATGGTGTGAAGTGATGAGAATATAAAAAAATAAGAAAAGAAAGGTCCCTGCCCTCAAGTAGCTTTCATCCTAATAGAGGAAACAACATGAAAGTACAAGATATCTACAGCACAAATAATAATAAAGAGAAAACACCAGCAGCTTCCTAAATAGAGTTGGTTTTAAACACTCTTAATGGAGACAAGGGAAGCCAAAAAGTGAAGGAAGAGCATTCCACGGACAGGGAGCAGCCTTCTGTACAGGGTTGGAGTCTATAGATGGAGTATCATACTCTAGGAACAGCAAGAGGGCCAATGTATCTGGAACACAGAGCATTTGGGAGGGAATAAGATGTAAGGCTTCAGGTTGTGAAGAAAACCCCAAATGGAGAAATGTTTATTTGACCCTGGGGGATATAGGCAGTCAGTGGATATTGATGAGTAGGTGAGTGACATGGTCAGACTCTTAGCAGCTGAACCAAAATGGATTGTGGGGAGACACTTGAGGCAGGGGGACAATTAGAAGGCCAATTCAATAGCCCAGATGTTGAGATGATGCATGGTGGTGCTATGGAAGTGGAGAGACCATAAGGCACATGAGAGATATCGTGAAAATAGAAGACTGAGACTTGACAACAGATTGGATGTGTGGGGAGGGAGGAGTAGAGAATGACATCTAGGTTAAGAGTCTGCATGACTGGATGGATGTTTGGGACATTAATAGAGAAGTTTGGAGTGGGGGATATGATGAGCTCCATTTGGACCTATTGAGTTGAAAATGCCAATGGATCTCTCCTGGGATGAGTTGAGTTCAGGAAGCCACAGATATTTGTGCTGGTTACTCAAAGCCCACAACCAAGAATTTTGACAATTGTATTATCAGGTCATCTGTATTCCCCATTTACTATCCCATCATCTTTCATTCTCTGGGGAAAGTAAGCAAAGCAGACTCTCTGAGAACAATGTGGATGGTGCTAACTTTCATCCATCCAATGGGTGCCATAAGCCAAGTTGGTTTTTCCCACTTCTTGGCATTTTCTATCTAGCTCCTTTTTGGGGATGCCCTTTCTACTCTCTTTTAGGTATCTGTGGCCTTCTTCCTCCATAACTTTTTCAGTAAATAAATCAATCACCAGACATTTATTAAGCACTATATTCCACACTGTGAATGAATGAATGAATGAAAACTCATTTATTAAGCACTTAATTGCGTGAATCACCATGCTAGGTTCACACGGACTATTTGTGCCTGACCTGTGGTAGAATATTCCAAGCTCATTTTAGTCTGGTCAGTCACAGCCAGACACATTGAAACTCGACTCTAGCATAGTGATGTCATTTTGGTCCTTTCTGAGAAATGTTCGACAACCAACCAATCAACTTTGTGCCAAGCATTATGCTAGGTGGTGGGAATACAAACATAAAATTAAGACAGGTCCTAAGTTTAAGGAACTTCCATTCTAATACTTTAGAGGGAGACAACCCAAATAGGGGAATTGTGGCCATGACACATACAATGGATAAAATAGAGTTCTGGGCCTGGAATTAGGAAGACCTGAATTCAAATCCAACCCCAGACATTTAATAGTTGGGTTACCCTAGGCAAGTCACTTAAACTTTGTCTCAGTTTCCTCATCTGTAAAATGGAGAAGACCAACTTGGCCAATGGCACCCATTGAATGGGTAAGAGCCAGCACTGTCTACATTGTACTCAGAAAGTCTGCTCTACTTGCTTCCCTTAGAGAATGAAGAGAATGAGGACATGATGACACATGGGAATGGCCTCTACTTCCCAAGGTTGTCATAAGAATAAAATGACAGTAATTATAAAGTACTTAGCACAGTGCCTGGCACATAGTAATAGCTATAGAAATGTTAACTGTCGTTGTTGTTGTCTGGGCATTTGTAGGGATGATGAATGAGGTTGTGATAGAGTAGCTTTATGCGGACCAAAAATGGTGGGGCAAAGTGGCTGGAGCCTGGCTCTCTCTCTCCCTCTCTCTCTCTCTCTCTCTCTCTGTACATATGTGTAGGGGCAACTAGGTGGCACAGTGGATAGAGCACCAGTGCAGGAGTCAGTAGGACTTAAGTTCAAATCTCACCTCAGACACTTGACACTCCCTAGCTGTGTGACCTTGGGCAAGTCACTTAACCCCAATTGCCTCATCCTGGGTCATCTCCAGTCATCCTGATGAATATCTGGTTGCTGGATTCAGATGTCTCTGGAGGAGAAGTGAGGCTGGTGACCTGCACAGCTCTCCCTCACTAAAAAAAAATGAAGTCAAGTGCAAGTCATGTCATTATTTCTCCAATGGCATAGTCTTCTTTGGCAATGAAGGATGAACACACACACATATGTGTAATATATATGTATATGTGTATGTGCACACACACACACATATATATATATATATATATATATATATATATATATATATGCCCTAAATATACTGTGTTAGTAACCGAGCATATGGAGACAAAAGTGAAACAAGCAAAGCTTCCACTCTACTGGGGGGACTACATATACATGTATAGGTATATAAAATATAGGGATAGGGTTAGGGATTGGATCTGTGATTTTAATGGTATAAGGAACTGCCAGGTGAGAAAACACCCTCCATGTCAGTTGGCAGCTTATAATGTGGAGCAGCTAGGCAGAGGGAAAAAAAAAGCCCTCCCATGTTCCCCTGGGGAGCCTCCCGAGGCTCCAGGGAATTAATATATCCAGATGAAGATGGGGGAGTTATTTCCCACACCCAAGCCCTGGGGGCCTGCCCTTGCCTCCTTTCTTCCTTTCTCATCTTCCTTCTCCATTGGATTTTATCTTTCCCCTCATCTTCCTGTCAGTCACCTCCAGCAGGGAGCTGACCATCCTCCAAAGAGCTGGGTCCACGATCAGTCCCCACCCAGTGACATTCTATTGAGCCCAGTCTAGAACTCTTGGTAAGACATAGGTGAGGGATGAGACAAGACACTCATAGACCTGTAGATTGTTAGACAGGAGAAATCTTAGAACAGAGATTGGTCATCAGGAAAGGACCTCTGAATAAAGAATGTCTTAGATGGGGGAAAGTTGAGGGAGAGAAGGGGATGCCAGAGCAGAGAATATCAAAACTGCAAAGTATCTGAGAATCCAGAACATCAAAATTGGAGGAAACCTTAGGAAATACTTAGGGACTGAATTCATGATTTCATTGCTGTAGAGAGCTGCCAGATGAAATGTACAGTCTGAGAACAGAGGTGTCAGACATCTGCCCCCACCCCAGAAAGGGCAGTCTACCATACTTTAGAGGGGTGCTAGGTGAAAATCAAACTGGGAAATAGTCAAATGAATAATACTGCAATAGAACACAGTTAATATTATATTTTAAAACTGACACTATGGGGTCTATAGGAATCCTTATGTGTGGATTAATGACCCCTATTTCTATCTAAGTTAGAAATCATTGGCATAGAACACTGGAAGATTAGCTGATTGCCTAGGGTCACATGATAAGTGTGTGTTGGAGACTAGATTTGAACTTACAACTTCTGGGATCCAAGGCCAGTTATCTGGACAACACACCATACTTATTGGGTAATATACAGAATATAACAGGGTGGGTGCAAGATATGTATATATATATATATATACACATATATATATATACACACACACATGTATATATACACACACATATATACATATGTATCCACATATACACATGTGTAATATATAAATAGTATATATAATAAAGCTATCTGTCATTTTTCTATTTATATGTAACATACTGATATATTATACATTTTATAATACAGAAATCAATTTAAATATAAACACATATATAGATACATGCATATTCCAACACATACATGCATGTGTATTGTGTGTATATACATATATGCACACACATACATACACAATACACACATATACATGAATTCATGCGTACACTTGTGCATACATACATACATTTATGTCTTCCGGTCCCCAAGCTCAATAGCATGACACTCTCTCCTCATTGGTAGAGACATGCCCTGCCCTGTGTGAGGGGAGGAGTGGAGGTGGTGAGACATCAGAGGGCTTTCATTCTCACCCTGTCAACCTTGGGGAAACTTTAAACTTTGAAATGAGTTACTGGTCATTTCTGACTTCCAGCTTCAAGAAAGAAATGGAAGAGGTCAAGTCCACTTGAGATAACAAAGGAAAAGCCTCTGAGAAGACCTGGGAGGAGTGGGCACTCTCCATCACATCCCTCTTCCCAGTTTGTGACTCTAGACATTTCAGGGAATTTCCCCTTAGGTGAGATGCAGGACTCACTTTCTCTCTTAGTCGAGCTGAGTTATCTTACTTCCAATGGAAGAACTCCTTCATTTAATGTTCCTAGTATATATTTACCTATGTACAGCTTCTCTGACTTCTGTTTTGCTATGATTTGAATAAATGGGTTTCTTTACTATATATAGTCATTGTGGAATGGGTATTTGGTGGGAAAGGGGAGAAGCCTTGGGTTCAGAGCTTGGGGTCCTTCTTCCCCCTAACAGTAATGACAAAGCAATCAGAAGTTAAAGCAAAACTGAACGTATCCACCAGATGAATATCATTTAAGGCAACAGATAGATAGACTTCTAGTCTGGGACTGCCTCCTTCTGAGAAGAGCTGAATGATCTCTGCTCCTGACCCCTCATTTCCTCTCCTGGCAGAAATAAAAGTCTCCCTTGGAGAAGGGTAGGGGAAGAAGAGGCTGGAGATGTCTGTTCTGCTTTTCCTTCCAGCCCCTCTTTGCTGCTTGGGGAGGGTCTCTACATTTGGAATCTTTTTGTATATGTGGCACTCTCTCTTGTTCTAGCCACATGCACACAAAGACATACATACATACATACATATACATATACACATTTATCCATACATGCACAATACACACATATGCATAAATACACACCTATACATATGTACATATGCATATCTAGACACATATTGATAGACAGACAGATAGATAGATACTCTGTGCTGAAGGCAGATGAGAAAAGGCCACATGAGGGAGATGTCAGCTGACTTGAGCATTGAAGGAAGGCAAAGAGTCAGAGGTAAAGGGATAGAGAAGATCCTGGACAAAAACATGGAGGTGGGAGATTTGTGTATGAGATGCAAGAGGAAATCCAGTTGGGCTGGACTGTAGACTTCATGATGAAATGGAATAAAGTGAAGTGAAGCTGAGAAGGTGGGTTGGAGCCAGGATGTGAAGGGTATTACATGTTAAACAGAAGAACTACATTTGATCCTCAAGGAAGTAGGGAGCCACTCCTGTGGCTTTTGGAACAAGAAATGGATATGGTCCAACTAGTGCTTTGGGAATGTCATGTTGGCTGCTGTGAAGATGATGGATAGGAACAGGGAAAGTCCTGAACAAGGACAACAGTCTGGAAGGCTATTATGAAAGTTCAAAGAGGAAGGGCTGAGTTCTGAACTAGAATTGGGGTACAAAATAAAAGGGTCTATGCTGACAGATGAATTGTGCCAGTAGAAATGATGCTCTTTGGTGCTAGCCTGAATTTCTTCGATGAGATAGAAGGGCTGTTGACTTGGAGGCTACAGCCCTGGGGGCCTCTAAGGTTAGCTATGCCCTGGACTGACAAGGAAAGGAGCTAGGTCTGTGTATCCTACAATTGCAGATTCTTGAGAAGAAAACCTATCGGGGCTTTAGGTCAGAAGCAGCAAACACGGAGCCCCAACATTACCCTGTGTGGCTCAAAGGTTTAACAAAGTAGATAAAAATATAATAGAATGTAGGAATGCTATTATATGGTTTTCTAAGTCAGCACAGGCCTGTGGGGATTCTAATCTTTGCTTTAATGTTTCTATTTGACCCTGACATCCAAGATCCAGTCTAGTGGTTTAATTCTGGGGATGATGAAGGTGAAGCCCAGTGTTGAGGGAACTTGCTCAAAGGACAAAGGAGAGCCAAGAAGAAATGGACAGATTACAACTTCAGGGCTACGGAGCTGGGCCTCAGTATGGGCTTGTTAAATTGAATAGAACAGAGAACACGCAAATCTTAGAACATTCATCTATAGACCTAAAAGGGCTATTCAAACGGGATGTCAGGACTGGGAGGGGCCTCAGAACAGGGGAAGTCAGGGCTGGGAGGGCTCTGGACCAGAGAATATCAGAGTTGAAAGAAATTTAGAACCCTGAATATCTGAGTGAACGGGTCCTCAGAACTGAGAATATCAGAATGGAAGAGATCTTGGAAGATAGATGACATGTTACAAATGTATTTTGGAAGATAGTATGTTAGAACCCAGAAAGCCAGAGGCCCTTCGAACCAGGAAGGTCAGCCCTGGAAGTCCTTCATTTTTCAGTGGAGGAAACAGTCCCCCAGTGGACGAGTGGCATCCCACAGCCATGAACCTCCTCATTTTCCTCCCATTACTCAAACCTAGGCCTCCTGCTGCCAGGTCCGGAGCTTGTTCCAATATAGTGAGCTGCCTACAGACCCAGCATTATTGTGAATTTAGCAAATCTTGCCCTTTAAGAATGTTGTTTGTGGAGATAAATAATTTCTGCCACACTTGTCAGATATATTTGAAAAACATATTAATCACTTTAACAAATATTAGCTCAGAAAGCCGATAAATACATTCAGTGGGATATATTCTTTGTTGTTATATTACAATGAAAAATATGCTAATATAGTTGCCTAATTGATTGTATTTGAATAACTTCCTTTATGACAATAAATGTTTGTGGCAATGTCATTCAGATAATAAGAAACAGAGACTTCTGGATGCCATGAACGCTGCCTGGTTTGCCTGGATTGTCTCCCTTGGCTCCAAAGACAGCAACACAATGAGCTAGGCTTTGGAGGACCGGCAGATTCGAAGCTGGAACCACCCTCGGAAATCACCTACGTAGTCCAACTGCTTAATTTGTTCAAAAGAGGAAACTGAGACCCAGGGAAGTTAATTGAGTTGCCCAATATCATGCAGGTAGTAAGTGAAAAGTCTGGTCTGGCACTACAGTGCTGTGGAGTCTTTACCAGAGACTGTGGAATTCTACCCTTCCCTGAAACCTTTCTGGATTAAACCAGAAGGCTCTTTCTGGCACTGTTAAGCCCATGAGAATTAATAAACTCATCATAACCATCCTCCAATGGGGCTCTTAGGGTCAACATGGATCTGACCTGGCAATGGCATAGTCACTGTCGGGATTTCAAATTTCTCATCTAAAATGAAGCCTGTATTAGAGAGCTTTGAAGATAGTGTCCAGTTATGGTGTGCTTTGGCATTAGAAAGGTCCTTCCATATCTACCAGTCTATGTTCTGAGGCCCCTCCTGGCTCTGACATTCCTTGTTCTAAGAGCCCTCCCAGGTCTGATGTACCAAGTTCTAAGGTCTGTTCCAAGTCTGGCATCCTCTGTTCTAAGGTCCCTACCAACCCTGACATTCCCTGTTCTAAGGGTTCCATAGGCCTGACCCCCTGTTCTAAGAGCCCTCCCAGCTCTGACATCCCCTGTCTATAAATTCACATGAGAAGTTACTGAAGGGCAGTAATATCTCCCTGTCCAGTTACTGCCTATGTTCATGCACTGGTTCAGTTTTAGTGAAAAGCAATAGAATTTTTATATCTCTGAACTCTGACAGAAACCAAAGAAAATGTCTTTCCAGTGACAAATTCCAATGGGAGTCAAATTGGAAATAAGAGAAGTTAGAAATATGTGTATGTGTATGAGTGTATGTGTGAATGTATGTGTGTGTATGTATATGTGTATGTGTGTGTGAGTGTGTGTATGTGTTTGTGAGTGTATGTGTGTGAGTGTATGTGTATATGTGTGTGAGTATGTGTGTGAGAGTATGTGTGTGTGTGTGTGTGTGTGTGTGTGTGTGTGTGTGTGTGTATAAGGGTTAAGCAGAGAATATTCTCTTTAGGAAATGAGATGCCCTTAATCCCTTTTCTTTGGCTAAAATAAGTTTAATCCTTAAGGCTCAAATAGGGAAGAATTTTCACTTTCCTTTTCTTGATTTTGGGTCTTTCTAAATAAAGCTGCAATGTATGGATGATCAGTGGTCCATGTGACCTGACCTGGTTGACCCAGGCCTGAGCGATGCCATCCAACAAACATCCTTTTGTAGCTCCTCTCCATCCTGGTCTCTAGCTGCCTTAGATCCTTATCAAATGTCTCTCCTTACAGTTGGCCCTATGAGGTTTTCAAACGTGAGTTGCAGCTAGCCCAAGGGGAACTTTTCCTTTTAGGGTAGATAGGTTTGCGGGGAGGGAGAGAACTATGAATGGATAGTCTCTGCTGACCTTCTTGGGATTCATTTGTTTGTCTTTTCAACACATAAAAATGATGGCTTCATTTAAGCCATTTGAGACCTTCAAGGGCGACAGATAAACCAAGACACCTAGGCAATGGAATATGGAGAAATTTTTTTCCCATCCTGAGAGAACAAAGCCTTCCATGCTAGTCTCGTGCCCCCTAGAGTCTGCAACTGGTGGCACTTGATTTGTGGAAGGAGGCCTACTTGTCTCCTGGGCTTTGTGTGGTCAGTATTAGACTTTCAGAATTTCAGAAAAGACCACCTGCGAACTTACTTTCCTAGGGTATTCTATCTGGGATGAGGGAATCTCTTGAGTTACATCAAACTTGATGACCACCAGCCGTTATACTTTCAGGTAAATAAAACTGTCTAAAGAACCTAGCCATCACTGCCAAGGATTATGAAGTCCTGGGTAGGAAAATAAGACTTCGTGCTGAGGAAAGTTGGAGGGTAGGAAGATGGATAAATATTTTTCTTCCTGTTCCTGAATGATTAGGGTCTAAGAAGGCAGCAAATGCCAACAGACCAGAGCAAAAGGAAGGCCTCGGCCAACTTACCTTCAAAATATCAATCTCTGTGGAAAAGCATGTCCTCTCCTGGCATCTGTTTCTACACTGATAACTTCTCTTTGGATATTTCATGCTCATCGATTTCTTTCATGGTAATGCCCTTTGCACACTTGGTAATCCCACAAAATCAGGTTCCTAGATGTTCTCCAGACTCAGAAATCCATCTCCCACCTTGGCACCTTTGTATAGACTGTTGCCCCATATCCAGAATGCACCCCTTCTTCACCTTTGCTTCTGAGTCTCAATAGGTTCCTTAAATCCCCATTTCAGATACAATATCTTGCATGAAACATTTTCTGATCCAACCCCTCCATTTGTAAGTGTTCTTTCTACCCCAAAATTATTTAGTGTCTTTGGGTACATATTGAACCATCAAGACTGAATGTAAAGTTCTTGAGGCCAACCTTCAGTTAAGTTTTTTTTATTGTATTCTGGGAACCTAAAAAGATCCCCATTTTGTCAGGAAACATTTAGCTTACTTGTCAAACAGAAATGAGAATTAACGTAAGAGTTAATAACATAACTCTTTACAGGGAGGGTGGGTTTTATCCTTGGAACAAATATCCCTAGTACTGACCACAGGGCCAGGCAAAACCCAAATACTAAGTAAATACTTGTTGGCTGATAGATTATAAAGATGAATCATGTGAGATGACAAGCAACAGAACATCATATACTGGAGACCAGTAGTAGAGAATAAAACCCACCAGTAAGTCTTTAGTAAGTCCCTAAGATGTTCCAAGGTAAATAGCAATTGTTTCTGTTCTGACCAAGAAATGGAGGGTCTTCCCCTCCCAGACTGATGCAAGCTGAAGACCACCTTTTGCCTCAGTTCTTACCTAGCCTTAATTACTGAAGGGGTGTTGCCTCAGAAAACTGAGATGTGGGAAAGACCTTAGCTTAGCCAAAGTCTCCCACTGCATCCCAGGGTCATCTTCAGTTGTCTTGATACATATCTTCTTATTGGACCCAAATGGCTTTGGAGGAGAAAGTGAGGTTGATGACTGCACAGCTCTGCCTCACTCAAATCCAGTTCACCTGCAAGTCAATACATCCCCCTCCTGATATCCTTGGTCCTCTTTGAGAATGAAGGATGCAGAGAAACAACAACAATGTTCCAAGTGCCAGGTGAGGCACTTGGGATGCAAAGACAGACGGTGAGATGATCCCGAGCTTGGCCAGAGACTCCACTAAGGAAAGTTACCCTGTGGGCACTTGAGAATATAAATGGAAGAAGGCCAGTCAAAATAAGAGATGTGGCAAAGAATCTACAAAAGATTGTTGGAACTGTTTGACATCAAGGACAGCAGAGCTAGTCATATTTGGACTCTATCATCACAGTCCCAGATGTTTTTTTACAGGACATAGAAATAGCACTAAAGAGAGCAGACAGGAACAGCGACCATGTTGGACCAAATGCTGATTGAGATCAGAGCTCCAAGTCTTTCTCCAATTGATTCTGTGTGCACACAATTGTTTGCATATCATCTTCCTCATTAGACTGTGATCTCCTTGAAAGGAGGAATCTTTTTCTTTCTTTCCTTCCTTCTTTTTCTTTCTTTCTTCCTTTCTTTCTTCCTTCCTTCCTTCCTTCCTTCCTTCCTTCCTTCCTTCCTTCCTTCCTTCCTTCCTTTCTTTCTTTCTTTCTTTCTTTCTTTCTTTCTTTCTTTCTTTCTTTCTCTTTCTTTCTTTCTCTCTCTTTCTCTTTTTCTCTTTCTTTCTCTCTTTGTCTTTTTCTCTCTCTCTCTCTTGCTCTCTCTTTCTCTCTCTCTCCCTTTCTTTCTTTCCTTCCTTCCTTCCTTCCTTCCTTCTTTCTTTCATCTCCAGTACCTGGCACATGGTAGGTACTTAATAAACACAAATTTGACTTGATTTTTGTGTGGAGGTTGAGAGATTGATTCACAAGGTATCTGAAATAAGGGAAGGTACTAAGAGCATGGGAAAAAAATACCTCATGTCTTATTAATACTGAAAAAATTTGACTGAGAGAATATTGAGAGTTATGGATCTATATATTTCTACTTTCCTAACTGTACAAGATTGAAGAATCTTGATTAATTTTCATAAGTCTGTCCACGAAAATTAATCAAGATCCCTCAAAAGATAGAACAACAGGTGAAACATCAAAGAAGGAAATGGATTCTCATCCAAAGTGTTTGCCAGAGATGGAGGAGAGTCAGAGTAAGATTCAAGTTTAGAAGGGCTTCTCTGTGGACAGTGAGGTCCTCAGTCAGTTGCTTATGGTTGTAGATGACATTATACTGTTTGCATCAAACTCACTGAACATTGTAGAGGCTCCTGAAAGAGATCTCCGTTTACTCAAGTAAGTTTGGTCTAACATCCACATTGAAAAATTTTTGTCGCCTAGTTATTTAATTGCATTGACAACATATAGAACATGTATATCAGGGACAGGTAATATACATGGATTGTGAGGTAAGCCCAGAACTATCCAGGAGAGATAAATCATCTCTGATGGCCTTTTGGAAATTGTAAAGTTTAAAATGACCCCATGGTTCTCCCAGAAACTTAGGGTTTTGATACCAAGAGCAGGGGTATTATGTGACTGAGACACATAGAGCATGACAGACTCCAAAGAGTTGAAAATGACTATTAATAGTCAATGCTAGCTAGGTTGGTTGTGCCCAAACAGGCATACTAGTACATTCTTGGTGGACTTACGAATGGTTCTGACTATTTTTAAAGATAATTTGGAATGATTTTAAAGAAATTTTTTAAATTTTAAAGATTTAAAAGAAATTTTAAAGAAATTATCCAAACACCTTGATTCAGAGATCATGTACATCTCCCAGAAATCAAGGACAGAAAGGTACCATATATGCTAAAGTATCACAGCATCTATTTTTGTGGTAAATGGAAACAAAGTTAAATCAAGTCAGTAAACTTTAATTAAGCACCGACTACGTGCCAAGCTTGGTGCCAAGAGCTATGGATAGAGAGAAAGGTGAAAACAATCCCTGCTCCCTTAAAGAGCTCACAGTTTAATGGAACAAAATAGGTAGTCATTGATTAGACAATGAGTTGTGGCACATATATATATGTCTATGCATGCATGCATGTGCACATGCATATATGCATGTGTATACATACATATATGTGTATACATAGATACATGTGTATATATATATACATACATGTATATATAAAATAGAATATTACTGTGCTCTAGCAAGCGACAGCAGGCAGCTGGATGGTGAAATGGATAGAACGCTGAGTCCAAAGTCATCTTCCTGAGTTCAAATCCAGCCTCAGACACTTACTAGCTGTGTGACCCTGTGCAAGTCACTTCACCCTGTTTGGCTCAATTTCCTCACATATAAAATGAATCAGAGAAGGAAATGGGAAGCCACTTCAGTATCTCTGCCATGAAAACCCCAAATGAGGTCATGAAGAGTCGGACATGACTGAAATTGAAATGACCCAGCAATTACAATGAGCAATGGATGTGAATCATTCAGAGTCAATTTCTACGAATAGATGCAGAATAAAACAAAAGAAAAACAAACAGGAAAATGATACACACACAATAACTACAAAAATGTAAATGCAAAGGATTTGGTCATCATAGCAAGAAAGTCAAATGTATAATTCTAATGACCAAGGTTGGTTATAAATAAGAGTTAGGATAATGAATGAATGAATGAAAATGTATTTATGAAGTGCTTATTATGCACCCAGTCTATGCTAAAGGCTAAGGAAGCCATTATGGAAATCATACAGTAACAACCTTCAACGACCTGATATTCCAATAGGAAGAGACAAAGCATATAGAAAAGAGATGACTAGGATTTAATTACCATTGATACACCACCTGGCGCACTTGTTGTTCATTCATATTGGATTTCTTCATGATTGTATATGAGATTTTCTTGGCAGAGATACTGGAGATGTTTGCCATTTCCTTCTCCAGCTCATTTTACAGACAAGGAAACTGAGGCAAACAGGGTTAAGTGACTTTCCTCGGGTCACACAACTTTGCAAGTATATAAGGCAGGATTTGAACTCAGGTCTTCCTGTCTCCAGATCCAGCACTCTATCCACTGAACCATCTAGCTGCCTCTATAACCTGTCACATAGGCACTTGATAAAGCCTTGTTGATTGATGGCTTATCACACAGCATAGTGGTTAGGCCAATAGTCTGTGTCCAGAAGACCTGGTTTCAAATTCATCCCCAGACACTGTAGCTGCATGACCCTGGGCAGATCACTCAACCTCTATATATGCCTCAGTTTCCTCATCTATAAAATGAAGGAATTGTACCCAATGACCCCTACAACCTCTACAAACACAGTACTGAGATTCAACATCTCCATTTCCTTCTGGTTAAGTGAAAAGACTAGAGAGAACAAATAAAAATTGTTTGCACTTGCCAAGGGCAGTGACTCCTAGGAACTGGGGCTGCCCAGATCCTTAGAGGTTGTCTGCTCTGCGTCATTCTTTGGCATAGGAGGAAGCAGAAGCCTAGAGCAGAGAAAGTGCTGGGCCAAAGTCACACAGCAGGTCAATGGAAGAAGCAGGATCTGAATCCAGGCTTGCTGAGTCCCAGCCCTAATCTCTTCTTTGCTGTCTCCTTTTCCAGGCACTGACTCCAAATGTCAGGCGCACTGGCTGCCACTGTTATCATCTGATCCTAACTCATCCCTCCCCTTCTGCTTTTACTCCAATCTCCTCAGGGACAAATAGGCCTCAGTTGTGTTCCCTGCCGGCTGGTTGGGAGCTTTGGGCCTCAGGCACACACCTAGCTTCAGGGACCTCTGTGCACAGGGAGCAGGTGTAAGGGCTCAGAACAATTGGAATTAAGGTGAGGTGCAAAGATGCAAGGACTGTCCCCATGAGATCCTTGGATTTACCTGAACATGGAGCAGCCTTTTGGAAAGGCCTGGTGGCAGGTTAGGAATGAGACCCCTTCATCGATTCAGAAGAGGCCTTAGAATGAAGGATTTCAGAGCTTAGAGGGGTCCTTTCTAAAACTAGGACAGGGGTGGGGAACCTGCAGCCTCAAGATCATATGTGGCCCTCTAGGTCCTCAAGAACAGTCTTTAAATTCAAAGGAATGCACTTGAGCACCTAGAGGGCCACATGTGACTTCAAGGCTGCTGGTTCCCCATCCTGGGCTAGACTTAGAACAGGGAATGTCAGAGATGGGGGAGGGAGGGGGAAGGGAGGGATATCATTAAAATACAGAATGTCAGAGCCTTAGAGTAGAAAATGTCAGAGCTGGGAGGGGCATGAGAACAGTGTCAAATCTAGGGGAGACCTTAGAACAGAGAATGCCACATTCAGGAGAGGCTCTCAAAATAGTAATTGTGGGCACTTAGAGATCATCTCATAGAGTTTTAAAAGATAAATTTTATTGATATTTTCCTAAGTATCCCTCCCCTACCCATCCCAGAGAGCCATTCCATATAAAAAGATAGTATTTTTTAAAAAGGAAAACAATCCGACAACTAACTTCTTCATCTTCTGAAAACCTGTTCAGTGGGTAACACCTTTGGACCTCCCGCCTCCCGGGGAGGGGTGGGTTGGAGATATCCTTTCATTTCTCTTCATCTGAGTATTTTTAATTTTATTACATTGGCTTCTATTGTTTTGTGTTATGGTTTTTCTTTTCATTTTCATTTTTGTCCTCACTTTGTATATTGCTCTGCTGACGTCCCCCTCTATCAGTTCATAAAGTTCTTCCTATGCTTTTCTATATTCATCACCTATATCTATTCTTACAGCCCAGTCATATTCCCTTACATTTACATACCACAATTTGTATAACCATTCCCCAATTGATGGGCATCTACTTTATAATTCTGTCACAAAAAGTGGTTCTTTAAGTTGGTATTTATGAGGACTTCCTTGAAGTATAAGACCATGTTCTCATTCCATTATCTACCACCCTCGTATTATAGATGGGAAACTGAGACTCAGGAGCTAGGAACAGGGACTTTTTTTAGAGCTCACACAGATTGTCAGTAACAGAAGTGGACTGACGCCCAAGCCAATTTCCAATTCTCCATCCTTTTTCTACAATGTTAAGGAATGGGGGAAAGAAAGTCCTAGGACCTCCCAGATGAGAACGCTCCTTAGAACAATGAAGGTTGTCACCTAACCTTCAAGTTATAGTCTTGGAGATGGACATAGAGAATGAGGAGACCAGAATGAGTGAGATCTGGGACTTGAACTCAAGTGCTCTTGATCCCAAGCTGGGTTAGACCACACTACCTAGGCCTCTCTGATGATGACAAGGCTTTGGAGGTCCACTATGAAACTTCTTTGATCATGAAGTCAGTGGGGTTTGGGTTCGTTCTTGTTTACTGACTTCTAAAAGGAGGAAAAGTTAAAGCTTCCCACTGCCTCCCACCCCTCAGCCCTAGTAACATGGTAAAACTTAGTCTTATTTGGAAAGGGAGCTCAGATGGAATATATGCCCAATCCATTACTTTTTGCTAACCTTTTCAACTCAGTCTGTTTGTTTTCATTTTGACAGAAGAAATCCTGCTTCCAGGGATCTGCTGGATGCATGAAGAGCTCAGCCCAACCCCCAGCCTATCCTATCTTCCTGAGAGTCATTGCCAGCACATGGATGGCTGCCTGGCTAGACACTCTGTCATACCACCTCTCACCCCTCCAGTCTCCTCCATGGTCTGGCAACTCTAGTGGCTAGGGGAAGTATTGGAACACAGCAAGGACAGTATTCAGGCCATCTAGGGAGATTGGAGGTCTTACTTTTGCTAAGCAGGAGTCCCAAATCTGGTCTTGAAAGAGGAAATGAATGACCAAGAAGAGGGCAAGGCTAGTGTTGAAATGTGCAGCTCACCAAGCAGAGAAGGCTCAGATTAGCAGGTGATGACCTCTTCATTCTGGTTTTATATAGTGTCAGCAGGAGGAGGGACCTTAGTATAGGAGATGTCAGAGCTTAGAGGGGCCTCTGGAACATAATGTCAGTGTGGGGAGAGACCTCAGCACAGTGAATGTCAGAGCTGGGGGGGCAGGATTTCCTTAAAATAGAGAATGTCAGAGAAGACAGGGGCCTCTGGAATATAATGTCACATAATACAATGATGTGTATAATATAACATAACAATAGAATATATGATATGATCAGAATAATTTCTATTATATTGTCATGTAATATTATATATACATATCAATATAAGGAGTGATTTTATGACATTGAATTTCAGAGCTGGGAGGAACTTTAGAAAAAGGAATGCTAGAGAAAAAGGACCCTTAGGATAGAGAATATCAGAATTAGGGGGAACTTTAGATATAGAATTTTAGAACAGGCAGGGGTGTTAGAACAAAGAATGTCAGATTTGGGAGAGGCCTTAAAACAGCCAACTCAGACAATGTCAGAAAAGGGAGGAGCCTTAGAACAGGGAATATCAGAGTTGGGTGGGACGTTAGACTGTGTCATACCTGGAAAGTGCTTTAGAATCCAGAGTATCAGGGCTGAAGACACCTTAGAATATAGAGCACCTTTACTTATAGAATGTAGAACATAAGCCTTTTGAAACGATTGATTCCAATCCCCTCATGACAGCCAACTAATGACCAGATGGGGGCAAATCTAGCTCAGTATTATGCCATTAGTGAGGAGAGCTGGACGTTGAGTCTTGGCCTTTGATTGGTTCTACCGCACCAGCCTGATTAGAGGATCCTAGGTGCATGGTCCTAGCACTGGAGGAACCTCAGAAACCATCTAGTCTAACTGTCTTATTTCATAGATGTGGAGATTCTGGCCCAGGAGCTGAACCCACTTGTCCGGAGTCACGGTGAGCATCAGGGACAACATTTGAACCTGTTTGCTTTTTTCTGGAATTGGTACTTTGTATCCCACTCAAGTCTTCAGTTTGACAGCTTTAGTGTGTGTATGTATGTGTGTGTGTGTGTGTGTGTGTGTGTGTATTTATGAGAGAGAGCGAGAGAAGGAGGGAGAGAGAGGAGTGGGGGAGGATGGAAAGGAGGGAAGAAGAGCTCAGAAACCCCAAGGAGAGAACTTTGGGACAGCATTAAGATTGCCAAACCAGTCTGACCTGTTTTCATTTTTCTCCTTTGGCTTAGTATCTAATTTGATGCTGTTTCTTGTAATCGGGACCAAGTGGTTTGGAAGTGATGAAAGCACCTGCCCCAGTCCTATGTCTGCGAGATCCTATGGCTGCAAAGATCCTACTATACTGGTACTTTCTAGCTCTCAGATCTTTTCTAAGGGCTGACTTTAAGACTTCAGACAACCCACGATCAACTTCACCGGGATCCTTCTTCCTTGATAGTGAGCTCAACTACTTTGGCCAGTAGGGGATTTTCCCCTAACCTGATGTGGAATGTTTCTCATTCCGTGGCTAAGCAAGAACTTCTCCCCTATTTTGGTCGGCTGAATCACAAATAATATTAAGAAATAAGAATTAGTTAATATTCTGAAATGTAGTTAATATTTATATAACATCTTAAGATTTTCAAAGGACTTTTCATATATCAAGGTGTTTGATATTCACAAAGGTCCTGAGGAGTTAGATGCATGGGTGCATTACTATCCCCATTTTACAGATGAGGAAACCAAGGCACAATAAAGTTAAATGACTTGTCCAGTATCACAGAACTAGTGACTCCAAGTTTAGCTTTCAATTTCCTGCGATACCTACCTGCCCCAAGAAATGTTGACTATGTGACAGGCACTGTACCTGGAAGTAGTGATACGCAGGCAAAAAATGCCACTCTGGAATATTCCTCCATTGTTCAAATCCTCTATCACCTTCTCTCTGAAATCTCTCTTCCTTTGAAGTTCACTTAATTTATATTTACCATCCCATCAGAATTCTGGTGGCTCTCATCCATTGACCTCTAAAACACTGCCTTTCTTTCCTCCATGATTTTGGTATCTAGAAGGCAGGCTTTCTTTCTTCTCCCAACTCCTCTCTTACTATGGGACTTTGACATACATTTTAATGTTCCCACAAACACACCACTCTCCCAATTCCTCAACTTACTCATTTTCCATGATCTTCCTCCTTCACCTAAAATGTTTCAATTCCATATTCATAATCTCTGGAATTGATTTATCTGGTTGTGATTAGTTATAATCATACCTCTTACTTTATATTGCATCCCTCCACCCTGCTCTTCATCTTCACAGTGACTTCCAATCTCTTCACACCTCAATTTTGTCCCAGGCAGTCACCCCCACACAAGCTGGAGGCTCCTCCCTTCACCATCTTTACCCTTTAGTGGACCAGTTCGAATCAACACTCTCTTCTTCCCCATTTATCCTTATTAACTTACCATCTCATGCATCACAGTTGTTTTCCAGACCCTTTCATCCCTTCTCAAGTCTCCTCTTGCTTCTTCATTTCCTAGCATCTCAGTTGAGAGTCTTAAACCATCTTTTACTGATACGATTGAGGTCATTCACTAAGATCTCCCTCTTCTTTTCTCCTCCTCATTGGCATATCACACAGGTACTTTCATCCACTATCTCTTCCTTCACCTTTCTCCTCCTTATTTTTTTTCAAGGAAACCCCCTCTCTATGCACAAAGGATCCCATTCCATCCCATCTTCTTCAACATGTCTTTTCTATCATTCTCACTCCTACTCATCTTCAATTTCTTTTTGTCTCCTGACTGCTTCCTTATTGCCTACAGACATTCCCATATCTGCCAGATGCCCTAGAAACCCTCACTTGATCCATCCATTATGGTTGACTATTGTCCATATCTCTCTTCCCTTTCATAGCTTGAGTTCTTGAGAAGACCTTCTACAAAACATGAAATAGATAGATGGGAAGAGATAGAAAGCTAGAAATATATAGATCTAGATATCTTATAACTAGATATATAGATTTGTGAATATAGATATCTAGATCAATCTATATGAATAGCTTTCTATATCTATACAGGTCTACATATATATACACATACATAAATACATATAGGTAGATAATTGGAGATGTCCGAAAATGTAGTTGGAGATGGAAGACTGAAGATCAAGAGAGAAATTAGGGTGGATAAGTAGATCTGAGAATCATCAGCATAGAAATTACATCTGAATCCATAGAAGCTGATAAGATTACCAAGCAAAATGATATGAACAGGAAAAGAAAACAGGACCTAGGACAGAGCCTGGTGGAATACCTGTGATTACTGAGGGCTGGATGAAGATCCAGAAAAAAAGACTGAAAAGGAGTGGTCAGGGAGGTAGGAGGAGAACCAGGGGAGAGTAGTGTCATCACAACCTACAGAGAAAATAGTATTAAGGAGGAGAGGGCGATAGTGATTAAAGCCTATAGAGTAATTAAGAAGGATGAGAGCTGAGAAAAGATTTGGCAATGAAGAGATCTTTGTTCACTTTGGGGAGAGATGCTTTAATTGCGCAATAAGATCAGAAGGGTGATTGCCAAGAGCTAAGATAAGAGTGAGAGAAAAGGAAGGGAGACACCCAGTGTAGATGGTTTTCTCAAGGACTTAGGCTAGGAGAGGGATGAGAGATATGGGACAATCATTAACTTCCTTGTTACTGTCCAGGGTACTGCCATATTCCCAAGTCCCTCAGGCTTACAACCCAGGTATCATCCTTGACTCCTCTCTTACACTGGACACACATATCCAATGAGCTGTTGTCTTGTCAATTCTCCCTTAACAACATCTCTTACATATCCACTCTTCTCTCCTCTGACACTACCACTGTGCTAGTGACTCTCCATCACCTAACCCCTGTACTGTTGTGATTGCCTGCTGATTGGTCCCTCTGCCTCAAGCATCTCCCTCCATCAGTCCATCTTCCAGTCAACTATCAAATCAATCTTCCTAAAGTACAAGACTTACAAGGTCCTCTTCATAGTCAATAAAATTCAGTGGCTCCAGGATCAGATAAAAATTTTCTTGATTTTCAAATCCTTCATAATCTGGCCCCCTCTTTCCTTTTCCTGTCTTCTTAGGTCTCACTCTTGTTTACTCTGTGATCCAGTGACATGGGTCTCCTTGATCTTCCTGGCTTAGGACATTTCATTTTCCAGCTCTGACTTTTTCACTGGCTGTCCTCCATGTCTAGAACCCTTTTCTTCCTCATTTCTACACCTTGATTTTCCTGACTTCTTTTAAGTTTCATCCAAAGTTCCATTTTTTAACAAGACACCTTCTCTGGTCTTCCTTTCCCTTAGTACCTTACCTCTAAGACTATTTAAAATTTATCTTGTATATATTTTGTTTGAGCTTCCTTTTTTAAAGAGCAGGGGCTATTTCTTGTCTTTCTTTGCATCCCCTCTGCCTAGTATGTAGTAGGCATTTAATTAAAGTTGACTTGACTTGAAATGATTCCTGCTCGCAATCTATTAGGGGAGATGATATATATGTGTATATAGATCTAGATATCTACAGCTTTCCATCTATACACACACATACATACATATTGAGAGAGAGAGAGAGAGAGAGAGAGAGAGAGAGAGAGAGAGAGAGAGAGAGTGAGCAACTAGGCTTGGAATCAGAAAGCATCATTTTCATGAATTCAAATCCAAACCTCAGACATTTACTAGCAGTATGACCCTGGACAAGTCACTTAATTCTGTTTGTCTCAGTTTCCTTCATCTGTACAATGAGCTGGAGAAGGAAAGGGCAAACCACTCCAGTGTCTTTGCTAAGAAAACCTCAAATCGCATCATGGAGGGTCAAACAATTCAACAATATTTAGAGACAAAATATCCACAAATAAATACAAGGTAATTTGTCTTAACAGTTTGGGAAAATCTGGAGAGGCCTTATGTAGGAGGCAGTACTTGAAAACTAGAAATTCTAAGAGGTACCATTGAGGAAGCATTCCTTTCCAGGCAAGGGGTGGGAGTGGGAGTGGTGATTAATGCAAAAATGTGGAAGTAGGAAATAGAATTGTTGAAGACAAGCAAGGATGTAGTTTGGCTTGAATGGGAACTTTGTCTTGGACACAGTTGATATGTTGAAAGCCTTTCCACTCACTAGGATTTGCTACAACTTACCTTCTGCTCCCATAGCCCCAGAAAACTCTGTGCTGCCTTCATGAAGAGGAATGACAAGGTGGTTTATGTAGGACTTAAGATCCCTCCTTTAACTGCTTGATCAGTAGGCCCAAATCCTGAAAGTTGATTTCGCTTTGGAATCATGATATGAGAGTCAGCAGAACATAGTGGATTAAGGGTCAGATTCAGAATCCACAAGAGCTGGGTTCTGATCTACATTTTGGCTGTGACCCTGGGCAAGTTCTTAACCTGTCAGGGCCTCAGGTATCTTTCTAAGTTGGAAGAGCAGGTAAGGAGAGTCATTAATAGAAGAAGCATTGGATATGTATGAATAAAGAAAGGGCTGGGGAGTGGGGATGGGGAGAAATACATCTGTTTGTAGGAGTTTCCTTATCTGGAGTGACTTATACCAATGAAGTGCAGATGCTGCCTAGGGAAAAAATCATTTTATAATGAGCACATATACAATGCTTTACATTTTACAAAGTTACCTCAGTATAGTGGAAAAAGTTGTGGACTTGGTGTCCAGAAAGATCTGGGACACACATCAGTTCTGTGATCCTGTGCAAGTCATTAACACCCTCTGAGTAACCACTCTCATATTATAAAAATAGAGATAGTAATACGTGTAGAACTAACAAGTATTTAATGAAGTAATTTTGTGACTCATGTTTGAAATCTTCTTTTAATGAGTTGTTATAAATGTTGTGTTTTAAGCTTTCCTTTTGTGAGAAGAGAATAACTGTCCCATATCTGATTCAAAGTGGACCATGAGTACTATTCTACTTAATTTTTGAAAAACCCTAGCCACGGGGCAGTTAGATGGCACAGTGAACTGGATTGGAGTCAGGAAAACCTGAGCTCAAATCTGTACTCAGACATTTAATAGCTGTGTGACCTTGGGCAAGTCATTTAACCCTGTTTGTCTGAGTTTCTCATCTTGAAAATGAGCTGGAGAAGGAAATGGCAAAAGTATTTCAGTACCTCTGCCAAGAAAACCCCCAAAAGGGATCATAAAGAGTCAGACATGGCGGAAATGACTAAACAACCACAAGACGTAGGGCAGATCCATGTTTTAAGTAATTTCGTCCTGAGGCTTAGAGATGGGCACGAATGGTATGTGAGTAGGATAAGGCTCCCCTAGAATGAACTCTGTGTGTGTGTGTGTGTGTGTGTGTGTGTGTGTGTGTGTGTGTGCGCATGCGCACGCGCTCTGTGCGCTTGTGCATGAGCTAAGCTAGAGATTTCTGTAGAGGAAGTAGGTGAGTGGTACAGTGCCCTTAAGCCCTGCACTAGTCCTGGTATCATCACTGTAAAATGTCATTCAGCGCGCACTTTCTAGGTCCCAAATGCTAAAGCCTATTTGAGCTCTGACATTCTATGTTTTAAGGCCACTTCTAGACCTCACATTCTATGTTCTAAGGCTCTATCTATGTAAGATTTCTCTCACACCTGAATTTTCTCTTGTCAGAACCCTCCCAGTTCTGACTTCTCCTGTTCTAAGGCCCCTCCCAGCTCTGCCTTTCCCTGTTAAAAAGAATGATAGCTTAACTCCTCTGTCAAGACTCTCTGGTGTTTGAGTCCTGAGAAGTGGCTTCATGAGACAATGTCTCGCCTGTCAGAAGCACTGTAGCATTGGGCCTCTTGGTGGAGAACTTAAGGCTCGTGGGAGCTCTCTGCTGCTGGGTGGCTCTATAAAGCTTCAGTTGCACAGGGCACTCCTGGGATGCCACCGCAGCCCCCTAATTGATTTTGATTTTATTTTTGCGGCTGTGGTGTAATTATGAAAGCATGCCATAATTATTGAAATACAACTCGAAGTATTTCATTATTAAAATACCCCCATGGCCTATTATTAATTCATTAAATAAATTTGGATTGTATCCCTCAATAATTAATGTGCAGAAGTGTATCTGGTGAACTCTTCCTTTATGAGAGAATAGGGCAGCTGTTGGTGGGCAGGGAACATATCCTAGGGCTTGGGAAAAGTGATTAATTGTGCAGGGAAAGCTTAAGGGAAGAGAAAATTGAGGCAGGTTCTGGGGTGACATATGGAATGGCCACAGACCAAGTTGCAAAGTGGGTGTGCTTGGTGTGGGAACATGGAGAGAGTCTGGCCAGGAAGCAGGAACTCTTCAGTCTAGTGCCAGGACCACCATTACTCACTGGGTGACCTTTGGCACATCTTTCTGTCCTCAGTTTCTTTCTCTGAAAGATAAACAACTTGAGAAGCAGCATGCTTCAGTGAAAAGAATGTTGAGTTTCATATGACTTCACATGTATAAAAGGTACCATATCGCTTGCCTTCTAGATAAGTGGGGGTGGGCCTGGAATAAGAGAGAGCATTTGGAACTCAAAATTAAGAAAATTAAAGTTTTAAAAATTGAAACAGGAAAAAAAGAAAGAACCCTGGCTGGCTTGGGAGTTACAGGATCTAGATTCAGATCCTTTCTTTCACTCTTACTATCTGTGAGATGTTAGGCAAGTCACTGTACCTCCTGGGCTGTAGTGTTATCATCTGTAAAATTGGGGGGGTGGTCTCTGAGGTCCTTTCCAGGTCTAGATATATCTCACTCATATTAAAGGGACTAGGTGATACCTAAGTTTCCTCCTAGCCTTGATGGTGTGAGGGAAGCAAGGCTAGACAATAGTTTATTTAATATATTAGAAGAGATTTTCAATGAACCTCAAGCTCTATATCACTGGTGTGATGTGGTAGCCAAATAAAGGTCTATGATATCTTGGGGTGAATTAAGAGAAGCATAGTGTTAGGGTGAGGATCTATCTACCCTTACTCTAATTAATCATAGAAGGTCCAGACATCTAGATTGAATCAATCAACAAAAAGTATAAGTGACAGATAAATCCTTAATCAATTTGAAGGAATTCCAGAAAAAGTCATTGATCAAAAGCTGATGATACTACACATGACAATACACGGGATATATTTTGTGTTTGATTGAGGAGAATCAGTCACACCCCATGGGTTTATGGATCAAAAAGCTTGATGGTCTTTAAGTTCAAAACGTTCCCAGAGTAGGTGGTATAAACTATCTGAGAAAGAATCTGTGGAGGTCAGTGCTGTGTGAACTTCAAAAGGTCATAAGACCTGAAGTTGCCATTGGTGTCAGTGGCAGTATTCCTAAGAGCAAGAAGCACTGTTTCAGGGGTGTTGGTGGCCTGCACTGGGCTCTGCATTGGGAACTGAGGGACATAGTGAGGACAAAATAGATGCACAAAGGGAAGGTAGTTTCAGAACTCTACAAGGATCCAGCAAAGATTTACACCTAAGCAGAACTTTGCAAGGACACAATGAGGGGGAAAAGGGGGCTCTAGTAACCAAAAGTTGTGAATTTTGGTTGCACATGTTTTCTACTTTTCAGCTCACTTTCACCAGTGACCTTTTTTTTTTAAATATTTTTTTATTTTTAAATAAATTTATTTAACTTTTTACATTCATTTTCACAAGATTTTGGGTTCCAAAATTTTCTCCCCCTTTGGGGGGGGGGGG
>CM053773.1:236921371-236961162 GCA_028658325.1 Potorous gilbertii
TTTTTCATGCTTTTCTTGCATCTCTCTCATTTCTCTTCCCAGTTTTTCCTCCACCTGTCTAACTTGATTTTAAAAATCCTTTTTGAGCTCTTCCATGGCCTGAGCCCATTGGATATCTATTTCAGATGTTTGGGATACAGAGGCCTTGACTCCTATGTCTTTACCTGATGATAAGCATTGGTCTTCTTCATCAGAGAGGAATGGCGGAATCATCTGGTCACCAAGAAAGTAACCTTCTATGGTCTTACTTTTTTTCCCTTTTCTGGGCATTTTCCCAGCCAGTTACTTGACTTCTGAGAGTCCTCTCCACCCCTGCCTAGGTCCACCCAGTTAGTGCTTGGGGTCTGAGATTCAAATGCTGCTCCCCAGCCTCAGGGCTTTCAGTGGCAGGCCTGGCTGCTATTCAATGGCAGCTTAAGTTCTGGTGCTCAGGTTGAGGCAGGGCCGCCTCCCAGGTTCATTTTCCTTAGGAGGTTTATGCAGAGACCTTCTGTAATGGACCCGAGGTCCTGCCTGCTCCAGGAGTCTCTGGCCGCCTGCTGCCTCTGCCGCTGCCTCCCGAGGGGGCCCGAGTCATAGAGACACCCCCCTCCTCTCTCAGACTGTCTAGACATCTCTCTCACTGACCTGTGCGTCTGTGGGTGGAGGGACCTTCGCAGCCGCTGGAGATTCCGTCCCTGAAGCCTGCTCGGATCTGTTCTTCTCCATGCCATGTGGCCAGGGCAGGGCAGGGCTGAACTCCACTCCCGTCCTCTGCGCAACAGACCTTTGGGATCGGTTTTTCAGGGCTCCCTGGAACGGAAATCTCCTTCACCCTGTTGCTGCGTGGCTCCACTGTTCCAGAATTTGTTGGGAGTTCTTTTTGTAGATAATTGTGGGCTATGGGTTCAGAGCTAGCATGTGTGAGTCTTTCTACTCTGGCATCTTGGCTCCGCCCCCTCAAAGGATGTCATTTTTATGGGGAAAATGAACAGAGGAAAGTGACCGGGTGGTAAGAGAACTAGAGACTAGGCTATATAAGAATTGACTTAAGGGACTTGGGATGTTCGGTCTGGAGGATAGAAAACTTGCTGATTGGGAAAGGGAAAGAAATTACCACTGTCTTCCAATAGATGAAAGAAGGAGTAAGGAAAGGAATGGGCTGATGTGTGGTTGTATGGATGCATTTAAAATTGTATTTCTATATTTGGGCACAGAATCATGAATCTAGAACTGAAAAGGAGCTCAGGGATCATGCACTCCAATCCCTTCATTGTACAGATGAGGAAACTGAGGCAAACTGGATAAAGTGACTTTCCCAAGAGAAGTAAGCAGTAGAGGCAGGCCTGGAGGTGAGTCCTCCGCCTCTGAGGTCCATATTCTGTCCCTTCCCTCTAGAGATTATTTACAACTCATCCTACATTTATCTCTTTTGTCCATAGCCACTTGCACGCTCCCTCTCCCGCTAGATGATAAACTCCGAGAGAAGGAACTGACTTGTCCTTTCTTTATATCTCAGTCCTTAGTAGAGGACCTTGCACATCATAAGTTCTTTAATAAATGTTTATCAACTGACCAATTTCTTCTGTACCATGCTCTGTGCATCTGTATCTGTCTGTCTCTGTCTCTGTAAGTCTGAGCCTGTGTATGCCTCTGTGTGTATAGTAATCAATGCCTGAGCCAGTCTAAGTCAGTGATTATTGCAGAGATGCCCAAATGAGTAAATGGAGGCAGTTCTTTCAAAGAGACAAACATTTTTGCAGTAATAATTAAGATTATCAGGGCACCCAAACCCATAGGCACATCTCAGCCAGAAAAGATGGCTGCACTTATGTGTCCTTTGAAACCATTATCAAGGAGACTGCATAAACTTAATTTTGTTCCGCAACGGGGAGCTTGATTTCTGATTAAAAACACAACTTGGCCCAACCCTCCATTCCTCAGGCCCTATCCCTCCAACTCTCCATACACCTGAGCAAAACAAAATATTTGGGGGTCTCCACCAACTGCTCCTTAGTTCCAGATCCCCACATATGCAGAAGAAAGAACATTCTCCGTTTAGTGTTTTAGCATGCTCTTTTCAGAGGTCCCTGGCAGCTCTGACATCCTGAGCCCTAAATTCCAATTCTGTATGTTCAAGTCTTTGGCAAGTCTCATGTCCTATGTTCTAAGGTCCCGTCTAGCTCTGCATTTTTATCTCTATTATTTGTTTGTTTGTTTACTTATTTATCTTTATTTTATCTTTATTCTATAGTCACTTCTTTCTCTTTCATTCTATGTTCTAGACTTCCCTTAGTGCCACATTTTATGTTCTGTATGTTAAGGTTCAAAGATTCCCATCCAATGGAATATTCCGTGTTCTAAGGGCCATTCTGCCATTCATCACATGTCATAATACATAAAAAATTCTTCCTAAAGCTTAAAGTGCTATGAATGCTAGTTACTATTACCATTGTAACAATATTCTACAGTCCCTCACTATTATCATTCTATGTTAGAAGCATAGAATTCCAAGGAAATGGGAGAGATTGTTTTTTCATTTAAATTGGGAAATTGATTTCCTTTTCATCTCAGAAAGAAATGTCACCACCCCCTATAACCTCAGACAATTGTTGATTTTTTTCTAAGAAGAAAACAATTAGTCTCATTCAAGAAAGCATGAAGAAGAGCCTTGGAGTTGGGAGAAGCTTGGATAGAAGGGAAATTAGCCCTAGTAGGTGGTGTCAGAGAGAGAAAAATGGGGGTGGAGATGGCTGCACCCCAAAAGAGCCGAATGATTTCATAGAATGTCACAGCTAGGAGGCATTCAGTCCAACACCATCATTTGCATATTAAATTCATTGCAATTCAATTGAATGAAGTTGTATAATTTTAAAGTGCCTACTGTGTGCTAGGCAGTGAAAATACAAAGCCAAAAATAAAATCGTTCGAGCCCTCGAGGGGTTTCTATTCAGCCTCAATCAACTAATCAAACTATTTTTAAGCACCTACTATATACCAAGCACATCCTATATCCCTAGGAGCTAGGGATACAGATGTGTGTGCTCGTCCTTCCTTGCCAAAGAAGACCATGCCATTGGAGAAATGATGACGTCTTGCATTTGACTTTTCTTCAAGTGAGGGAGGGCTGGCAGGTCACCAGCCTCCCTTTTCCTCCAGAGCCATCTGAACCCAGTGACCAGATATTCATCAAGATGACTGGAGATGACCTAGAATGAGGCAATTGGGGTTAAGTGACTTGCCAAAGTCACACAGCTAGTGAGTGTCAAGTGTCTGAGGTGAGATTTGAACTCAGGTCCTCCTGACTCCTAGCTGTCCCAAGGAATACAGATAAAAAAATTAAAATACCCTGACTCCCTGACTGCAAGAATCGTACATTTTAATGAGTGATAAAACATAAGAGCATATATAAAATAAAAATCCCTGCTAAGCAGATATAATAAGGCAACCTTGGGGTAGAAAGCACTAGCATGGGGTGGAAAGCATCTGAGGGACCAAGGACATCATTCTGTAGAAGGTACAGTTTGAGTGGAGTATTAAAGGACCCCAGGGAAGGTGAAGCTGGATTTCAAGAGAGACATAATACCAAGCATGAGGGACAGCCTGTGCAAAGGCACGTAAGTGACAGAGGCAAAGTGGTCTTTGGGGTAGATGGATTCAGCCTGTTTAATTAGAATGGGGAGTGTATGAAATGGAAATGAAAGTGTATGAAGGAAAAAAGTAGGTGGGAAGCATATTGTGGCAGGTCTTCAATGCTGGGCTAGAAATTTTGTATTTTATCCTAAAGATAACAGGGAGTTATTGAAAATTTGACATATGAGGATAAGATGTAACCAGATTTCTGTTTTCAGGAAGATCACTTCAGCAGCTGCATGGAGAATGATAGATTGGAGTCAGGGAGGTCAATTTAAGAGACTCTAGCACTAGTCCCTGGCAAGAGAAAGAACCAAGGAACTGAAAAAGGGAAGGGGTCTACCCACTCCTCAATTACCCTCTTTTTAAAAAAAAAAATGAGTTTTTAATTAGTTGGTAGTAGGGGCCACATTTCAATTTAGGGTCTCCATCTCCAGCCTATTTCAGGTTCCAAATTGTGAATGACAGAGCACAAATTCTAATAGAACACAAATATCCCAAGTCCCAGTCTGGCGATCTTGCCACAGGGGAAGACGTTAGTGGAAAGCAAAGAAAGGGTTCCAGCAAAGGGCTGACCAGTTCCAGCCAGATAGCTCACCAAGTGGGTGTTGAGTACAGTATACTCACCAACATCTACCCACAGAGCAGGAAGAAATCACCCTTTGGGTCATCAAGTGACAGAGACTTCCTAGATTAGTCTCTAGAGGGTCATAGAGCAATTTCCAAAGGTGCAACAGGAACAGAGACTCACATTTAACAAACATAAAAAGATGTGTGTGTGTGTGTGTGTGTGTGTGTGTGTGTGTGTATGTGTATGTGTTTCATCAAACTCCCCATTATCCTACCCATGCTATAAATTATGCATGGATTCACTCAAGAAACTACAGGAGAAGAACACACCTGGTCCACCAGGGAGACTGAGGGAGACTCACCCCCACAGCATCCCATTAGCACAGCTGGCAGAGGCTGGGGCCCGGCCCCAATGGTCCCCATCACTGCAGCCAGACAGATTGTAGCCGACACCAGGATGATTATTCATAAAAATACTAATAGTGAGAAATCACCTTGGAATTAAGGCCCGCTTTCTGGGAGAAAATTCAAAGGATCAAGTCTTTCCTCAAAGGACGAGACATGGCTTTGACTCATATCAGAGTCACAGACAGGAGAGGAGAGGCAGGGTTCCTTGGGTGGGGCAAGGCAGAGATGAAGATGCGGAGCCCTGTGCTTGTATATGCCCACAATGGCACTATAGAGTCAGTCATTGGATGTATATTTGTTGTTTGCATCTCTTTCTCAAAGAGTGACATCAGGAGGATGATGCCATGACTTGCAAGTGAAGTGGGTTTAAGTGAGGCAGAGGTGTGCAAGGTCACTAGCCTCACTTTCTCCTCCAAAGCCATCTGGGTCCAATGGCCAAATATGGATCAGGACGACTGGAGATGGTCTCTGAATGTCTGATGCAGAAAGAATCTTAGAACAGGGAACATAAAAGGTCAGAACCGTAAGGGATCTTTAAGATCATTAAGTCCACTGACTTGATTTTACAGCCCAGGACTACTTGGTGATTGGTGAGTCCCCACCCTGAGGACCCAGATGACGTGATGTCCCTGCTGTGCTACTCCATCTACCCCTAGGTGGGCACCACCTCTACCTAGGCTGCATTGTGCCTTCTGGGGCATCCCCATTCCCTCCCAGCTGCCTCCATTTCTCCCACTGCTTTGTATTTTTGTCTTTCCCAGCTGGACAAATCTCCCATACAGCAGCAACTGTATTGTTTTCTTGGTATTTTTATTACTTTTTTAAAAAAATTTTTATCCTTAGCCCTTAGCATAGTGCCAGGCACGTAGTAAATAACTAAGTCAGAGCAAGCGCTTGCTATCTGTCAGTCACTCTGCTAAGGTCTGGGGCTACAAATAAAAACAGAAGGAAAAACAGTCCCTGTCCTCAAGGACCTTCTGTTCTAATAGGTAAAAACAACTCACCTAAGGGAGCTAAAGAGCTGGAGGGGGAGAGGGCTCAGGGGAAGTGGGGGATGGGATAGAACATGGAAGCTGAAATACACAGTGTGATGAGCAGCTGGTAAGGCCCTTTGTCAAAATGGAGATTCATTGTAAATGAGAGAAGGGGCCTCAGGGGCAGAGGCAGCTAAAGCAGGTGGCAAGGTAAATGTTTAAGCTCTATCTATCTATTTATCTATCTATCTATTTATCTATCTGTCTGTCTGTCTGTCTATCCATCTATCCATCCATCCATCCATTTATCCATTTATCCATCCATCTACATCTGTCTGTCTCTGTCTGTCTATCCATTCATCCATCCATCTGTCTATCTATCTGTCTGTCTGTCTGTCTATCTATCTATCTACCTGTCTATCTGTCTGTCTATTTAACCGTCCATCTAGCCAGCTAGCCAGCTATTTATATATCTCTCTACCCATTGCAACTAAGTGACTCTGTAGATAGAGCACTGAGCCTGGAATCCAGAATTCTCATCTTTATGTGTTCAAATCTGTAAAACTGACTAGAGAAGAAAACAGTAAACCACTCCAACATCTTTGCCAAAAAAGCCTCCAAAATGGGGCTACAACAAGTCAAACATGATTGAAATGAGTCAACACTAAACAATCTCACCTATAGATCTTATCTATCATTTATCTACCCATCTCTTATCTACCATCTATCTATCCATTTATATCAATTATTAATCTCTCTTAGCTATCATCTATCATACATCTATCTATTTATCCATCTACCATCCAGCTTAGGTGTCATCTATCATCTATCTATTGCTATAACCAAAAACACCAAATTCTAGAGAGGAATTAGGGACCCAGTCACTATTAGCTTCCATATCATCTTGCCTCAAATTTCTATTTTTCTGCCCAAAACCAGGAATGTTTTGGAAAGGCCTCCTGGGATTCCTTCTAAAGAATGTCAGCCATTAAAATCAACAGCTCTTGTGTGAAATTAAGGAAAAACTTGATAGTCTTTTGAATGAGGCTCCTGCCCCTGATCTTGTTCCCAGGCCATGGAGCCCAGGCACCCCTTCAGAACCTGTGCCCCATGTTCCCCTCTCCTAACCAGAGAAAGAAGTAACAAGAAATACAGGTCATTTTCAGGGTGACTAAAGTGACAATCTCTCACCCCACCTTGCTTATCTAATCCTCTACCACCAGGATGACTTCACAGAGTACCTAGCCATGAATTCAATTTGCATAACGGTTTATCATATGCTTCAATATTTCAAATCCACCTCATTAGCCACCACCAGTCACTGTTCCCCATTGTCTCAGAGTTCTCATAAAATTCTTGGGGGAAAGACATCTCTTTCTCAAGTTGCAGCTTTTGTTTTCCTTTGGGGAACCAGGCACCAGTATTTGTGAAGATGGAAACCGTCTGGGACTGGAGGCAATTCTAAAGCGGGGGCTGAGCCAATCCAGGCAGAAACTGGTCATAACAAACCTAGAGAAACAGACTCGATCATCTCTGTTTAATAGGTATGATAGGTTTAGAGTCTGGAGCCCCAGACCTGCATGGCTGCCAATCCTGACACATTCTGACTGACTATGGCTAGGTTACTGCACTAAACCCAGCCTCACTTACCTCCTCTGTACAATAGGACAGTTTCAACTCCAAAGTCCTTGTCAATGACTGGTATTTACCATTCCCTAAGACTTCTCCCAACTCTGACATTTCCTGTTCTAAGACCCTTCACAGTCCTGACATCGGTTCTATGGCCCATCCCAACTTTGACACACCCTGTTCTAAGGGCCTTTCCAGCTCTGACATTCCCTCCTCAGTGCTCTGGAAATAGGAGTTCCTCATCTTTGTTCCCCTCTCTGTAAACAGATGCCAATACTACCAGACAAGACCTTAAGGGGCTTCTTGTCTAAATCTCTCATTTTAAAAGGGAAGAAACAGAATCCATGAGCTGGCCTTTTCTGTACACATGTTCTTCTTCAAGGTAAGCTCCATGAGATCAGGTTTTTACTTCATGTTCCATGGGCCTACTGAAGGGCTTGATACAAAATATATGTTTAATAAAAATTTGTTGATCAATTGCTTGACTGTTCCATTGGCCAAGGTCATATGACAAGGTCAAGGGCAGAGCTAAGTCCTGGAAATCAAGATTCTGACCCCAAATTCAATTATTCCCCCTACCACATCTGCAGGGGCACTGCCCATCCCCCCAGGGGAATTTTCCTTCCTATTTGAGACACATTGATTCTTTTTTTGAATTTTAATTTAATTTTAAAAACTGCCTTTGCCCCCTTCATCTTCTTCACATGGCCCCCACACTGCCACCCCATCCCACCCCCACCCAGGCTCTTTGGATAGAAAGAATATTTCCTTCATGACTCTTTTCAGGCAAATTTTGGTGATGAGCTTCTGGAATGCGGTATTTTGGAGACCAGGTCAGTCCTCCCTACCCCCCACCCCACTCCCCCACCCCCAACCCAGGCTCCTCTCTCAAAGGCTGCTGCTGCGAATGGATGTGTCTCAGTGATTGGAATTCGACCTTTGCCCTTGGGCTCTCCTATGCCCTCCCCCCCCAAGAGGAGTTTTCTTCATCCTCATCCCCTCACCCTCTGCCCCCTTTCCCAAACATCGGAAAGGCTGGATTTCACATGCGTGTGGCTTCCAAAGCAAGACTCTCTTGTGACTGTGTGTGTATGTATATGTGTGTATGTATGTGTGTGAGAGACAGAGATGAGAGAGAGAGAGAGACAGACAGAGAGAGAGAGAGAGAGAGAGACACACACACAGAGAGAGAGACAGAGACAGAGAGAGAAAGAGGAGAGAGAGACAGAGGAGAGAGAGAGAGAGAAAGAGAGAGACACAGAGAGTGAGACAGAGAGAGGAGAGAGAGAGAGGAGAGAGAGAGAGAGAAAGAGAGAGAGAGACACAGAGAGTGAGACAGAGAGAGGAGAGAGAGAGAGGAGAGAGAGAGAGAGAAAGAGAGAGAGAGACACAGAGAGTGAGACAGAGAGAGGAGAGAGAGAGAGAGAGACAGAAAGACAGAGAGACAGAGAGAGAGAGACAGAGAGACAGAGAGAGAGACAGAGAAGAGAGAATATATTTGAGCCTGTGTGCTAAAGAAAAGCATTTGACTCTGAGTTTTTTTAGGCTGTGAGGATCAAGTCTAGTGTAGACATTCTATGGAGAAGGTATTCATTAACTCATCAATTCATTCAACAAGGATTTTAGAGTACACACTATGTGCCAAGCCCTGGGCATTCAAAAGAAACAACCAGACAATTCCCATCCTTAGGGAATCTGCAATCTCTAAAGCACTACAGATATAAGAAAGTACATTCAAATACAAAGAAGTTCCAAATCATTTCCGTGGAGTAGGAGGGGCTGCTGCCAGCCAGGGAAATCAGGCCTGGCTACCCGAGAGTGGAGGCACTTGAGTTGAGCCCAAAGAGATGCTTAGGATCCTGTGGTGAAGTGAGGAGGGAGCATGTTCCAGGAAAGGGGACAAAACTCCTTTGAAGAAACATCAATTGGACAACTTGGTAGCCCGAGGAGAGGAGATGGGAGGGGAAGGGAGAAGGGGAGGGAAGGGAAAAGGGGAGAAGAGAGGAGGGGAAAGGAGAGGAGAGGGGAGGGGAGAGAGGAGGCAGAGAATGGTTAGGAGACCTGGTCAGAGGGAGATGGTGAAGATGTAAACTTGGACTGTGACTGTGGGAGACAAAAAAAAGGACCATATGGGTGCGAGAAATAGTCCAGATGTGGAACAAGCTTGGCCACCAGGGAAAGCTACACATTCAAAGTTAGAGGACCAGAGTTCAAATCTTGCCTTTGTAACTTGGTAGTCAAGTGAACTTAAGGCATTCACTTAACTAGTCGGGACCTCAGATGTTTTATTTGTTAAATGATAGCAGGGAGTTTCATGATCAAAGGTCCCTTCTAGCATTTATATCCTTTGTTCTAAATTCTAATATCCCTCCCAGCCCTGACATCCATGTTCTAAGGGCCCTCCCAGTTCTGACATTCCCTGTTCTGAGACCCCTCCCAGCTCTGACATCCCCTGTTCTAAGGCCCTTGTAAGCTCTGACATCCCCTGTTCTAAGGTCTTTGTAAGCTCTGACATCCCCTGTTCTGTCATTTTATGTTTGAAGGAAGTGAGGTCAAACTCAAGCAGAAATGGAGTCCGTTAAATCTATTAGGGGGATATTAATAAAAATATATTATCTACAAATAAATATATTAGGAGAAATATAATTATTTATAAAATAGAACATAATTATTTATAATAAAGATATAATAAAATAACTTCCAATAATAATAAATATGCTGTTCATTCGCTATTCAGTCATGTCTGACTCTTCCTGACCCCATTTGAGGTTTTCTTGGCAGAGATACTGGAGTGGTTTGCCATTTCCTTCTCCAGCTATTTGACAGATGAGAAAACTGAGGGTAACAGGGTGAAGTGACTTGCCCAGGGTCACACAGACAGTGTCTAATGTTGGATATGAACTCAGGTCTTCCTGACTCCAAGCCCAGTTCTCTATTCACTGAGTCCACCTGGCTGCCCTATATTATTTAAAAATACATATCATAAAAATCATCCTTAAAAAGCAAAGATCTCTTAAGGCCACATAATGACTCAGAAAACTTTATTTTTACTAGTACTCTCTAACAGACAGACAGATATTTTTATTTATGGTATTATTTTCCCATTACGTTTTAATCGAGTTCAAGCTGCACTCAGGAGGATTGGGGGCTGCTTGTGTTTGGCATGTTTGGTGCCTCTATTTTAACGTCCCCCAAGGCTCTGGACATTTCATGTTCTAAATTCCCTTCTAATGCTAATATTTTACATTCTCTGATATTTTTTGTTCTAAGGGACCCTCCATCCCTGATAAAGCTGATAACGCTATATGGAATTCAATGACAAGTCCATATCAAATAACACCATCGTGACCCAGAAAGACCGGAAGTGGTGGTGGTTTGGATGAGGTGGTGTGTGGTACGCAGTATATACCAACATTCATATCATTTTGGCTGTTTTCTTGTCCCTACACCAGCCTGCTTGTGTTGGGCAGGATACAGTTGTGATCTTCCTGGGATACCAAGAGATTTGTGTTCAGAAAGTCAAAGAGTTAGAAGGAAATCTCCAGAGGTCACCTGGCCTAGCCTCATCTCCCCATGGAAATCATCCCCAATCAATGATGGGCTCTCTCCTTTGACCCGAGTGAACGTATTAGTTGCAGCTAGCCTCCGGTCCCATAGTGACAAGGAATGAAAACTCAGCTGTGGTCTCCCACAGGAAGGATGCACTAAAAGAAGCCAAGGGTGAGCATGGCAGCAGGCATGGGGCGTCTGCAGGTGCCTAGGACAAGGAATCGGGAGACTGGGCTGGAATCCCAGCTCAGAAACAAAGACATTGCCGGTCAGGGTCAAGGGCCCAAGCTGGGGCCCAGTTTCCTCATTTTAGAAATAGCAGGATAGGATGATTTTGCCTCAAAGGTTCCTGACTGCGATAATATTCAAAAATCTTGTTACCTCTCTATAGCCCTTCCAGTCTCTGACATTTTACAGCCCACGTGCCCTTCAAATACATTCTCGGTTCTAAGCTCCCTTCCAACTCTATCATTCTAAATTATATTGCCCTTTTCAGTTCTGATATTCTAGGGTCTATGTTCTAAGTTCCTTCCCGATTTTGACATTCCCTGTTCTAAGACCTCTCTCAGCTCTCACATTCTGTTTTATATAAATACATAGAACACTGAACCTAGAATCAGAAAGACCTGAATTCAAATCCTGTCTCAGATACTTTTTAGCCGTGTGACCCTGAGCAAGTCAGTTGATCTCTGTTTGTTTCAGTTTCTTAATCTGTAAAATGGGATTGATAGTACCAGGGAGATTGTTATGAAGATAAGTACAGTAATGTTTGCAAAGGCCCTCTGCAAATCTCAAACTGATTTATAAATGCTTATAATGTTACCATGACTGTTACTATCTTTAAGTTATTAATGTGATGCCTCCCTGCTCTGACTGGGCATGTCCCATGGTCTTTTCCAGTTCTGAGGTTCCAAGACTCTGGACTTCCAGGGTTCCCTGAGTGCACCTGAGGTCCCTGTGACACCCTTTCTATATTGACTTTTTCCCCCATTTGCCTCCCAGCCCCCCTATGGACCCCTTCCTTCTCACTCGTCTTTCCTCTCCACAGCAACTGTCTCAACACATCCCAAGAGAAATCCAAGTGGTTCAGACTAAAATTAGACTTCTCCAAACCTTCAGTGTCTCATAATTAACCAGAGACCGGGCCCTGAGCTGTTGGAGAAAGGAAAAATTCCCTGGAAGAATTCTCAAGAGCTGAAAAATAACCAGGATAATAAATAATTTTAATTCCTCTCACAGAAATGGCAATGTTAGAAGTGATTATAAGACTCTGACTCCCAGTCAGGCCTTGGGGAAGCACAGAGGATGGGTCTGCAGGAGGAGGCTCAAGACTCTTCCCTAGCCTAGCCTGTGAATTCCATTCTGGGGATGGATGGATGGATGGATGGATGGCTCATGCTTCTCCCTCACCTTCTTCATCATCCTTCATAATTCTATAATACTTTAAAGGCACAAAAACATTCCTGTAATATAGCAAGTCAAGTAGGGCTAGTTCCAATTAGACAAAGAGATGCATGTACAAGGACTGCATAGCCAGGATAGGGCAAAGCCCGGATCCAAACTCAGTTCTTCAGACCCCAACTCTACACATAGACCCATAGATCAAGAGTAGAAGGGCCCACAGGGGCCATCAACACTAATCACCTTAACTTATAAGTGTCTAAGTTAGAATTTGAACTCAGGTCTTGGGTGGTGAAGTTGAAAGAGCATTGGACCCAGAGTTAGGAAGACCTGAGTTCAAATCTGGCCTTAGATACTCACTAGCTGTGTGACCCTGGGCAAGTCACTTAACCCTGTTTTCCTCAGTTTTCTCATCTGTAAAATGGAAAAAAAATAGCCTCTTCCTCTCAGAATGGGCAGCCTTTGCCTTGGCTACCCTATCCCTTCCTTCCACTTTCTCCATAACTCATAGGCAGACAACTGTCATAGTATCTTAATGGGCAGCCAGGTGGCGTAGTGAACGGAGTGTCAGCCTGAAGTTGACATGATCTGAGTTCAGCTCTGGACTCAGACACTAATTGCATGATCCTAGGCAGGTCAGTTCATCCTGTTTGCCTCGGTTTCCTCATCTGTCAAATAAGTGTGAGAAGAAAATGGAAAATCACTCCAGTATCTCTGTCAAGAAAACCCCAAATGGGGACACAGAGAGCCAAAAATGACTGAAACGAATGAATAATACCTTCCAGAGTTGTTGAGAGAATCAAATGAGATGATATTTTTAAAGCCCTTTGAAAACCTTCAGTGATTTATAAATACTAGTCATCACTATCATCAACATCATCATCCTGCACACAACCTGGTATTCCCTTTGCTATCCAAATACATCCTCCCCTAGTGGATGTGGGCATCTTCACTCTCCTCTTATGTCTGTCCTTACTCTCTCCTGATTTGACTACATGAGAGCCACTCCATGAGGGCCTGGCTTTGTTCCTCTGGCTATCACAAGTGGATGGATTATATGGACTGTCCAGCAAGTCCCCTTCACTGTCGCCTCTCAACCAGTTCAGCCCTAACCCTAGAGGGTTTCCTGGAGATGGATGGCAAATTTTCAACTGGAGGCTCCACACAGAGGCCTGGCTCCATCCTGTGAACAAAGTGCTACAGATAGTATCTCCCACTGTAAAGATGAAAACACTGAGGCCAAGAAGTTAGGTGACCTGGTCCTATGGCTAGTTGTGTTGGAAGCAGGATTCAAACTGGGTTCTTTTTGTTTCCATTTCCAGCTCTTGAGCCAATTTGAGTACGGCATCTCAGGGTGACAAGGTGACAGACAGAGGGTTTGTCCTTCAGGGTCAAGTGCAACTAGAGAGAACCTCAAAGTAAAAAACGGGCCATTCCAAGTCTCCAAGAACACTGAGTCATCCCTATGGAGGCATGTGAATGCAGGAGACCTGATTGGAGGTTTGTCTAACTTGGATGATATGGATTCAGTTTCCTAGGACTCAGTTTCCTCTTCTGAAAAAAGGGGGAAATTGTATTAGATATTCTCCCATCCCTGACATCCCCTATTCTAAGGCCCCTCCCACCTCTACCATCCCCTGTTCCAAGGCCCTCCCAGCTCTGATTTCCCACCTTTCCATTCTCCTTACACCTGACCTCCTCCCACATATTCTTCTCTCCAGTGACTTTGGCTTCCTCTTTGTTCTTCTCAAAGACCATTCCATCTCCCATCCCTAGCATTTTCTCTGTCTGTCCCTTCTTATTTCTGTCTTCTGGCTTCCCTGACTTCCTCTACATCCCAACTAACGTCCCATCTCCTTCAGAAAGCCCTTCCCTACCACCCTTGGCTCTAGAGCCTTCTCCCTGCTGATCAATGCCAACCTATTCCTACTCTGTCTTGTTTGCACCTGATTGCTCCCATGTTGTCTCCCCCACCAGACTGGGAGCTCCTGTAGAGTCTTTCTTTGTATCGTCAGCTCTTAGGACAGAGCTCAACACATAGTAGGCACTTAAAAACGTTTCTTGACCAAGGGCCCTCCAGGCTCCGACACCCCCTGGCCCACTCTTCATTGGTTCTTAGCAGGTGGCTGTGGGAGAGGCGGGCATGAAGAACCAAATCCTAGGCCCTCCTGGGTCTCTCTCAGGTGGGCAGTGAGACCAAGGAAGGCAGGCATATCGGGGGTGGGGGTGCAGTATGGACAGTGATGAGGGAGAAGGAGGGAGAGAAAGGAGGAGGAAAGGGGGAAGGGGAGGGGGTGAGCTAGACTGAAATATGAATTCTTCTTTTCCCTGAGGCCCTGTAATGGATTTTCTTGTCATTGTTAAATATTGCAAAGAGATGCCGAGCTTGGCCGTGGGCCAGGACCAGGTTAGCCAAGTGACTTGTTTACTCCTGCCTTTCCTAGCTAGTCTGGGGGCTGGATCCCATTCACTGCTGGGGCACAGAAAGGGTAAGGCCCCTAAGGTCTCAGTTCTGAAGATCGAGAGCCTGGCAGGGAGGTTTGGCAAAAACCCACAAGGAGATTGAGCTTATACCTGTTTTCCACTGACTCAGGGTATCGTCCAGACCAAAAGCTTCACTTGTCTGTGCCTCAGTCTCCTTCTTGGTAGAATGAGGAGGTTAGACCAAGTGATCCTCCAAGATTCTCTCCAGCTCCAAAATTTTCATGACTTTTCCAACTTTCAAAAAGAGAAAACGGAATTTTAGCCTTTCAACATTTAAAGGAGCTAAGAATTGAAACCAGTTCTTCTAATTACAAATCCACTATTTAAGCCACAAAATTCTACTCCTATATCTCCCTGACTGTGAAAATAAGAGGGAAACTCAGGTCCTCTTCTACTATTCAGCTTCTGTGGTTATTAAATATGTAATCCAATAAATGTCTTTCTGGAGGGATAGAGAAACATTCCACAAAGTCATAGGTGACTGCTGTGTAATCAATAGGTCTGGGAGATGTTTCTTTATCTAGGAGCTTGTCCTAAGTCACTCCCTCATCTGAGGGAAACTGAGGAAGAAACCTTCCCACTCCCCCACCTCATCACCCTAGGCTCCAGTCTGAGCCCAATCGAACAGGGTAAAGCAAGGGGTTAACTTCCCCGGCAGCCCCCAGTCCAGCAAGGGCCGATGGGTAAGAGACACCCGCTGTTCTGAAACTAATTTTGCAGCTTAACTCCTATCGAATATCATGCCCCCCCCCCAAAAAAAAGAAAAAGAAAAAAAGGCCTTTGAAAGGAACACGCCTGAGCCACTGGAAAACCCTCCATCTGTTTTGATTGGCAAGGCCCTGGCCAGACGGTGGGAGTTATAAATAAACATTTCAGCAGGCCCTGGAAAAGTCCTGTTCATCTTGTCATGGCCTGAGCTGGCCTGTGGGCCTTGCTGGCCCCATATTCTCTAGCCAGCTCCCGCTGAGGTCTGGGCTCCCCTGGAACCCCTCTCTCCCATGACATAAGCCCCCAACAGGACATGACCACACGGAGAGCAGGCTGAGGGATAATGGACCAGTCACAGCCCTTCTATTCACAAGGCAAATGGCTCAGCCCTCCTCCCCTGCTCCTCAACGTCCCCAGGCTGCATTTACAGACCTGCAAGAGGTCTCCTCACCCAGACATGGCCAAGTGGGCCCAAAGGGAGGGCATCTAGGCAAGGTTCAGGGGCCACACTTTCAGCTTCCAAATCCCTTTCCTCCCCACAGGCCCATGAGAGGAAGAACGTGAGTGGAATTTATCCCATTTCACAGAGCGTGAGACTGAGGCCCAGAGAGGACTTATGACCCACTCTCAGTCACATGGATTCTAAGTGTTCCAATGGGGATTCACACCCTGGCTTCATAGATTTCAGAGTTGAAAGAGGCCATTGGATGTACCTAGTTCAGCCTCCTTAATTTAGAAGAAAAAGGAAACTGAGGCTCTACTTCAGGGTCACATCATTGTTTTTAATTATTGGGGGAGAGTTATTATTGGGTTGCATGTATGTGCATGTTCCATTTTGTTTTATTTTTGCTATTTCCAGACTCTGCCTCCCCAGACTTTCTCCACCATCTCCCTCCCTGGCTGGTCTTTTCACAATGACAAGATGCTGAACCTTTGTGGCCCCTTCCTCTGCTTGACCACTTCATCTTAAGACCCACTTTAGGGAACTGTCCAGGCCAGGCCATGTCTTGTTCCTTTGTGTGCCCCACTCTTTATACTCCAGATTTTCTTCATCTTTCCCCTTCCCTAGATACCATCTTCCTGCTCTTCAGCCTTCTTCTGGAAGCTCACTGAGGCCAGGAACTGTCTGTATTTCTGCTTATAATTTTATTCCTTTCGCTTAGCCCAGAATCTGGCATATAATTGTTATCTTCCATTTTCAAAGAAGTCCAATGACAACACAATGTTGGAGTCAGGGTCTGGTGTATTTGGCTGTGGCTGATCAGACCAACGTTAGCTGGGAAGGCTCTCTAGATCATTAGAACATTTGGGGAGAGGAGGCTCTGGATTTTCAAAGTTCATGTTTCCTTTGTTATTCTATGATTTTGCTTTTCTCATGGAGATTTTTTGATGAGGGCACATCATGCTGAGTGGTCCTGTGCCAGCATCTCCCAGTCTATACTCAAGTTCTTCAGAGAGACTTTGAAAGTGACCTTGTACCGCTTCTTCTGACCTCCATGGGAGCACTTAACCTTGTTCTCTGTAAAATAGTTTTTTGAGTAATCGTGCGTTTGGCATTTGAACAACATGACCAGCCCATCAAAATTGGACTCTCTACCATAGAGTGTGAATGCTTGGCAGTTCAGCTCAGTTGTCTGGTATCTTCTCTTGCCAGGTGACAGTCAGAATCCTCCTAAAACAATTCAAATGGAAGCGATTCAATTTCCTGGCATGGTGCTGGTATATACTTTCCAGGTTTCATAGGCATACATAATGAGGTCAGAACAGCAGCTCTAGATAAATGCTTATTAACTTGTTTGACTTGACCACCATCATTCTCCTGTTTGAGGATCGTACTGTACAAATCGATCGCCTAGTCCATGTTCCAGAAGCCATTATCTACATCCCTCCAGAACATTTTCCTTCTTTCCTCAGTGAAACTGGATCATAGTATTTCTCACTCCTCAAATTCCTGCCCTCATACTAAGGAACTTCAGCATATATTTTGCCCCAACTTCCCAACTTCCTAGTTCCTCAAACTACCCAAGTCCCATGACCTACTCTTCTGTTCCAGGTCAGCTACACAAAGAGATGGCCATACCCTTGACCTTTCCATCACCCATAAAAGTTCCACTTCCATGTTCATGAACTCAGAAATTTCTTTATCAGATCACTGCTTTGATCATTCTGTCTTTCCTTATGACTTAAGACCCCTAACCCTGTTCTTTGCCTTCACTGTGACCACCAAACCCTCCATGCCTCTGTTCTTTCCCAGGCCATCACCTCTGAACTGACCATACAGCTTGACTCCCTGGTGAGCCATCTCAACTCTGCATCATCTTCTCTTAAGACTCTTGACCCCTCAATCTATTACCAATGTTGGCTTGCCAAACCCAACCCTGGATTATTCCCACCATCTGCCACCTTCCATCTTACTTGAATATCTCTGAATCAAGCTGAAGGAAATCATGAAATGGGACTGACTGGATCCACTACGAATTTATGCTGTATCATCCCACCTCAGCCTTCATTGCAGAAAGTCAATCCTTCTACACATCTCTAATTGATTCACTGTCCCCCTCACCAGAGCAGATGTCCCAGACATTCTCATCTCTTCTCAAGCTGCCCATGGCTCCCCATGCCCATTTCCTCTGAGCTGAGGAACTCACTTCATATTTCATTGAAAAAAATTACGCCATTCACTGAAAGCTCTGTCAACTCCCCTTTTTCTCTTCTCATATCTCTTCCAATGTCTTCCTTCATGCCCATCTCTGATAGAGGTGGTCAACAGCATCTATATGCACCCTTGATCATAACCCCTCCTCTCTTCCCCAACAGCTTATCCTCACCCTCTGATTAATCTTCTGTCTCTCCCTCTCTACTGGCCCCTTTCTCACATCCTACAAACACACCCATGTTTAGCGTTGTTCTTCAATTGTTTCAATCATATCTGACTCTTTGAGACCCATTTTTTTGTTTTTTCTTGGCACAGATACTAGAGCGATCTGCCATTTCCTTCTCTAATTCATTTTACAGATAAGGAAGCTGAGGCAAATAGGTTAAGTGACTTGCCTAGGGCCACACAGCTAATAAGTATGTGAGTCTGGATTCCAACTCAGGTCTTCCTAACTCCAGGCCTGGCTCTCTATCTATTGTGCCACTTAGCTGCCCTACACCCATGTTTAATTCATCCTTAAAACACCTTCACTTGATCCTATCAGCACCTCTAGCCATTTCTTGATTCCTCTACTTCCCTTCTCTGCTAACCTCTTCAAGAATGTCGTCTCATCTTGGTACATCTATTTCCTGTCCTCTCACTTCCAAATCCCTTGAAAAATTATTATACTACTTGGAATTGTCTTTTAGGTTTTATGGTTTTTAAGACAGTTCAAATCTCCTCTCCCAATTCCTATTCTTTTAGATGCCACAGACTAGAAAGAAAGAAGGTGAAACTTCCACTGGGAGAATTTAAATGGGAGGAACAGCAGTGAGAAGGAGAGGTCCCTAACAGCCGCCACTCCCACCTTGCCTCTGATCCTGCTCATTAAGTCTGGTCTGGGAAGACAATACAGTGTCTGATGTCAGCAGCTCCCAGTTCTAATCCTAACTGCCACAGACCTTGGCCAAGTTTCCTCTATTTATGGGTTTCAATGGCCTCATCTATAAAAGAATAGAGATGATGCTTTAAAGTCACCCAATGTGGGATGGTTGATCTGGAAGAGGGCTTAGGACAGGGAATGTCAGGGCTGGGAGGGGCCTCAGAACAGGGGATGTCAGAGTCAGGAGAGGCCTTAGAACATGGAATGTTAGGGCTGAGAGGAACCTTGGAAAATGTAACATAGAATACCAAAGCATCACTTCCAACTTGGGAAGTGCCAGAAAACAGAGACATTATGAAGTAAGGGAACTCCAAGGGGTCTCAGTCTAAGTGACCTTTCTTGCAGAATCAGTGTTCCAGGGAGCTCTCTTCTGGTGAGGGCTGCTTTGGACTTTCCTGGCAAAAGTGTGGGTCTCTTCACCAAAGTTCCCTGTGCCCAAACTCTGGGACTTGAACTGTCATTCCCACAGTCCCTTCTGCCTGGCCCAAGCCAGTGTCCACCCTATGCTGCGGTGGAGCAGCCCCTTCCCCCACCTGCAGCCCCAGGCCAGCCCCCTCCCCATTTGCCCCCTGGCCCGAATGCCTGCTGCATCGCTGACCTCCTGGCCCTGCTCCTGAGCCGAGCCTCCCCCCTCCCTTTGCTGCCAGTGGCCCCAGCCCTGACCTTTCAGAAAATGGAATACAGAATAATTAGTTGCTGCAGAGGTTTGAAAGGTCTTTGGGCCCCTGGGACCCCTCCCCAACCTGACGGCCTGAAGAGATTCCGGAATGAAACCAGGGTAGCTTCTTTGATCTAATTCCCTTCAGACAAGCCAAGTTGGAGGAGGGGAAGAGCATACCTTGTAGGCAGATCTGCCTTTCCTGAGACAGAAATGGGAGTCGTTTCTTTGGCCCCATTCACCCTCTGAAAGCTCCCCAGCTGGGCTGAGAGACCTCACTTGGAGTGGGTGCTGGGACCTCCAGATTTCAAGTTCAGCCCTGATGTGACCCTGGACTAGAGGGTTCCCCTTTTTCTTCAGTTTCATCATCTCCCCTGTGAGAGGATGGTAGTCAATGGACTCCAATAGCTCTTCTCTGATGTTTGTGTTCTAAAGTCCTCCCAGTTCTGACATCCCCTGTTCTAAGGCACTTCTTAGAGGTTAGAACTCAGAACGCCAGGACTGGGAGCATCCTTAGAACAGAGGACGTCAGTGCTGGGAGGGGGCCTTAGAATAGGGAATGTTAGAATGGGGAAAAGCTTTGGAACAGAGAATATCGAAGTAGGAAGAGTCTAAGAACAGGGAAGATCAGAGCTGGGAGGGGCCCAAGCACAGAACATCTAAATTGGGAAGGACTTTATAACAGGCACATGTGATCATTGGAACTGGAATTAACATTAGAATGCTGAGAATAAAAGCTTTGATCACAGAACATCTGAACTAAGAAGAACTTTAGAGATGAAAGTCCACCCCAATCATTTTACAGTTGAGGAAACTGAGGCCAAAAGAGGTTCCTGGTTTTTCCCCAATCTCACCGCTTGCTAACAGAGGAAGCAGAGCTAGAACCCCTGCCCAGGGAAGGGTTCTAGAACCACCCTCTGCCCCTATATGCCAAGGTTCCTGTGCCTACCCTGGCTCTTGTCATCTCTGCTTCCCTTCTTGGGCCTGCTCCCCACCCCCACCCTCAGACCCAAGCTGGTCCTGCCATAGCAGACTTGAGCTCTCATGATGTACGCCGCCCTGCCTGGCACTCAGATGATGTATGTCAGCCATATCTCAGGCCAGTGCCACCTCCCTAATGATGTGTTATTGCAATCCATCATGAGCCTTGACAGGCACCCAAGCCGGCATTCGGCAGCTGCCCTTCACCAGGGCACTTAATTATAAAGGCCTGAAACTTTTCTCCTTTTGGTAGGAAATCAAGGCTTTGTTTAGCCACGATAAGTTGGGAGGTTCCCAAGGGAAAATCAATACATCAGTCAGAGAAGAAATGGGAACTGAGGAGTTTTACAGAAGCCCCTTCGATCCTCTTGCATAATCAGAAGCCTCAAGGCCCCCCCCCCCAGCCCCCAGGCTCCAATTCGTCATCGGCATATTGATTCTTATTGCTCACTCCATTTCATTCCTCCACCCCAAGATGCCTTTGATTTCACTAAAAGCCACTTCTTTCTCTCCCTGATGGAGTTTCTGAAGTCTTTACCAAACCCAGGGCAGGATCTCACTGCGTCCAGGCTGAGGCAAGCCTTGAAACAGCCTCCTCTCCAGATCATCAGCCCCACACCTGACTCCTTGTTCCCCTCATCCAGCTTCTTAGCCATCCTTCCAGGCACAGCTCAGTTAGGACTCATTCCAGCTACTGATGTCCCCACCCTAGAAGGAATCTCCCTTCTCTGGTAACTCAATGAACATTTTCCTTTACTTTTGATTTTCTAGTGTACATATGACATTCTAAGCTGCATTAAATTTATCTGTGCATGTCCCTTATTCTGCTTACTAGAAGTTAAGTTCCCTTAGGGCAAGGAATATTTCTTACTTCCCAGAATCACAAAGAAACACCGAATTTGAAAGCTGGAAGAAATCTTAGAAGCCAACTATTGAGTTCAACCCATGCATAATCAGAATCCCCACTACAACATTAGGCTGGTCAGGGAAGATCTCTAAGCAGAAGGGAAATCCTCCACTCTCAGCCCCACTTACTAGGAGGTGTTTCCTGACCTGAAGCCTAAATTGTAAGAAGTCTTTTCTGATCTCTTTCCACACCCCCAGACCTCCCCATGCTAGTGCCTCCCCTCTGAGCATATTTCCATTTGACCCTGCATATCTCCTGAAGGGAGAGCATAGCTTACCACTTGCCTCCTCCATTTGACTGTGAACTCCTTAAAAGCAGGGACCAAATTTTGCCATTCTTTCTATCTTTGGTTCTTAGCACAATGCTTGACATATAGTAATTGATAAGCGCTTTTCTACTTGACAGAATTATTCTCTTTGCAGCTCACACACACACATATGCACACACACATGCATATAACTACATATATATATATATATACATATATATATATATATATATATGTATATATATATATATATACACATATACACATATACATTCCCCCTGGTTCTGCCCTCTGTGATCAAGTAGCACAAGATTCAACCATACTCCATAGGACATGAATGGGTGCTGAATAAAGGTTATGCCTCAGTGCAGAGAGCAGAGCTTTGCACAAAGGAGATTGTTAGTAAGTATTTAAGGAATGAAACCAGAAAGAGACCCTATTCTTTGTGAACTAAGTGGAAAAAGTCAGGTTGTTCCCCCACAAACGAAAGAAAATTTATTGGATGACCTTATAGAAATGTTCAAATATCTCAAGGGTTAGCATGTGAGAAAGAGATTAGACATTGATGCCGTGTGGCCCCAGAGGACAGAAATAGGGTCAATGAGTGGAAATTTAGAGACATCTCCACCCCAAATATTTACATCGAGTATTTGTGCCTGACCAGTGGTAGAACATTCCAAGCTCGGATTGGTCTGACCAGTCACAGTCAGACACACTGTAACTTGACTCTAGCATAGCAATGCCATTTTGGTCCTCTTCAAGAATGAAGGACAACAGCCAGCCAATCATAATAAATTATGAAAGATCAAGTTATTTTTTTAAATGATGACAGTCAATATCAGAGAATCTTGGGTAGTGTAAATTGACACAGAGGGAAATGAGTAGAGTCAGGAGAATGATTTCCACAAATAGAGCAACATTTTTAAAAAATGAAAGATTTAAGAACTCTACTCAATGCAAGGGCCATCCATGTCTCCAGAGAAACTATAATGAGAAATGATATCCACCTCTTTCCGGAGAAATGGTGGACCCAAGGTTCAGAGACATCCACTTCTGGACATAGTCGCTGTGTTGTTTTATCAAGCTTGATTTCATTTATTTGTTACAAGTACGGGTTTTTTTCTCTTTCTCTCAGATTTAATTGGTGTACAATAGTGACGACAAGAAAAGGGACAGTGCAACATGTTTTTTTCGATGCACAAAAGAGAATAGAAGAAAGTTGCAAAAGGAGCTCAGACAAATAGGAGAATCACGAAAATAATGTATAATGGTAAGAATTACTCATGGATGTATATAAGCATGGGAAAAAAGAGGGGCATGCTTGGTGTCTGGAGCAAAGATAGCCTACTTGATCTGTGTGGAACTCAGGAAGGTACATAAATTCTAGACCTTTTGGAACTATCATTGAGGCACCATGTGATCATATACAGTGTGCATTTAGGATCAGGAAAAGCTATGTTCAAATCTCACTTTTTGACCTTGATTAGCTGTGAGACTATAGGAAACTCACTTAATCTCTCTGAGACTCAAAGTCCTTCTTTGTAAAATTTACAACTACAGCAACAATAATAACTAGATGGGGTACTTTAAGTTTTATAAGTTATATTTATGATAGATCAATACCCAATAACTCTTTCCTGAGAGATAGCAAACAATTGACTTACTTTGTGCCCTTAAAAATACTAGTGCTATCTTCTGTTGTTACAACATCTACATTTTCCAATCTAGAGAGTCATCCCTAATAACAAAAAAGAAAAAGAAAATATTTCTTTGCTTATTTATTATCATTTATTATTAATTATTTTGCTTATTTCCTCAGATTTTCTAAGTAAAACCAGCCACAGCAAATAGGGATAGTTTCGTCTCCTCAAACCTTTGGTTTTGCCTTTAAATTCTTTTTCTTGCCTTATTTCCATTGTTAGAGTAGCAAAGACTCATCAGGGTTCACTTTTTCAACCTCCACTCTCATTAACTGATCAAATCTCCAGAGCTTGTGGCTATTTTTTCCCTAGGTTCTATAGGGCAATCTGAGAGACTGTGAATGTGTTTCTCTGACACTTTGATCATGAACCCCCATTCAATGTGTTCCAACATAGCACCAACTTCCAGTTGCCATCACCTCAATATCATCTAACCCAAGATCTGTTCAATTGCACCTCAATGTCAATTAGCTTTGACAAAGGCACAGTTACTGAGAGGATAGAGCAAGAATTTAAATGCTAAAACTTCTGACTTTGGGAGCTCACTATCCTCTACCAACCTAAGTCCTTGGAAAGAATGAAAATAAACTTAAAAGGATAACTCCCAAACATCCCCCTCCCCCCTTACCCCAGCAAGTTAATTTCTAGATGCAATATAGTAGGTGCATGAGTGGTTCCCTTAATTGTATGACATCATGTCTTGGCTATTGGATGCATTCATTTCTAGACTGATGCAAGGATCTTGTTCCTTATGGTTCATTCCTCACAGGGTTCAGTTGCTGCAGCAACCAATAGTCTCCACTACAGATTCCATTTTCTGAGCCTCTAGTGGCTTCCTCTGACCTTTTGAAGCTTACAAGATCATAATCTTGTCTGTCCTTCATACTCATTCACCTAAGATCGAGAAAGAATGAATGTGAGTGACAGAAGAACAATAGTGCCAAGTGTTCACGGCCACGTGGCAGTGTAGGTAGAAAAATAAACTAGTAGCAAGCAGTATATTTGTGTTCCAAATTTTTTAATTGCTCTTTAGACAGACTCTCTACTACAGACATATAGATTTCTTCCCAATCTTCTAACTGAGGTTTATTATTATTGTTTTGAAATTCTACATTAAATTTTATATAAATCTTTGTTAAATTCAACATTTTAAATTCTACATTAAATTCTACATAGCTTTTTAAATTCTACACTTTAGTTTTTACATTTAAATTCTACTCAAGGTTCTGGCCTATATTCATTCCTTTATGAATTTAATTTATTTCTCTATGAATTTATCTTTCAAATCCTTCTAGAGCTCTTTTCTGTCATCCCTTGCTCTCCTGAGAGTCCATAAGATCCTATGTTGCCCCAAGCATTCATCTACCTTCCTTTGCCATAGTTGTAAGGTTCCTTTGAATTTGTTTTGACAATTTACCATTCATTATTCCTTCTGGTTTTAGGCTCTTCTCTATTTTCTACTTGTGCCATGGTGAGTGCATTTTTGAGGGTTCATTTATTGATTTTCTCTTGAAATCTTTGGTGTTTCAACTGTTTCAAAAAATTCTTCGGCCTTCATTTTTTGTCTCCTGGCCCTTTGTTGTTGAGAATGGGCCTCAAGGCCTCCTCAAGCTCTTTATATGTTGGAGAATATGGGTTGTCTGGCCTGAGTAAATGTCCTCTGGGAATGCAGCACTAGTCCCATTACGATTTCAGTCCTTTCTTCAGTCCCCATAAAGCAAAACATACTTCTCCAACACATTCTTCAGCTTCTTACAGGACTCTCCTCTTTTCCTCCACTGCCCTGGCCTTAACCAGCATCCACCACTTTTTGCTTAGTGAATACAGAGTGGGAAGGGTGCTTTAAAAGAGTTTGCCCATTTTTGAGGCTCACATACAGCCTGGACCCAGTCTAAAGGAAGCATATCTTTTCTCCTTCATCTTTGTTGTATGGATGGTCAATGTCTGCAACTAATACTTGTTGTGAGGTATGAGGATCATGGAGGTGGGCTATATAATCTCTGCAGTGGAAAAGAATTCATATTCCCCCCAGGCACAAACCAATGAGCCACTTATGTCCTTATTGTAGAAGTGAAAAGGACTGAAAGGAATGGGGTACTGAGTGAGCACTTGGAATATCACTATTCTTTAGTGATAATGCTTACTGGTTTTATCTTGCTAGAGTTTTCTCTTCTCTCTTCCATGGATTCAATTGTGGTTTTTCTATATCTGAGGCACAACTTCCTTGTTTTCATTAGAGAAGAGATGGGTAAGGGAGTTAAAATCAGAGGAAGCATGGTATCTTAGGTTATCCCAGAAGCCAGGAAAATCTGGGTTTAAATACCATCTAGAACATGCATTAAGTAAGTCACTCAACTTTACCATAAGATGATAAAAGATGACAACCTACACTGGTAAAAGGAGTTTCCTCACTGGGAACTACATGTATTAATGACATCACAAATCCAGTGCCTGTCCCTAGAAAGTAAAAGGGTGACTATAATGATACCTCAGTGACCGCATCTAAATTCCATTATTTGTTTTGGTTAGGTTCTCCCAGGTCTCTCACATTCAATATCTGCACGATATCCAATAACTACCAGAAGGAGGATACATGAAAACAGGCAGAAGGGTGGAATCTTGCAACAAGTCACTGTATGTGTAGGTGACCAAGATCATCTTTCCTTAAAAATTGGGAGGTCTGTGTATGCCAAGCCTATGCAGCCTCTCCAAAGGATCATCTATGACCCCTTCCTGCTCCTTCCAATAGTCCTCAAGCCAGCCCCCTCCCCATGGCCAATGTCCTAAAAACTGTCCCAGTCATGTCCTGCCCTATCCTCCTGCCTCTGAATCTCCTTGAGAGTGGATCTAAATGAGCTATAACCAAATTCAGGACATACATAGGCTGTTTACACACACACACACACACATACACACACATATGTTGTATTCATCCTCCATTGCCAAAGAAGACCATGCTACCAGAGAAATGATGATATGGCTTGCACTTGGCTTTGTTTTGAGTGAAGGAGAGCTGTGCAAGGTCACCAGTCTCATTTTCTCCTCTGGAGTCATCTGGATTCAGTAACCAGATATTCATCAGGATGACTGGAGATGGCCCAGGAAGCAATGGGAGACCTTGGCCCATTTAGTCCAAGGCCTATTCAGGTGCTCACTTAGGGTGAGGTAACACCCATTCAGTGAATATACTGCATATATATATATATATATATATATATATATATATATACACACACATATATGTATATATACATATATGTGTGTATACATATATATGTATATGGTCCCATCTTGACATGTCCATGACAATGATTCCATCTCTTCTGACATATCATCATGACCAGGTCACATCTTGAGCATCTCTCTTGCTTTGTTCTCAAGCTCAAGAAACATTCCTTCTACTTGCCCAGGAGAAAATAAGAAGCATGGACAGTGGAGACTGGGAACCATCCAAATCTGTCCATATCAACACCAGGTCAAATAGAACTTGCTAGTGGAGACCTGGGGGGTGGTGAGATGAGAAGGGGGAAGAGAGTTATTATAGGGGGAGAGGTTACTGTCAGACCTGCCTTGCTCTAATTTCCTAGAGGACATGAAAACTTTTCAGAGTCATTTGTGTCTAGATTCCCACAAAAATAAATACCTAGGCTCCATGAGAATGGGATAACTGGGTCACCCAAGAGGACAAGGGATACCAATGAGTTCAGGCCTGTGACCACAGCCACGTCAGTCCTCCCTAGAGGGATCCTACTCCCCTAAGCCAGATGAAATACAGTCAGTCCCAAAGACTCATAAAATGGAAGGACTAAGATAAGGTACATTAAAGGGCTTCTAACCACGCCTCCTTATTTAACAGAAGAGACCAAATAGAAGAAGTGATTTGCCCCAAAGCCAATTGGGGAAACTAGAAGTTAAATCCTCGCTCTAAGCTCAAATTGTTTCTTTCATCACTATGACATGTCATGTATCCCACCCTTACTCCTTCCCCAAAAGGGGACAGCTAATTTTACTTTTTTTTAAAAAATTAATTAATTTTATCTATTTTCAGAGTTCTACAATAACTACCATATAATTTAGATAATTATTTTCACCTCCTTCCCTTCTACCTTCCCCGTGGCAGCATACAGTTTTGTATAGGTTCTACACATACATTCCTATTAAATACATTTTCACTATAGTCATGCTGTGTTGAAGAATTAAAATGAGTGGGGGGAAAAGTGAATGATTGAAGAACGCAATACACACAGATACACACACACACAAATTATCTGCTACATTCTGCAATCCAATTTCATAGTTCTTTCTCTAAATGTGGAAGGCATTTTGCCTTAGAAAACCATTGGGAATTTTTTTTAAGTCCTTGCATTGCAATGAAATTCCAAGTCTACCAGAAAAAACCCTCACACACTGTGGTCGTTGCTGTGCACAAAGTTCTCCTGGTTCTGCTCCTTTTGCTCAGCATCAGATCATGTAATTCTTGCCAGACCTCTATGAAGTCTTCCTGTTTATCATTTCTTATGGTGCAATAGTACTCCATTACATTCATATACCATAATTTATTCAGCCATTTCCCAATTGATGGGCATCTCTTCAATTTCCAGTTTTGGGTCACCACAAATAGTGCTGCTATAAATAATTTTGTCCATGTGAAACCCTTTCCAATCTTTATGTTCTCTTGGGGATACAGCCCTAGAAGTGCTATTGCTGGGTCAAAGGATTTGCATATTTTTATAACCCTTTGGGCATAGTTCCAAATTGCTCCCCAGAATGGTTGGATCAGCTCACAGCTCCACCAACAGTTTATTAGTGTTCCAACTCTCCCACATCCTTGCCAGTATTTATCATCTTCCTATTCTGTCATGTTTGCCAATGTGATAGGTGTGATGTGGTACCTCAGAGTTGTTTTGATTTGCATCTCTCTAATCAAAAGTGATTTAGGGCATTTTTTCACATGACTATAGATATCTTTAATTTCTTCCTCCGAAAATTGCCTGTTCATATCCTTTGACCACTTATCAATTGGGGAATGACTTGTATTTTTGTACATTTGACTCAGTTCTAAATATATATTCTAGAAATGAGGCGTTTATCCCTGAGATCAGCTGTAAAAATTCTTTCCCAGTTTTCTACATCCCTCTGAATTTTGATTACATTGGGTTTTGTTGCACAAAAACTTTTCAGTTTAATGTAATCAAAATTATCCAGCTTGCACTTCATAAAGCATTCTATCTCTTCTTTAGTCAAATATTCTTCCCTTCTCCATAAATCTGATGAATATACTATTCCTTGTTCCACCAATTTCTCCATAGTATCAATCTTTATACCTAGAACATGTACCCATTTGGATTTTATTCTTGTGTACCGTGTCAGGCAATGGTCCATGCCTAATTTCCACCACACTTTTATCCAGTTTTCCCAGTAATTTTTGTCAAACAGTGAGTTCTTATCCCAGAAGCTGGGGTCTTTGGGTTTATCAAACAGTAGATTGCTATATTCTCTTGCTGTTGGGCTTTGTTAGTAATATATAGAAATGCAGAAGATTTGTGTGGGTTTATTTTGTAACCTTCAATTTTGCCAAAGTTGTTTATTATTTCAAGAAGTTTTTTACTTGAATCTCTGGGATTTTCTAAGTATATCATCATATCATCTGTAAAGAGTGATAACTTAGTTTCATCTTTGCCTATTCTAATTCCTTCAGTTTCTTTATCTTGTCTAATTGCTATAGCTAACATTTCTAGTACCATATTGAATAATAGTGGTGATAATGAACATCCTTGTTTCACACCTAATCTTACTGGAAATGCATCTAGCTTATCACCATTGCATATAATGCTTGCAGAAGGTTTCAAATAGATACTGCTTATTATTTTGTGGAAAGTTCCCTTTATTCCTATGGTCTCTAATGTTTTTAATAGTAATGGGTGTTGTATTTTGTCAAAAGCTTTTTCTGTATCTATTGAAATAATAATGTGATTTCTGTTAGTTTTGTTGTTGATATAGTCGCTAATGCTAATAGTTTTCCTAATATTGAACCAGCTCTGCATTCCTGATATGAATCCTACCTTATAATGTATTATTCTCATGATAAGTTGCTGTATTCATTTTGCTAAAATCTTACTTAAAATTTTCACATCTATATTCATTAGAGAAATTGGTCTATAATTTTCTTTCTCTGTTTTGTCTCTTCCTGGTTTAGTTATCAAAACCATATTTGTATCATAAAAAGAATTTGGGAGGACTTCTTCCACAATTTTCAGAAACAGTCTATATAGTATTGGAATTAACTGTTCTTTAAATGTTTGATAGAATTCACTTGTAAATCCATCTGGCCCTGGAGATTTTTTCCTAGGGAGTTCATTGATGGTTGGTTCAATTTCTTTTTCTGAGATGGGATTGTTATATTCAACTTCCTCTTTTGTTAATCTGGGCAATTTGTATTTTTTAAAATACCCATCTATCTCATTTATATTGTCGAATTTATGGGCATAAAGGTGGGCAAAGTAATTTCTAATTATTGCTTTAATTTCCTCCTCATTGGAGGTGAGTTCAATGCTTTTGTTTTTTATATTAGTAATTTGATTTTCTTCTTTCTTTTTTATAATCAGATTGACCAAAAGTTTATCAATTTTATTAGTTTTATCTGCTTTTTTTGAGAAAAAAATCCAATAAAAGATAATTGAGAAAATTTATACAATATTTGCAATGTGTGATACCTATGGACCTCCCACCTCCACCAAAGGATGAATTGAGGTGTCTTCTCATTTCTCTTCATTTGAGTCCCTCTTGATATTAACATTCTGTTATATTTCCTTTGGTTTTCTTGTACGTTGTTCTTTTCATTTACATTACTGTCATCACCATATGTCTTTTGAGTTCTATGGACTTCACTCTGCATCAGTCCATATAGATCTTCACATGCTTCTCTGCATTCATCACATGCATCACTTTTTAGACCACAACAACATTCCATTACATTCATACACCACAATTTGTTTATTCATCCTCTAATCAATGGGCATGTTTTGTTTCCTATGCTTAGCCATCACATAAAGTGGAGTGTATAGGGACTTTCTTTTTATTAATGGCTTCCTTCCAGTATAATCTCAATAAAAGAGCCTCTGCTTCAAAGGGTAGGGACATTTTAGTCACTTTGTGTGCATAATTTCAAATTGTTTTGTAAAATGGTTGTAATATTTCACAGCTCCACCAACAATGTATCAATGTGCCTCTCTTCCCACAACCCCTCCAGTGTTGACTATTGTCATTTTTTGTCCTTTTTGCCAATTTGCAGAGTGTGGGGTAAAACTTCTGGGTTATTTTGATAAGCAATTTGGAGCATTGCAGTTCTTCTGAGGACTGTTTCTTCCTATTCTTTGACAGTTTATTTATTGGGGCATGGTTATAAGTCACATATATTTATAAATTGCTTATATATCTTAAATATAGAACTCTCATCTGAGAAATCTGATACAAAGATTTTTTCCCCATTTAATCACATCTCTTCTTTCGTAGAAGACTCAGTGTTGCTTGTACAAAGCTTGCCATCCACAAGTAATCAAAGTTATTTATTTTATCTTATATAATTTTGCTTAATATAATTTCATCTTATCTAATTGCTTCTATCTCTTGACAGTTAAGAATATCTTACCTATATCTTATCCATAACTGAGAGAAGACATTTTTTCTAATTATTTTATATTATAATCTTTAATATTAATATCACATATAATATACTATATTTGTTAAATAGATCTAGAATATATAGATTATTTGTGGAATATGGTGTAAGATGTTGGTCTAAGTATAATTTATGATAGATTACTTTCCAATTTTCCCAGAAGTTTTGTCAAATAGGGAGTATTATCTTGCATAACATGTTTTTCACTTTATCAAACACTACTTATTGAGTTCTATTATTTCTGAATCGCCCTAGTTTTATATATTCCATTGAACTGTCATTTTTTTAGCCTCTACCAGATGGTTTTGATGACTGGTGCTTTATAATATAGTTTGTGATCTGGATGTGCTACTTTTCCTTCTCCTTACTTTTTATTTTCATCATTTTCCTTGATGTTTTAGATATCTTGCTTTTCCAAATGAATTTTATTATTTTTCAAACTCTGTTAAGTATCCTCTTGATAATTTGATTGACATTGCATTAAAATTGTAAATTAACTTTGGTAATATTGTCATTTCTATCACATTAGCATGACCTAGCCACGAGCACTGAATATTTTTCCAACTACTTGAGCTATTCTTTAAGGAGTGTTTTGTAGTTGAAAAGGCTTTCATGTGCTCTAGGAGATTGATCCCCAGAAATTTTATGCATTTTGGAGTTTTTTGAAATGGAATTTGGCTATTATTGTTTCTCATGCTTTATTGTTACTATATAAAAATCTTGTTGATTTTCTAGGATTTATTTTGTAGCCTGAAGCTTTGCTGAAACTATTAATAGTTTTTCTATGAAGCCCAAAAGCAATTCATAAGTCAATACCCTTATCACCATCTGGGCAACATAACTTTAGGCCTGCCACTGACTTGAGCAGCTTTTCCTCCCTTTCGTAGCTATTCACTCGAGGGGATTTGAAAGACCCTATACCAACACCTGTTAAATATCCATCTATTCCACAAGTCCTAGTTTTTAGGGCAGCTAAGTGGCACAGTGGGTAGAGTGCCAAGTCTAGAGTCAGGAAGACTCATTTTCCTGAGTTCAAAACTGGCCTCAGACACTACCTGTGTGATGCTGGGCAAGTCATTTTACCCTGTTTGTCTCAGTATCCTCATCTGTGAAATGAGCTAGAGAAAGAAATGGTAAACCACTCCAATATCTTTGCAAACCCCAAAATGGGGTCATAATGAGTTGGACATGACTGGAAAACAACTGAGTAGGAAAGATCTGACTTCTAACATACCTTCTAGAATGAAATCTATAATCCAATGACTAAAACAACATTTATTAACCACTTATTATGTGCCAAAGACTGTGCTAGACACTGAGTATGCAAAGAAAAAGAGAGAAATAGTCCAAAAGAATAAAATTGCATTTCTAGCCTAATGTTCAGTGCTATAAATGTTTTTTTTAAAAGAAGGAAGAGAGAGAGGAAAGAAAGGAAAGGAAAGGAAGAGAAGGGAAGGGAAGGAAAGGAAAGGAAAGGAAAGGAAAGGAAAGGAAAGGAAAGGAAAGGAAAGGAAAGGAAAGGAAAGGAAAGGAAAGGAAAGGAAAGGAAAGGAAAAAAGAAAGAAGATGAGATATAGTGAGAATCTATCCAGCTGACTCTCGTGGGCTCATTGGCAAATGCCACACCCAGTGGAGATGACTTGGCAGTATTTGCCAATGAACAACAACCCCTGAGGTGTGTCTACTTACATCAATGCTTCAGGAATCTCTGATTTTATCTTTGCTTTTCCAAGGAGGCAGATGCTAACCCCTCCACCTCTTGGTATACAGCCTTTCTGAGTTACTCCAGTTTGAAAAATTCAACACCCTAAGCCCAATCTTCTAGAGATGGGCCTGGCCCAACTGAACAAAAAAATCTGATTGCCTGAGTCCTGGCACTTTTGAACCAGGTCAAAGGAGAAGCAAGAAAAAGACTCAGGCCTGGGCAGTTAATCCATCGTATATATGTAATAAGTAAACAAATCCTTTTAAGTATCTACTATGTATATACAAGGCACTAAACATAGTGAGACTATAAATAACATATAAGTCCCTGCCTTCAGGTGGTTTACATTATACTAGGGGAAAGAATATTGGATACAGTCAGTACTGCCTGTTTTACTGTCCAGTCATTTTGTCATCACCCTGCGTGGGGCTTTCTCAGCAGAAATATTGAGTGGTTTGTCATTCCCTTCTCCAATTCACTTTACAGATAAGGAAACTGAAGCAGACAAGGTTAAATGACTTGCCCAGGGTCACATAGCTAGTAAGTGTCTAAGGCCAGATTTGACTTCAGGAAGATGAGTTTAATACTATCTAGGAGGTATAGGGAACATTGCACCTCAAGGACATAGGTAGCCCTCTAGGTCCTCAAATGCAGTCCTGAGGTTGTCCATCCCTGGGACTCTAGCTTTATTTTTTACTTTATGCTATATATCTAAGACCACAGCAAGTCACTATAGAACATATACATGCATGGGTCTCTAAATAAGTACCATAAAGTCTGAAAGAAAAAATAGATAGGACATGCCTAAAGGATACACACAGCCCAATGGAACACATATGTACACATGCACACACATACACACACAGGGATCAAACTTCCCAGAGCTCTGTTACTCTCCCCCCGGGACCCTCTTGTGGTTCCATGGTTCTTCCCCCTTCTATAGCAAGGAATGAGCCACCCAAATTTCAGACAGCCAGCCCAAAAGCCTAGGACAGCTCAGATTCATAGGCTAGCAACCCCATCTCAATGGTAGGAAAGAGCCTGGTGACCTTGAGAGAGTGATGACAAAGCCTCCTACCTTCTTTGCCCTACAGATCAATTATCCTGCCACAGCGATGACAGCAACCAGCTGGTCTGTGGAGGTAGACACACAATAGGTTTCCAGGCGTGTTCTCCAAGCCTGAGCATGACAAAGCTTTTAATTCCACTAGCTCAGCCTTTGGGAACCCCAAGTGCTTTCCATGCCTCAAAAGGAATGAGAGCAAGATTTGGGTCAGGGTCCACATGGCAGTTATGACGTATACAATCTCTTGCCACACATAGGATCTTATCTGATTCTCACAACACCCCTGTGAAACAAGGAGTGATGGGTGGGGAGCAAGAACAGACATTCTCTGAGGAATGTCAGAGACAGAAGGAACCTCAGAAGTCATCTACTCCAAACCAAAGCTGAAAGCAAATACCTTCTACAATATGTTAAAGTAGTGGAGGGAGAGATGGATACCACTACTTCCCCAGGCAGCCTCCTCTACTTTGGGGTCACTAGAAAGCCCTCTGCCCCCCTCTATTCTCTCTTATATAGATTTGAAATCTGCCTGCCTCTTTAAACTTTTTAACCCCTGTGACTGGTTCCGTTTTCTGGGGTTATGCTCAGCATCTGGCACACAGTAGGCACTTAAGAGATGTGCATTGACTATATGAAGTGAAATGAGGCTCTGACACGAGTCCTTCCAATTCCTGAACATGGATCTTGCATGGTCCTTGTGATTTCTCTTCTCGGGGCTAAGCCTTATGTGGCATGAGATTCATGCCCTATGCCAGCCTGGTCATCCTGCTATTGATGCCCCCACAGATTACCAAGAAGCCAAGAGTCTGCAGTTTCAGGAGAAAGCTCCCTCCACAGTCAGGGAATGCAGGTTATAACTGGTTTAAGTGACTAGTCTGGGGAAGGAGAGAGGTTAAGTGACTTGTCCAAAGTCATATAGCTAAAAGTAGGATTTGAACCAGGTCTTCCTGACTCCAGATTCAATATTCTCTCCACTATACCATATAGCCTCAGAAAATCCATCCTAACACTCAGTCCCCAGATCTGACCAAATTACTCCAGGGTATACACACACAAACACACACACACACACACACTCACACATAAACACACAAACACACACATAAACACACTCATGCACTCACACAAATACACTCACACACTCACACACACACACACACACACACACACACACACACACACACACACACACGTACTCCATTTAGCTTTTCCTGCTCAGAAAGCTCTTTCCTCACTTCCCTCTCCTGACTTCCCTTGCTCTCTTTGGTTCAAATCCTGACTTCTGTAGAAGGACTTCTCTGGACCCTCCCTCCACCTGCTGCTAGTGCCTTGTGAGTATCTTCTACCTTACTGTTAGGTCATTTTTAGGTTCTGTCTGACTCTTCATTACTCTATGGACATTGTCCATGGGGTTTTCTTGGTGAAGACACTGGAACATTTGCCATCCCCTTCTCCAGTTCATTTTACAGATGAGGAAACTGAGGCCAACAGGATGAAGTGATTTGACCAGGGTCACACAGCTGGGAAGTGTCTGAGGCTAATTTTGAATTCCAAGCCCAATGTTCTAACCACTGCAACACCCAGCTGCCCCATCCATTTACACTGGGAATACATGCATGTCCCATGTTCTTTACATACTGTCTCCCCTATCAGAATGGGAACTTCTTGAGAACAAAGGACCATGTTCTTGTTTTACTTCACAGCCAGACAATGCCTGGCACATGGTCAGTGCTTAATTCATGCTTGTTGCCTGAATGATCCTGTAGGGCTGAATGCATTCACTCCTCGAAATGAGAGGCAATCACTGGGGCAAGGCATTCACTCTGGCTAGCCCCCATGCCTGATGCATTCTCATCCCTCTACTGTAACCTCAGACCGGCTTCCTTTAAGCCCCACCTTTGTACCCCCTCTTAATTCTAATGTCTTCTCTGCATTATTTCCTGTTGATCCTGTCTCTAGCTTGCCTTGTATATTTGTTTGTATGTTGTCTCCCCCATTAGATTGGAAGTTCCTTGAGGACAGGTACTGTCTTTCAACTCTTTTTGGTTTTAGGGGAGTTGTTGGTTTGTAGTTAAGTGACTTGCCCAAGGTCACATAGCTAGTAAGCATGTCAAGTGTCTGAGACTGGATTTGAACTCTGATCCTCCTGACTTCAGGGCCAGTACTCTACTCACGGCGCCACCTAGCTGCTCCTCATCTCTTTTGGTATCCCCAGAATTTAGCACTGTGCCTGACACACAGCAGGTACTTAATAGATATTGATTGATTGATTGATTGATACCCCTTGTGGTAACATGAGCAAATCCCATGACTTGGGGGGCCTCAGTTTCCTCATCTGTAAAATAGGGATACAAGGTAGTTGTGAAGATAAAATAAGGTAACATTTGTAAAGCACTTCACAAACTTCGAAGCGCTATATAAATGCTAGCAGTCATCATCATCATCATCGTTCTCATTCTTAGTGTATTTCAATCTATGATCATCTAGGTAGCCCAGAGAGGAGGCATATACAATTCCTCTTTTCTCTCTGGCTCCCTGGGCCCAGAAGTTCTAGATTCTCCTATCCCCAGCCCAGGATCACCTGGGATACATACAGGGCAGCCAGGGCAGCTGGTCGAGTGTGTTTTTTATACCCACAGGTAGCAAACACAGGGCACTTAGAGAGGGACAGAAGCTTCACAGCCTCACACACCACTTTCCAGAAATACCCAGCCCTAGGGAAAGGGAGGGCTTGAAGTCATCCAAGGCCCCTCATGTTTGCCTTCAGGCCTTGAAAAATATTTGCCAATTTCCTTCTTTACTATCCATCCTTCCAGGGACTTATAGGTGGGAAAAAAAACAAGATTTCCAAGAAGGTTTTCTTTACTCTCTTGGCTGACCCAAAGTCAGTTTAGGCCCTGAGCCTAACATCCTCTAATCTTCCTCTGACATTCTGCCACCCCCTCTCCACACACACACATACACACACACACACATGCACACACATGCACACACACACACGTACACACGCGCGCACGCACACACACACACATGCTGGCACGTAGCTGCTTGTCCCAGGAGTTTCCAGAGTGAGAAAGCCCAGGCCCAGAGGTAGAAGTTTGGTACTAAAGTGGCCAAAGAAAAATCCCAAGGTGCCCTGTTGAGGAGCAGCAAGGCTCAGTGGGAAGGACAATTGTTCTGGAGGCAGAGGCCCTGGGTTCAAATCCCACCTTGGAGGCCAGAACCAGGACCTGAACCCGGGTGTCAGGGTCCATTACTCCTCCCACTAGACTCCAATACTTCTAGGAGAAAGCCTTCGACCTGATCTGGGGAAATGGAAGGGTTCTAGACTCCCACAGAGGAAGTCATACCACCCTGGGTTTTCAAGTCCATAAGGTGTTTCAAAGATATTCTTGGCCTGAAAGTAAAAACATTCTCACCCCTTCCAGCAAATGTTGGGCAAATCCCTGACTCTCCATGCACATAGTAGGCCCAGCACATAATAGGTGCGTAATAAATTGAATTTAATTCCATCATGTGTCAAAGAGAGCTAATGAATCAATTAGTTCAGAAGCATTTTCGAAACTCCTTCCCTAGGCCAGGTACTGATCTAAGTGTTGATATGACCACTCGATGTAACATAATATAGCCTAACATAACACAGTGTAACAACCTGCCATAGGGTATCATGATAACTGCCATTGACAGCACACAATACTGTGTGCAGCACTTCATTTGTATATCCCATTTAAGTCACTAAGGTAGGTTCTGCTGAAGGTCTCATTAGCCTCATTTTTAGAAGGGGAAACTGAAGGAAGAGAGACTGGTAGAAGCTAAGTACTTTGCCTCTGGATTACATAGCTAGTAAGCCTCAGAGGCAGAATTTGAATCCAAGACTCCAACACACTATCCACTGTATCTCAATTTACCATCTACCGCAGGGGATTAGTGTATGGACCACGTGTGATGATGGATGAAGAAGGGCCCTATACACCTGAAGAGATGAAGATATTGTACTCAGTAGGAGACAATGTGGGTAATACGTCTCTTGGGATGGTTCTAATTTCACAGCAGTCAGTACGGTCTGTCCCTCCCTTACCTTGATGTGGAATAAAGGGGGAGGGAGAGAGAGAAAGACTGTACCCTAACACCAAGAGACCTGAAACAGAATTTTGGTTTTCCTGCTTATTCACAGGGAGACTGAGAAAATCACTTTCCCCTCTCTGAATTTCAGTTTTCCAGTCAGTAAAATCGGATTCCTGGATAAGGGGGTTGCCAGAACAGTGCTTTGGAAAATGTAAATCGATTGCAACATGGTAGCAATAGAGAACTAGGTGAGGGTCCAGTAGGGTTATACCTCTGCACCAGATGGAATGATAATTGCAACAGTAACTAGAATAGCTAGAAAGCTAGATAGTAACAATTATTATTCTACATAGTAACAGTCTAGATAACTAGACAATAATGATAGCAATTATACATAGTAACAATCTAGATAGGTATACAACAATCCCGTATCTCTAGATAACAAAAATAACTGCAATTTCTATAATGCTTAAAAGAATCTAAATAACTTCATCTATATGATCTCCTTTGATCCTCTCAAAGACCTCATGAAAAATAATTAATAATAAAAGTACGAATAGTTAGAATATATTATTCCCATTTTACAGATGTAATGGGAATATCCTCGGGCTGGGAGTTAAGAATCCTGGGTCTGAGATACATTACGTACACATGTGATATCAATTTTGTTGCTGTAATATAGAGAATCCTGCGGTAGATATTACTTTTTTGTTTTGCTAAGCCTCCAGGATGTTGATTTCATCCAGGTGTTGGTAACCCGGACAACAGATTCCAGGCTGTACCTACCGTCCTCTTGGTGGGTTTGAGGCAACACCATAATTGGGGTGAGGTGACTGGGGTGCAGTACTAGGGCACTGAAGTTTAATGGGCATAGATTTTAGCAGGATAAAAGTATTGAGGGAGAGAGCAAGAATAACTAACTAAAACAGGAAGTTGGGGTGGAGCCAAGATGGCAGAGTAGAAAGATCCACATATGCTAGCTCCGAACCCACAGACCATGGATTTCCTCTAAAAAGAACTCCCAACAAATTCTGGAACAGTGGAATCTGCGCAGCAACACAGTGAAGGAGATTTCCATTCCAGAGAGCCCAGAAAAACTGATCCCAAAGGTCCATCGCACACCGGACGGGAGCGGAGCCCTGCCCTGCTCTGGCCACACGGAACTGAGAGGAGCAGATCCAAGCAGGCTTCAGGGATGGAACCTCCAGCGGCCACGAAAGTCCCTACACCCACAGACGCACAGGTTAGTGAGAGAGACATCTGGACAGGCTGAGAGGGAAGCAGGGTGTCTCCATGACTCGGGGCCCCTCGGGAAGCAGCAGCAGAGGCAGTGGACAGCGAGAGGCTCCCAGAGCAGGCAGGAGCTTAGCAGCAGCTCCATCACAGAAGATCTCTGCATAATAACCCTGAGGGAACTGAGCCTGGGAGGCGGCCCTGCCCCCACCTGACAACCTGATTGAATCTTACCCTGAATAGCAGCTGGCCAGCTACCAAAAGCCCTGAGGCTGGGGAGCAGCATTTGAATCTCAGACCCCAAGCACTAGCTGGGCAGACCTAGGCCAGGGTGGAGAGGACTCTCAGGAGTCAAGTAACTGGCTGGGAAAATGCCAAGAAAAGGGGAAAAAAATAAGACCATAGAAGGTTATTTTCTTGGTGAACAAATGATTCCAACCTTCCTCTCTGGACAAGGAAGAAAACTACTTATCACCTAGTAAAGGCATAAGAATCAAGGCCTCTGTATCCCAAACATCTGAAATAGATATCCAATGGGCTCAGGCCATGGAAGAGCTCAAAAAGGATTTTGAAAACCAAGTTAAACAGGTGGAGGAAAAACTGAGAAAAGAAATGAG